>OZ012740.1:528380906-529580906 GCA_963859935.3 Lathyrus sativus
AAATCAATAAATAATATTACTAATGTACACAATATAATCCAGTAATTAGGACACCTAAACATTAGAAAGTTACTATTTTATTTCTAATCATTAATTACTTTTTTAATTTTATTCTATTCCATCGTTTTAATTTTTATTATTTATTTTCAATTTTATTCTTGTCCATTATATCTTTCCCCTAATAGATCGCAACGACAATCCTATAAATAGTAGGAAATGAAATAAGCCTCGGAATTTTAACCAAAATATGGTTAAAGGTTAGCTCATCATATCTGAAATCGCTCTAATTAACCGTGAAATAATTTTAAGTATATAATATCTTTAAAATCTCTGACAGCTCACCAATTCAAAAGATTGTCACGAAGTATAGTTTTAACAATGAAATTATTAAAACAAAATCATCTCTCAAAACAAAACCCTAACAACTCTTTCACTCGTCTCTCTCAAAACGAAACCTTAACAACTCTCTCACTCGTTTCTATCACATGGAAACCCCAAAATGAAACCATAACAACAAATCTTAGGCAATGAATATTTACAGGTTCATTTTCTCTATAGTTTTTTTTCAAAATCGGTTTCAATAGTTTGTTTCACGATGTTTGATCTTCTTTCTTGTGTTGACTTGTAGGTATGGATACTTCTTTCAATAAAGAGGACGAAGATAAATTTAGCCTTACAAACTTGTGTCAAAGATCCAGAATGACATCCATTCAAAATATACACAAGTTTGCAGGTCTAAATTTATCTTCATCCTTATTTCATTGACGACACGCCATTATGGGACATGTATGGTATGTTTATAATGCATTTTATGACTTGATATGTTTGTTGTATCGTGTTTGTTGTTTATGGTTTGTTGTTGGTGAATGTTTTGATTAATGTTATTGTTAATGTTTGTTTAAAAGATGAGTTTATTATATATTATGAGGTTTGAGTGTTTTTTCAATCCCTTACCAAATATATAAATTTTTAAATTGTATTAGAAATTTATGATATGATAGATAAAATTGCATTAGAAAATAAGTAAACGTCTAATTCTTGACAATAATTCTTCACACTTTTAATTGCATGTTGTTTCTTGACAACTAGAACTTGGTTTAATGATTGTAGATCTTCAACTACCCCTCCCTCCACCTCTAATTTTCTTTGAAAAGTAAATAATATTTTGTAAAAAGAATTAGAGGTGACGGAAGGGACGGTTGAAGAATTAGGATCATTAAACCAAGTTCTTACTGTCAAAGAATAAAATACAGATAAGGACTTGAAGAACTCTTGTCTAACATTGAATGTGAACTTATTCTTCTAATATAACTTAATTTGTCATATTATAATGTTCTAGTGCAAATTGGAAGGTTATATGTTTAGTGAGCATTGATGAAATATTCATTCCACATAATTTATAATAAACTCAGGTCTATATATTACAATGGTTGTTTAGCACAACCGTGGTTAAATATGTTGCATTAAAGAATCACAACGGTTGTTTAAACTAACCGTTGTGGTTGGTAGCGTGCAACACAGATACAATCCCGGTTGCACGATCATGGTAAAAATCATCATACATACAATCACATCTTACCACACAACGGTTGTACCAACATGGTGGTATCCATTTTCCAACCGTCATAGTGATATGCTTAACTCATACTTCATGCATCGTCATTTTTATAGGTCTCACCATTTTGTCACTAGAAACTAACTCTCATCGTGGTAGTAATATGTTCCTAAAACAAATTAGAGTTATTTTGATCGAACCCTAATTCACAAAATCTAAAAATACATTTCAATAGCATGGAATTGTTGCAATACTATAGTCATGACATGAATGATCAAAGCATTTAATGGATGGACAATGCGCACAAAATATGACAGAAATTAAGGTATAATTGGAGAAATATGATTTTAATTTGTTTATTTCAGTTTTTTAATATTCAAATATTTTTAATTTAATTTAATTTAATTTAAATCTTTAAATAAAATGAAAAACAAATTTATCATCAATTTATTTACCTATAAAGTATCTATAATCAATATTATTGATTAGTGTTTTTATTCTATTTATTAAATGTACGACTTATCTTTTCAACAACAGATTAAAGTTGAATACATCATAAGTTTATGTTCTATTTGAAGTATAATTAATTTTAATTTTTTAAAAACATTTAAAGTAAGATTTTTGTTTACAATGTTATCAACTAAATTATCAACAAATTTTGTTAAAATTGGACTATGATTAGTCTTTTATGAAATTTTATTTAACTATTGTTTAATTGTTATAAATTTTAAATCATATGTAAGATAGTTCACATTGTAGAAAAAGTATACACAAAAGAAGAAGTTTAAAAAAAACATTCCATACAAATTATTCAATAGGAACAAATTTTTATATATTACAGATTATAGATATATTTTCAATTAATACGAAATATCTCATCATTTGTATATTTTATACACAATCTAAAATTAGTGTGCATTATTATATTTTGTAAGAATGTTAAAAAAAAATAATAACATATATATTTTGCATGCTATTTGCTCTCAATATAGATTAATTATTTCTTTGTGGCTATATAAACATAAATTTTAATAGGTAATATAAACAATTATATATGATGATTTTATATATAAAAAAATCATACAATAGATAATCAGTTAAAAATGAGACTTTAAATTAATTTAACTAATAAAGTATTTAACAAAATAAATATATATATTTTTAGTTAAATTAGTGTACTGATCTATGATTCAATACTTGACATAATCATTTATTTTTATTCATGATCAGTTATATTTAGGGAAAACTAAAGTCTAACCCTTAAGTTTGAGACTTTTATTATCATATAATTATTTCGATTGACGAGATTTTTAGGAATTATTTTATTATTATTTGATAAATCAATAAATAATATTACTAATGTACACAATATAATCCAATAATTAGCACACCTAAACATTAGAAAGTTACTATTTTATTTCTAATCATTAATTATTTTTTTAATTTTATTCTATTCCATCGTTTTAATTTTTATTATTTATTTTCAATTTTATTCTTGTCCATTATATCTTTTCCCTAATAGATCGCAACGACAATCCTATAAATAGTAGGAAATGAAATAAGCCTCGGAATTTTAACCAAAATATGGTTAAAGGTTAGCTCATCATATCTGAAATAGCTCTAATTAACCGTGAAATAATTTTAAGTATATAATATCTTTAAAATCTCTGACAGCTCACCTATTCAAAAGATTGTCACGAAGTATAGTTTTAACAATAAAATTATTAAAACAAAACCATCTCTCAAAACAAAACCCTAACAACTCTTTCACTCGTCTCTCTCAAAACGAAACCTTAACAACTCTCTCACTCGTTTCTATCACATGGAAACCCCAAAATGAAACCGTAACAACAAATCTTAGCCAATGAATATTTACAGGTTCATTTTCTCTATAGTTTTTTTTTCAAAATCTGTTTCAATAGTTTGTTTCACGATGTTTGATCTTCTTTCTTGTGTTGACTTGTAGGAATGGATACTTCTTTCAATAAAGAGGACGAAGATAAATTTAGCCTTACAAACTTGTGTCAAAGATCCAGAATGACATCCATTCAAAATATACACAAGTTTGCAGGTCTAAATTTATCTTCATCCTTATTTCATTGACGACACGCCATTATGGGACATGTATGGTATATTTATAATGCTTTTTATGACTTGATATGTTTGTTGTATCGTGTTTGTTGTTTATGGTTTGTTGTTGATAAATGTTTTGATTAATGTTATTGTTAATTTTTGTTTAAAAGATGAGTTTATTATATATTATGAGGGTTGAGTGTTTTTTCAATCCCTTACCAAATATATAAATTTTTAAATTGTATTAGAAATTTATGATATGATAGATAAAATTGCATTAGAAAATAAGTAAACGTCTAATTCTTGACAATAATTCTTCACACTTTTAATTGCATGTTGTTTCTTGACAACTAGAACTTGGTTTAATGATTGTAGATCTTCAACTACCCCTTTCTTCACCTCTAATTTTCTTTGCAAAGTAAATAATATTTTGTAAAAAGAATTAGAGGGGACGGAAGGCACGGTTGAAGAATTAGGATCATTAAACCAAGTTCTTACTGTCAAAGAATAAAATACAGATAAGGACTTGAAGAACTCTTGTCTAACATTGAATGTGAACTTATTCTTCTAATATAACTTAATTTGTCATATTATAATGTTCTAGTGCAAATTGGAAGGTTATATGTTTAGTGAGCATCGATGAAATATTCATTCCACATAATTTATAATAAACTCAGGTCTATATATCACAATGGTTGTTTAGCACAACCGTGGTTAAATATGTTGCATTAAAGAATCACAACGGTTGTTTAAAGTAACTGTTGTGGTAGGTAGCGCGCAACACAGATACAATCACGGTTGCACGATCATGGTAAAAATCATCATACATACAATCACATCTTACCACACAACGGATGTACCAACATGGTGGTATCCATTTTCCAACCGTCATAGTGATATGCTTAACTCATACTTCATGCATCGTCGTTTTTATAGGTCTCACCATTTTGTCACTAGAAACTAACTCTCATCGTGGTAGTAATATGTTCCTAGAACAAATTAGAGTTATTTTGATCGAACCCTAATTCACAAAATCTAAAAATACCTTTCAATAGCATGGAATTGTTGCAATACTATAGTCATGACATGAATGATCAAAGCATTTAATGGATGGACAATGCGCACAAAATATGACAGAAATTAAGGTATAATTGGAGAAATATGATTTTAATTTGTCTATTTCAGTTTTTTAATATTCAAATATTTTTAATTTAATTTAATTTAATTTAAATCTTTAAATAAAATGAAAAACAAATTTATCATCAATTTATTTACCTATAAAGTATCTATAATCAATTTTATTGATTAGTGTTTTTATTCTATTTATTAAATGTACGACTTATCTTTCCAACAACAGATTAAAGTTGAATACATCATAAGTTTATGTTCTCTTTGAAGTATAATTAATTTTAATTTTTTAAAAATATTTAAAGTAAGATTTTTGCTTACAATGTTATCAACTAAATTATCAACAAATTTTGTTAAAATTGGACTATGATTAGTCTTTTATGAAATTTTATTTAACTATTGTTTAATTGTTATAAATTTTAAATCATATGTAAGATAGTTCACATGGTAGAAAAAGTGTACACAAAAGAAGAAGTTTAAAAAAAACATTCCATACAAATTATTCAATTGGAACAAATTTTTATATATTACAGATTATACATATATTTTCAATTAATACGAAATATCTCATCATTTGCATATTTTATACACAATCTAATAATTAGTGCGCATTATTATATTTTGTATGAATGTTAAAAAAAATAATAACATATATATTTTGCATGCTATTTGCTCTCAATATAGATTAATTATTTCTCTGTGGCTATAAAAACATAAATTTTAATAGGTAATATAAACAGTTATATATGATAATTTTATATATAAAAAAATTATACAATAGATAGTCAGTTAAATACAAGAGTTTAAATTAATTTAACTAATAAACTATTTAACAAAATAAATATAAATATTTTTAGTTAAATTAGTGTACTGATCTATGATTCAATACTTGACATAATCATTTATTTTTATTCATGATCATTTATATTTAGGGAAAACTAAAGCCTAACCCTTAAGTTTGAGACTTTTATTATCCTATAATAATTTCAATTGACGAGAATTTTAAGAAATATTTTAGTATTATTTGATAAATCAATAAATAATATTACTAATGTACACAATATAATCCAGTAATTAGGACATCTAAACATTAGAAAGTTACTATTTTATTTCTAATCATTAATTACTTTTTTAATTTTATTCTATTCCATCGTTTTAATTTTTATTATTTATTTTCAATTTTATTCTTGTCCATTATATCTTTCCCCTAATAGATCGCAACGACAATCCTATAAATAGTAGGAAATGAAATAAGCCTCGGAATTTTAACCAAAATATGGTTAAAGGTTAACTCATCATATCTGAAATAGCTCTAATTAACCGTGAAATAATTTTAAGTATATAATATCTTTAAAATCTCTGACAGCTCACCAATTCAAAAGATTGTCACGAAGTATAGTTTTAACAATAAAATTATTAAAACAAAACCATCTCTCAAAACAAAACCCTAACAACTCTTTCACTCGTCTCTCTCAAAACGAAACCTTAACAACTCTCTCACTCGTTTCTATCACATGGAAACCCCAAAATGAAACCGTAACAACAAATCTTAGCCAATGAATATTTACAGGTTCATTTTCTCTATAGTTTTTTTTCAAAATCTGTTTCAATAGTTTGTTTCACGATGTTTGATCTTCTTTCTTGTGTTGACTTGTAGGAATGGATACTTCTTTCAATAAAGAGGACGAAGATAAATTTAGCCTTACAAACTTGTGTCAAAGATCCAGAATGACATCCATTCAAAATATACACAAGTTTGCAGGTCTAAATTTATCTTCATCCTTATTTCATTGACGACACGCCATTATGGGACATGTATGGTATATTTATAATGCTTTTTATGACTTGATATGTTTGTTGTATCGTGTTTGTTGTTTATGGTTTGTTGTTGATAAATGTTTTGATTAATGTTATTGTTAATTTTTGTTTAAAAGATGAGTTTATTATATATTATGAGGGTTGAGTGTTTTTTCAATCCCTTACCAAATATATAAATTTTTAAATTGTATTAGAAATTTATGATATGATAGATAAAATTGCATTAGAAAATAACTAAACGTCTAATTCTTGACAATAATTCTTCACACTTTTAATTGCATGTTGTTTCTTGACAACTAGAACTTGGTTTAATGATTGTAGATCTTCAACTACCCCTTTCTTCACCTCTAATTTTCTTTGCAAAGTAAATAATATTTTGTAAAAAGAATTAGAGGGGACGGAAGGCACGGTTGAAGAATTAGGATCATTAAACCAAGTTCTTACTGTCAAAGAATAAAATACAGATAAGGACTTGAAGAACTCTTGTCTAACATTGAATGTGAACTTATTCTTCTAATATAACTTAATTTGTCATATTATAATGTTCTAGTGCAAATTGGAAGGTTATATGTTTAGTGAGCATCGATGAAATATTCATTCCACATAATTTATAATAAACTCAGGTCTATATATCACAATGGTTGTTTAGCACAACCGTGGTTAAATATGTTGCATTAAAGAATCACAACGGTTGTTTAAAGTAACTGTTGTGGTAGGTAGCGCGCAACACAGATACAATCACGGTTGCACGATCATGGTAAAAATCATCATACATACAATCACATCTTACCACACAACGGATGTACCAATATGGTGGTATCCATTTTCCAACCGTCATAGTGATATGCTTAACTCATACTTCATGCATCGTCGTTTTTATAGGTCTCACCATTTTGTCACTAGAAACTAACTCTCATCGTGGTAGTAATATGTTCCTAGAACAAATTAGAGTTATTTTGATCGAACCCTAATTCACAAAATCTAAAAATACCTTTCAATAGCATGGAATTGTTGCAATACTATAGTCATGACATGAATGATCAAAGCATTTAATGGATGGACAATGCGCACAAAATATGACAGAAATTAAGGTATAATTGGAGAAATATGATTTTAATTTGTCTATTTCAGTTTTTTAATATTCAAATATTTTTAATTTAATTTAATTTAATTTAAATCTTTAAATAAAATGAAAAACAAATTTATCATCAATTTATTTACCTATAAAGTATCTATAATCAATATTATTGATTAGTGTTTTTATTCTATTTATTAAATGTACGACTTATCTTTCCAACAACAGATTAAAGTTGAATACATCATAAGTTTATGTTCTCTTTGAAGTATAATTAATTTTAATTTTTTAAAAACATTTAAAGTAAGATTTTTGTTTACAATGTTATCAACTAAATTATCAACAAATTTTGTTAAAATTGGACTATGATTAGTCTTTTATGAAATTTTATTTAACTATTGTTTAATTGTTATAAATTTTAAATCATATGTAAGATAGTTCACATGGTAGAAAAAGTATACACAAAAGAAGAAGTTTAAAAAAAACATTCCATACAAATTATTCAATTGGAACAAATTTTTATATATTACAGATTATACATATATTTTCAATTAATACGAAATATCTCATCATTTGCATATTTTATACACAATCTAATAATTAGTGCGCATTATTATATTTTGTATGAATGTTAAAAAAAATAATAACATATATATTTTGCATGCTATTTGCTCTCAATATAGATTAATTATTTCTCTGTGGCTATAAAAACATAAATTTTAATAGGTAATATAAACAGTTATATATGATAATTTTATATATAAAAAAATTATACAATAGATAGTCAGTTAAATACAAGAGTTTAAATTAATTTAACTAATAAACTATTTAACAAAATAAATATAAATATTTTTAGTTAAATTAGTGTACTGATCTATGATTCAATACTTGACATAATCATTTATTTTTATTCATGATCATTTATATTTAGGGAAAACTAAAGCCTAACCCTTAAGTTTGAGACTTTTATTATCCTATAATAATTTCAATTGACGAGAATTTTAAGAAATATTTTAGTATTATTTGATAAATCAATAAATAATATTACTAATGTACACAATATAATCCAGTAATTAGGACATCTAAACATTAGAAAGTTACTATTTTATTTCTAATCATTAATTACTTTTTTAATTTTATTCTATTCCATCGTTTTAATTTTTATTATTTATTTTCAATTTTATTCTTGTCCATTATATCTTTCCCCTAATAGATCGCAACGACAATCCTATAAATAGTAGGAAATGAAATAAGCCTCGGAATTTTAACCAAAATATGGTTAAAGGTTAGCTCATCATATCTGAAATAGCTCTAATTAACCGTGAAATAATTTTAAGTATATAATATCTTTAAAATCTCTGACAGCTCACCAATTCAAAAGATTGTCACGAAGTATAGTTTTAACAATGAAATTATTAAAACAAAACCATCTCTCAAAACAAAACCCTAACAACTCTTTCACTCGTCTCTCTCAAAACGAAACCTTAACAACTCTCTCACTCGTTTCTATCACATGGAAACCCCAAAATGAAACCGTAACAACAAATCTTAGCCAATGAATATTTACAGGTTCATTTTCTCTATAGTTTTTTTTCAAAATCTGTTTCAATAGTTTGTTTCACGATGTTTGATCTTCTTTCTTGTGTTGACTTGTAGGAATGGATACTTCTTTCAATAAAGAGGACGAAGATAAATTTAGCCTTACAAACTTGTGTCAAAGATCCAGAATGACATCCATTCAAAATATACACAAGTTTGCAGGTCTAAATTTATCTTCATCCTTATTTCATTGACGACACGCCATTATGGGACATGTATGGTATATTTATAATGCTTTTTATGACTTGATATGTTTGTTGTATCGTGTTTGTTGTTTATGGTTTGTTGTTGATAAATGTTTTGATTAATGTTATTGTTAATTTTTGTTTAAAAGATGAGTTTATTATATATTATGAGGGTTGAGTGTTTTTTCAATCCCTTACCAAATATATAAATTTTTAAATTGTATTAGAAATTTATGATATGATAGATAAAATTGCATTAGAAAATAACTAAACGTCTAATTCTTGACAATAATTCTTCATACTTTTAATTGCATGTTGTTTCTTGACAACTAGAACTTGGTTTAATGATTGTAGATCTTCAACTACCCCTTTCTTCACCTCTAATTTTCTTTGCAAAGTAAATAATATTTTGTAAAAAGAATTAGAGGGGACGGAAGGCACGGTTGAAGAATTAGGATCATTAAACCAAGTTCTTACTGTCAAAGAATAAAATACAGATAAGGACTTGAAGAACTCTTGTCTAACATTGAATGTGAACTTATTCTTCTAATATAACTTAATTTGTCATACTATAATGTTCTAGTGCAAATTGGAAGGTTATATGTTTAGTGAGCATCGATGAAATATTCATTCCACATAATTTATAATAAACTCAGGTCTATATATCACAATGGTTGTTTAGCACAACCGTGGTTAAATATGTTGCATTAAAGAATCACAACGGTTGTTTAAAGTAACTGTTGTGGTAGGTAGCGCGCAACACAGATACAATCACGGTTGCACGATCATGGTAAAAATCATCATACATACAATCACATCTTACCACACAACGGATGTACCAACATGGTGGTATCCATTTTCCAACCGTCATAGTGATATGCTTAACTCATACTTCATGCATCGTCGTTTTTATAGGTCTCACCATTTTGTCACTAGAAACTAACTCTCATCGTGGTAGTAATATGTTCCTAGAACAAATTAGAGTTATTTTGATCGAACCCTAATTCACAAAATCTAAAAATACCTTTCAATAGCATGGAATTGTTGCAATACTATAGTCATGACATGAATGATCAAAGCATTTAATGGATGGACAATGCGCACAAAATATGACAGAAATTAAGGTATAATTGGAGAAATATGATTTTAATTTGTCTATTTCAGTTTTTTAATATTCAAATATTTTTAATTTAATTTAATTTAATTTAAATCTTTAAATAAAATGAAAAACAAATTTATCATCAATTTATTTACCTATAAAGTATCTATAATCAATTTTATTGATTAGTGTTTTTATTCTATTTATTAAATGTACGACTTATCTTTCCAACAACAGATTAAAGTTGAATACATCATAAGTTTATGTTCTCTTTGAAGTATAATTAATTTTAATTTTTTAAAAATATTTAAAGTAAGATTTTTGCTTACAATGTTATCAACTAAATTATCAACAAATTTTGTTAAAATTGGACTATGATTAGTCTTTTATGAAATTTTATTTAACTATTGTTTAATTGTTATAAATTTTAAATCATATGTAAGATAGTTCACATGGTAGAAAAAGTATACACAAAAGAAGAAGTTTAAAAAAAACATTCCATACAAATTATTCAATTGGAACAAATTTTTATATATTACAGATTATACATATATTTTCAATTAATACGAAATATCTCATCATTTGCATATTTTATACACAATCTAATAATTAGTGCGCATTATTATATTTTGTATGAATGTTAAAAAAAATAATAACATATATATTTTGCATGCTATTTGCTCTCAATATAGATTAATTATTTCTCTGTGGCTATAAAAACATAAATTTTAATAGGTAATATAAACAGTTATATATGATAATTTTATATATAAAAAAATTATACAATAGATAGTCAGTTAAATACAAGAGTTTAAATTAATTTAACTAATAAACTATTTAACAAAATAAATATAAATATTTTTAGTTAAATTAGTGTACTGATCTATGATTCAATACTTGACATAATCATTTATTTTTATTCATGATCATTTATATTTAGGGAAAACTAAAGCCTAACCCTTAAGTTTGAGACTTTTATTATCCTATAATAATTTCAATTGACGAGAATTTTAAGAAATATTTTAGTATTATTTGATAAATCAATAAATAATATTACTAATGTACACAATATAATCCAGTAATTAGGACATCTAAACATTAGAAAGTTACTATTTTATTTCTAATCATTAATTACTTTTTTAATTTTATTCTATTCCATCGTTTTAATTTTTATTATTTATTTTCAATTTTATTCTTGTCCATTATATCTTTCCCCTAATAGATCGCAACGACAATCCTATAAATAGTAGGAAATGAAATAAGCCTCGGAATTTTAACCAAAATATGGTTAAAGGTTAGCTCATCATATCTTGAAATAGCTCTAATTAACCGTGAAATAATTTTAAGTATATAATATCTTTAAAATCTCTGACAGCTCACCAATTCAAAAGATTGTCACGAAGTATAGTTTTAACAATGAAATTATTAAAACAAAACCATCTCTCAAAACAAAACCCTAACAACTCTTTCACTCGTCTCTCTCAAAACGAAACCTTAACAACTCTCTCACTCGTTTCTATCACATGGAAACCCCAAAATGAAACCGTAACAACAAATCTTAGCCAATGAATATTTACAGGTTCATTTTCTCTATAGTTTTTTTTCAAAATCTGTTTCAATAGTTTGTTTCACGATGTTTGATCTTCTTTCTTGTGTTGACTTGTAGGAATGGATACTTCTTTCAATAAAGAGGACGAAGATAAATTTAGCCTTACAAACTTGTGTCAAAGATCCAGAATGACATCCATTCAAAATATACACAAGTTTGCAGGTCTAAATTTATCTTCATCCTTATTTCATTGACGACACGCCATTATGGGACATGTATGGTATATTTATAATGCTTTTTATGACTTGATATGTTTGTTGTATCGTGTTTGTTGTTTATGGTTTGTTGTTGATAAATGTTTTGATTAATGTTATTGTTAATTTTTGTTTAAAAGATGAGTTTATTATATATTATGAGGGTTGAGTGTTTTTTCAATCCCTTACCAAATATATAAATTTTTAAATTGTATTAGAAATTTATGATATGATAGATAAAATTGCATTAGAAAATAACTAAACGTCTAATTCTTGACAATAATTCTTCACACTTTTAATTGCATGTTGTTTCTTGACAACTAGAACTTGGTTTAATGATTGTAGATCTTCAACTACCCCTTTCTTCACCTCTAATTTTCTTTGCAAAGTAAATAATATTTTGTAAAAAGAATTAGAGGGGACGGAAGGCACGGTTGAAGAATTAGGATCATTAAACCAAGTTCTTACTGTCAAAGAATAAAATACAGATAAGGACTTGAAGAACTCTTGTCTAACATTGAATGTGAACTTATTCTTCTAATATAACTTAATTTGTCATATTATAATGTTCTAGTGCAAATTGGAAGGTTATATGTTTAGTGAGCATCGATGAAATATTCATTCCACATAATTTATAATAAACTCAGGTCTATATATCACAATGGTTGTTTAGCACAACCGTGGTTAAATATGTTGCATTAAAGAATCACAACGGTTGTTTAAAGTAACTGTTGTGGTAGGTAGCGCGCAACACAGATACAATCACGGTTGCACGATCATGGTAAAAATCATCATACATACAATCACATCTTACCACACAACGGATGTACCAACATGGTGGTATCCATTTTCCAACCGTCATAGTGATATGCTTAACTCATACTTCATGCATCGTCGTTTTTATAGGTCTCACCATTTTGTCACTAGAAACTAACTCTCATCGTGGTAGTAATATGTTCCTAGAACAAATTAGAGTTATTTTGATCGAACCCTAATTCACAAAATCTAAAAATACCTTTCAATAGCATGGAATTGTTGCAATACTATAGTCATGACATGAATGATCAAAGCATTTAATGGATGGACAATGCGCACAAAATATGACAGAAATTAAGGTATAATTGGAGAAATATGATTTTAATTTGTCTATTTCAGTTTTTTAATATTCAAATATTTTTAATTTAATTTAATTTAATTTAAATCTTTAAATAAAATGAAAAACAAATTTATCATCAATTTATTTACCTATAAAGTATCTATAATCAATATTATTGATTAGTGTTTTTATTCTATTTATTAAATGTACGACTTATCTTTCCAACAACAGATTAAAGTTGAATACATCATAAGTTTATGTTCTCTTTGAAGTATAATTAATTTTAATTTTTTAAAAACATTTAAAGTAAGATTTTTGTTTACAATGTTATCAACTAAATTATCAACAAATTTTGTTAAAATTGGACTATGATTAGTCTTTTATGAAATTTTATTTAACTATTGTTTAATTGTTATAAATTTTAAATCATATGTAAGATAGTTCACATGGTAGAAAAAGTATACACAAAAGAAGAAGTTTAAAAAAAACATTCCATACAAATTATTCAATTGGAACAAATTTTTATATATTACAGATTATAGATATATTTTCAATTAATACGAAATATCTCATCATTTGCATATTTTATACACAATCTAATAATTAGTGCGCATTATTATATTTTGTATGAATGTTAAAAAAAATAATAACATATATATTTTGCATGCTATTTGCTCTCAATATAGATTAATTATTTCTCTGTGGCTATAAAAACATAAATTTTAATAGGTAATATAAACAGTTATATATGATAATTTTATATATAAAAAAATTATACAATAGATAGTGATCAGTTGAATACGAGACTTTAAATTAATTTAACTAATAAACTATTTAACAAAATAAATATAAATATTTTTAGTTAAATTAGTGTACTGATCTATGACTCAATAGTTGACATAATCATTTATTTTTATTCATGATCAGTTATATTTAGGGAACACTAAAGCCTAACCCTTAAGTTTGAGACTTTTATTATCCTATAATAATTTCGATTGACGAGAATTTTAAGAAATATTTTAGTATTATTTGATAAATCAATAAATAATATTACTAATGTACACAATATAATCCAGTAATTAGGACATCTAAACATTAGAAAGTTACTATTTTATTTCTAATCATTAATTACTTTTTTAATTTTATTCTATTCCATCGTTTTAATTTTTATTATTTATTTTCAATTTTATTCTTGTCCATTATATCTTTCCCCTAATAGATTGCAACGACAATCCTATAAATAGTAGGAAATGAAATAAGCCTCGGAATTTTAACCAAAATATGGTTAAAGGTTAGCTCATCATATCTGAAATAGCTCTAATTAACCGTGAAATAATTTTAAGTATATAATATCTTTAAAATCTCTGACAGCTCACCAATTCAAAAGATTGTCACGAAGTATAGTTTTAACAATGAAATTATTAAAACAAAACCATCTCTCAAAACAAAACCCTAACAACTCTTTCACTCGTCTCTCTCAAAACGAAACCTTAACAACTCTCTCACTCGTTTCTATCACATGGAAACCCCAAAATGAAACCATAACAACAAATCTTAGCCAATGAATATTTACAGGTTCATTTTCTCTATAGTTTTTTTTCAAAATCTGTTTCAATAGTTTGTTTCACGATGTTTGATCTTCTTTCTTGTGTTGACTTCTAGGAATGGATACTTCTTTCAATAAAGAGGACGAAGATAAATTTAGCCTTACAAACTTGTGTCAAAGATCCAGAATGACATCCATTCAAAATATACACAAGTTTGCAGGTCTAAATTTATCTTCATCCTTATTTCATTGACGACACGCCATTATGGGACATGTATGGTATATTTATAATGCTTTTTATGACTTGATATGTTTGTTGTATCGTGTTTGTTGTTTATGGTTTGTTGTTGATAAATGTTTTGATTAATGTTATTGTTAATTTTTGTTTAAAAGATGAGTTTATTATATATTATGAGGGTTGAGTGTTTTTTCAATCCCTTACCAAATATATAAATTTTTAAATTGTATTAGAAATTTATGATATGATAGATAAAATTGCATTAGAAAATAACTAAACGTCTAATTCTTGACAATAATTCTTCACACTTTTAATTGCATGTTGTTTCTTGACAACTAGAACTTGGTTTAATGATTGTAGATCTTCAACTACCCCTTTCTTCACCTCTAATTTTCTTTGCAAAGTAAATAATATTTTGTAAAAAGAATTAGAGGGGACGGAAGGCACGGTTGAAGAATTAGGATCATTAAACCAAGTTCTTACTGTCAAAGAATAAAATACAGATAAGGACTTGAAGAACTCTTGTCTAACATTGAATGTGAACTTATTCTTCTAATATAACTTAATTTGTCATATTATAATGTTCTAGTGCAAATTGGAAGGTTATATGTTTAGTGAGCATTGATGAAATATTCATTCCACATAATTTATAATAAACTCAGGTCTATATATCACATTGGTTGTTTAGCACAGCCGTGGTTAAATATGTTGCATTAAAGAATCACAACGGTTGTTTAAAGTAACTGTTGTGGTAGGTAGCGCGCAACACAGATACAATCCCGGTTGCACGATCATGGTAAAAATCATCATACATACAATCACATCTTACCACACAACGGTTGTACCAACATGGTGGTATCCATTTTCCAACCGTCATAGTGATATGCTTAACTCATACTTCATGCATCGTCATTTTTATAGGTCTCACCATTTTGTCACTAGAAACTAACTCTCATCGTGGTAGTAATATGTTCCTAAAACAAATTAGAGTTATTTTGATCGAACCCTAATTCACAAAATCTAAAAATACATTTCAATAGCATGGAATTGTTGCAATACTATAGTCATGACATGAATGATCAAAGCATTTAATGGATGGACAATACGCACAAAATATGACAGAAATTAAGGTATAATTGGAGAAATATGATTTTAATTTGTTTATTTCAGTTTTTTAATATTCAAATATTTTTAATTTAATTTAATTTAATTTAAATCTTTAAATAAAATGAAAAACAAATTTATCATCAATTTATTTACCTATAAAGTATCTATAATCAATATTATTGATTAGTGTTTTTATTCTATTTATTAAATGTACGACTTATCTTTTCAACAATAGATTAAAGTTGAATACATCATAAGTTTATGTTCTATTTGAAGTATAATTAATTTTAATTTTTTAAAAACATTTAAAGTAAGATTTTTGTTTACAATGTTATCAACTAAATTATCAACAAATTTTGTTAAAATTGGACTATGATTAGTCTTTTATGAAATTTTATTTAACTATTGTTTAATTGTTATAAATTTTAAATCATACGTAAGATAGTTCACATGGTAGAAAAAGTATACACAAAAGAAGAAGTTTAAAAAAAACATTCCATACAAATTATTCAATAGGAACAAATTTTTATATATTACAGATTATATAGATATATTTTCAATTAATACGAAATATCTCATCATTTGTATATTTTATACACAATCTAATAATTAGTGTGCATTATTATATTTTGTAAGAATGTTAAAAAATAATAATAACATATATATTTTGCATGCTATTTGCTCTCAATATAGATTAATTATTTCTTTGTGGCTATATAAACATAAATTTTAATAGGTAATATAAACAATTATATATGATGATTTTATATATAAAAAAATCATACAATAGATAATCAGTTAAATATGAGACTTTAAATTAATTTAACTAATAAAGTATTTAACAAAATAAATATATATATTTTTAGTTAAATTAGTGTACTGATCCATGATTCAATACTTGACATAATCATTTAGTTTTATTCATGATCAGTTATATTTAGGGAAAACTAAAGCCTAACCCTTAAGTTTGAGACTTTTATTATCCTATAATTATTTCGATTGACGAGAATTTTAAGAATTACTTTAGTATTATTTGATAAATCAATAAATAATATTACTAATATACACAATATAATCCAATAATTAGGACACCTAAACATTAGAAAGTTACTATTTTATTTCTAATCATTAATTATTTTTTTAATTTTATTCTATTCCATCGTTTTAATTTTTATTATTTATTTTCAATTTTATTCTTGTCCATTATATCTTTCCCCTAATAAATCGCAACGACAATCCTATAAATAGTAGGAAATGAAATAAGCCTCGGAATTTTAACCAAAATATGGTTAAAGGTTAGCTCATCATATCTGAAATAGCTCTAATTAACCGTGAAATCATTTTAACTATGTAATATCTTTAAAACCTCTGACAGCTCACCAATTCAAAATATTGTCACGAAGTATAATTTTAACAATGAAATTATTAAAACAAAACAATCTCTCAAAACAAAACCCTAACAACTCTTTCACTCGTCTCTCTCAAAACGAAACCTTAACAACTCTCTCACTCGTTTCTATCACATGGAAACACCAAAATAACAACTCTCTCACTCGTTTCTATCACATGGAAATACCAAAATGAAACCATAACAACAAATCTTAGCCAATGAATATTTACAGGTTCATTTTCTCTATAGTTTTTTTTCAAAATCGGTTTTAATAGTTTGTTTCACGATGTTTGATCTTCTTTCTTGTGTTGACTTGTAGGTATGGATACTTCTTTCAATAAAGAGGACGAAGATAAATTTAGCCTTACAAACTTGTGTCAAAGATCCAGAATGACATCCATTCAAAATATACACAAGTTTGCAGGTCTAAATTTATCTTCATCCTTATTTCATTGACGACACGCCATTATGGGACATGTATGGTATGTTTATAATGCATTTTATGACTTGATATGTTTGGTGTATCGTGTTTGTTGTTTATGGTTTGTTGTTGATGAATGTTTTGATTAATGTTATTGTTAATGTTTGTTTAAAAGATGAGCTTATTATATATTACGAGGTTTGAGTGTTTTTTCAATCCCTTACCAAATATATTAATTTTTAAATTGTATTAGAAGTTTATGATATGATAGATAAAATTGCATTAGAAAATAAGTAAACGTCTAATTCTTGACAATAATTCTTCACACTTTTAATTGCATGTTGTTTCTTGACAACTAGAACTTGGTTTAATGATTGTAGATCTTCAACTACCCCTTTCTTCACCTCTAATTTTCTTTGCAAAGTAAATAATATTTTGTAAAAAGAATTAGAGGTGACGGAAGGGACGGTTGAAGAATTAGGATCATTAAACCAAGTTCTTACTGTCAAAGAATAAAATACAGATAAGGACTTGAAGAACTCTTGTCTAACATTGAATGTGAACTTATTCTTCTAATATAACTTAATTTGTCATATTATAATGTTCTAGTGCAAATTGGAAGGTTATATGTTTAGTGAGCATCGATGAAATATTCATTCCACATAATTTATAATAAACTCAGGTCTATATATCACAATGGTTGTTTAGCACAACCGTGGTTAAATATGTTGCATTAAAGAATCACAACGGTTGTTTAAAGTAACTGTTGTGGTAGGTAGCGCACAACACAGATACAATCACGATTGCACGATCATGGTAAAAATCATCATACATACAATCACATCTTACCACACAACGGATGTACCAACATGGTGGTATCCATTTTCCAACCGTCATAGTGATATGCTTAACTCATACTTCATGCATCGTCGTTTTTATAGGTCTCACCATTTTGTCACTAGAAACTAACTCTCATCGTGGTAGTAATATGTTCCTAGAACAAATTAGAGTTATTTTGATCGAACCCTAATTCACAAAATATAAAAATACCTTTCAATAGCATGGAATTGTTGCAATACTATAGTCATGACATGAATGATCAAAGCATTTAATGG
The DNA here is from genome assembly GCA_963859935.3 of Lathyrus sativus. Taxonomy (NCBI): domain Eukaryota; kingdom Viridiplantae; phylum Streptophyta; class Magnoliopsida; order Fabales; family Fabaceae; genus Lathyrus; species Lathyrus sativus. The sequence goes on from OZ012740.1 coordinate 528,400,155, forward strand.
ATGGACAATGCGCACAAAATATGACAGAAATTAAGGTATAATTGGAGAAATATGATTTTAATTTGTCTATTTCAGTTTTTTAATATTCAAATATTTTTAATTTAATTTAATTTAATTTAAATCTTTAAATAAAATGAAAAACAAATTTATCATCAATTTATTTACCTATAAAGTATCTATAATCAATATTATTGATTAGTGTTTTTATTCTATTTATTAAATGTACGACTTATCTTTCCAACAACAGATTAAAGTTGAATACATCATAAGTTTATGTTCTCTTTGAAGTATAATTAATTTTAATTTTTTAAAAACATTTAAAGTAAGATTTTTGTTTACAATGTTATCAACTAAATTATCAACAAATTTTGTTAAAATTGGACTATGACTAGTCTTTTATGAAATTTTATTTAACTATTGTTTAATTGTTATAAATTTTAAATCATATGTAAGATAGTTCACATGGTAGAAAAAGTATACACAAAAGAAGAACTTTAAAAAAAACATTCCATACAAATTATTCAATTGGAACAAATTTTTATATATTACAGATTATAGATATATTTTCAATTAATACGAAATATCTCATCATTTGCATATTTTATACACAATCTAATAATTAGTGCGCATTATTATATTTTGTATGAATGTTAAAAAAAATAATAACATATATATTTTGCATGCTATTTGCTCTCAATAAAGATTAATTATTTCTCTGTGGCTATAAAAACATAAATTTTAATAGGTAATATAAACAGTTATATATGATAATTTTATATATAAAAAAATTATACAATAGGTAGTGATCAGTTGAATACGAGACTTTAAATTAATTTAACTAATAAACTATTTAACAAAATAAATATAAATATTTTTAGTTAAATTAGTGTACTGATCTATGACTCAATACTTGACATAATCATTTATTTTTATTCATGATCAGTTATATTTAGGGAACACTAAAGCCTAACCCTTAAGTTTGAGACTTTTATTATCCTATAATAATTTCGATTGACGAGAATTTTAAGAAATATTTTAGTATTATTTGATAAATCAATAAATAATATTACTAATGTACACAATATAATCCAGTAATTAGGACATCTAAACATTAGAAAGTTACTATTTTATTTCTAATCATTAATTACTTTTTTAATTTTATTCTATTCCATCGTTTTAATTTTTATTATTTATTGTCAATTTTATTCTTGTCCATTATATCTTTCCCCTAATAGATCGCAACGACAATCCTATAAATAGTAGGAAATGAAATAAGCCTCGGAATTTTAACCAAAATATGGTTAAAGGTTAGCTCATCATATCTGAAATAGCTCTAATTAACCGTGAAATAATTTTAAGTATATAATATCTTTAAAATCTCTGACAGCTCACCAATTCAAAAGATTGTCACGAAGTATAGTTTTAACAATGAAATTATTAAAACAAAACCATCTCTCAAAACAAAACCCTAACAACTCTTTCACTCGTCTCTCTCAAAACGAAACCTTAACAACTCTCTCACTCGTTTCTATCGCGTGGAAACCCCAAAATGAAACCATAACAACAAATCTTAGGCAATGAATATTTACAGGTTCATTTTCTCTATAGTTTTTTTTCAAAATCTGTTTCAATAGTTTGTTTCACGATGTTTGATCTTCTTTCTTGTGTTGACTTGTAGGAATGGATACTTCTTTCAATAAAGAGGACAAAGATAAATTTAGCCTTACAAACTTGTGTCAAAGATCCAGAATGACATCCATTCAAAATATACACAAGTTTGCAGGTCTAAATTTATCTTCATCCTTATTTCATTGACGACACGCCATTATGGGACATGTATGGTATATTTATAATGCTTTTTATGACTTGATATGTTTGTTGTATCGTGTTTGTTGTTTATGGTTTGTTGTTGATAAATGTTTTGATTAATGTTATTGTTAATTTTTGTTTAAAAGATGAGTTTATTATATATTATGAGGGTTGAGTGTTTTTTCAATCCCTTACCAAATATATAAATTTTTAAATTGTATTAGAAATTTATGATATGATAGATAAAATTGCATTAGAAAATAAGTAAACGTCTAATTCTTGACAATAATTCTTCACACTTTTAATTGCATGTTGTTTCTTGACAACTAGAACTTGGTTTAATGATTGTAGATCTTCAACTACCCCTTTCTTCACCTCTAATTTTCTTTGCAAAGTAAATAATATTTTGTAAAAAGAATTAGAGGGGACGGAAGGAACGGTTGAAGAATTAGGATCATTAAACCAAGTTCTTACTGTCAAAGAATAAAATACAGATAAGGACTTGAAGAACTCTTGTCTAACATTGAATGTGAACTTATTCTTCTAATATAACTTAATTTGTCATATTATAATGTTCTAATGCAAATTGGAAGGTTATATGTTTAGTGAGCATTGATGAAATATTCATTCCACATAATTTATAATAAACTCAGGTCTATATATCACATTGGTTGCTTAGCACAACCGTGGTTAAATATGTTGCATTAAAGAATCACAACGGTTGTTTAAAGTAACTGTTGTGGTAGGTAGCGCGCAACACAGATACAATCCCGGTTGCACGATCATGGTAAAAATCATCATACATACAATCACATCTTACCACACAACGGTTGTACCAACATGGTGGTATCCATTTTCCAACCGTCATAGTGATATGCTTAACTCATACTTCATGCATCGTCATTTTTATAGGTCTCACCATTTTGTCACTAGAAACTAACTCTCATCGTGGTAGTAATATGTTCCTAAAACAAATTAGAGTTATTTTGATCGAACCCTAATTCACAAAATCTAAAAATACATTTCAATAGCATGGAATTGTTGCAATACTATAGTCATGACATGAATGATCAAAGCATTTAATGGATGGACAATGCGCACAAAATATGACAGAAATTAAGGTATAATTGGAGAAATATGATTTTAATTTGTTTATTTCAGTTTTTTAATATTCAAATATTTTTAATTTAATTTAATTTAATTTAAATCTTTAAATAAAATGAAAAACAAATTTATCATCAATTTATTTACCTATAAAGTATCTATAATCAATATTATTGATTAGTGTTTTTATTCTATTTATTAAATGTACGACTTATCTTTTCAACAACAGATTAAAGTTGAATACATCATAAGTTTATGTTCTATTTGAAGTATAATTAATTTTAATTTTTTAAAAACATTTAAAGTAAGATTTTTGTTTACAATGTTATCAACTAAATTATCAACAAATTTTGTTAAAATTGGACTATGATTAGTCTTTTATGAAATTTTATTTAACTATTGTTTAATTGTTATAAATTTTAAATCATACGTAAGATAGTTCACATGGTAGAAAAAGTATACACAAAAGAAGAAGTTTAAAAAAAACATTCCATACAAATTATTCAATAGGAACAAATTTTTATATATTACAGATTATAGATATATTTTCAATTAATACGAAATATCTCATCATTTGTATATTTTATACACAATCTAATAATTAGTGCGCATTATTATATTTTGTAAGAATGTTAAAAAAAAATAATAACATATATATTTTGCATGCTATTTGCTCTCAATATAGATTAATTATTTCTTTGTGGCTATATAAACATAAATTTTAATAGGTAATATAAACAATTATATATGATGATTTTATATATAAAAAAATCATACAATAGATAATCAGTTAAATATGAGACTTTAAATTAATTTAACTAATAAAGTATTTAACAAAATAAATATATATATTTTTAGTTAAATTAGTGTACTGATCTATGATTCAATACTTGACATAATCATTTAGTTTTATTCATGATCAGTTATGTTTAGGGAAAACTAAAGCCTAACCCTTAAGTTTGAGACTTTTATTATCCTATAATTATTTCGATTGACGAGAATTTTAAGAATTACTTTAGTATTATTTGATAAATCAATAAATAATATTACTAATGTACACAATATAATCCAATAATTAGGACACCTAAACATTAGAAAGTTACTATTTTATTTCTAATCATTAATTATTTTTTTAATTTTATTCTATTCCATCGTTTTAATTTTTATTATTTATTTTCAATTTTATTCTTGTCCATTATATCTTTCCCCTAATAAATTGCAACGACAATCCTATAAATAGTAGGAAATGAAATAAGCCTCGGAATTTTAACCAAAATATGGTTAAAGGTTAGCTCATCATATCTGAAATAGCTCTAATTAACCGTGAAATCATTTTAACTATGTAATATCTTTAAAATCTCTGACAGCTCACCAATTCAAAATATTGTCACGAAGTATAATTTTAACAATGAAATTATTAAAACAAAACAATCTCTCAAAACAAAACCCTAACAACTCTTTCACTCGTCTCTCTCAAAACGAAACCTTAACAACTCTCTCACTCGTTTCTATCACATGGAAACACCAAAATAACAACTCTCTCACTCGTTTCTATCACATGGAAATACCAAAATGAAACCATAACAACAAATCTTAGCCAATGAATATTTACAGGTTCATTTTCTCTATAGTTTTTTTTCAAAATCGGTTTTAATAGTTTGTTTCACGATGTTTGATCTTCTTTCTTGTGTTGACTTGTAGGAATGGATACTTCTTTCAATAAAGAGGACGAAGATAAATTTAGTCTTACAAACTTGTGTCAAAGATCCAGAATGACATCCATTCAAAATATACACAAGTTTGCAGGTCTAAATTTATCTTCATCCTTATTTCATTGACGACACGCCATTATGGGACATGTATGGTATGTTTATAATGCTTTTTATGACTTGATATGTTTGTTGTATCGTGTTTGTTGTTTATGGTTTGTTGTTGATGAATGTTTTGATTAATGTTATTGTTAATGTTTGTTTAAAAGATGAGTTTATTATATATTATGAGGGTTGAGTGTTTTTTCAATCCCTTACCAAATATATAAATTTTTTAATTGTATTAGAAATTTATGATATGATAGATAAAATTGCATTAGAAAATAAGTAAACGTCTAATTCTTGACAATAATTCTTCACACTTTTAATTGCATGTTGTTTCTTGACAACTAGAACTTGGTTTAATGATTGTAGATCTTCAACTACCCCTTTCTTCACCTCTAATTTTCTTTGCAAAGTAAATAATATTTTGTAAAAAGAATTAGAGGTGACGGAAGGGACGGTTGAAGAATTAGGATCATTAAACCAAGTTCTTACTGTCAAAGAATAAAATACAGATAAGGACTTGAAGAACTCTTGTCTAACATTGAATGTGAACTTATTCTTCTAATATAACTTAATTTGTCATATTATAATGTTCTAGTGCAAATTGGAAGGTTATATGTTTAGTGAGCATCGATGAAATATTCATTCCACATAATTTATAATAAACTCAGGTCTATATATCACAATGGTTGTTTAGCACAACCGTGGTTAAATATGTTGCATTAAAGAATCACAACGGTTGTTTAAAGTAACTGTTGTGGTAGGAAGCGCACAACACAGATACAATCACGGTTGCACGATCATGGTAAAAATCATCATACATACAATCACATCTTACCACACAATGGATGTACCAACATGGTGGTATCCATTTTCCAACCGTCATAGTGATATGCTTAACTCATACTTCATGCATCGTCATTTTTATAGGTCTCACCATTTTGTCACTAGAAACTAACTCTCATCGTGGTAGTAATATGTTCCTAGAACAAATTACAGTTATTTTGATCGAACCCTAATTCACAAAATCTAAAAATACCTTTCAATAGCATGGAATTGTTGCAATACTATAGTCATGACATGAATGATCAAAGCATTTAATGGATGGACAATGCGCACAAAATATGACAGAAATTAAGGTATAATTGGAGAAATATGATTTTAATTTGTCTATTTCAGTTTTTTAATATTCAAATATTTTTAATTTAATTTAATTTAATTTAATTTAATTTAAATTTTTAAATAAAATGAAAAACAAAATTTATCATCAATTTATTTACCTATAAAATATCTATAATCAATTTATTGGTTAGTGTTTTTATTCTATTTATTAAATGTACGACTTATCTTTCCAACAACAGATTAAAGTTGAATATAGCATAAGTTTATGTTCTATTTGAAGTATAATTAATTTTAATTTTTTAAAAACATTTAAAGTAAGATTTTTGTTTACAATGTTATCAACTAAATTATCAACAAATTTTGTTAAAATTGGACTATGATTAGTCTTTTATGAAATTTTATTTAACTATTGTTTAATTGTTATAAATTTTAAATCATAGGTAAGATAGTTCACATGGTAGAAAAAGTATACACAAAAGAAGAAGTTTAAAAAAAACATTCCATACAAATTATTCAATTGGAACAAATTTTTATATATTACAGATTATAGATATATTTTCAATTAATACGAAATATCTCATCATTTGCATATTTTATACACAATCTAATAATTAGTGCGCATTATTATATTTTGTATGAATGTTAAAAAAAATAATAACATATATATTTTGCATGCTATTTGCTCTCAATATAGATTAATTATTTCTATGTGGCTATAAAAACATAAATTTTAATAGGTAATATAAACAGTTATATATGATAATTTTATATATAAAAAAAATATACAATAGATAGTGATCAATTGATAATCAGTTGAATACGAGACTTTAAATTAATTTAACTAATAAACTATTTAACAAAATAAATATAAATATTTTTAGTTAAATTAGTGTACTGATCTATGATTCAATACTTGACATAATCATCTATTTTTATTCATGATCATTTATATTTAGGGAAAACTAAAGCCTAACCCTTAAGTTTGAGACTTTTATTATCCTATAATAATTTCGATTGACGAGAATTTTAAGAAATATTTTAGTATTATTTGATAAATCAATAAATAATATTACTAATGTACACAATATAATCCAGTAATTAGGTCACCTAAACATTAGACAGTTACTATTTTATTTCTAATCATTAATTACTTTTTTAATTTTATGCTATTCCATCGTTTTAATTTTTATTATTTATTTTCAATTTTATTCTTGTCCATTATATCTTTCCCCTAATAGATCGCAACAACAATCCTATAAATAGTAGGAAATGAAATAAGCCTCGGAATTTTAACCAAAATATGGTTAAAGGTTAGCTCATCATATCTGAAATAGCTCTAATTAACAGTGAAATAATTTTAAGTATATAATATCTTTAAAATCTCTGACAGCTCACAAATTCAAAAGATTGTCACGAAGTATAGTTTTAACAATGAAATTATTAAAACAAAATCATCTCTCAAAACAAAACCCTAACAACTCTTTCACTCGTCTCTCTCAAAACGAAACCTTAACAACTCTCTCACTCGTTTCAATCACATGGAAACCCCAAAATGAAACCATAACAACAAATCTTAGCCAATGAATATTTACAGGTTCATTTTCTCTATAGTTTTTTTTCAAAATCTGTTTCAATAGTTTGTTTCACGATGTTTGATCTTCTTTCTTGTGTTGACTTGTAGGAATGGATACTTCTTTCAATAAAGAGGACGAAGATAAATTTAGCCTTACAAACTTGTGTCAAAGATCCAGAATGACATCCATTCAAAATATACACAAGTTTGCAGGTCTAAATTTATCTTCTTCCTTATTTCATTGACGACACGCCATTATGGGACATGTATGGTATATTTATAATGCTTTTTATGACTTGATATGTTTGTTATATCGTGTTTGTTGTTTATGGTTTGTTGTTTATAAATGTTTTGATTAATGTTATTGTTAATTTTTGTTTAAAAGATGAGTTTATTATATATTATGAGGGTTGAGTGTTTTTTCAATCCCTTACCAAATATATAAATTTTTAAATTGTATTAGAAATTTATGATATGATAGATAAAATTGCATTAGAAAATAAGTAAACGTCTAATTCTTGACAATAATTCTTCACACTTTTAATTGCATGTTGTTTCTTGACAACTAGAACTTGGTTTAATGATTGTAGATCTTCAACTACCCCTTTCTTCACCTCTAATTTTCTTTGCAAAGTAAATAATATTTTGTAAAAAGAATTAGAGGGGACGGAAGGCACGGTTGAAGAATTAGGATCATTAAACCAAGTTCTTACTGTCAAAGAATAAAATACAGATAAGGACTTGAAGAACTCTTGTCTAACATTGAATGTGAACTTATTCTTCTAATATAACTTAATTTGTCATATTATAATGTTCTAGTGCAAATTGGAAGGTTATATGTTTAGTGAGCATCGATGAAATATTCATTCCACATAATTTATAATAAACTCAGGTCTATATATCACAATGGTTGTTTAGCACAACCGTGGTTAAATATGTTGCATTAAAGAATCACAACGGTTGTTTAAAGTAACTGTTGTGGTAGGTAGCGCGCAACACAGATACAATCACGGTTGCACGATCATGGTAAAAATCATCATACATACAATCACATCTTACCACACAATGGATGTACCAACATGGTGGTATCCATTTTCCAACCATCATAGTGATATGCTTAACTCATACTTCATGCATCGTCATTTTTATAGGTCTCACCATTTTGTCACTAGAAACTAACTCTCATCGTGGTAGTAATATGTTCCTAGAACAAATTAGAGTTATTTTGATCGAACCCTAATTCACAAAATCTAAAAATACCTTTCAATAGCATGGAATTGTTGCAATAATATAGTCATGACATGAATGATCAAAGCATTTAATGGATGGACAATGCGCACAAAATATGACAGAAATTAAGGTATAATTGGAGAAATATGATTTTAATTTGTCTATTTCAGTTTTTTAATATTCAAATATTTTTAATTTAATTTAATTTAATTTAATTTAAATTTTTAAATAAAATGAAAAACAAAATTTATCATCAATTTATTTACCTATAAAGTATCTATAATCAATTTATTGGTTAGTGTTTTTATTCTATTTATTAAATGTACGACTTATCTTTCCAACAATAGATTAAAGTTGAATATAGCATAAGTTTATGTTCTATTTGAAGTATAATTAATTTTAATTTTTTAAAAACATTTAAGGTAAGATTTTTGTTTACAATGTTATCAACTAAATTATCAACAAATTTTGTTAAAATTGGACTATGATTAGTCTTTTATGAAATTTTATTTAACTATGGTTTAATTGTTATAAATTTCAAATCATATGTAAGATAGTTCACATGGTAGAAAAAGTATACACAAAAGAAGAAGTTTAAAAAAAACATTCCATACAAATTATTCAATTGGAACAAATTTTTATATATTACAGATTATAGATATATTTTCAATTAATACGAAATATCTCATCATTTGCATATTTGATACACAATCTAATAATTAGTGCGCATTATTATATTTTGTATGAATGTTAAAAAAAATAATAACATATATATTTTGCATGCTATTTGCTCTCAATATAGATTAATTATTTCTCTGTGGCTATAAAAACATAAATTTTAATAGGTAATATAAACAGTTATATATGATAATTTTATATATAAAAAAATTATACAATAGATAGTCAGTTGAATACAAGAGTTTAAATTAATTTAACTAATAAACTATTTAACAAAATAAATATAAATATTTTTAGTTAAATTAGTTTACTGATCTATGATTCAATACTTGACATAATCATTTATTTTTATTCATGATCAGTTATATTTAGGGAAAACTAAAGCCTAACCCTTAAGTTTAAGACTTTTATTATCCTATAATAATTTCGATTGACGAGAATTTTAAGAAATATTTTAGTATTATTTGATAAATCAATAAATAATATTACTAATGTACACAATATAATCCAGTAATTAGGACACCTAAACATAAGAAAGTTACTATTTTATTTCTAATCATTAATTATTTTTTTAATTTTATTCTATTCCATCGTTTTAATTTTTATTATTTATTTTCAATTTTATTCTTGTCCATTATATCTTTCCCCTAATAGATCGCAACGACAATCCTATAAATAGTAGGAAATGAAACAAGCCTCGGAATTTTAACCAAAATATGGTTAAAGGTTAGCTCATCATATCTGAAATAGCTCTAATTAACCGTGAAATAATTTTAAGTATATAATATCTTTAAAATCTCTGACAGCTCACCAATTCAAAAGATTGTCACGAAGTATAGTTTTAACAATGAAATTATTAAAACAAAACCATCTCTCAAAACAAAACCCTAACAACTCTTTCACTCGTCTCTCAAAACGAAACCTTAACAACTCTTTCACTCGTTTCTATCACATGGAAACCCCAAAATGAAACCATAACAACAAATCTTATGCAATGAATATTTACAGGTTCATTTTCTCTATAGTTTTTTTTCAAAATCTGTTTCAATAGTTTGTTTCACGATGTTTGATCTTCTTTCTTGTGTTGACTTGTAGGAATGGATACTTCTTTAAATAAAGAGGACGAAGATAAATTTAGCCTTACAAACTTGTGTCAAAGATCCAGAATGACATCCATTCAAAATATACACAAGTTTGCAGGTCTAAATTTATCTTCATCCTTATTTCATTGACGACACGCCATTATGGGACATGTATGGTATGTTTATAATGCTTTTTATGACTTGATATGTTTGTTGTATCGTGTTTGTTGTTTATGGTTTGTTGTTGATGAATGTTTTGATTAATGTTATTGTTAATGTTTGTTTAAAAGATGAGTTTATTATATATTATGAGGGTTGAGTGTTTTTTCAATCCCTTACCAAATATATAAATTTTTAAATTGTATTAGAAATTTATGATATGATAGATAAAATTGCATTAGAAAATAAGTAAACGTCTAATTCTTGACAATAATTCTTCACACTTTTAATTGCATGTTGTTTCTTGACAACTAGAACTTGGTTTAATGATTGTAGATCTTCAACTACCCCTTTCTTCACCTCTAATTTTCTTTGCAAAGTAAATAATATTTTGTAAAAAGAATTAGAGGGGGCGGAAGGCACGGTTGAAGAATTAGGATCATTAAACCAAGTTCTTACTGTCAAAGAATAAAATACAGATAAGGACTTGAAGAACTCTTGTCTAACATTGAATGTGAACTTATTCTTCTAATATAACTTAGTTTGTCATATTATAATGTTCTAGTGCAAATTGGAAGGTTATATGTTTAGTGAGCATTGATGAAATATTCATTCCACATAATTTATAATAAACTCAGGTCTATATATCACAATGGTTGTTTAGCACCACCGTGGTTAAATATGTTGCATTAAAGAATCACAACGGTTGTTTAAAGTAACCGTTGTGGTAGGTAGCGCGCAACACAGATACAATCCTGGTTGCACGATCATGGTAAAAATCATCATACATACAATCACATCTTACCACACAACGGTTGTACCAACATGGTGGTATCCATTTTCCAACCGTCATAGTGATATGCTTAACTCATACTTCATGCATCGTCGTTTTTATAGGTCTCACCATTTTGTCACTAGAAACTAACTCTCATCGTGGTAGTAATATGTTCCTAAAACAAATTAGAGTTATTTTGATCGAACCCTAATTCACAAAATCTAAAAACACCTTTCAATAGCATGGAATTGTTGCAATACTATAGTCATGACATGAATGATCAAAGCATTTAATGGATGGACAATGCGCACAAAATATGACAGAAATTAAGGTATAATTGGAGAAATATGATTTTAATTTGTTTATTTCAGTTTTTTAATATTCAAATATTTTTAATTTAATTTAATTTAATTTAAATCTTTAAATAAAATGAAAAACAAATTTATCATCAATTTACTTACCTATAAAGTATCTATAATCAATATTATTGATTAGTGTTTTTATTCTATTTATTAAATGTACGACTTATCTTTCCAACAACAGCTTAAAGTTGAATACATCATAAGTTTATGTTCTCTTTGAAGTATAATTAATTTTAATTTTTTAAAAACATTTAAAGTAAGATTTTTGTTTACAATGTTATCAACTAAATTATCAACAAATTTTGTTAAAATTGGACTATGATTAGTCTTTTATGAAATTTTATTTAACTATTGTTTAATTGTTATAAATTTTAAATCATATGTAAGATAGTTCACATGGTAGAAAAAGTATACACAAAAGAAGAAGTTTAAAAAAAAATTCCATACAAATTATTCAATAGGAACAAATTTTTATATATTACAGATTATAGATATATTTTCAAATAATACGAAATATCTCATCATGTGTATATTTTATACACGATCTAATAATAAGTGCGCATTATTATATTTTGTATGAATGTTAAAAAAAATAATAACATATATATTTTGCATGCTATTTGCTCTCAATATAGATTAATTATTTCTCTGTGGCTATATAAACATAAATTTTAATAGGTAATATAAACAGTTATATATGATAATTTTATATATAAAAAAATTATACAATAGATAATCAGTTGAATACGAGACTTTAAATTAATTTAACTAATAAACTATTTAACAAAATAAATATAAATATTTTTAGTTAAATTAGTGTACTGATCTATGACTCAATACTTGACATAATCATTTATTTTTATTCATGATCAGTTATATTTAGGGAACACTAAAGCCTAACCCTTAAGTTTAAGACTTTTATTATCCTATAATAATTTCGATTGACGAGAATTTTAAGAAATATTTTAGTATTATTTGATAAATCAATAAATAATATTACTAATGTACACAATATAATCCAGTAATTAGGACATCTAAACATTAGAAAGTTACTATTTTATTTCTAATCATTAATTACTTTTTTAATTTTATTCTATTCCATCGTTTTAATTTTTATTATTTATTTTCAATTTTATTCTTGTCCATTATATCTTTCCCCTAATAGATCGCAATGACAATCCTATAAATAGTAGGAAATGAAATAAGCCTCGGAATTTTAACCAAAATATGGTTAAAGGTTAGCTCATCATATCTGAAATAGCTCTAATTAACCGTGAAATAATTTTAAGTATATAATATCTTTAAAATCTCTGACAGCTCACCAATTCAAAAGATTGTCACGAAGTATAGTTTTAACAATGAAATTATTAAAACAAAATCATCTCTCAAAACAAAACCCTAACAACTCTTTCACTCGTCTCTCTCAAAACGAAACCTTAACAACTCTCTCACTCGTTTCTATCACATGGAAACTCCAAAATGAAACCATAACAACAAATCTTAGGCAATGAATATTTACAGGTTCATTTTCTCTATAGTTTTTTTTCAAAATCGGTTTCAATAGTTTGTTTCACGATGTTTGATCTTCTTTCTTGTGTTGACTTGTAGGAATGGATACTTCTTTCAATAAAGAGGACGAAGATAAATTTAGCCTTACAAACTTGTGTCAAAGATCCAGAATGACATCCATTCAAAATATACACAAGTTTGCAGGTCTAAATTTATCTTCATCCTTATTTCATTGACGACACGCCATTATGGGACATGTATGGTATATTTATAATGCTTTTTATGACTTGATATGTTTGTTGTATCGTGTTTGTTGTTTATGGTTTGTTGTTGATAAATGTTTTGATTAATGTTATTGTTAATTTTTGTTTAAAAGATGAGTTTATTATATATTATGAGGGTTGAGTGTTTTTTCAATCCCTTACCAAATATATAAATTTTTAAATTGTATTAGAAATTTATGATATGATAGATAAAATTGCATTAGAAAATAACTAAACGTCTAATTCTTGACAATAATTCTTCACACTTTTAATTGCATGTTGTTTCTTGACAACTAGAACTTGGTTTAATGATTGTAGATCTTCAACTACCCCTTTCTTCACCTCTAATTTTCTTTGCAAAGTAAATAATATTTTGTAAAAAGAATTGGAGGGGACGGAAGGCACGGTTGAAGAATTAGGATCATTAAACCAAGTTCTTACTGTCAAAGAATAAAATACAGATAAGGACTTGAAGAACTCTTGTCTAACATTGAATGTGAACTTATTCTTCTAATATAACTTAATTTGTCATATTATAATGTTCTAGTGCAAATTGGAAGGTTATATGTTTAGTGAGCATTGATGAAATATTCATTCCACATAATTTATAATAAACTCAGGTCTATATATCACATTGTTTGTTTAGCACAACCGTGGTTAAATATGTTGCATTAAAGAATCACAACGGTTGTTTAAAGTAACTGTTGTGGTAGGTAGCGCGCAACACAGATACAATCCCGGTTGCACGATCATGGTAAAAATCATCATACATACAATCACATCTTACCACACAACGGTTGTACCAACATGGTGGTATCCATTTTCCAACCGTCATAGTGATATGCTTAACTCATACTTCATGCATCGTCATTTTTATAGGTCTCACCATTTTGTCACTAGAAACTAACTCTCATCGTGGTAGTAATATGTTCCTAAAACAAATTAGAGTTATTTTGATCGAACCCTAATTCACAAAATCTAAAAATACATTTCAATAGCATGGAATTGTTGCAATACTATAGTCATGACATGAATGATCAAAGCATTTAATGGATGGACAATACGCACAAAATATGACAGAAATTAAGGTATAATTGGAGAAATATGATTTTAATTTGTTTATTTCAGATTTTTAATATTCAAATATTTTTAATTTAATTTAATTTAATTTAAATCTTTAAATAAAATGAAAAACAAATTTATCATCAATTTATTTACCTATAAAGTATCTATAATCAATATTATTGATTAGTGTTTTTATTCTATTTATTAAATGTACGACTTATCTTTTCAACAACAGATTAAAGTTGAATACATCATAAGTTTATGTTCTATTTGAAGTATAATTAATTTTAATTTTTTAAAAACATTTAAAGTAAGATTTTTGTTTACAATGTTATCAACTAAATTATCAACAAATTTTGTTAAAATTGGACTATGATTAGTCTTTTATGAAATTTTATTTAACTATTGTTTAATTGTTATAAATTTTAAATCATACGTAAGATAGTTCACATGGTAGAAAAAGTATACACAAAAGAAGAAGTTTAAAAAAAACATTCCATACAAATTATTCAATAGGAACAAATTTTTATATATTACAGATTATAGATATATTTTCAATTAATACGAAATATCTCATCATTTGTATATTTTATACACAATCTAATAATTAGTGCGCATTATTATATTTTATAAGAATGTTAAAAAAAAAATAATAACATATATATTTTGCATGCTATTTGCTCTCAATATAGATTAATTATTTCTTTGTGGCTATATAAACATAAATTTTAATAGGTAATATAAACAATTATATATGATGATTTTATATATAAAAAAATCATACAATAGATAATCAGTTAAATATGAGACTTTAAATTAATTTAACTAATAAAGTATTTAACAAAATAAATATATATATTTTTAGTTAAATTAGTGTACTGATCTATGATTCAATACTTGACATAATCATTTAGTTTTATTCATGATCAGTTATATTTAGGGAAAACTAAAGCCTAACCCTTAAGTTTGAGACTTTTATTATCCTATAATTATTTCGATTGACGAGAATTTTAAGAATTACTTTAGTATTATTTGATAAATCAATAAATAATATTACTAATGTACACAATATAATCCAATAATTAGGACACCTAAACATTAGAAAGTTACTATTTTATTTCTAATCATTAATTATTTTTTTAATTTTATTCTATTCCATCGTTTTAATTTTTATTATTTATTTTCAATTTTATTCTTGTCCATTATATCTTTCCCCTAATAAATCGCAACGACAATCCTATAAATAGTAGGAAATGAAATAAGCCTCAGAATTTTAACCAAAATATGGTTAAAGGTTAGCTCATCATATCTGAAATAGCTCTAATTAACCGTGAAATCATTTTAACTATGTAATATCTTTAAAATTTCTGACAGCTCACCAATTCAAAATATTGTCACGAAGTATAATTTTAACAATGAAATTATTAAAACAAAACAATCTCTCAAAACAAAATGCTAACAACTCTTTCACTCGTCTCTCTCAAAACGAAACCTTAACAACTCTCTCACTCGTTTCTATCACATGGAAACACCAAAATAACAACTCTCTCACTCGTTTCTATCACATGGAAACACCAAAATGAAACCATAACAACAAATCTTAGCCAATGAATATTTACAGGTTCATTTTCTCTATAGTTTTTTTTCAAAATCGGTTTTAATAGTTTGTTTCACGATGTTTGATCTTCTTTCTTGTGTTGACTTGTAGGAATGGATACTTCTTTCAATAAAGAGGACGAAGATAAATTTAGCCTTACAAACTTGTGTCAAAGATCCAGAATGACATCCATTCAAAATATACACAAGTTTGCAGGTCTAAATTTATCTTCATCATTATTTCATTGACGACACGCCATTATGGGACATGTATGGTATGTTTATAATGCTTTTTATGACTTGATATGTTTGTTGTATCGTGTTTGTTGTTTATGGTTTGTTGTTGATGAATGTTTTGATTAATGTTATTGTTAATGTTTGTTTAAAAGATGAGTTTATTATATATTATGAGGGTTGAGTGTTTTTTCAATCCCTTACCAAATATATAAATTTTTAAATTGTATTAGAAATTTATGATATGATAGATAAAATTTCATTAGAAAATAAGTAAACGTCTAATTCTTGACAATAATTCTTCACACTTTTAATTGCATGTTGTTTCTTGACAACTAGAACTTGGTTTAATGATTGTAGATCTTCAACTACCCCTTTCTTCACCTCTCATTTTCTTTGCAAAGTAAATAATATTTTGTAAAAAGAATTAGAGGTGACGGAAGGAACGGTTGAAGAATTAGGATCATTAAACCAAGTTCTTACTGTCAAAGAATAAAATACAGATAAGGACTTGAAGAACTCTTGTCTAACATTGAATGTGAACTTATTCTTCTAATATAACTTAATTTGTCATATTATAATGTTCTAGTGCAAATTGGAAGGTTATATGTTTAGTGAGCATCGATGAAATATTCATTCCACATAATTTATAATAAACTCAGGTCTATATATCACAATGGTTGTTTAGCACAACTGTGGTTAAATATGTTGCATTAAAGAATCACAACGGTTGTTTAAAGTAACTGTTTTGGTAGGTAGCGCACAACACAGATACAATCACGGTTGCACGATCATGGTAAAAATCATCATACATACAATCACATCTTACCACACAATGGATGTACCAACATGGTGGTATCCATTTTCCAACCGTCATAGTGATATGCTTAACTCATACTTCATGCATCGTCATTTTTATAGGTCTCACCATTTTGTCACTAGAAACTAACTGTCATCGTGGTAGTAATATGTTCCTAGAACAAATTACAGTTATTTTGATCGAACCCTAATTCACAAAATCTAAAAATACCTTTCAATAGCATGGAATTGTTGCAATACTATAGTCATGACATGAATGATCAAAGCATTTAATGGATGCACAATGCGCACAAAATATGACAGAAATTAAGGTATAATTGGAGAAATATGATTTTAATTTGTCTATTTCAGTTTTTTAATATTCAAATATTTTTAATTTAATTTAATTTAATTTAAATTTTTAAATAAAATGAAAAACAAAATTTATCATCAATTTATTTACCTATAAAATATCTATAATCAATTTATTGGTTAGTGTTTTTATTCTATTTATTAAATGTACGACTTATCTTTCCAACAACAGATTAAAGTTGAATATAGCATAAGTTTATGTTCTATTTGAAGTATAATTAATTTTAATTTTTTAAAAACATTTAAAGTAAGATTTTTGTTTACAATGCTATCAACTAAATTATCAACAAATTTTGTTAAAATTGGACTATGATTAGTCTTTTATGAAATTTTATTTAACTATTGTTTAATTGTTATAAATTTTAAATCATAGGTAAGATAGTTCACATGGTAGAAAAAGTATACACAAAAGAAGAAGTTTAAAAAAAACATTCCATACAAATTATTCAATTGGAACAAATTTTTATATATTACAGATTATAGATATATTTTCAATTAATACGAAATATCTCATCATTTGCATATTTTATACACAATCTAATAATTAGTGCGCATTATTATATTTTGTATGAATGTTAAAAAAAATAATAACATATATATTTTGCATGCTATTTGCTCTCAATATAGATTAATTATTTCTATGTGGCTATAAAAACATAAATTTTAATAGGTAATATAAACAGTTATATATGAAAATTTTATATATAAAAAAATTATACAATAGATAGTGATCAGTTGAATACGAGAGTTTAAATTAATTTAACTAATAAACTATTTCACAAAATAAATATAAATATTTTTAGTTAAATTAGTGTACTGATCTATGATTCAATACTTGACATAATCATTTATTTTTATTCATGATCAGTTATATTTAGGGAAAACTAAAGCCTAACCCTTAAGTTTGAGACTTTTATTATCCTATAATAATTTCGATTGACGAGAATTTTAAGAACTATTTTAGTATTATTTGATAAATCAATAAATAATATTACTAATGTACACAATATAATCCAGTAATTAGGACACCTAAACATTAGAAAGTTACTATTTTATTTCTAATCATTAATTATTTTTTTAATTTTATTCTATTCCATCGTTTTAATTTTTATTATTTATTTTCAATTTTATTCTTGTACATTATATCTTTCCCCTAATAGATCGCAACGACAATCCTATAAATAGTAGGAAATGAAATAAGCCTCGGAATTTTAACCAAAATATGGTTAAAGGTTAGTTCATCATATCTGAAATAGCTCTAATTAACCGTGAAATAATTTTAACTATATAATATCTTTAAAATCTCTGACAGCTCACCAATTCAAAAGATTGTCACGAAGTATAATTTTAACAATGAAATTATTAAAACAAAACCATCTCTCAAAACAAAACCCTAACAACTCTTTCACTCGTCTCTCTCAAAACGAAACCTTAACAACTCTCTCACTCGTTTCTATCACATGGAAACCCAAAAATGAAACCATAACAACAAATCTTAGCCAATGAATATTTACAGGTTCATTTTCTCAATAGTTTTTTTTCAAAATCTGTTTCAATAGTTTGTTTCACGATGTTTGATCTTCTTTCTTGTGTTGACTTGTAGGTATGGATACTTCTTTCAATAAAGAGGACGAAGATAAATTTAGCCTTACAAACTTGTGTCAAAGATCCAGAATGACATCCATTCAAAATATACACAAGTTTGCAGGTCTAAATTTATCTTCATCCTTATTTCATTGACGACACGCCATTATGGGACATGTATGGTATGTTTATAATGCATTTTATGACTTGATATGTTTGTTGTATCGTGTTTGTTGTTTATGGTTTGTTGTTGGTGAATGTTTTGATTAATGTTATTGTTAATGTTTGTTTAAAAGATGAGTTTATTATATATTATGAGGTTTGAGTGTTTTTTCAATCCCTTACCAAATATATAAATTTTTAAATTGTATTAGAAATTTATGATATGATAGATAAAATTGCATTAGAAAATAAGTAAACGTCTAATTCTTGACAATAATTCTTCACACTTTTAATTGCATGTTGTTTCTTGACAACTAGAACTTGGTTTAATGATTGTAGATCTTCAACTACCCCTCCCTCCACCTCTAATTTTCTTTGCAAAGTAAATAATATTTTGTAAAAAGAATTAGAGGTGACGGAAGGGACGGTTGAAGAATTAGGATCATTAAACCAAGTTCTTACTGTCAAAGAATAAAATACAAATAAGGACTTGAAGAACTCTTGTCTAACATTGAATGTGAACTTATTCTTCTAATATAACTTAATTTGTCATATTATAATGTTCTAGTGCAAATTGGAAGGTTATATGTTTAGTGAGCATTGATGAAATATTCATTCCACATAATTTATAATAAACTCAGGTCTATATATCACAATGGTTGTTTAGCACAACCGTGGTTAAATATGTTGCATTAAAGAATCACAACGGTTGTTTAAACTAACCGTTGTGGTATGTAGCGTGCAACACAGATACAATCCCGGTTGCACGATCATGGTAAAAATCATCATACATACAATCACATCTTACCACACAACGGTTGTACCAACATGGTGGTATCCATTTTCCAACCGTCATAGTGATATGCTTAACTCATACTTCATGCATCGTCATTTTTATAGGTCTCACCATTTTGTCACTAGAAACTAACTCTCATCGTGGTAGTAATATGTTCCTAAAACAAATTAGAGTTATTTTGATCGAACCCTAATTCACAAAATCTAAAAATACATTTCAATAGCATGGAATTGTTGCAATACTATAGTCATGACATGAATGATCAAAGCATTTAATGGATGGACAATGCGCACAAAATATGACAGAAATTAAGGTATAATTGGAGAAATATGATTTTAATTTGTTTATTTCAGTTTTTTAATATTCAAATATTTTTAATTTAATTTAATTTAATTTAAATCTTTAAATAAAATGAAAAACAAATTTATCATCAATTTATTTACCTATAAAGTATCTATAATCAATATTATTGATTAGTGTTTTTATTCTATTTATTAAATGTACGACTTATCTTTTCAACAACAGATTAAAGTTGAATACATCATAAGTTTATGTTCTATTTGAAGTATAATTAATTTTAATTTTTTTAAAACATTTAAAGTAAGATTTTTGTTTACAATGTTATCAACTAAATTATCAACAAATTTTGTTAAAATTGGACTATGATTAGTCTTTTATGAAATTTTATTTAACTATTGTTTAATTGTTATAAATTTTAAATCATATGTAAGATAGTTCACATGGTAGAAAAAGTATACACAAAAGAAGAAGTTTAAAAAAAACATTCCATACAAATTATTCAATAGGAACAAATTTTTATATATTATAGATTATAGATATATTTTCAAATAATACGAAATATCTCATCATTTGTATATTTTATACACGATCTAATAAATAGTGCGCATTATTATATTTTGTATGAATGTTAAAAAAAATAATAACATATATATTTTGCATGCTATTTGCTCTCAATATAGATTAATTATTTCTCTGTGGCTATAAAAACATAAATTTTAATAGGTAATATAAACAGTTATATATGATAATTTTATATATAAAAAAATTATACAATAGATAATCAGTTGAATACGAGACTTTAAATTAATTTAACTAATAAACTATTTAACAAAATAAATAGAAATATTTTTAGCTAAATTAGTGTACTGATCTATGATTCAATACTTGACATAATCATTTATTTTTATTCATGATCAGTTATATTTAAGGAAAACTAAAGCCTAACCCTTAAGTTTGAGACTTTTATTATCCTATAATAATTTCGATTGACGAGAATTTTAAGAACTATTTTAGTATTATTTGATAAATCAATAAATAATATTACTAATGTACACAATATAATCCAGTAATTAGGACACCTAAACATTAGAAAGTTACTATTTTATTTCTAATCATTAATTATTTTTTTAATTTTATTCTATTCCATCGTTTTAATTTTTATTATTTATTTTCAATTTTATTCTTGTACATTATATCTTTCCCCTAATAGATCGCAACGACAATCCTATAAATAGTAGGAAATGAAATAAGCCTCGGAATTTTAACCAAAATATGGTTAAAGGTTAGCTCATCATATCTGAAATAGCTCTAATTAACCGTGAAATAATTTTAACTATATAATATCTTTAAAATCTCTGACAGCTCACCAATTCAAAAGATTGTCACGAAGTATAATTTTAACAATGAAATTATTAAAACAAAACCATCTCTCAAAACAAAACCCTAACAACTCTTTCACTCGTCTCTCTCAAAACGAAACCTTAACAACTCTCTCACTCGTTTCTATCACATGGAAACCCAAAAATGAAACCATAACAACAAATCTTAGCCAATGAATATTTACAGGTTCATTTTCTCAATAGTTTTTTTTCAAAATCTGTTTCAATAGTTTGTTTCACGATGTTTGATCTTCTTTCTTGTGTTGACTTGTAGGTATGGATACTTCTTTCAATAAAGAGGACGAAGATAAATTTAGCCTTACAAACTTGTGTCAAAGATCCAGAATGACATCCATTCAAAATATACACAAGTTTGCAGGTCTAAATTTATCTTCATCCTTATTTCATTGACGACACGCCATTATGGGACATGTATGGTATGTTTATAATGCATTTTATGACTTGATATGTTTGTTGTATCGTGTTTGTTGTTTATGGTTTGTTGTTGGTGAATGTTTTGATTAATGTTATTGTTAATGTTTGTTTAAAAGATGAGTTTATTATATATTATGAGGTTTGAGTGTTTTTTCATTCCCTTACCAAATATATAAATTTTTAAATTGTATTAGAAATTTATGATATGATAGATAAAATTGCATTAGAAAATAAGTAAACGTCTAATTCTTGACAATAATTCTTCACACTTTTAATTGCATGTTGTTTCTTGACAACTAGAACTTGGTTTAATGATTGTAGATCTTCAACTACCCCTCCCTCCACCTCTAATTTTCTTTGCAAAGTAAATAATATTTTGTAAAAAGAATTAGAGGTGACGGAAGGGACGGTTGAAGAATTAGGATCATTAAACCAAGTTCTTACCGTCAAAGAATAAAATACAGATAAGGACTTGAAGAACTCTTGTCTAACATTGAATGTGAACTTATTCTTCTAATATAACTTAATTTGTCATATTATAATGTTCTAGTGCAAATTGGAAGGTTATATGTTTAGTGAGCATTGATGAAATATTCATTCCACATAATTTATAATAAACTCAGGTCTATATATCACAATGGTTGTTTAGCACAACTGTGGTTAAATATGTTGCATTAAAGAATCACAACGGTTGTTTAAACTAACCGTTGTGGTATGTAGCGTGCAACACAGATACAATCCCGGTTGCACGATCATGGTAAAAATCATCATACATACAATCACATCTTACCACACAACGGTTGTACCAACATGGTGGTATCCATTTTCCAACCGTCATAGTGATATGCTTAACTCATACTTCATGCATCGTCATTTTTATAGGTCTCACCATTTTGTCACTAGAAACTAACTCTCATCGTGGTAGTAATATGTTCCTAAAACAAATTAGAGTTATTTTGATCGAACCCTAATTCACAAAATCTAAAAATACATTTCAATAGCATGGAATTGTTGCAATACTATAGTCATGACATGAATGATCAAAGCATTTAATGGATGGACAATGCGCACAAAATATGACAGAAATTAAGGTATAATTGGAGAAATATGATTTTGATTTGTCTATTTCAGTTTTTTAATACTCAAATATTTTTAATTTAATTTAATTTAATTTAATTTAAATTTTTAAATAAAATGAAAAACAAAATTTATCATCAATTTATTTACCTATAAAGTATCTATAATCAATTTATTGATTAGTGTTTTTATTCTATTTATTAAATGTACGACTTATCTTTCCAACAACAGATTAAAGTTGAATACACCATAAGTTTATGTTCTATTTGAAGTATAATTAATTTTAATTTTTTAAAAACATTTAAAGTAAGATTTTTGTTTACAATGTTATCAACTAAATTATCAACAAATTTTGTTAAAATTGGACTATGATTAGTCTTTAATGAAATTTTATTTAACTATTGTTTAATTATTATAAATTTTAAATCATATGTAAGATAGTTCACATTGTAGAAAAAGTATACACAAAAGAAGAAGTTTAAAAAAAAATTCCATACAAATTATTCAATAGGAACAAATTTTTATATATTATAGATTATAGATATATTTTCAAATAATACGAAATATCTCATCATTTGTATATTTTATACACGATCTAATAATTAGTGCGCATTATTATATTTTGTATGAATGTTAAAAAAAATAATAACATATATATTTTGCATGCTATTTGCTCTCAATATAGATTAATTATTTCTCTGTGGCTATAAAAACATAAATTTTAATAGGTAATATAAACAGTTATATATGATAATTTTATATATAAAAAAATTATACAATAGATAATCAGTTGAATACGAGACTTTAAATTAATTTAACTAATAAACTATTTAACAAAATAAATATAAATATTTTTAGCTAAATTAGTGTACTGATCTATGATTCAATACTTGACATAATCATTTATTTTTATTCATGATCAGTTATATTTAGGGAAAACTAAAGCCTAACCCTTAAGTTTGAGACTTTTATTATCCTATAATAATTTCGATTGACGAGAATTTTAAGAACTATTTTAGTATTATTTGATAAATCAATAAATAATATTACTAATGTACACAATATAATCCAGTAATTAGGACACCTAAACATTAGAAAGTTACTATTTTATTTCTAATCATTAATTATTTTTTTAATTTTATTCTATTCCATCGTTTTAATTTTTATTATTTATTTTCAATTTTATTCTTATACATTATATCTTTCCCCTAATAGATCGCAACGACAATCCTATAAATAGTAGGAAATGAAATAAGCCTCGGAATTTTAACCAAAATATGGTTAAAGGTTAGCTCATCATATCTGAAATAGCTCTAATTAACCGTGAAATAATTTTAACTATATAATATCTTTAAAATCTCTGACAGCTCACCAATTCAAAAGATTGTCACGAAGTATAATTTTAACAATGAAATTATTAAAACAAAACCATCTCTCAAAACAAAACCCTAACAACTCTTTCACTCGTCTCTCTCAAAACGAAACCTTAACAACTCTCTCACTCGTTTCTATTACATGGAAACCCAAAAATGAAACCATAACAACAAATCTTAGCCAATGAATATTTACAGGTTCATTTTCTCAATAGTTTTTTTTCAAAATCTGTTTCAATAGTTTGTTTCACGATGTTTGATCTTCTTTCTTGTGTTGACTTGTAGGTATGGATACTTCTTTCAATAAAGAGGACGAAGATAAATTTAGCCTTACAAACTTGTGTCAAAGATCCAGAATGACATCCATTCAAAATATACACAAGTTTGCAGGTCTAAATTTATCTTCATCCTTATTTCATTGACGACACGCCATTATGGGACATGTATGGTATGTTTATAATGCATTTTATGACTTGATATGTTTGTTGTATCGTGTTTGTTGTTTATGGTTTGTTGTTGGTGAATGTTTTGATTAATGTTATTGTTAATGTTTGTTTAAAAGATGAGTTTATTATATATTATGAGGTTTGAGTGTTTTTTCAATCCCTTACCAAATATATAAATTTTTAAATTGTATTATAAATTTATGATATGATAGATAAAATTGCATTAGAAAATAAGTAAACGTCTAATTCTTGACAATAATTCTTCACACTTTTAATTGCATGTTGTTTCTTGACAACTAGAACTTGGTTTAATGATTGTAGATCTTCAACTACCCCTCCCTCCACCTCTAATTTTCTTTGCAAAGTAAATAATATTTTGTAAAAAGAATTAGAGGTGACGGAAGGGACGGTTGAAGAATTAGGATCATTAAACCAAGTTCTTACTGTCAAAGAATAAAATACAGATAAGGACTTGAAGAACTCTTGTCTAACATTGAATGTGAACTTATTCTTCTAATATAACTTAATTTGTCATATTATAATGTTCTAGTGCAAATTGGAAGGTTATATGTTTAGTGAGCATTAATGAAATATTCATTCCACATAATTTATAATAAACTCAGGTCTATATATCACAATGGTTGTTTAGCACAACTGTGGTTAAATATGTTGCATTAAAGAATCACAACGGTTGTTTAAACTAACCGTTGTGGTATGTAGCGTGCAACACAGATACAATCCCGGTTGCACGATCATGGTAAAAATCATCATACATACAATCACATCTTACCACACAACGGTTGTACCAACATGGCGGTATCCATTTTCCAACCGTCATAGTGATATGCTTAACTCATACTTCATGCATCGTCATTTTTATAGGTCTCACCATTTTGTCACTAGAAACTAACTCTCATCGTGGTAGTAATATGTTCCTAAAACAAATTAGAGTTATTTTGATCGAACCCTAATTCACAAAATCTAAAAATACATTTCAATAGCATGGAATTGTTGCAATACTATAGTCATGACATGAATGATCAAAGCATTTAATGGATGGACAATGCGCACAAAATATGACAGAAATTAAGGTATAATTGGAGAAATATGATTTTAATTTGTTTATTTCAGTTTTTTAATATTCAAATATTTTTAATTTAATTTAATTTAATTTAAATCTTTAAATAAAATGAAAAACAAATTTATCATCAATTTATTTACCTATAAAGTATCTATAATCAATATTATTGATTAGTGTTTTTATTCTATTTATTAAATGTACGACTTATCTTTTCAACAACAGATTAAAGTTGAATACATCATAAGTTTATGTTCTATTTGAAGTATAATTAATTTTAATTTTTTAAAAACATTTAAAGTAAGATTTTTGTTTACAATGTTATCAACTAAATTATCAACAAATTTTGTTAAAATTGGACTATGATTAGTCTTTTATGAAATTTTATTTAACTATTGTTTAATTGTTATAAATTTTAAATCATATGTAAGATAGTTCACATGGTAGAAAAAGTATACACAAAAGAAGAAGTTTAAAAAAAACATTCCATACAAATTATTCAATAGGAACAAATTTTTATATATTATAGATTATAGATATATTTTCAAATAATACGAAATATCTCATCATTTGTATATTTTATACACGATCTAATAATTAGTGCGCATTATTATATTTTGTATGAATGTTAAAAAAAATAATAACATATATATTTTGCATGCTATTTGCTCTCAATATAGATTAATTATTTCTCTGTGGCTATAAAAACATAAATTTTAATAGGTAATATAAACAGTTATATATGATAATTTTATATATAAAAAAATTATACAATAGATAATCAGTTGAATACGAGACTTTAAATTAATTTAACTAATAAACTATTTAACAAAATAAATAGAAATATTTTTAGCTAAATTAGTGTACTGATCTATGATTCAATACTTGACATAATCATTTATTTTTATTCATGATCAGTTATATTTAAGGAAAACTAAAGCCTAACCCTTAAGTTTGAGACTTTTATTATCCTATAATAATTTCGATTGACGAGAATTTTAAGAACTATTTTAGTATTATTTGATAAATCAATAAATAATATTACTAATGTACACAATATAATCCAGTAATTAGGACACCTAAACATTAGAAAGTTACTATTTTATTTCTAATCATTAATTATTTTTTTAATTTTATTCTATTCCATCGTTTTAATTTTTATTATTTATTTTCAATTTTATTCTTGTACATTATATCTTTCCCCTAATAGATCGCAACGACAATCCTATAAATAGTAGGAAATGAAATAAGCCTCGGAATTTTAACCAAAATATGGTTAAAGGTTAGCTCATCATATCTGAAATAGCTCTAATTAACCGTGAAATAATTTTAACTATATAATATCTTTAAAATCTCTGACAGCTCACCAATTCAAAAGATTGTCACAAAGTATAATTTTAACAATGAAATTATTAAAACAAAACCATCTCTCAAAACAAAACCCTAACAACTCTTTCACTCGTCTCTCTCAAAACGAAACCTTAACAACTCTCTCACTCGTTTCTATCACATGGAAACCCAAAAATGAAACCATAACAACAAATCTTAGCCAATGAATATTTACAGGTTCATTTTCTCAATAGTTTTTTTTCAAAATCTGTTTCAATAGTTTGTTTCACGATGTTTGATCTTCTTTCTTGTGTTGACTTGTAGGTATGGATACTTCTTTCAATAAAGAGGACGAAGATAAATTTAGCCTTACAAACTTGTGTCAAAGATCCAGAATGACATCCATTCAAAATATACATAAGTTTGCAGGTCTAAATTTATCTTCATCCTTATTTCATTGACGACACGCCATTATGGGACATGTATGGTATGTTTATAATGCATTTTATGACTTGATATGTTTGTTGTATCGTGTTTGTTGTTTAT
The DNA here is from genome assembly GCA_963859935.3 of Lathyrus sativus. NCBI lineage: Eukaryota > Viridiplantae > Streptophyta > Magnoliopsida > Fabales > Fabaceae > Lathyrus > Lathyrus sativus. Next base: position 528,428,205 of record OZ012740.1, read on the forward strand.
GGTTTGTTGTTGGTGAATGTTTTGATTAATGTTATTGTTAATGTTTGTTTAAAAGATGAGTTTATTATATATTATGAGGTTTGAGTGTTTTTTCAATCCCTTATCAAATATATAAATTTTTAAATTGTATTAGAAATTTATGATATGATAGATAAAATTGCATTAGAAAATAAGTAAACGTCTAATTCTTGACAATAATTCTTCACACTTTTAATTGCATGTTGTTTCTTGACAACTAGAACTTGGTTTAATGATTGTAGATCTTCAACTACCCCTCCCTCCACCTCTAATTTTCTTTGCAAAGTAAATAATATTTTGTAAAAAGAATTAGAGGTGACGGAAGGGACGGTTGAAGAATTAGGATCATTAAACCAAGTTCTTACTGTCAAAGAATAAAATACAAATAAGGACTTGAAGAACTCTTGTCTAACATTGAATGTGAACTTATTCTTCTAATATAACTTAATTTGTCATATTATAATGTTCTAGTGCAAATTGGAAGGTTATATGTTTAGTGAGCATTGATGAAATATTCATTCCACATAATTTATAATAAACTCAGGTCTATATATCACAATGGTTGTTTAGCACAACCTTGGTTAAATATGTTGCATTAAAGAATCACAACGGTTGTTTAAAGTAACCGTTGTGGTAGGTAGCACGCAACACGGATACAATCCCGGTTGCACGATCATGGTAAAAATCATCATACATACAATCACATCTTACCACACAACGGTTGTACCAACATGGTGGTATCCATTTTCCAACCGTCATAGTGATATGCTTAACTCATACTTCATGCATCGTCATTTTTATAGGTCTCACCATTTTGTCACTAGAAACTAACTCTCATCATGGTAGTAATATGTTCCTAGAACAAATTAGAGTTATTTTGATCGAACCCTAATTCACAAAATCTAAAAATACCTTTCAATAGCATGGAATTGTTGCAATACTATAGTCATGACATGAATGATCAAAGCATTTAATGGATGGACAATGCGCACAAAATATGACAGAAATTAAGGTATAATTGGAGAAATATGATTTTGATTTGTCTATTTCAGTTTTTTAATACTCAAATATTTTTAATTTAATTTAATTTAATTTAATTTAAATTTTTAAATAAAATGAAAAACAAAATTTATCATCAATTTATTTACCTATAAAGTATCTATAATCAATTTATTGATCAGTGTTTTTATTCTATTTATTAAATGTACGACTTATCTTTCCAACAACAGATTAAAGTTGAATACACCATAAGTTTATGTTCTATTTGAAGTATAATTAATTTTAATTTTTTAAAAACATTTAAAGTAAGATTTTTGTTTACAATGTTATCAACTAAATTATCAACAAATTTTGTTAAAATTGGACTATGATTAGTCTTTAATAAAATTTTATTTAACTATTGTTTAATTATTATAAATTTTAAATCATATGTAAGATAGTTCACATTGTAGAAAAAGTATACACAAAAGAAGAAGTTTAAAAAAAAATTCCATACAAATTATTCAATAGGAACAAATTTTTATATATTATAGATTATAGATATATTTTCAAATAATACGAAATATCTCATCATTTGTATATTTTATACACGATCTAATAATTAGTGCGCATTATTATATTTTGTATGAATGTTAAAAAAAATAATAACATATATATTTTGCAAATATAGATTAATTTTTTCTCTGTGGCTATAAAAACATAAATTTTAATAGGTAATATAAACAGTTATATATAAAAAAAAAATTATACAATAGATAATCAGTTGAATACGAGACTTTAAATTAATTTAACTAATAAACTATTTAACAAAATAAATATAAATATTTTTAGCTAAATTAGTGTACTGATCTATGATTCAATACTTGACATAATCATTTATTTTTATTCATGATCAGTTATATTTAGGGAGTTACTGACTTTTTAAACCCTTTTAATACATGTTAATTAAGTAGATGACCTCCTTTTTTTTATTTTGTTTATCATTCAGGAAATATGAAGTTACTTATTTTTTAAGTGTTGTTTGATGTTGACAAAATCACTAGATGATGAAACAAAGAGGACAAAATGATATAGAAAAATGTTAAGTGGCGAAGACTTGGAAATTCTCTTGATAGCAGTGAAAACATCAAGTTATCAACTCTTATAACTTTTATCACTGAAATTCATTATTTTTACGGGACACTATCACCACAATTAATACCTTTTTTTTAACCAACAAAGTATTTGTAAATATTTATAATTATTAAGCATATTGGATTTATTATGTTGGTGATTTTCTACCTACTTATTTTAAATATTTGCAGTTATTAATAATTTTATAAAAACAATTATATATCAGCAACGATCAAGCCTTATCAAATCCTTATCGAATGATTTAAGATATGAGTGAACTTAGTCGTGCAGACGCATGAGTCTTCTAATAGTTAATGATTTGAAAATAACCATAACTTGACTAGTCTATAACTTAATAATATTAATAATCATATACAAATAATAATTAGATTCAAATGACCTAAATATTTTAAATGATGTTTTTCTTCATGAATAGCTAATAAAAATATTCTAAAATTTTATTTTACTTTTTTAGTAAGTTAGTAGCTATTTAACTTCTTAAGCCCATTTAAGTTAAACTAAGAATTATATGATATTTTTTAAAAGTTCAAAAATAGTAACCAAAGTCTAAACTAAGATTAACTACTAAGAATGAACAAAAAGTCTAAATGGTTCTCTTTTGACCTTTTAGGTTATTGAGGTTGGCCAGATGATATGTCTGAGACTCTGGACATGTTAATGATCTAAGCTCTAAGTTAATTGAAAATGAAAAACGAAAATGGTTAAAATTTGAAGTACGACAAAGTGTATAAGGTCTAGCTGGAGGATTATAAATAATTATAGGGCTAAAAGGTATATTTGGTTAATGTTAATACATGCTTGAATTTGGAGGTGAATTATGGTTTTACTCAAGTATTTGTACCTTTGGAGTAATAGTTTCAGAAGAAAAAAAGTTAAAATTTTGTGAGAGCTTCACTTGGTGAAGTTGAGGTTGATCTTAAATTGAAGGTTTTGATGGAAATATTTGTTAGTTAACTTATTGATGCAAGGGGTGGTATTTCATGATGTTGAGGTTAAAAGGTTTCTTAAATAGATGGTATTTTGTGAACATAGTGTATTTTCTTTTCAAATTATGTTTGGTCAAAATGTGTATGAGATGTAGAGGGTGGTTGAGCATAAGATTCTTGCTCAATAGTATGTTGTGGTGAGGGTGGAGGATTGGATTATTTAATATGTTCATTATAGGGTGTAATAATATGTGGTGGTGTAGTGTGTGATATGTGATTCTGGTAGTGTCATTCAAATCACACTATTTACTTGACTCGAATCAAACTTACCGAGAGCTGAGAGATCATTTTCTATTTTTCATGATTTGAATCACAAACTTAATGATTTGAATCACAACACTCTGATTTAAATCACATGAATGCTTGGATTCAAATCATACTGAACTGAAGTTTCCTAGTTTGCTTATGGAACTCTTATTCAAATTACAATTTCTCATGACTCGAATCACACAAATGGGTTCTCATATAATTTTTTATTTTTTATTCAAATCACTTGGTTTTCTGACTTAAATCATAACTCTTGCTAATGACTCAAATCATATACCATTTTCAATCATTTTTGTGCAAGATCTCCAGCACATATAAAAACATTTTATCTTAAAACCTCAAATAATGTTATAAAATATACACTTCTAATATTGATTTAAAAACTCACAACTCACTTGCTCTCTCATTTTTAAAAAGGATTTTGAATAGTACTTGAGTGCTTATAAATGATTTCTTTAATCTTCTACCTCATCCTAATTCCATTTTCGTGTGGTCTAAATCTCACATTTGGAGATTTGTGACTTTTGAGGAGATTATTACTACTAGAAAAAAACACATTTAACCTTGGACGCAAAATACATTTAACCTCAGCTACAGAGGCGAGGTAACGAAGGGCGGCATGAAAAATGCACACTTTACCTCTCACTTTAAAAAAAAATCGACGAATAAGTGAAAAGGTCATGGGCTCGATCCCCAATGATACCATTTTGGAATTCTGAAATGGCAAAATATGTCCCCTCGGTTTATAATTTCACCGACGGATATACCATATTTTCACCTCGGTTATCTCATAAAATCAAGGGGTAAATCAATTTTAAGCACTTCTTAAAATCTAATGTGTATTGATTATTTCACTAAACTCTATATTGAACATATAACTTCTTAAAATTAGTTAGGAAAATAATTATATGAACAATTGCGTTATATTTGAAGATCAACTTACATTGATCAGTGATATTGAAGCATCTTGCAACTCCTCATTGATCTCTTGTTGTTTTATGATTTAAATCTCTCAAATTTTTCAAGTTCTTTACTCAACACTTCCTTTTCTACTAATTAATTCATTCTTGAAAGCATAAAACTTGATAATTTGAAATATGAACAAATATGGAAGAAAGTTGAACAAAAACTAGAAGTATTGGAAAAATTTTAACTATAAAAAAACGTGAGATGAACGATGAGTTTCCGAATGTTAGAAAATTATTAATCTGTGTAAGATGAATTTCAAATACAAGATTAGATATAATAAACTCAACTCAACGGAACAAGATGAGAATTGCACAAAGAATCCCATAAAACATAATCTCAATATCCATATATCAAAAATAACAAGAAAACAACAACAACATCCAACGACATTAAACAACAACAATATCAATAACAACAATGTCAATAAACAACCTCATTAACAACAACAAAACAACAAGAAAACTCCAGGGTTTCGGATCTCAACAACATCACAACAACCACAACAACAATAATAACAACAATAACAAAAACAACAACAACAATATTAGTAGTGACAAGAGCACTAAACACATAACATCTTCGTATTGAAGATGATATGTGTTTATGACTCTCGTTGTTTAGAGCACTTCATTAGGGTTCTGTTTGTGTTATTTAGACAAATAAAACTTAATGCTACTTGCTAAAGCTATTTATATTAGAGAAACATATTCACCTCGGTTGAAAAGAAAATCAAGGTGAAAAGTAAGTAGCGTAGTTTTAGATTTAAAATAAGATATTAAAAAAGGTGTTACTATCTAAAGCTATATATATCAAATAAACATTTTTACATCGGTCAGAAAGAAAATTGAGATGAAAAGTAACGTATTTTTAGATTAAAAATAAAATATCCAAGAAGATGTCACTTTTAATGAGATAAAAATATAAAATGAGGCTTATGAGATTCAAAGCATGTACACTGAATAGGTTTACCCATCGGTTTTCAGAATAACCAACGAAATATATTGAATATATTTTTTTTTATAAAAATACAGGGTGTGTCTAAGAATAATACCTCAGGTTTACGATAACTGAGGTGAAAGCTTCGTCACGAAATATAGTATTTGTAGTAGTGTGTGCTATTGTGTTTAACATTTAATTGAATATTTTTCTTGAGATTTAAGAGGTTTGAAAGATGTGTATTGTTGTGGTTGATTTTGACAAGTCCAGTGGAAAAGAAAGAGTTTTTTTCTCTCCATATTAACTTTAGTAGTTTCGTGTGGAAGCCTACAGACAAAGTAGGAGTTCTTCTCAATCTTCAGATAGACAAACGCTCAAAATAATGGTAGGATCGAGGATTGATCGCTGCAAAACAATGACTTTGGAGAAGGTTTGCTGGTGATGGAAGATTCAAGATGATTTTGAGTAAACATTTCGTAAGGATTCATCTTAGATACAAGTCAAGGGATTAATAGAATATTTTTATATTTTCAACATTGTTTTGATATTGTGATTGAATTAAACACCATGTAATTTTTCATAAACTATATTGAAAGACAAACAATATTTCAATAGGAAACCATTCGGAAGTATAGTAGGCTTAGCAACGGCAATAGGCGAGCCACTAAAAATCTGGTGTACAATTCCCATCTCTCTCTCTCTCTCTCTCTCTCTCTCTCTCTCTCTCTCTCTCTCTATATATATATATATATATATATATATATATATATATATATATATATATATATATATATATATATATATATATATATATATATATATATATATATATAGGGAAAATACCCTTTTTAGTCCCTTATCTTTACCTCGGAATCCATTTTGTTCCTTTATTTGAGAGGTCTACTCACCCCCTCCAGATCGTTGCATTCTCATATTTTCACCCAACAAATATTTAGCTTTGACATGTCATTGTCAAGCTCTTTATCATTAAACATTATATGAGTTGATTATTCAACAAGTAAGTTTTCTTTGGTATATACTATGTATGCTCTAAAGTGTTCAAAATATCCTAATAACATACACTTTTGCGATTTTGAATAAAACTTGTTGAAAATGTGAGATGCTTGGTTTTCTTACTTTTCACAGTTCAAAGGAGTCTTATTAACACACAATGTTTATAACTTCTGCCCACAAGTTCTTAACAACATTTTTCTCATTGGTCATGGTTTTGGCCTTCTCTTAAGATATTTATTTTCTTTTCTATAACCCTATTTTATTGTGCAGTTATATGACGAGGGAAATCATGGCCAATGCCATTTCTTTGTAATTTTTTTCAAAAGGTTTATGTTCAAATTCTCCATCATGATTACTTCAAATAGTTGTGATTCTCTAATATTTTTCAATCTGTACGTTTTTGCAAAACCCTAAGAACAAAAAGTGTGATTCATCCTTGTGTTTAAGATATTTTACCTAAGTTTATTTGTTATAGTCTCTTTTTTTGACATGACTCACAAAGAACATCTAAATGTTATTTTAGATTAGACATGCCTATCACAAGATTAAGCTTGTTAAAATTTGAGATTAATCTTAAGCTTGCATGCCCTAATTGTCTGTGCTATAGTCATTGCTCTTGGTTTACTAACATGAGGCAATATTACACATATTGCTTTTGTAAATAAGTAACTTGATTTTATAATTGTTGTTTTACTCACCACCAAAGAGGACAATGACATCTTTTTATTTATAACATTGCAAGACTTTTGATTAAAGACTATGCCATAATCATTATCACTTAATTAATTTATGCTCAGTATGCTATGCACGAGTCCTTCAACTCATAAAACATTATTAATGGAGGGAAGAGAGCTTTTTTAACTATTAAGTCTATGATTTTTTCCATTTTGTTTTCTTCCAAAGCCAACGTTACCTTCATCTTTCATCTTGAGGCTCTAAAAGATATGATTTTTTTCATGTCATGTGTAGCAATAATCCAAAGTCCAAGTATCAAGATAGGTGTTTCAATGTTTTCGCTAAATAGATATGCAATATAAACAATTTTGTTTTTAGGTGCCAAAATCCTCTTTGGTTAGTTTTGGAAGGTTTATTGTCTTTTCATGTTTTTAGCATAAGACAAGTTCTTTTAATTGTAACCTCCTTTAAAATACAGTATCATCATGAGCTTAAATCATTGGTTCACCAACATATCCTAAATCTCTCTTATGGTTAAAGTATATGCCCTGAACTTTTTGGCTTGCTTATTAGAATAATTTTAATTAAAATTTATAGATAATAATAATATTTATTATCTAGAAGCAGACATTCACACTCTTTCTAGAAGATAGATTACTTAGAATATTTTCAATAACTTTCTATAAATGTAACACGCATTAGAAATTATAATTATTAACTTACATCTTGTTATGAAAACCAAAACTAAAAAGCATTGTTTTATAAATCGATTTTAGTTATACATCGTTGAAAACATTTAGCTGAATGTAATATAACAAAGTCTTCAAGACAACACCCATATGATGCTTTAACAGATGCTATACCAAAATTCATAATGATGAATATGTTAGATGATATATTCCGTACTTATGTTTACTCCATAGGATCGTAATATAGAAGCACACTTTCATGCTCTTTTTAGAAGATCTATTACTTATAATCTTTTCTATAGCTTTCTATAAATGTAACACACATTAGAAATTACAATTATTCTCTTACATTTTGTTATCAAAATTAAAAAGCATTGTTTTTAAATCTGTAGCAGGAAAATTTGAAATTAAACTATTGATTGACTTAACTCATAAAATAAGAGTCGTCACCACACTTTTATTTTTCCAAAGAAAAGGGAGAAGAGCGAACAAAACCTAAAGAAGTTTTAAAACAAAAATAAATAAAAACAGAAACAGGGATAAGAGGGTTGGTTACGTAAAAGGAAGGTGTTAGCACCCAAAACGTCTATAGTATTCTATAGGAACCTCTTTGCAAATTTAGTGTTTGACTTAAAAAGGTGTTGTTTAAAAAAAGATTGGTGATGTGAGAAGAGAAGTATTTTTTAAATAATTTTGTGATTATGGAGATAGGAGATTTACATCTAAACTAAAGATTACTCATATCTAAATTGGACTAAATGATCACTTTCCGATTAAGAATAAATTTAGCGATATGTTAAGCAATCGTAGCATAATTTATAAGAAAGATTATACTATGGGAGACCGATCAATAACAATTTATGTATCATACATGTTAGAGATATCATATAAAGATCATATTCCTAAAACATGTAGCACAAGTCAAAACAAGGTTGATAAAGACCTAAGTCAAGAAAAGATGAAAGTTTATCAAGTACCATTCAAGATCTCATGAACAAGATGGCCTACATATCCTCCCAATTGATCCAAAGAAATGTGGAAAGAAAAAAAGAAAGGGATGAAGAAGAGAGGATCAAATAAAATAGCAAAACCAAATTGGATCCAAGTGATGATCAAGTTATCATCAAAATCAATAATCAATTTTGTGGATTAGGGTTTTTACCGCATCAACACCCAAGATCCATTGAGTTTGATGAAACTATGATCAAACCAACTAAGTTTCAATGCCAACACAAGTCAAACAAATATAAAATGAAAAATATAAATTAAAATGCACTAAAATGATTTTTAAAATTAATTTTAAAATGAAAATAAAGATGAAAATGTAAATGATGCATCAAATTAATTGATAAATGATCAAGAAAAATCACAGAAGTAAGAAACAAATCAAGAATGCTATATAAAATTTTTGAGAATTTTTTATTGCATAAAAGTATTTTTAAACTAATTAAAATACTTCAAAAATGAGAAAAATCATGAAAAATATCAAATCATGAAACAAAAATATGAACAATATAAAATCAGAAAGAGAAAAATAAAAAAATTTAGAAATAATTTTGAGATCTTTTGGAGTTATAATGAATTTTCTATGAATTTTTAAAGAAAATGCAATTTAAAAATAAAAACAGAAAATAAAATAAAAGGGAAAATAGGAGGAGCGTAGGATATGACTTTATTAAATGACGTGGTAGATCCCACACTCCTCTGACGAAGGTGCATGATGGAAATTAACTCAGAAATAACACTAGAACACATTTGAAATGGACCAATCAAAATATAACAAAATGCCAGGGTGTCTCACCTCTGCAGGTCATCGTTCCCCCTCCGGTCATTTTCACCAACGAGATGCTCACCGGAGATTGCTAAATGGTAAATTTAGGGCACGATACCAACATCATTGCAACCGTCTCATCAAGGCGAACTCAACCTCACTCTCCATTTTTATTTATTAAAAAGGAGTAGTGAGAATTTCAGCGAAAACATAGTGAAACAAAAAACACGAAAACCAAAATTAAATGATGAACAAGAACAATCAACACCAGCTAGGTTACCAAATTGTCTTGAATGATGATCACAACCCAAAAGACAGAAGTGAAAACATAAGATAAGAGGCTCACAACAAGAATGGAAACAATTCACAAGCAAGCAACAAGTCAAGGCAAGAGAAAGAACCAAAGTTCACTTCATAATCAACACTTAAAATCAAGTGGAATGCCTTAACCTCAAAGTAACTTGTAACACAAGCTACACAAGTGTATGACCTAAAAATGAAAAATCAGCACCTTAATCATGTCAAGAGTGAGTATCAAGACTCATAGGGTGCATATGAGATCAATCAAAGTCATTTCCCAAAGGAACAAGGTCAAACTAGTTTGTATGAACTTCCTCTAAGGTGACTTGACTTGCAAGCTTCACCAAAAATAGAATAAATGATCAATAAAATCCAAATAAAATGCACAAATCAACTAAGTCCAATGGCAAATAGAGGCCAAAGTTTCAAAGTCAAACTCAATCTTAGGCATCACCAAATGATTTGATCAACTAGGGTGCTCCACCTTATTGAGTTATTATCGAGGGTCAAGAAAAGTCAAACCAAAGTCAAACAAAAATGATCAATCATGAACCCAAAATCAGCCTCAAAGGTACCTCAATCCATCCTCTAGATGGAGAAGAAACCTCATTCATCAGTGATGTGAATTCGTGGTTCATATGTTGATGATCAAACAAGAACAACATTAAGAACATCTCCAATTGAAAAATTAAAATAAAATTGCAAAATAAAATAAAATCAGAAATAAAAATTATGAAAAATTAATTAAGACTTTGAAGTGTTTGAAAATAATTTTTATTTAATTTTTGGACAATTGGAGCTATTTTTAATAATTGAAAATCAAAACAGAAGATGAAATAATAAAATAAAAGAAAAGAAATGAACAGGGGGTGCAATAGCAAAAGACAAAACAACTGAAGCAACATGCAAAAGGAAAATGGGCTAAGAATGAGAGGGGCACGAATAACAATCTGAGCCCATCTGACCCAGACTCAACTCCAAACATGAAACGCACCATTTCATTAATCCAGCTGGATTTCAACGTGCCAAATAAGCCAAGTCAAGCCAATCACAACCAAACACGCACGCAAGTCAAATGTTCAAACTAGACCACATTAGATCTGACCTGAGATGAACCAGACACCAGAGCTAGGGCTCCGGTCGTCTTCTCCGGTGAGCTCACTAGAGCTCAGGGGGAAAACCTCCACAGAAATGAACAAAAATGGTACCAAACGAAAGATCTTGCTACAAGGATTCCAAATCCATATATCAAACATCATGAATGTTCAAGATTAAGGAGAATCGAAGGATTAAAGTTTGAATGTGCCATCTAAAAACGTGCTCAAACAAGAACAATAATGGGTCAAACATTGCCTACTCAACGTAGGGCTTCAGATGCAACCAACATGATCCTAAATAGGTGCCTAAAATGAGAGAAATAAGGAGGAGAAGCTTACTGAACGAAGCTACTATGTTGGTTCTTCAGATGCATGCAACTTCTACTTTCTTGCTTCAAACACGTTCCGAATGCTCCCAGAAAGAAGATGCAAGCCACAGTTTCAATTAATTTGGAGTGAAATCTTCGATTCGAATTTGAAGAATCCTTGGAAAATTTGAATTTCAATATGCTCTCTCCAGCTCCAAATATCACTTCTGAGCATTAGGGCGCCCTAGAATGCTTATATATGATGGACTTATGATCACCATGCAAGCCCATGTTGCCTGTTTGGTGAATTTGAGAAAAAAATGCCCAAAAAAGAAACCTCACTCATGCCTACGCGTTTTGCTTGCTTCACACCTTATAAGTTCATCAATCTGCAGTGTGTAGGGTGTACTTTCCATTTAAATTGAATTGGGCCTTTGATTTAATCCACATTGCAAGTTTGGAATGCAAAATCCTTAGTGAAGAAACTTGAAAATGCTACATGTCATGGCATTTGGTACTAGCTCAATTTGTGGCAAACCCCTCATGATCATATTTTGGTGTGAAGTGATTCAAAATAAGTGACAAATATGACCTATAATGAACCAAACTCATACCATGATAAAAAAAAAGTCCAATTTTCACTTGAAAATCTTCCCATATGGCCATATAAATCCATAATTCAAATGAATCTTGAGTTTAATGACGTAAATAAATCCCTTAGGAACAATTTTCATGTTGATTGGAAGTGCATTTGAGGTGCATAAGCTCATGAAAATGACCATTGAAACAGATGACCTATAATGAAACTTTCCCAAAATACCCTTACATTGCCAAGACCATAACTTGAGTTCCCCACATGATAAAGAGGACTTATAGGACTTTTTGGAAATCTAAGATCATGAGGAACAACTTTCATGTTCACCTAAAGTTGAGAAGAAACTTGCTTCTAGGTCAAAAATGCCTTGGAAGTGAGTTGACTTTTAGTTGACCAAAATTATATTCATCTGAGACCTCTAACTTGTTGGCATCATAACTTGAGATGTACAAACCCAATGGATGAGTTCTTGTACTCAAAATAAAGCTGAAGACATGCCCTACAAGTATCATGGTTTCATGAAAATGAGATTGAGCTTGCAACATAGATGAAAATGGCCTTGAAGTTGGGCACTAAAGAAATGGATTTTACACTGAAATCATCTGAAACCCTAATTTAGTAACTTCTTCCACTCTTGATTCCTCTTGATTTGATCTTGTCATGACATCTTAGATGTTTCTAAATGAATTCCCATGGGTTTTGTGACTCGAAGACCAGTTTGGAAACATTTCAAGTCCACAGTTGACTTTGAGTTGACCAGATGAAACCCTAATTCCATTTCCTTTGACCATGCCTCTTTGCAGGTGAAATGAATGCTCAAATAAGCTCCACAATGACCTCCAAGGTACTCAATGTGCTCCTTAATCATATCCTATCCAAAACAATAACTTCATGAACCTCTAATGATCCTCTGTTGATCCCCTAAGATAGGAGACAACCAACACACATCAATCCTTCCTTCTTAGGAGCTTTGAGAACCTTATGATGATGGCACACACTTGATGATCTGAATAATTACCCTTGCTTGAGCTTGAAACCAATGAGACTCTTCTCTTGAATGGCAGATCACTCTTGTTCCCCTGTTAAGAACAATGCTATGCAAATGCAAAATGTTAAAATGAAATGAAACAAAAGTCAAGAAAATGTTGGTCAAATTTTGGGGTACAACTTCTTTCTAGAAGATATATTACTTAGAATATTTTCTATAACTTTCTATAAATGTAACATGCATTAGAAATTACAATTATTATCTTACATCTTGTTATTAAAACCAAAATTAAAAAGCATTATTTTTTAAACTGATTTTAGTTCTACATCGTTTAAAATGTTTTGTCGAATGTAATATAACAAAGTCTTCAAGACAACACCCATATGATGCTTTAACAAATGCTATACCAAAATCAATGTGTTAGATGATATATTTCATATTCATGTTTACTCCATATGATTGTTATATAGAAGCAGACTTGTATGCTCTTTCTAGAAGATCTACTACTTAGAACCTTTTCTATAGCTTTTTTATAAATGTAACACACATTAGAGGTTTCAATTATTCTCTTATATCTTGTTATCAAAACCAAAATTAAAAAGCATTGTTTCTAAATTGACTTTAGTTCTAGATCGTTGAAAATATTTAGTGCAATGTAATAGAGAAAATTCTTCAAGACAACACCCATATGATGCTTTAACAAATGTTATACCAAAATGCATAATGATCAATGTATCAGATGATATATTTCAGATTCATGTTTACTCCATATGATTATTATATAAAAGCGATTTTTCACTCTCTTTCTAAAAGATATGAATATTTTCAATAACTTTATATAAATGTAATACGCATTAGGAAATTAGCATTGATTAGGATCAATTATCAATGATTAAGTTTAATATTGTATAAATTGCAATGAATACATTACATATTGTTTACAATCCATATGCATATGATATACATCCAGTGTGATCTCATTAGACACACGACTACATACTGAAATACACTTTTAATATGATATCAGAAGGTAAGGGTTTTACCGAGAACATTCTCTTTGCCCTAGTAACCTTATCGTTCCCAATACACACGGCTACATTGCGTGTTTCTGTTCTCTGGCACCACGCATCTGATCACTGGTGTGCCTCCACCATAAGGTTTGCGACCTTTCGAAAAATTAATATACGCAAAGCTCACCCCTAGAAAACGCCTCACGCACGTTACACCAGATCCTTTGTTTTGTGCATCTTCTCCTTGTTTTGCCGCTCGTCACGGCCGTCATTGTCCTCCCCATTGCTAGGTGACTAAGTTTTCACGTTTTTGAATCATTAAATCTCATGGGAGATCACTCTACAATGGATTTCGTAACTTTTGCCAAATATGTTACTATTTCGGTCTTTGATTATAATGAGTTTCAGTTCAAAGCATCCTATCAACCACCATTTTCTATCGTCGTTGCTCAATCTGGTAATCCTATAGCCTTTATCTCTTTATCTTCAGCTCTTGGTGTGTGGGTACTCAAATATGATGCCTATGATCATATGCCCGGTAATAAATCTCTTTTGTCTAAATTTTCTTATTTTGATTCTTTTCATTCTCTCACTGTGGTGGATAGCTTCAACATCGAAGTTCAAGGCCTTGGTCAAACACACCCACTTCCAAACTTGTCTTTAGATTTTTTATTCTATATTTATGGTCGCCCTTTCAATCTAATATCTATTAACAAGCTCACTTGTAACCATGATTGTTCGGTTCTTTTTATTGATAATTTTGTTTATATCGGACGATTGGAACAGGGAGTGAGTATGGAGGATTATATCATCTATCACCGCTTATAGCATGTGCTTATGTCGGGTCTTAAAACCTTACACATCAAAATTTGGGTCACCATAGCCTTAACAAAATGTGTCTTTTAGCTTATAGTTTGTCTAAGGTTTCGTCATTTGAGTGTCATTAGGAAAATATACTTGTCACACCTATTGTCGACGAGTAAATAAAAGTGTCATGTCACCTTTTGCTTTAGTTTATTCTGATATTTGTGGTCCTAGTCGTGTCAAGTCAACTTTAGGTTATTATTACTTCGTAACTTTCATCGATAATTTTTCACGATGTACTTGGAAATTTTTAATGAAAACCCATTCATATATTTTTCATATATTCCAAGAACTTTATGCCGAAATTAAATATCAGTTTGACATTTACATTAAAATTTTACGCACTGATAATGCTCGTGAATATATGTCATCTCAGTTTTAAATTTTTTAACATCACTAGGGATTATTCATCAATCATCATATGCTTACACACCATAACAAAATGGTGTTGCTAAACGGAAGGATCGTCATTTAGTTGAAATCTTACTGACTCTTTTACTTCACCACAATTTCCCTTCTCATTTTTAGGGTGATGCTCTTCTCATAGCTTGTCACCTTATCAATCAAATGCCTTCCTCGGTCCTTGAATATCAGACTCCATACTCTATCCTAAACCCACAATATGATCTCTACCATATTCCTTTTCGTGTTTTTGGTTGCACATGCTTTATCAATGACCTCGGTCCAAGTAAAGACAAACTTTTTGCCAAATCTCTCAAATGTAATTTTCTAGGCTACTCATGTATACAAAAAGGATATCGTTGTTTTTGTCCCCAACTTCAACAAAATATTGTTTCCTTAGATGTTACATTCTTTGAAACTTCCCCATTTTTTCTCTTCCTTTGTGTCACTTGAAGAGAATTGTACTTCAATTGTCTGAGAGATCCCTTCTATCATCCATGGCCCTATTGCAACCCCTACATCTCCATTGTGTGTCTACCAGCACCGAACACACGGTCCATCAAAAGTAAGATATGATATTGATCCACACGCACCATCTCCTACTCCAACCGTTCCTCTAGTTATGTCACTTGAACTTAACCTTCCAATAGCATTACAAAAAGATATTTGGTTTCATCATCCTAATCCTAAATATGCTTGTGTTTTAAATTATAATTGTCTTTCTACTTCCTATGTTTCTGCTTTGGATTACGTGTCTATTCCTAAGTATATAGGGGAAGTTATGACTGACCCTAATTGGTGTCAGACGATGGTGGAAGAAATGGTTGCATTATATTTAAATAACACAAGAAACATTATGTCTTTACCCCCAGACAAAACTACAGTGGGATGAGCTTAAATAATGAAAGTTGGACCAGATGGTCAGGTCGATCGTTTCAAAGCCCGGCTGGTAGCTAAAGGCTACACACATATATTTGGTATCGATTATGGTGACAGTTTTTGTCTAGTGGCTATGATCAGTTCAATTCGCCTCTTTATTACAATGGTTACCATTCATCATTGGTCGCTTCATCAGTTGGACATTAAAAATGTCTTTTTACATAGAGAGCTGGAAGGGAAAGTTTATATGATTCAGCCTTCGGGTTTTAATATTCCTGAAAATCTAGACATGTTTGTCGACTTCGTCGTTCTTTTTATGGGTTGAAACCGTCCTCACGTGCTTAGTTTGGTCGCTTCAGCTCAAAATTATATAATTTGGTATGACTAAATGTGAAGTGGATCACTTTGTTTTTCTTCCTTCATTCCTCCATCAGTCGACGTATATTTCTTGTGGTATATGTTAATGACATTGTTATCACTGTAGACGACCCAAATGGTATTAAGCGACTCAAAACTCATCTTTCAAAAATTTCAAACAAAAGAGTTAGGTCCACTCAGATACTTAGGCATTAAAGTTGTTCAATCCTCATCAGGCATTGCAATCAACCAACACAAGTATGCATTAGACATCCTAAGTGAAATTGGTATGCTTGATTTTCGTCTTATTGATTGTCATATGGATCCCAACGTCAAGCTTCTTTTGAGTCAGGGGCAACCATTGAAAGACTCAAGAAGATACTAATCACTTACCGATAGACTCAACTATCTTATAGTCACTAAATCATATATTACATTTGGAGTAAGCATTGTGATCCACTTTATAAATGCTCCTTGTGATAGTCATTGGGATGCAGTCATTTGAATTCTTAATATATAAAGAATTCACCAGGAAGAGAATTATTATATGAAGATACGGGTGATCCTAAAATCACTTATTATTCAGACGCCAACTAGACCGGATCACCATCGGATAAGAAATCCACTTCTGAATATTGTGTTTTTATTGGAGGTAATATGATCTAATGGAGAAGCAAGAAATAAAATACAATTACAGCATCTAATGTTAAAGCTGAATAACGTGTTATGCTAGAAGTCTCAAAGGAGCTTGCATGGATTTAAAATTTGCTCTTAAAGCTTAGACTGAGAGATCTTCTGACCACAAAACTCATATGCGACAATCAAACAGCACTCCACATTGCATCCAACCAGGTTTTCAATGAACTGACCAAGCACATAGAAATAGACAATCATTATGTAAGAGACAAGATACTTTTAGGATAAATAACTATAGATTTCGTCAAGTCTAAAGACTAATTGGATGATATGTTCACTAAGTCTCTCAAGTCTCTCAAGGATTCTCAAGTGAATTATAGTTGTAACAAGCTAAACTCATAATGAGATGTATGAACTAGTTTGAGGAGGAGTGTTAGGAACCCGTTAGGATCAATTAGGATTGATTAGGATTAATTAACGATGATTAACTTTAATATTGTATAAATTGTAATGATTACATTACCTATTGTGTACCATCCATATGGTGTGATCTCATTAGACACACAATTACATACATAAATATACTTTCAATAGATCAATGTGTCAAATGATATATTTCAAATTCATATTTACTCTATATGATCGTTATATAGAAGCTGACTTTCACGCTATTTCTAAAAGATATATTACTTAGAAGTTTTTCTATAACTTTCTATAAATGTAACACACATTAGAAATTACAATTAATCTCTTACATCTTGTTATCAAAACCAAAATTAAAAAGCATTGTTTTTAAAAGCGACTTTAGTTCAACAATCATTTGATCTCATTGTAATTGTCTTTGGCTGCAAGAACATAATTATTTCTTTTTAATTATTTTATTATAATTTTTTTTTTTAGTTAAGTGTTTTGTGGGTGATGTCCATCTTATTTCATTTTTATTATTTATATTTCATTTTAATTACTTATATGAACAAGTTCATCATTAATCTGAGTTTTCTGTTTTAACATGTTTACTACTTGAATGTCGATTCGAGGATTGCATAGACTAATTTATGGAAACTGTATTTTACGAAAGAAATTCCCATAGGGATAATTGCATACCTTACAGGCATATAATATTAGTTGACATTATTTTCAAATACACATGAACATGTTATAAGCTTTGGTGATGAATTTTATGGACCTTGTATGTAATCGAGTTCTTATTATCAAAATATCATCAAAACACTTGAACAAATATATAAACTTGCACTTTAATAATCAAATGCAGAAAGTTGCAATTCCTGTCAAAATACATAAGTTAAGATCTTGGTCAAATACATATATGTATACGCTCACTTTGTCTGACTCTTTTCTTCTTCCTCTTGTATGTCTACGTGTTTGACCAATATCTATCACTACTCTCTACAACTAACAAATTCATTAAGCTCATTTGCGAGTAAAATCCCATCAGGTGCAAAATATTGTTTGTTGAGTAGAGAATTGACAATCTGTATGACCTTTGATTGAAATGAAACAATTGGTAAGGAAATTTAATGAACATTGAAAATGAATATTAATAAAGTTTTACTAATTTACCAATGATGATGAGTCTTTAGACAGACCTGCAATAGTTGGTTCTGAATCTGTCGAATGATGTAAGGATGGGAGATCATCAAAACCACTCCATATACCCGTCAACACAATCAATCTGACAGGTCATTTACAGGACAACATGAAAGAATTTCTTCTTTCCTCCAGTGCGAAATTGACTGGAGAGGGAGCAGTGCCCATCCACACCCTTACAATTTCATACTTTTATACTTTATAGATTTTTGACTTTTTATCATAGGATTGAGATTCCACTGCACCATACTTCATGGGAGAGAATCCACTCCCCAGGACAACCTCCTTTTTTTTCTTTCTGGAGAACCTCAGCTCTCCTCGATCCTGCAATAAATGGAAATATATATGTTAAAAGTTATTTTAACATAAAAAAAAAAACAAGAGTTTTAACAATACATCGCCGCTTCGGGAAATCCGTTTACCTCTGCATCATCACCTACTATATCCTGAATATCTAGATGGAGCTCCTCCCCCTCCTGATATGACTGCTTGCTGCTCTGAAGAAGTAGCCTGCCTGCTGCCCTGTCAACATGCAGACGCAGTCATCTAACTAGTCTTACTCTGTCAGTAGTAAATGTCTGCACCATGCCTGCACATAAAGAAAAATAAAAAATAATAATGAACCTACGTTAACTCATACGTACCATGCGTGAATTGAAATTACATAATCAACAAAAGGAAGTATGTAATATCCTAAATAGAGCTCAAAATCACAAAAGATGCATGACCTGAATGCATAATCCAAGAGGGATAAATTTCTTTCTTCAAGTTATCACGAATGATTCCATATATCTTTTCCACATAGGTTGTAAGCTGCTGTTTGAAAAGTAGAGCTGGGTACTCAGCTTCAACTTGTCTTAATATCTACTCCCCTGCTTGTGCTACCACTGATTAGGGAAAGATTGTTGTCCACTATCCTGCAATAATTATTCAGATCTAATTTCTGAATTTATTGTTTCACATTATCTGAACAAGGAGGATTAATCTATTAAAATCAGAACGTTACAGTATTTACATACTATTAGCACTTTCATTTAGCATTTTCATTTACTTGGCTATTCAGAGTGGTTATATGCTGAGTTGGCAAGTATGTGGTGGTAAAGGATCAATTGAATGAATCAACACATTTTGGCATAACCCTTTACAAGTTACAATAAGGAGAATATTTTAATAACTTGCTACTACACACTTCCAACTCAGCACATTACCACTTTGAATGACTAGCTAAATGAAAATGCTAACAGTGCAAATACTGTAACACAATTTGCCATTTTGAAAAGAAAATTAAAAAATATCTATAATATTATATTAGAGTATATTTTGTTATTTCCTAGGATAGTTTGTAATCTTATAGTTTAAAGTATATCTTTGGATTGAACTTTATATTACTTATTAGACTTATAATCTAATAAGTAATATGCCGGTAATATTTTCAGTGCTGTGGAGCCATTCCAGCAAAATCGCTTGCTTTGAGTATGTTATTGAGTAACAAGAGAAGTGTAGAGGCATTAAATAACAAATAGGCCAAAACATCATTGTTATCCTGGGTCTGAAGTCCAAATGAAAATATCAGTGACTTGAAAGTATTATGTTCAGATTAAGAGCATTAGCATGAGGATGTTATGTTTTTCACACCTCAATTGCATGGACAATAGTGGATGATACGATCAAAAGCACACTAGTAGCAGTACCCTCAACTTCAGGTGCTTGCCAATCCAAAAGACATTTGTATATGCACAAGCAGCAATTGACCTGTTCCCAGCAAAGCCTAGAGAGGCTGTGCAATACGTGTAATGAGTAACTCTTGATTCTCCCGTTGTTTCTCCTTTAGTGTCATCAGTGATTTATCCTCTATTTCAGAGGATTCCCTCTGGTTCATAGATGGGATATGCAGTTCCCGATAAATCCATTAGGTGACCAAGAAAAAAGTAAAATTTATATAAAAATACCCAAACCAATCACAGATGACTTGAAAACAGATTTAGTTACCAAAGAAGTCTTTGCACCCATGGCAGTATGACCACTTTCAGAAGCTCTCTCCCAAAAGAGACAAGAAACCCTTTTAATCCAATGCCAAGCTTTAATTTGTTTTCATGCACATAGTATTCAATATGAGGAGTACCTGAACAATTGATCTGGACCATCGTGAAGGAAACTTATTAGGTGCCACAGACAAAGCTTGTTGTTGACGTAGAACCTGATTATCTGATTCAAAATTAGTTATATTCTCTTCTGACCTGATTCTCTGAAGCAACTTTTGAGATGACTTTTGTAATTAGCTATAAAGTCTTCCGAGAAGTAAACCTACGTTAAAGAAAGATAAATTTAAGGTAAGTTACCCAGTGAGAATATAACCACATTTCACGAGACAGAAAACCTCTACAACAGCTAAAGAATTTTAAACATTCTATTCAATATTTTCATAAAATCAATTATTTATTATCATGAGTAGAAGTAAACCAGGGATTATTTTTCATTATATATATTACCTGGTCATTGATTCTTGGAGCTGGCGAAGCTTCTTCTCCGTGTCTTCTAACCTTTTACCTCTTTCTTCACAACAAAATTTAGCTTCATGATATTTCCTTTCATAGTGATGGGCTTTCTGTTTCTCTAACTTGAGTGAAGCCTGAGAAGATAATGACAAGAAAATATCACATACAAATATATCATCATGATATACTGCTAACAATAGCATAGGCATGTCACCATAAGCTTAGAAAAAAGTTGTGCTCCTTAGTCAGTTTTGTGATAAACTATTCCAATAGCATATTCTAAAACAAAACATTTTACTTGAATCATTACACGTTAATAAAATGTCGATTAAAGTATATCATGCAGATGAAAATTATTGGAGATATAAAACCATTCACGTTCCTCTATCTAGCCTCTTAATTTTAAATGACTTGTTCCTAACACGCCTACATGTTATCGGGGCCTCCATGATGGTCAATAGTTCAATCTTCATCCTTGTAATCTACATTCTTTAGAGATGTTAATAACTAAGGTAAGTTTCAGCGTAAGGTAAAGTGGACTTGATTATTGACCACATTTAATGCCTAGGGCTTATTGTTCAGGATGGATGCCATCAGTCATCTGTGAAGCACTAAGCATCCTGGGTTAAGGTGTGTCCACGTGTTCAACACATGTTGGACACCGGCACATGACACCAGAAGATACATGTCAGGCACCTTAAAAAAGTGTCCAATAAAAGAAATTATCCCTACGACACATCTTGATTACCCACTCTTCATAATTGTTCATAACCAACGGTCATCTGTGAAGCACCAAGCATCTTGGGTTTAGTTGTGTCCACGTTGGTGCCAATGTCTTATATTTTGGACGTAATGTTTGTTTTGTATCCATGTTTCATTGACGGACATCAACTATCTTTATTAAAAGTTAAAACATAAACCGACATCAACTATCGTTGAATATCTTTATTTTCATTTATTTTTCATCAATTATGAATACATTATTTTGGCATCAGAATTAATTCGGTGAAAGAATAATCGTGTGAACTTACCTTACTGTTTCTCAAAATAACAAGAAGGAAACACACCATGTTACATCCCTTTATATTGAGAATCTATACACAGCTTCCCATACAAATACTTGGAATTATAATGCAAAGGTTTCATTGAGTTAGAAAAATCTTTGATGAGGAGCATATTAAGTTCTGTTAACTATCCAAGTTAAACATTATTGTATTCATATTGTCCATGATAAAGGAAATGCTATTTTAGTAGCATCTTAAAATGGAAATTCTTTGTCTCTCAATAACATCAAGTCATATATTTGTTATATTATTCTTTCCAATTAACCAATGATTTATTTGGAGACCCAAGAATCCGGGCATCACTCTAAGAACTATAAATCCATATCAAACTAAAATATATAGTCATACATGATTCAATTTTTAAAGAAGCATTGTATACAGAGAGAGAGAGATGCATCCTTGAAATAAGATTCACCTAACAGAAAATTATGTCTAACTTTACCTTTAGACTCTCAACTTCCATTCTCAGTTTCTTAAACTTCTCTGGATCTTCAACAAGAATATTCGCTTCTTCAATGATAGGAGATGCTAATTCGATAGCTTTCCTTGCATTCTCTTCTCGCTCCAAGAGGAGAAGAGCATTAGTTTCATCAACCTTTTTCTTCATCTCCTGCAATGAATTCTTCAGTTTTGCTATCTCATGTGCTTTGTATTCTTCTAGATTTGTCTGCACACAATTCCAAATGGTTTTGTTCAGGGTTTACTAATTTAGAGAAAACTTGGGAACTTTCAAATATTTGGCCTTTTACACTACATTTTATTTATAATTTGTGCGAATTTGTTTTTTCGAAATGACAATTGTGTAAGAGATCAGAACAACATCCTCACCCTTAAACCTTTTTCCATTTGGAGACGCCAAGTAAGTTCCTCCACTTGTTTTTCAAGCTTACTCTTTGCTTCTTGATGTGCGCCGGTATCTCTTGCAGCCTAAAGCAAAAATTCAAACAGCTGTCAACTTAAACGGGCTTAAAATAAAAGGGTTAAATATCTTTTTAATCCTATAAAATTTCAACTTTCCAATTTTAGTCGGTTGGAGAAACTTTTTATAATGTTCTAAACATGTGCAAAAATTCATTCAAAAATTTAAAAGTTGAAGGATAAGTAAACCTTTTGCAAGAAGAAAAAAGAAAGATTCGACAGAGAACTTTTGCAGGAATTAATTCAGGGTCAATACAAACTGGATATTCATGTTTGTAGTTCTCTCCACATCACTTCTTTCACAATTAAGATTTGGCAATAATTAAAGAAATCCAAATTTAAAACACAAACATTTTGGCTTCTGTAATAATTACATGAGAATAGTTAAAGCCATTGTTAAAGTTGCACCATGTTAGATAAAACGAGGAAAGAAAATGAAAAAAACCTTGAATATTATTGTTAGTAACTTGATACAAAAAATTAAATACTAATCTTTGTTTATAGGTTACTACTGGAAAAAAAAATCCCATATTGATTATAAATTAAAGATAGAGTCTAAAAAGAGTATATATAGAAGGATACTCATCACCTTATAAAATGGTTTGTAGGAATGAGTTAGACTAAATTCTAATTCTAATATGGTATTAGACTCTATTATTCTATGAAGTATAAACTCCGACACGGACACCAGAATACGACACAGACACTTTGACACCAATTATGTCAAAAATATAGGACACTGATAGTGTTACATATATATCATAATATTTAACATTTATTTATCCATCTATTATTAAAAAAGTTAAGAATATTATAATTAAAATTAATGTCTTAATTGTGCATTGATAACATTGTTGCAATACACGTTTAAGCCTTTTAGATGTATAAGAAATTTGTCAAAAAAATAGTGTGCTAAAGCAAAAAAAAAAAAAAAAACATTTTTTTCACACAATACATGTCTAAATTGTCCCACACATGTTATGTGAGTGTCATACAGGTATCGGACACCGATTTAAAGAGTGTCAAAACAAAACAAAAAAATCATTTTTTTAGAACGCTTGTTTGACTTTTCTGACACTTGTAAGACTTTTCCGAGACGTGTCATACAAGTGTTAGACACCGACGTGTGTCGGACACTGCAAGACGCATACTCTTAGAGGTGTCCTTCATAGCTATCAATTCATTCAGGTCACTGTTACACTGGATTTTTCGACCTAATTGTAAATAGCAAGTATTCAATGAGACCGGCCATGAATGCGCCACGTGGGAAATAAAATACCATGAGTCAAACTTGATCATAATGGCTCAAGGTCGTGAATCACGGAAGGGGATACCGGTCGAAGGTGACGTAATGGAAGGGCACAGCGAGAAGCACGGGGACTTAGTAAAATTGAATACTATGCTATGTTAGTCACTTAATAAAATTGAATAATATATCATGTTGGCTAAGGTTGGAGTCCACCACTACAATTAAATACTACTAAGTTTTTTGGAACCAGTGTCGGGCTACTCAACCTTGACAATGGTCGAGCGACGAGACTACTAAAAATAAAGCAACTTATGTGGGACATGTCATAAATGACTGGTGACAACAATTCAACTTTGACATTGGTTAGATGAAGAGACAACCACTATTTGGTGTGCTGAGATCAATGACCAGAGAGTTACCATTAGAGATTAAATTGAGATGAGGTAGAAAGCACATTGAAAAGAGTGACTTCAACATATGATCAATTAACTTGAAACTTACTGCAAGACTTGACATGTGACTCCGTATGCGACATATGTTGATATTTGTAAATATATAGTGTTAAAAATATTTGTATATAGAATAGTTCCACATCGACTATATCATGTAATTAGTTATAATCTCTCTTTATATAATAATGTCCCCGTAGTACTTTTCAAAACACACGGTTTATTCAAATGTCTCTTAGTATCTTGTATTTCAACATGGTATCAGAGCCTACTGAGAGACAATCCTTCACCGTGTTTTACCCGGAAACTTTTGGAAAGTCGTGTCATAACTCTGGTTTTCCTTCCATACATTGTCGTAACTCATTCTGGCATCTGTTTTTAAAAATTCTCCGGTCATAACTGCACTGCCGCCGCCGTCGCTATTGTTCCCGGCGACCTTCCAGCAAACTTAACCTATCGGCAAAAGCGTCTCCTCCGATCCGGCCGAAACCTCTGTTCGAGTGACATTTTCTCTCTTCACGCCAAACAACGACGATTTTCTGAGGTGGTATCAATCATCTTCTCTTAGACCTTGGATTCTTGATTCTGATGCGTCTTATCATGTTACCGGTAATAAAACTCTTTTCTCTTCCCTCTCTCCCTCTAGTTTCTTACCTATTATAACTTCGCCAATGGTTCTCCAACCCGGTCCAAAGGGATTGGTACTGTTCACATTCTACCTTCTCTATCTATTACTTGTGTCCTCTATGTTTCGAATTGTCCATTTAATTTACTTTCAGTCAGTCGTTTAACTCGTTCTCTTGATTGTAGTGTCACCTTCAGGATCGGAGTTCAGGACAGACGATTGACGTCGGATGTGAGTCTCAAGGCCTTTATTACCTCTCAATGTCATCTCAGACATGCTCAGCCAAAGATTCTCCACTCATTATCCATGCTCAGTTAGGTCATCCCAGTCTTTCAAAATTACATAAGTTGGTGTCAAATTTATCGAAGGTATATAATTTACATTGTGAGTCGTGTAAGTTAGGGAAACACACTCGTAGTCAATTTCTCAATCGAGTCAATAAACGAACTTTGGAGTCCCTCGCGTCCTGTGTCTTCTCTTGAGTCCAAGTATTTTGTCACCTTTATCGATGATTTTTCATGTTGCACGTCGTTATTTTTAATAAAGAATAGATCTGAATTATTTTCTATTTTTGAACAATTTTATCTAGAAATAAGAACTCAATTCGGTGTGTCTATCCGTACCTTAAGAAGTGACAATGTCCATGAATATTTATCCTAACAATTTTAAAATTTTATGTCACACAATGGTATTTTCCATCAAACATCTTGCCCTCACACACCTTAACAAAACGGGATAGTTGAACGCAAAAATCGACATCTAGTAGAAACCACTTGGACCTTACTTCTCCATGGTAATGTTCCACTTCGATTTTGGGGGGATGTTGTGCTAACGGCATGTTACCTTAAAAATCGCATGACCTCATCTTTCCTTAACAATAAAATCCCTCATTCAATCCTTTTTTCCAATTCCTCACTCTACCCAATTCCTCCCCGAGTCTTCGGATCCACATGTTTTGTACAAAATCTCTCTCCTGGTCTTGATAAACTATCAGCTTGATCACTAAAGTGTGTTTTTCTTGGTTATCATCGATCCCAAAAAGATTATCGTTGTTATTCACATACTCTACAACGATACCTCATATCGGCCGATGTTACCTTCTTCGAGTCTGATCCATATTTTAAGTTCAGTCAAACAACTCCGGAACCCCTTCAGGAAAGCATTCTCACACCTCTTTCGGAAGTCTCATCTGCCATCATCCTCCATCATTCTAGTGAACCTGGCTCACTAGATACCCTACAGTTGACCCCGTCATTTCTCGCCCACTTCAAACATATCAGCGTCGTCAACCAACGTCTGTCATACATGTTCCTGAGGTCATTGCAAACTCTACTCCAACGCTCTCGCAATCACCGGATCCGATCTTTCAACCTGAGACTAATCTTCCAATTGCCCTTCAAAAAGGTATACGTCAAACACGAAATTCTTCTCCACATTATATTGATTTATGTTATCATCGTCTTTCCCCTTTGCAGTATACTTGTTTGTCTTCTTTATCTTCTGTTTTTATTCCTAAAACTCTAGGTGAAACATTATCATACCCTGAATGGAGGCAAGCAATATTTGATGAAATGTGTGCTCTTCAAAACAGTGGTACCTGGGAACTGGTTTCTCTACCCCCTGTAAAATCTTTAGTAGGTTGTCGTTGGCTTTATACAGTGAAGGTTGGTCTAGATGGTAAAATTGATCAATTTAAAGTTCGCTTGGTAGCCAAAGAATACACTCATATTTTTGGGTTGCATTATAGTGATACCTTCTCGCCTGTAGCCAAGATGGCATCTGTTAGACGTCTTCTAGCCATTGCAGCCATTCGACATTGATCTCTTCATCAACTTGACATCAAAAATGCTTCTTTACATGGCGATCGTGAAGAGGAAGTATATATGGAGCAACCACCTCAGTTTGTTGCTCAGGGGGAGTCATTGAATATGGTGTGTAGGCTACACAGGTCTCTTTATGGTCTTAAGCAATCTCCAAGAGCTTGGTTCGACAGATTCAACACCGTAGTAAAACAATTTGGTATGGTACGTAGTGAAGCTGACCATTCTGTTTTCTATCGTCACTCAGCTCAAGGGTGTATTTATCTTATTGTGTACGTAGATAATATTGTCATAACTAGTAGTGATCAATATGGAATACTCCAATTAAAACAACATCTCTCGAATCAATTTCAGACAAAAGATCTTGGTAAACTCCGTTATTTCTTGGGTATTGAGGTAATCCAATCTAAAGATGGTTTGGTGATTTCTCAACGGATATATGTTATGGATATTTTGGAAGAAACAAGTTTGTTGAATGCTAAATCAGTTGATACTCCTATGGAAGTGTCAAACTGCTACCCAATCAGGGGGAGCCTCTACCTGACTCAGGAAGGTATAGGAGATTGGTTGGAAAGTTGAATTATCTCACAGGCACTAGTCCATACATTTCTTTTGCAGTCAGTGTGGTAAGTCAATTCTTAAATTCCCCTTGTTAAGAACACATGGATACAGTTATCTGGATTCTGAGATACATCAAATGTGCTCCAGAAAAAGGCCTAGTGTATGAAGATAAAGAACATACTTAGATAGTTGGATACTCCAATGAGGATTGGGCAGGGACACCCATTGATAGACGATTCACCTCTGGGTATTGTGTACTTGTTGGAGGAAACCTTATATCCTGGAAAAGTAAGAAACAAAACGTTGTTGCAAAATCAAGCGACGAGGCAGAATATAGGGTCATGGCAATGGCAACATGTGAACTTATTTGGTTAAAACAGTTACTTAAGGAACTTCAAACTGAAGAAGCAAGACTAGTGACACTTATTTATGATAATCAAGCTGCGTTGCACATTGCTTCAAATCCAATCTTCCATAAGAGGACCAAACATATTGAGATAGACTGTCACTTTGTCAGAGAGAAGATTAAGTCAGGTGACATCGTCACAAGCTATGTCAACTCTAATGATCAATTAGCAGACGTGTTTAAAAAATCCCTACGAAACCCCAGAACTAATTATATATATATAATAAGCTTGGTGCATTTGACTTATATGCTCAAGCTTGAGGGGGAGTGTTGATATTTGTAAATATACTGTTAAGAATATTTGTATATAGAATAGTCTTGCATCGACTATATCATGTAATTAGTTGTAATCTCTCTATATAATATTATCTCCGTAGTGTTTTTCAAAACACACGGTTTATTCAAATATCTTTTAGTCTCTTGTATTTCAACAACATAGATGATGCTTACAGACAACTTCAAACAAAAATATGCACAAAACCGAACCAGAAAGAAATGCACTAACGACGGAAACCAAGCACCAAGAAACGTACCAAATATATGCATAGTGTGCAAAATGCACAAAAACAACTCTGTAGCAGAAAAGGGGTCTGAAACACACCTACACAAACCCAAATGTCAAAACAAAGCTTCAACTGAAGAATGATTTGCCGAAGAGTTGCCAAATTTGGAAAGATGCAGTTCTAGATGCACAGAGAACAAATGCACACGACTACAAGTGACAGCACTGAATCTGAGACAGAAATCAGTGAACTTTACTAGAAAAACATAATCTGAAGCAATTGCGTAACACCAGACAAGGAGCAAAACTGAACCTGAAATTAAATCGACCCACACACACACTTGAAGAGTGGGATATCGTCATCACTGAAATGATTGCTTGCAAAGGGAATAGAAGTCACTTATATTATCTATTAGAAAGTGTTAAATATGTGTATTAGATTTAAATTATAGTTTGTTGAGTTATGATTAGGTTTGTTGGTTTTATCTCTAAAATAAAGAGATTTAGTTGTAGATTTGACTGTAATCATTTGGTTATAAATAATAAGCCTTAGAGTAATTTCTCTCGAGCAATTCAAATCATCTCATTCAACATGGTATCAAAGGCTGGTTCAATCCCTCTTGAACCGTCTTGCCACTATATTATTGTGGAGTTCTCAAAAGGTTGGAAATATAATAACAGTACTTTTTCTTTTTTGAGCAAACTTCAAATCCCTATTTTAATTTTCAATTTGGGTTGTAGGTGTCCAAGTCTGGTCAGAAAATCCTAGCCATCATACTCTCACATGTAGCTGTCCCGTTAAATGTCCAACGAACACAGGCTTACGTGTCACGACGACTCCACCATCAGATTTTTCATAACCCCTTTTCCTGGTTCAGTTGGAACCACTACCAGTCTGTGGATCCCACATTTAAGGTGTGTTCCTGAGGTTTCTTTGCTTTTTAATGGTTTTTTATAGTTGTAAACGCATCCAGGTAGCTTTTCTGTCGTGTTTTGGTATTTTGTCAATGTGATTGCATCCCAACGTCTATTGCTTCAGTATTTTAGGTCCTGGGTCACAATATTTTCCGCCTGTGGTGCATATTTGAGCACTGCTCTTTTGAAGTGTTTTAAGTGTTTCAGTATGTGTTGTTAGCACATTTCTCTCTGGTCCAGTTTTGCACATCTTTTAATTTGAGGTTGTTTATTAGCAACATAAGTCTTACACTCAGTTTCAAGTTGTTCGTTGATCATTTGTTCAAGTCACTGTTGTCACTGCACACTGCCATTGGTCATTGTTCATTGCAAAAGTATCTAATGGAAGGCTCTTCACTCATTGGTCCCAGCACACTCTCAATAATCTTTGTCCAACTATCGTCAATGTTGATTCACCTGTACTAATCACACTTAAGTTTGTTATTTCATAAAAAGGACAACATCTAACCCAATATCATTGCAACTTTGTTTGGATTGCAACTTTGTTTGGATGCACTTCGTGAAAGTTCATTGCGGTTCTAATATTGGTTGATTTGGTTTGATCTTTAAATGATATATTTGTAACAAGCTTAAAGCTTAGTAAGTTTTAGTTTGAGAGGGAGTTTTAAGATATGTATAAGATTTAAATTATAGTTTGTTAAATAAATATCTCTATGATTAGGTTTGTCAGTTTTACTTTATCCCTATAATCAAGGGATTTAGATATAGTGTAGAAATATACTTTATATTTCCTTGTATTTTATGAGAATTACATAGCAGTATTTATAGAATACATAAGGCAGAGTTTGAAAAGGAAATTTGTCCTAGAAATCAGGGGAATTAATTTTCCCATAAATGCTAATTCTAATTACAGTAAAAACAGGAAATAATAACTAATTAATTACATTAGTCCTAATCCTAATGAGTTGTACAAACAGAATCATTTGATTCTGTATTGATTATTCCACACTCCCCCTCAATCTGGGTGGTAGATGTCTATCATACCCAGATTGGATCTGATATTCTCATATATGTTCCTTGGAAGGGCTTTTGTTAGAATATCTGCAGTTTGCTGGCATGATGGAATATGGTTAACACTTATAATTCCATGATCAATTTTCTCCTTGATGAAGTGTCGGTCTATCTCTACATGCTTTGTTCTATCATGCTGAACTGGGTTCTTCGCAATGCTTATAGCAGCCTTGTTATCACATAATATCTTCATAGGATGTTTGGTAGGAATTTTTATTTCACCTAGCATTCGCTTAAGCCAAATTCCTTCACAAATACCTTGTGACATAGCTCTGAATTCTGCTTCTGCGCTACTCCTAGCCACAACAGACTGTTTCTTGCTTCTCCAAGTTACCATATTACCCATACAAATGTGCAGTAGCCTGTAGTCGATTTTCTGTCAGATAAACATCCTGCCCAATCTGAATCAGTGTAGACTTCAATACCTCTATTTGAGTTCTTTTGAAAATAGAGTCCTCGACCCGGCGTACCTTTTAGGTACTGGAGAATTCTGTTAACATTTCTCATGTTAGTTTCAGTTGGATTTGACATATAACGACTAGCCATGCTTACAGCAAAACCAATGTCTGGTCTGGTGTGAGTTAGATAGATTAGTTTTCCAACTAGACTTTGGTATCTATCTTTATTAGCTGGTATATTCTCATCTTCACTCCTTTTTATTTGTTCTATGGGAGTATTGGCAGCTTTGCATCCAAGCATACCTGTTTCTTGAAGTAAATCCAAAGTGTACTTTCTTTGAGAAACTGAAATACCATTCTTTGTCCGTGCAATTTCCATCCCTAGAAAATACTTGAGTTGTCCTAAGTCTTTGACTTCAAATTCTTTGGCTAGAAGTTTCTTTAACTGGTTGACTTGTTCATCATCATCTCCAGTAATTACGATATCGTCAACATAGACAATAAACAAAGCTATCTTCCCATCCAAAGAGTGCTTGACAAACATAGTATGGTCTGTTTGACATTGAACAAAACCATCTTGTTTGACAACTTTTGTTAGTCTGCCAAACCATGCCCTTGGTGATTGTTTGAGGCCATATAGAGATTTTCGAAGTCGACACACCATGTTGGAGGTCCCGGGTGATTTAAGTCCTGGAGGAATTTTCATATATACCTCTTCTTCTAACTCACCATTTAGAAATGCATTCTTTATGTCTAGTTGGTACAGGGGCCAATCTAGATTTGCTGCCAGAGATAGTAGAACCCGAACAGAATTGAGCTTCGCAACAGGTGCAAAAGTCTCCTCATAATCCACCCCATATGATTGTGTAAACCCCTTAGCAACCAACCGAGCTTTGTACCTATTTATACTCCCATCAGCATTGTACTTAATTGAAAATATCCACTTGCATCCTACTGCTTTCTTCCCTTCTGGTATAGCAGTGATCTCCCATGTGCCACTTCTTACAAGTGCTTGAACTTCTTCTGTTACAGCTGCTGCCCATTCAGCTTTCTGCAATGCTTCTTGAATATTATTTGGAATTTCTATGTTGTCAACAGCTGCTACAAAAGACCTGTAACTTTGTGATAGTTTTTCATAGGAGATATATTTTTCAATAGGGTGTTTGGTGCATGTTCTAACCCCTTTTCTCATAGCAATAGGAATATCCATATCTGCTGTATTTGTAACAATATGTTCAGAGTTAGGGAGAATATTACCGGTGGGAACTTCATTTTCTAGAGCTTGGTTGGACTCATGGCCTTGCATTGGAGCTATACTTGACTCTACTTCCTTCCTCCTCCTTTTATAAACCTTCCAGTTACCTGTTTTTGGATCACAATTCTGTTGAGGTGTGGTTGAGACTATAATTGGTTCGGTTTCCGTCACAGCTTCTGTTGTCCTTTCACTCGGCTGAATGTTAGAGGTTTGGTTTAGTAATTTTTCAGTTGGTTTAGGCATAGGTTCGGCTGATTGAGTGTTACCGGTTTGGTCTGGTAAGATTTTTTCATGTTCGGTTAGTTCAAGAGGCAAAAGTTGGTATTCTGAATTTTCAATACGATGTATGTATGATTGCTCCCCTTGAATACCAGTTTTGGTGTAATAGGGCTGATTTTCAAAGAAGGTTACATCCATAGTGTGGTAAAAAATTTTTGGTATGGGGAGAGTAACACCTATAACCCTTTTGGTGAGGAGAGTAACCAAGAAAAATGCATTTGATGGATTTTGGGTCTAATTTGCTTCGGTGAGGGTTGAGGTTATGGACAAAAGTTGAGCATCCAAATATTTTTAATGGAATAGAGGAAAAGATTTTGCTGGTTGGAAATAGGTTTTGAAGTGTGGAGAGTGGGGTCTTAAAGTTAAGGATACGGGAAGGCATTCGATTTATAAGGTGAGTTGCTGAAAGGACAGCTTCTCCCCAAAAGTGTTGTGGGACATTTGTGGCCAACATGATTGATCTAGTCACTTCCAAAAGGTGTCTATTCTTCCTTTCTGCTACTCCATTTTGTTGGGGAGTGTCCACACACGAACTTTGGTGAACAATTCCAACCTTTTGAAGGTAGGAATTTAGAGCAAGGTTGTAATACTCACGACCATTGTCAGTTCTAAGTATCTGAATATTGCTTTGAAATTGTGTTTGTACCATCTTATGATAAATTTCAAATATTCTCCCTACTTCTGATTTTTCCTTCATTAGAAACACCCATGTAACACGTGTGTGATCATCAATAAAGGTGACAAACCATCTCGAGCCAGTAATGTTGTGGACTCGTGATGGTCCCCATACATCACTATGAATTAATGAAAAAGGTTTGGATGGTTTATAGGATTGGGGTGGGTAATGGTTTCGGGTATGTTTAGACAACTGGCAGATTTCACATTGAAAATGTTCCTTGATTTTATTGAATAACGAGGGAAAAATCTTTTCCAAGTACATGAAATTTGGGTGGCCTAATCTATAGTGCCACATCATTACAGAATTATTATCATTTGAAACTGCAGCTGCAACATGATAGTTATTATTGAGTTTTTTCTCTGATTTTTCCACTTGGAGGAAGTAGAGTCCAGCACACTCTTCAGCATCGCCAATCGTCTTCCCCGACTCCAAAATCTGAAATTCACACAAGTTAGGGAAGAATTTAGTAACACATTTCAAATCTCTTGTAATCTTGCTAATGGACAGCAAGTTACAATCAAGTGTAGGCACATACAAAACAGAGTCAAGAGTAATATTTGGTGAAATTATAATTGATCCTTTACCCATGACCTTAGAATGTGTATCATCGGCTATTCGAACATTATAGTTATAGGGACATGGAGAATAATTATTAAACAGGGTGAAATCTCCAGTCATGTGATCTGAAGCCCCTGAGTCAATAATCCATGATTTTGTTTTTTCTTTACTAGTGTTTAGAGCATGTAAATAATTACCTCTTTGAGCCACTACAGCAGTACCACATTTTTCTACGGTTAACATAGTTTGCTGAAGGAGTTTTTGAAGAGTCTCCATTTGTTCTTTGCTAAAAGAAGATGAGTTAGAGTATACCTCAGCTTCTTGGTTGTTAAATGTTGTGTTACCTCTACCCTCCTTGCCTTTGAACGATTTTGCCTCCGAAGGTTTTCCATGTATGGTCCAACATGTTTCCTTTGTGTGGCCTGGTCTCTTGCAGTGATCACACCAGGGGCGGTTTTTCTTTTGTGATGGTCGAGGTTGATTCCCCCTTGCTGCCATTGCAGAGCTCTCGTTGTACGGAACTGAGTTGGGTGTCCCCAACATGATTTTCCTTCTGCTTTCTTCCCTTCTCACTTCTGAAAAGGCTTCTCGAATTTTGAGAAGTGGTTTGGTTCCAAGGATCCTTCCACGAACTTCATCTAGGTCCTTGTTTAGTCCCAATAGGAATTTGTAAATCCTATCTTTTTCCACCAATTCCTTATATTTCTTTTTATCTTCTGTACAACACCATGTAACCTCTTCATATATGTCCAGTTGATGCCAGTGTTTGTTAAGTATGTTAAAATACTCGGTAACAGAAGATTCTCCTTGTCGAAGGTCATGAAGAATGCTTTTTATCTCAAATACGACAGATGTATTGTCAACATTTGAGTACGTTTCCTTCACTGCATCCCATATCTCTTTTGCGGTGTCATAGAACATGAAATTTTCACCAATTTCATTTTTCATGCTATTGAGCAGCCATGACATTACTTGGCTGTTCTCAAGTTTCCATTTCTGAAAATTTTTGTCTCCTTTCGCAGGACATTTAGAATCTCCCGTGGTGTAGCCTTCCCTTCCTTTTCCTTCGAGGAAGATCTTGACTGACCTTACCCATTGGGTATAGTTTTGACCATTTAATTTATGGCCTGTGATGAGGTGAGTGATCCCTTCGTGTGAACTGGTCGGAAATGATCCAGTCTCCACTTTGAGCGATTCATCAAATTTAGGATCCTCCATAGTTTGGCGGCGCTAGGTTAGGGATGGTTCAGATCGTGCTTTGATACCATGTAGAAATATATTTTATATTTCCTTGTATTTTATGAGAATTACATAGCTGTATTTATAGAATACAAGGCAGAGTTTGAAAAGGAAATCTGTCCTAGAAATCAGGGGAATTAATTTTCCCATAAATGCTAATTCTAATTACAGTAAAAACAGGAAATAATAACTAATTAATTACATTAGTCCTAATCCTAATGAGCTGTACAAACAGAATCATTTGATTCTGTATTGATTATTCCACATATAGATTTGATTGTAATCAATTGGTTAGAAATAACAAGGCTGAGAGTAATTTATCTCAAGCAATTCAAATCATCTCATAGCAGTAAGAAAAGAATTGCGGGACAAACATTGAAGAAGAAACAGCGCAGATATCACAACAGGAAGTCATGATAAGTCAAAGGAGAGAGAGAAAATGCATCCAAAACTGATAAACACGGACTGTTTGAACTGGAACCTATGTTACCATGGTGCGAAATGGAAAACTGATGACAGATCTAGAACCGGGATGGAAAATTGATCAAGGCCTCTGAAGATACTCGTCGGAAGAACAGCAAATGTGCCTGCATGCATGTCTGCGACAAAGTGTGGATTGAACGCAGAGGCTGCTTGAAGCGTGTGCGCACGTATGGGAAAGTTTCTAGGCCTAAAATTTTCTGGGCTACGTATCGGCAGTGATAGTTGCTAAAAGTGATGGCAGCCAGAAAAGGGGAAACTATTATTATATTCCCAAAAAATAAAGAAAGGAGGGTTCAAAAAATACAAGTATAAAAATTTAAGAGTGGTCTCAAATTTTCAAGAACACAGCAGCCAATTAGTGGGGTTGAGATCCTCCGTTTTCCTAAAGAAGTGAAGATGTCCATTACTATAGTTTCGGACAACTAATTATATAAATGCATATATTTTTGGAAATTGTGATATTAATCAGACATTTATACACAAAAATCATAGTAATGGAGATGTATATTTCTTCTAGAAAATGGGGAGAGGATCTCTACTCCAATTAGTGAGAGATGATGGAGGATCAAATGAAACTTTAGATATCATGTTGAACTTATGGATTTTAGATAAAATCAGAAAAGAAAACAAAAAAAAAACCTTGAATATTATTGATAATAACTTACTTGATACACAAAAATAAATATTAATCTTTATTTATAGGAATGCATAGACTCGAACCTAAATAAATAGAAAATCAAGAACAAATAATCTATATATATTATTTTTCAATTTTGATCCCTGTAACTTTTTTTGTTTGGCTTTGATCTTACAGATGTTTTTTATGTTGTTTAGTCTTTGTTCTTTTGTTTTTAGTCTTTGCGAAATTGATCTTGGTAATAGGTAGAATATATGGTTTTAATCCCTCCAATATTAGTGACATAAAGACTAAAATCAAATAGTTTGCATGTTACACAGACCAATTTTGCAAGGACTAAAACAAAAGAAAACACCAATTTTAACCAATTTTGCAAGGACTAAAACAAAAGAACAAAGATCAAAATAAATAAATAAAATATATTTACAAGCTGAAAATCAAACAAAAAAGATTGCAAAGTGTTAAGAGTCCAACATCGGATAATATATGGCATGAATATGTCTTTATAAGTGGGAGCAATCTTCACTTTACAAACCGGTTTTGTAGGGTTGAGTTAGGTCCAACCACATTTCTTAACGTAGTATCAAGAGGCTCGTTTAAGATCTGGTGGGTCACCTACTAAGGTTTCCGCTATCGGACCACCCACCATTTATTTTCACGTTCCAGTTGTATAATTCTGAACATGAGGGAGTGTGTTAAGAGTCCCACATCGGATAATATATGGCATAAACATGTCTTTATAAGTGGGAGCAATCCACACTCTACCAACCGGTTTTGTAGGGTTGAGTTAGGGTCAACCACATTTTATTAACATGGTATCAAGAGTCTTTTATTAACATAGTATCAGAATCTGGTTTAAGATCCGGTGGGCCACCTAATATGGTTTCCGCTATCAGAATCTGGTTTAAGATCCGGTGGACCACCTAATATGGTTTCCGCTATCAGGCCACCCACCATTTTATTTTCACGCTCAAGATTAGAGTCTGTTAAGAGTTCCACATCGGATGATATATAGCCTTTTAGATGAGTGTTTGACCCAATGTGTATGTTTCCCCCTTATGATTACCCATCTCTGATATCAGAGCCCTGGTACGAGTAAGAAACCGTGAGACTATTACCCATTTATTAGGGGAGATTTTCACTAGGGAACATTGAACATTGTGGGACTTTCCTTTCTAGAGAACACCTTTGTGAGAGACACACCACATATTTATCCAAAATCTTAAAGTGATAGGTGCATGAGTTCTCCCACTTATAAATGCTCAAGTCTCCACATTTCTAGTTAATGTGAGACTATTATTCATACTACTCACACTTGTTATATTTAAAACAAAGACACAAAGACTAAACCAAGAGGTGGTATATATGCCGGAGAAAATTAATGGCATATTACTCGTTAGATTATAAGTCTAATAAGGAATATAAAGTTCAATCCGAAGATATACTTTAAACTATAAGATTACAAACTATCCTAGGAAATAACAAAATATACTCTAATATAATATTATAGATATTTTTTAATATTTTCTTTTTAAAATGGGAGATTGTATGAGACCAAAACAACATCCTTCCGAGTTATATCTATCTAAAAAAAGATATAGCTCACCCTTAAACCTTTTTCCAGTTGGAGACACCAAGTAATTTCCTTTACTTGTGTTTTAAGCTTACTCTTTGCTTCTGGAAGTGCACCAGTATGTCTTGCAGCCTAAAGCAAATGGAAACAGCTGTCAATTTACATGAGATAAAAAAGAATTAAGGAAATGATATAATGAAAAACAAAAATTGAAAACAAGGTTCGCGCTACTTAAATACTAAGGATGAGTCATAAATA
Organism: Lathyrus sativus; assembly: GCA_963859935.3. Classification (NCBI taxonomy): domain Eukaryota; kingdom Viridiplantae; phylum Streptophyta; class Magnoliopsida; order Fabales; family Fabaceae; genus Lathyrus; species Lathyrus sativus. Next base: position 528,466,141 of record OZ012740.1, read on the forward strand.
AACAACTTGATCATTTAGAACAAGGTGATGACAGTTTTAGATTAGATCCTTGATATAAGTTATAACCACCAAAAATAAGAACGAAAGATCAGGGACAGAACTTTTGCATGAATTAATTCAGGATCAGTACACAAATGGGATATTAGTGTCCGCCGTTCTCTCCAAGGTTTTTTATTCTATCGGTATCACTTCTTTCACAATTGAGATTTGACAATGGTCTACAAAATCCAAATTAAAAACACAAATCTTTTGGCATTTGTAATCACATGAGGAAAGTTAAAGCCATTTTCAAATTTTCAGATCAGAAGACTATTTCTATTTTATTCCGTTGTTGTTCCCTTCCCAAAAGACTATTTCAGATCAGAAGACTATTTCAGAACTTTTGAATGTAATTTTACATGATAAGCATAACTTTATCATTTAAAAAAAATCATTAGATAGCATCTTTCACTTATTGTGCCGAAGTTATGCAGGTTGACTACAATATATATTCAGTCATATATTTCTGAAAAGTTCTACTTTTTTTCTACTAAATGTATAAGAATCATGGTAAACATAGAAATATACCATTTTCAGTTTCCTAAGTTCTCCTGTAGCTAAACGTCCTCTCCATCTACATTGTGTAACTATTGAGCCTTTTTTGAGCCTCTTATAATATAAAGCCGCTTTGTGGCACCGCCACCGAGCCTGCATTTTATTGGGAGATAGAATTTGAATTAATGAACACTACTGGAATATAAATTAGTTCTTAACCAAAACCTGAATAATGATGGAAGCTTTGGTCTGAATCCCAAATCTGAACTCCTTGCGAGCAGCGATGGCTCTTAAAGCTGTTTGTATAGTAAGTACTGACATATGAAGTTCTTTATATGCCTTCCTAGCTTCATAACTGCGTATGTTCTTTTGAATTTTCACAGCAGCAGCCTCCCTTCTCAATTTCTCATAGAGTTTGAATGCCCGTCTTCCTACAAAAAAGTAAGTTGTGCATATTAAATTATACTACCTCTGTTCCTTTATATAAGAGACAACTCATTTTTTATATTCATTGGATAATCAATGTATTTGGTCAGTTTGTAGACTAGATATATTGATTATTCAATAAACCTAAAAAATGAGTTGTCTCTTATAAAAAGGAACGGAGGTAATATTATGTAGAGAAGGGAGAATGATTCACTGAGCTACACTGTTCTAATTACAGACGCCTATACTTTTGAAAATAAAAACACATCTATCCTCAGAAATGAATTAGGCACTTATAAAATATCTTACCTCTCCACAGAGACTGCAAATATATGGTCTTCTTTTGCAATGCAAGATAATGTTTCCGAGCTTGATGGGTCCGTATGTTCTGTTGGATAACTTTTGCTGCATTACCAAGTACTTGAGCTCTTCGAGCATCTAGTTCAGCCATTTGACCAGCTCTCAAGAATACCTTTGTTTTTCCAATCTACAAGATTGGACAGCCAGTCGAACAAATTATGTGAACGTGAGAGTAGGGAATAAATATTATACACAAATGCATGTTATAAGACTACAAGATCCCTGTTGATATTTGTAGCTGAGTCTAAAAAAGGTATTATACATGAATGCTACAATGAGCATGAGTTATAGTTGCTGCTAAGGTCTTAAGAGCGTTATAATAAAACTATGCACTAGAACACAAAGTTAGTAATTATTCTGATGAAACATTTCAAATTACCTGATATCCTTTAAGCCCTGTCTTTTCCAAAATCTTTTGGCAAACAGTCTCTTCATCACAGCTGCTCATAAGTGAATAACTTGACAAATTAGAGTATGTCCAAGTTTGGCCCAAAATATTTGGCATGTCAAATCAAACTTACTTCCTTCCTGAGCATAGAATATATACTAAAACAGTACTCACTTAGCTTCCGTGGCCTCTGGGGCAAAGAGACCAAATCTGTTTGCAAATTCAACGAAAGGGCGGCGTGTAGGGTAGCCAGCACAACTGATCCTGATAGCCTCCAACACTCCCTATAGGGGAAAGACTTAGGGACAGCTGAAGAAGGTTAAAAGACTTGCATAAACTATAGTTTTGTATGAACCACTATTTCTGAAGCATGGACACCTATGGGATTAAGCGTCTCGCCGTGTCCGACACGTGTCAGACAAGTGTTCCAAAAAACTTGCTTTCTTTGCTTTGACACACTTAAGACACTTCTTGGAGACTACTAATTCACTTTTACGAGAGTTAAGGATATGTTGAAGTAGTAATAAACACTGAAGGGGTTAAAGACGTTAAATTTGATTACATTACTTTTAACATTCCGGAACAATTGATGAATGAATGAAGATGAAAAACTATCGTATTTTGTTTAAGAACTTTTAGGTAATGAAACAAATTACTCAATTTAGATGCATATGTATACTTTAATTCTCAAAATAGATCTTTTATATATAATGTTCATATTTTAAAAAATATAGATAATGTCTTATATTTTTTTAATTAGCTTGTGTCGACGTGTTTGTGATGTGTCAGTTGTCTGTGTTGGAATCCGTGATTCAAAGATCACTATACAAAGAATAAAAGTATACTCACACCACAACGAAGTTGATGCCTAATGTTGACGTTATCAAAAATTGCAGGCTTGTGGAGGTTGTTTGGTTTCACACATCTAATGTAATGGGGTTCTGTAGAACTTAATGTTTCCATTAGTTGCTGTAGTTGTAGCTGCACCATTCAAATTTTGTTAGCTTCCTGATAATAAGGACACAGATAAATTTTTGTTGACAAGAGCTTGTATAAAATTTGTTAATTGTTAGACTCCACAAGTTTACCAGTGAAGTTTAGGAAAAGAAATATACCTTAAAACTAAAACCTACTGAAGAAAATTTGGAAGATTTGGATGTCTCTTCAAGGAGTGGTGGAAAAAGGTCAGACACAAAAGGACATTTGGAAGCAATCAATAAATCTTGATGTTCAGGGACCACATAATCCTTGTTTTTGTCTAAAAACTGATCAGATTGGTATGTCACCTGCATATTTATGACGGTAAAAATGAATAAGCAGTAAAGGAAGTTGTGGCAACCAATTTGAAGAGAGCTAGTCATACCTCTCCAGCATAATGAGCAATGGTAAAATCTGTTTGCGAAAATTTTGGCTTAATAAAGCGCTTGTTATACTTCAATGTTTGATAAAGTTTGTTTGCAAACGTTTCATGTGTTGACTTTGGAAACATGCTGAAAGGAAAAGGAAATGTAGATTCAGTATGTTATGTGACAAGAAGCTTTAGATTCAACAAAAACACATAAATCTGGATCATGTCTAATTTAACCAACCTAAAGAAGAAAAGTTAAAAGCATTTAGCAAGTAATTAAAAGGAAGTAGATTTTGGAAAGTAACAATATGATACCATGTTTCATCGAGAAGAGAAATGATTCCTCCGGGTTTCTGCAAAAGCAAAAAAATCAAGGTAAAAGAATAGTAAAAGAAGGGAGGAGAACAAAAGGAAAGAAAAGCCTCGCCAAGGATTTAAATCAGGCAATGAAATAAGCCAAAAATAATAACCTAGTGGAAGACTACTCAGAAATAGAGCTTGTGTTGTAAATATGTGATTGATCTGATGTGGGGTAGAATTGAATGTGCAGTTATTTACCATATTTCCTTATTGGTGTTTATTTGGATAAGCCTATATACATTAATATAAGAAACTATCATAGCACTAAAGACTTGTAGCGGTCTCACAGCCATTCTCCACTATGTAGAGGACAGATATGTTGATGTTTTAGTCTTGAGTTCTCTTAATGACGAGTAGTATTATGCCTGAAGATATTTAGACACTTGACTCTTGTGTTGCTGATCAAATACTTTGTTCCTCATATATCTCATCCTACTCTATTGTTTAGAAAGCAACATGTTACTATTTCTAATGGATAATCGTGTCTCTCTTATTTGAGGTGGCAACCTTCGACTTTAGCCTTCCCTACACTTTAATGATGTTCTACCAGTTTCTGAACTAACATTTTTGTTTTTATATACAAAGTTGCTTCTAAAATATTTAATCATTATTATTTGTGATAGAGTTGAATTTTATGTTTATTATGTTTTATTTTAATTCTTGGTTGGGGGTAAATGAAAACGAGGGGAGGGGGGAATAGTTAATAGTTTATGAGTTTGATTCAAATTTTAAGAGGGGGATGGGAGGTAGATGGAAGGGACCAAATCCCTTTTGAATCATTTTTTGCTTCTCCGATTTAGGAGAATTTAGAAGGGTGGGAAAGTGTTTCATTTTAATTATAATTATATTTACATATTTACCATTATTCATTTATTTAAATATAAATTTAACTTATTAAAATGTTAAAAATTCTATTTTAAACAAATTTTATCTTCCTTTTATATTTTTTGTATTTTTATATCTTCATCTTATTATCATTAAGTGTGTTACAATTTTTTTATTTTATCTTTTTTATTTTAATGTTTTTGTTTATAATATTTTTTGTTAGATTTTATTGTATTTGATATTCTTTTTAAAATTATAAATTATAATCGTTACGATTTTATAAAATCTTTCATGATGTTATATGATTGAATACTTATATTGCGTTAATGAATTTATATTTGAATTATAAAAGATAAATATTACGAGTCTTATGATAAAATTAGAAGGATAAAAAAGTAAATTAGTTTTAAAATACCTTTGTTTCCCTTGTGAACCAAACATATTTGTAAATAAAATGTCTCTCCTCCCCTCCCATATTTTGAACCAAACATATATGTAATTAAAATCTCTCACCTCTTCCCCTCACTTCCCCTTCCCTTGATAAAATCTCTCCCCTTCCCTCCCCTTGATTGAACCAAACAGACCCTTAAAAAATTATTACATTTACTAAAATATCTTCAGTTTTATTTTATAGTGTTTCAATTGTATTTATTTTCTTTAGTTTACTGCTTCTCTTTTATGTGGTTTTTATTTGTTGCTTCCATTAAATCATTATAATTGTTCTCTATCTTTAATTTTTTTTTTACTTTTGTTATTTAATATAAATTATAATTATTTCATTTTATTTTATAATTTATAAATTTTATGTTTATTAAGGTTCGTTTGTTTTTTGTTTTGTTATTCTATTATATTTTTTAGATCATTAATTTTGTATTTTTGTCTATTACCATTTATATATATATATATATATATATATATATATATATATATATATATATATATATATATATATATATATATATATATATATATATATATATATATATAAGGTAGTCAAAATCGAGATCCTATGCGGGATTGGAGAGGGGTCATAATATCGTGAATCGGAGTATCGTAACACAGATCGTAAGATCCTACGAATTTCACAAATTGATATATATTGCATATATATCCATATAAAAAAAACATGATTTAGTAAAAGAAATTCAAATCATACCCAAATTAAAGGAAAAAAAAAGTTTAAAAGATGTATGTACACAAGGGAAAGGCGAAGAGGGTCTGTCCTGAATGTGAATAAGAAAAAAATAAAAAGAGTGATGCAAAAATATTTAAACTTTAAAATTTTTAAAATACGTGAGAATAATAGATTTAGAGAATAAATAGGTAGATGGCTATAATGGAAAGTTTCAAAAAAAAAAAATAATGAGTGTATTGGAAAAGTTTTAAGAAATTAATTGGAATTTAAATGTAATTAAGTGTGAGAAATAAATGCTGCCCAATTTCCAGCCAAAAATAACCCTATTTAAGAAACGAAGATTATACGGCTCCTACCATTTTTGCACTGCGATTCCACTGTTACCACCTATATTCGAGTTTTTTCCTTCACAGGATCGCCAAGTCTATCAAAGATCGTAAAATCGTACGAGCCTACGAGTAGGATCGCGATTTTGACTACCATGTATATATATATATATATATATATATATATATATATATATATATATATATATATATATATATATATATATATATATATATATATATATATATATATATATATATATATATATATATATATATAATTTTATGTATTTTTTTTATTAGATGGTTCATCACGATTTAAAAATTGTTATCAACACATATTTTAATTTATGTCGGAGAATTATATTGTGAATCAAGCGTATTCAATTTTTTAACATTATGTATTAAATTATAACTTTTTTAATCACTCAAAAATATAAACTTTGTGTTTAATTATTTATTACCAGAAAAATAGTTATAAATTTTTCTTTTTGAATATCATATAATTTATAGAAGATCATATGGATAAAATTGTAAATTCTTAATAAAATCTCTTTCCTCCCCTTGTGAACCAATTAATTAGGCAAAACTATTGTCTAGGTCCTTTAAATTATTTTAAAATATTAAGTTAATCCCTTAAGTTTTTTTTGTAACGTTTTGGTCTTTTTTTAAAAATCTCTATTACAATAAATTACAAACTCATATACCTTTTGAACTGGTTTTTCGTATTGATCATGAATATGTAATTAGTTTTGCATTTGATTGTGTATTTTGGTCAGATCGATGATTTTTCATTATTTATTTCGTTCATTTTTACCTGATTCTCATGAACCGTAATTTGTTTGACAAATTTGGTTGCATATTCGTAATTAGTGCGAAAAACCAGTTTAAATGGTATATGAGTTTTCAATTTATTGTAACGGAGATTTTTAAAAAGGGACCAAAGTGTTTCAAAAAAAAAACTTAGGGGACTAATTTGATATTTTAAAATAATTTAAAGGAATAAAACAGTAGTTTTGCCTTATAATTAAAATCTCTCATTTCTCCTCCCCTCTTTTGAACAAAATATATATATAATTAAAAAAATCCCCTCACCTCCCCTTCCCTCCCCTTCATTAAAATCCCTCCCTTCCCCTTCTCTCCCCTCCCCTCCCTTCTCATTCATTTGAATTAAATAGACCCTAAATATCAAATTTCAAATCCTCTCCAAATCCCCCCGATTTAGGGAGACGTAAAAAATGTGTTTTAGAGGAGATTTGTTTCCCTCCCCTCCCCTCATAAATTTTGAACCAAACACATTTAATTAAAAATATTTCCTCCCCTCCCCTCTTATCCCCTTCATCTACCCCAAACTAAACCCACCCTTACACAACACCTTAATGTAAAATAACTTTTTTTTCAATCTTTATGTATGGAGGACGATTGGGCATTGGCAATGAGCAAACTAAGTTTTATCATCTACACCACATGGAGACCAGAGATGGTACCAACAAGGTGTTATTGGAGTAGTTTTATCATCTACACTGTAACACCTGAGGCCGAAGAGGGTGGAGAGTGGTTACATGTAATACCCGAGGGCGAGGGAGTGGTTGTCGGTGCACGGGGCATGACAATGAGACACTCCTATCAGCTTGGCGAGGGAGTGGTTGTCGGTGCATGAGGCATGACAATGAGACACTCCTAGCAGCTTCTAGGGAAAAACCGAATTCACATCGGAATGAGAGGGATCCTGAGGCTATGCAGGTATGGAACTACATGGTTGAAGGAAGGCTTATAAGGATTAATTGGTACTACCTATACCAACAAGATGCATCTTCTTTTCGGTAGCCCGTTTCATAAGAACTCCACAGTTAAGCGTGCTTGATTTGGAGCAATTTTACGATGGGTGATCCCAGTACGATGTGGTTCGGGGACGAACCAAGCAGAAGCTGGTGGGCATGTAACACCTGAGGCCGAAGAGGGTGGAGAGTGGTTACATGTAACACCCGAGGGCGAGGGAGTGGTTGTCGGTGCACGAGGCATGACAATGAGAGTGGTTACATGTAACACCCGAGGGCGAAGGAGTGGTTGTCGGTACACGAGGCATGACAATGAGACACTCCTAGCAGCTTCTAGGGAAAAACCGAATTCACATCGGAATGAGAGGGATCCTGAGGCTATGCAGGTATGGGACTGCATGGTTGAAGGAAGACTTCTTCTTTTCAGTAGTCCGTTTCATGCATGGTTGAAGGAAGACTTCTTTTCAGTAGTCCGTTTCATAAGAACTCCATAGTTAAACGTGCTTGACTTGGAGAAATTTAGGGATGGGTGACCTTTTGGGAAGTTTCTCGGAAAGCATGTGAGTGAAGAAAAAACATGTTGAAAAGATTCGTGTTGGTTTGTGGGGTCAATCGGTAATTCTGAAAGCAGTCTGGGGCGTTACATACACCACATGGAGACCCTAGTTGGTACCAACAAGGTGTTAACTTCCTGTCATCACACAAGCTGCAAAATTGGGGCAATTTCTCAAATATGGTTTCAGCATAGATGTCATGTGCATCCTCCATTTGGTTTCTTCAACTCCTTACCATGCAAGATTTCCCCCTAATAATACCATTTGTCCCTCTAAATTTTTTCGTCAACATTAATAGTCTTAATGGTTTCTCCGATTAACTTCCGTTGACAGAGAATGGGTGGAATATCTATGTGGTTCCTCTAAATATACCATATTTTAATTTTAATTCCCAAAATATTTCTTCAAACATCTATTCCTCTAAAGTTTTCCGTCAACACTAATGTCTCCCCAATTAACTTCCATTGACAATGAATGACGTGGCAATGCCATGTGGCATGATAGTGTGGCAAAGATGTTGACATGGTATGCCATGTGGTAGTCTTAACCCTTTTATTTTAATAAATTAAATAGAGACCGATAGTTTGGACATTAAATGCGTCGAATAAGATGAAGATGAAAATTCACACATCTATCCCTCTAAAGTTTCCGTCAATATTAATGTCTCTCCAATTAACTTCCGTTGATAGTGAATGACATGGCAATGCCACATGACAGTGTGGCAAAGATGTTGATATGGTGTACCATGTGGTAGTGTTAACCCTTTTATGTTAATAAATTAAATAGAGAGGGATAGTTTGGACACTAATTCCGTCGAATAAGATGAAGAAAACGAAAATTCATAGGTAAAACTCAAAATTTGCCACTGAATTCATTGGAGAAGATGAATATTCATAGCTGAACATAGAATCTGTCAATAAAACCATTGCAGGAGATGAATAACACTCAATAAAGTTTAATTAAAGAACTCTAAGGGTGTGTTTAGATTAATGGAATGTGACGGAACGGAATGGTGAATAATGAGATTTCATTGTTTGGATTTGCAAATAATAAATGAAATAGAATGGAACATGATGAAATTCATTACAACCAATCCTCCAATTTTTTGTTCCATCTGATTTTGGTGTATGCAATGGAATGAGATATTTAATAAACTAGCCAAACAATAGAGTAGAATTTATATTTCATTCCTCTCCACTCCATTACATTTCGCTCCGTGATTTTCCATCAATCCAAACATAGTCTATTTTTTTTATAAACATGAAATCTTTTTGGGAATGCATTTAAGTTGAAAGAGAAATTGATTGTAACCATCCAATGTTTTATTACATTGGGTTGGTAAATTGTTCAGTTGATCTTTACTAACCTTGGTATTGAGTTTAAGATTCTTCGAGAATGCGGTGTTGTTAATTAATATCTCCGGATTGCTATTCTTGTTCTTGTTGCGTAGGTGATTGGTTTTTGTTTTGTGGAGCTCAATACAATATATGCTTCCTAGAAAGAGACTTGGTTTTTGTTTTGTGGAGCTCAATACAATATATGCTTCCTAGAAAGAGACACCGCAAAAGATTGGTTGTGGAAGAGACAGATACTTATAGTTTTTAGAAGAGTCTGATTGCCACGGTCGGAACTGAGGATTCGGTTGTGAACAGTGACCAGAGTTTAGGTGATGGTGGTAATATCAATAGTGATAGTGGGACGACTCTTGAATAAGGAACCTACGTCATGACTTTGAGACATGCCAACGACGACTCTTGAATAAAGAACCTACTTCATGAGTTTGGGACATACCAACCCGTCGGATATTGATGAAGATCTGCATAGCCATCAACTTGTTGTTATGGTGGAGAAACCATATATAGGCCTTTTGGGGATAGTGTTCTTGTGTCTGGGATGCAGGTTATGGGCGCTGAGATTGGTATATGTTGGTGCACAAGGTTGAAGATGAAGAAGATGATGGAAGAAAGAGAAAAACTCAAACTAACTTTTGGTGAAAATTGATTACACTAAAAATCTGTTACAACAAAAACTTATATACTATTAGAGTCACTAAAATTTAAATTCAAATTAAACCTAAATGCAAATGAAGTTGAATGTACTAACTAACTAAATTTGGATTACACTTTAACATCATCCCTTAGTCCACATTCAAGACTAAAATCAACTACACCAATTTCATCCCTCAAATGGATAAAATGTTTGTTAAATATAATTGATAGTGTAAACAGATTTGATTTGATATGATTAGATTTGATTTGAATATTTTGGGCCTTTTATGTTTTGGACTTTTGTAAACCTAAAACTATAAATAGGGTGCCTTGCTTTGTATTTAAACGACAACATTGAACAGATTTCACAGTTGCAGTTTTAGCAAGTGAAAGTTCTATAAGCAATAAGAAATCCCACAGTTTGTGGGTAACAATTTTCTCCAAATATTTCTTCTCTCATTCTTCTCTTTCTTGTTTGTTATTCTTCTTCTCTTTTGTTGTTCTTGATAATTACTTGTTATTACCATTACTATCATATTGTGGGTTTGTTCATCAATCTTGAGATCAAGATTGAAGGGAATTCTTCATAGGGTGTTAGGTGAATTTCCAACATCTGGTATCTAGAGCTCCGGTTGAGAGATTCAAGGAAGGAAGATAGTGATGGCGATGAACTATCCGAACGGCAACTTTCCGGCGACCCTGCCAATTCTCAAGAAAGACAATTATGAGAATTGGTGCAAGCAGATTAAGGTGATTTTCTGTTATCAAGATCTTTGGGATCTTGTGAAGGACGAAGTAACATCGCTTGGGGAGAACGCAACGGAGGCAGAAAAGGCTGCGCACAAAGAATTGAAGAAGAAGGACTATAAAGCACTCTTTATAATTCATCAGTGTGTTGATCCTGATAACTTTGAAAAGGTTAGTGATGTTGATTCAGCAAAAGAAGCATGGGAGATTCTTGAAAAGTCATTTGGAGGCGCAGAGAAGGTGAAAGAGGTGAGGTTACAAACTCACAAGAGAACCTATGAGTTGCTTCAGATGGAAGACAACGAAAGCATTACAAATTTCTTCACCAGAGTTACAAAGTTGGTGAATCAAATCAAAGTATGTGGAGAAGCGCTGACAACGAAAGCAGTTGTCTCAAAGATTTTGAGATCGTTGGCTCCAAAATTCGACCACGTGGTAGTTGCCATAGAAGAGTCGAAAGATCTGTCAGTGTTGACGAAGGAAGAGCTTCAAGGGACTCTTGAGTCTCATGAACAGAGGATGGCTGAGAGAGCTGCAGGAAAGTCGAAAGATATGACTTTGCAGGCACAGTCAGAAAAGGAAAGAAAAGGCAAAGGTAGCTGGAATGGCAACAAAGGAAGAAACCAATCGAATCAAAAGAAACCTTGGAACCAAGGCAACCAAAGAGGTGGTGCTGCAGGTAAAGGAAGAGGTGGTGGTCGAAAGCCAGACAAAAGCCACATTCAGTGTTTCAATTTCCAGAAGTATGGTCATTATGCTAGTGATTGTCCAGAAAGGAAGAGAAATCAAGAGACTGATGCAAAGCTGGCGAAACATGAAGAAGAAGAAACGTTGCTAATGGTCACAACAAAAGATGAAGAAAAATTCCAAGATCAGTGGTACTTGGACTCGGGATGCTCATCACACATGACTGGAAGGAAAGATTGGTTTGTCAACATGAAGCCCTTGTCGAAGAACACAGTGAAGTTTGCAAATGACAACACTCTAGCAGCTGAAGGTGTTGGTGATGTTCTGATTATGAGGAAAGATGGCAAAAGGTCAACAATTTCCAATGTGTTGTACATACCAGGCATGAAGAGTAATTTGCTCAGTATAGGGCAGCTTATCGAAAAGAACTACAAGGTAGTTGTCGAAGACAAGATGATGAGAGTTCTCGACGCAGGTGGTAGATTAATCTTGAAGGCTCCAATGTCTCAGAATAGGACCTTCAAGATTGGACTCAATGTGATGGAGCATAGATGTCTAACAACTGCAGCCAACAGAGATGAGTGGTTATGGCATTTTCGACTAGGTCATCTCAACTTTAATGACATTAGAGAACTGAAGAGAAGAAATATGGTTTCAGGATTACCAGAAATCGACATTCCAAGTGAAGTCGGTGAGGAGTGTGTTCAGTCGAAACAACACAAGAATAGCTTCAGCAAGGATGCAGGAAGGAAGTCGAAGGCAATACTTGAAGTCATATACTCTGATGTATGTGGTCCAATACAGGTGGATTTGATTGGTGGCAATAGATACTTTGTCACGTTTATAGATGATTGCAGTCGAAAGCTGTGGACTTACCTCATCAAGAAGAAAAGTGATGTGATTGAGGTATTTTCCAAATTCAAGTCCATGGTCGAAAGACATAGTGGCCGAAAGCTGAAAATTCTGAGGACTAATGGTGGTGGAGAGTATGTGTCGAAAGAGTTCGATACACTATATGTAAAAGAAGGGATTGTGCATGAGGTAGTGCCACCCTACACTCCACAGCAAAATGGGATTGCAGAACGCAAGAACAGAACCATCATGAATATGGTGAAAAGTATGTTGAATGGAAAGCATCTACCTAAAGAATTATGGGGAGAAGCAGTTTCGACAGCAACATATATATTGAACAGATGTCCGACGAAGAAGCTTGAAGGAATCACACCAGAAGAATGTTGGTCTGGTGTCAAGCCTAGTCTCAGTCACTTGAAGGTATTTGGATCTATAGCACATAGACATGTGCCAGATCAGTTGAGAAGGAAGCTTGATGATAAGTCGAATCAGATGATCTTGATAGGGTATCATTCGACAGGAGGTTACAAGCTGTTCGACCCAGTGAATAAGCAGGTAGTGATCAGCAGGGACGTGATCATAGATGAGCTTAAAGAATGGGATTGGACTGAGAATGCCAAGAAGGATTCAGTGAGAATCTCTTGTGAAGAACCAACCACTGAAGTCGAAATAGAAGTTCGACAGGAACCAGTTGCAGATGAAGCAGGTTCAAGCAGACCTCGACGAACAAGACACATGCCTGCAAGGTTGCAAGAATGTGTAATTACATCAGATGATGTAGTCGATGAGGAAGGTGAGCTGGTACATTATGCTTTCTACGCAGATGTCGAACCAGTCAATGCAGCTGAGGCATTGAAAGATTCGAAGTGGATGAAAGCAATGATTGAAGAGTTGGAGTCCATCGAAGTCAATGATACCTGGTCACTTGTCGAATTGCCGCAAGGCAAGAAGGCAATTGATGTGAAGTGGGTTTACAAGGTGAAGGTAAATCCTAAAGGAGAAGTAACTCGACACAAGGCGAGACTTGTGGCAGAAGGATTTCTTCAAAAGGAAGGAATCACTTCGATGAAGTATTTGCACCTGTTGCTAGAATCGAAACAATCAGGTTGGTTGTTGGTCTATCAAATATGAACAACTGGCACACATGTCAGATGGACGTGAAGTGTGCATTCCTTAATGGCCCCTTAGACGAAGAAGTTTATGTTGCCCAACCAGCTGGGTTTGTGAAACAAGGCGAAGAAAGAAAGGTGTACAGGCTTCATAAAGCCCTATATGGACTTAAGCAAGCTCCAAGAGCTTGGAATAAGAAAATCGACAGCTTCTTAAGGGAGAAGGAATTTGTGAAGTGTACAACTGAGCATGGAGTATATGTAAGAAGAAGTAATGGCGAATTGCTTATACTATGTCTCTATGTTGATGATTTGTTGATAACAGGGAGTTGCAAGAAGGAGATCGAAGATTTCAAACATGACCTAAGTGAGGAGTTTGAAATGTCAGACTTGGGAAATCTCTCATATTTCCTTGGCATCGAATTCTACAAGACAAGTAGAGGTTTGATGATGAATCAAAGAAGATATGCAGGCGAAATACTCAAGAGATTTGAGATGCAAGATTGCAACCAAACTTCGACTCCAGCTGAGCCCAGATTGCAACTGTCGAAGGATTCAGATGAAGATGATGTCGACCCAACCCAATACAGAAGACTTATTGAGTCACTTAGATACCTTTGTCACACAAGGCCTGACTTAGCATACAGTGTTGGTATGGTAAGTAGATTCATGCAGAAGCCAAAGGTATCACACCTAGCAGCGGCGAAGAGGATACTGAGGTATCTAAAAGGAACTCTCGACTATGGTATTTTGTTTCCAGCAGTTGATGAAGGAAAAGAATGCAAGTTAGTGGGATACACAGACTCCAGTTGGTGTAGTGACGCTGAGGATCGAAAATCCACAGCTGGGTATGTGTTTATGTTAGGTGGTGCACCAGTTGCTTGGAATTCGAGAAAGGAACCAGTAGTGGCATTGTCATCATGCGAAGCAGAATATATAGTTGCTTCTCTTTGTGCATGTCAAGCAACTTGGATGGTGAACTTGGTCGAAGAAATCACAGGAAAGAATCATGGAGCAATTACCATGAAGATAGACAGCATGTCAGCTATCAACTTGGCAAAGAATCCAATAGTGCAAGTCGAAACCTTCAGAAGATTAAGAGCCATGATGAATGTAGAGAGTTTAGACACAATGAATTAGGTGGTGTGTTAAATATAATTCATAGTGTAAACAGATTTGATTTGATATGATTAGATTTGATTTGAATATTTTGGACCTTTTATGTTTTGGGCTTTTGTAAACCTAAAACTATAAATAGAGTGTCTTGCTTTGTATTCAAACGACAACATTGAACAGATTTCACAGTTGCAGTTTTAGCAAGTGAAAGTTCTATAAGCAATAAGAAATCTCACAGTTTGTGGGTAGCAATTTTCTCCAAATATTTCTTCTCTCATTCCTCTCTTTCTTGTTTGTTATTCTTCTTCTCTTTTGTTGTTCTTGATAATTAGTTGTTATTACCATTACTATCATATTGTGGGTTTGTTCATCAATCTTGAGATCAAGATTGAAGGGAATTCTTCATAGGGTGTGAGGTGAATTTCCAACAATGTTCAATCTTGATAGCTTTAGTCAGCACATCTGCCAACTGCTTCTGAGTGCGACAGTAAGCAAATTCAAGTGCTCCACTTTAAACCTGGTTGCACAGAAAATGGAACTTCGTGTCAATGAGCTTGCTTCTTCCATGCAGCACTGGATTCTTTGCAAGGTTTATAGGTGATTTGTTGTTAATCATCAACTTTACAGGCTTGCTTACCTTGATCTTTTGATCCTGCAACAAGTTCAGAATCCACACAGCTTGACAAGCAGACAAAGCACCTGCAATGTACTTAAGTTCACAGGTTGACAATGCAACCACTGGTTGCTTCTTAAAGCACCAAGAAATAGGACTTTCCAGATACATGAAGAAATATCCAGAAGTAATTCTTCTGTCAACTCTATCTCTACACCAATCAGAGTCTGAATAGCATATCAGCTTCAGGATTAGAGGAGAATAAAACTCCATAGTCTAGAGCAAGACTATGGTCCCTCACCTAGTCTAGAGCAAGACTATCATTCTTTTTGTGGTGGTCATAGTGGAAGAGACAGAGGGGGACGTTTTCCTAACTCAAATGTACAATGCCAAGTATGCTCCAAGTATGGTCACACTGCCTTAAATTACTGGCACAAGTTTAATCAACAATTTCAAACTCACTCTAGATATGCTTCACTCCATGTGACAAGTGATGCTAGAAATCTAGAACAACTCAGTCCCTTTAAAGGTCATGTTCAGATTTATATAGACAATGACAAGGTTTGCATATTCATACTGCTAGCTCTAGCACTTTCACCTCACTTATGCACCCTCACACACCTCTCACACTTAAGAACCTTCTTCTTATCCCTTCCATAACCAAAAATCACGTGTCAGTCAATTTTCTCGTAATAATAATGTTTTTTTTCTTTCTTTTTTTTTTTTTGCTGATAAATGTCTTGTTAAATCTCAGAAAACTAATATTGTTCTTCTTTAAGGACATGTGGGCAGGTGATGGTCTTTATGAATTTCCAGCTATAGTAATTTATGATGCTGCTAAGTCTCCATCTCAGTCATCTCTTTTCTCTAGTATTCATATTGTATCTAGTGTCAACACAGCTAGTGTGCACCTAGTTCTTACAATATGTGGCATCTTCATTGTTGATATTTGTAAATATATATAGTGTTAAGAATATTTGTATATAGAATAGTCTTACATCGACTATATCATGTAATTAGTTGTAATCTATCTATATATAATAATGTCTCCGTAGTGTTTTTCAAAACACACGGTTTATTCATATGTCTCTTAGTCTCTTGTATTTCAACATGGTATTTAGAATCTGCTAAGATTTTCAAAACACACGGTTTATTCATATGTCTCTTAGTCTCTTGTATTTCAACATGGTATCTAGAGTCTGCTAAGAGGCAATTCTTTTTTCGTCGTGCTTTAGCCGGTTGATCCGCTGTCTTCCGGTGAGAAATTTATTATTATTATTATTTTGCAAACCGTATTGTCACTCCGGTTTGCCTTTTCAAAATTCTCCGGTGACCGCCCTACCGTTACTGCCGCCGTTACTGTTCCGGCAAAAATTCCAACGATATCTCGGAATTACAGTCTTTCCAAATTAAATAAGTTGGTGCCAAATTTATCAAAGGTATCTAATTTACATTATGAGTCGTGCCAGTTAGGGAAACACACTCGTAGTCCATTTCCCAATCGAGTCAACAAACGAGGTTCGTCCCCTTTTGCTTTAGTTCACACCGATGTTTGGGATCCCTCGCGTACTGTCTCTACTCTTGAGTCTAGGTATTTTATCACCTTCATTGATGATTTTTCACGTTGCACATGGTTATTTTTAATGAAGAATAAATCTGAATTGTTTTCCATTTTTGAACAATTTTATCGAGAAATAAGAACCCAATTTGGTTTGTCTATTCGTACCTTAAGAAGTGACAATGCACGTAAATATTTATCCCAACAATTTCAAACATTTATGTCATCCAATGGTATTTTGCACCAAACATCTTGCCCTCATACACCCCAACAAAACGGGGTACCTGAGCGTAAAACATATCAACGTCGTCACCCAACGTCTGTCGTACTTGTCCCTGAAGTTGTATATGTCCCTGAAGTCGTATTTGTCCCTAAAGTCGTACTTGTCCCTAAGGTCACTACGGACTCTCCTCTGACGCTCTCGCCATCACTGGATTCGATTCAGCATCCGATCCAGCAACCTTCTGATCTTCCGATTGTCCTTCCAAAAGGTATCCGTCAAACACGAAATCCTTCTCCACATTATATTAATTTATGTTATCATCGTTTTTCCCCTTTGCAGTATACTTGTTTGTCTTCTTTGCTTTTTGTTTCTATTCCTAAAACTCCAGGTGAAGCATTATCTCACCCTGAGTGGAGGCAAGCAATGATTGATGAAATGTGTGCTCTTCAAAGCAGTGGTACCTGGGAACTGGTTCCTCTACCCCATGGGAAATCTTTAGTAGGTTGTCGTTGGCTTATACAGTGAAGGTTGGTCCAGATGGTAAGATAGATCGATTTAAAGCTCACTTGGTAGGCAAAGGATACACTTAAATTTTTGGGTTGGATTATAGTGATACCTTTTCGACTGTAGCCAAGATGGCATCAGTTAGACTTCTTCTAGCCATTGCAGTCATTCGACATTGGTCTCTTCATCAACTTGACATCAAAAATGCATTCTTACATGGCGATCTTGAAAAGGGAGTATATATGGAGCAACCACCTAGGTTTGTTATTCAGGGGAGTCATCGAATATGGTTTGTAGGCTACACATGTCTCTTTATGGTCTTAAGCAATCTCCGAGAGCTTGGTTTGGCAGATTCAGCACTGTAGTACAACAGCTTGGTAT
This sequence comes from Lathyrus sativus, assembly GCA_963859935.3. NCBI lineage: Eukaryota > Viridiplantae > Streptophyta > Magnoliopsida > Fabales > Fabaceae > Lathyrus > Lathyrus sativus. The sequence goes on from OZ012740.1 coordinate 528,483,953, forward strand.
GATCTGTAGTGAAGCTAACCATTCTGATTTTTATCGTCACTCACCCCAAGTGTGTACTTATCTTATTGTATATGTAGATGACATTGTCATAACTGGTAGTGATCAGCAGGGAATACTCCAGTTGAAACAACATCTCTCGAAACAATTCCAGTCAAAAGATCTTGGTAAACTCCGCTGTTTCTTAGGTATTGAAGTAGCCCAATCTAAAGATGGTTTGGTGATTTCTCAACGAAAATATGCTATGGATATTTTGCAAGAAACAGGTTTGTTAAATGCTAAACCAGCTGATACTCCTATGAATCCAAGTGTTAAACTACTACCCAATCAGGGGGAGCCTCTATCTGACTCAGGAAGGTATAGGAGATTGGTTGGAAAATTGAATTATCTCACAGTCAGTCGTTCGGACCATGGTTGTCAAAATCTAGATTTAAATCGTGAGATCTTAAGATCTTACGAGTTTTCACCATGCTCCGCGGCGGAGCGCAACAAAGATCGCTGGAGAAGGCGGCGCAGTAAGAGCGCAGTGTAAGATCGTAAAAACGTGAAAGCAGAGATCTATTTCGCAGTGGAAAATTTGTCCAACCCGTTTTGACATGACCCGGTCCAATGATCCATTAAAGAAGGGGACCCGTTCAGCTTTTTCTACCAGCCGTTTCACATTAAATTAGCCGTTTTTCATCATTAAAAGTCAGAATCTGTTGCTATCTACAAGGCTGGTTTTTTTGGGGGAAATTAAAAATCAATCTGAAAAATATCAATTTATTAAATGATAACATTTATTCTTCTTCAATTTCATCTATAAATCAATCATACGATTTATTTTCAATCATCAACTTCTTTTCTTCTTTAGTTATATGATCTCTCATCATACCTTCTATTCTACCACACTTTTTTTTAGTGAAATGTATAATTTTGTATATTTTGTAGGATCTAACGATCCGATTTACGATATTACGATTCACGCTTTTTTCAAACCCCAACGATCTTTAGTGAGATCCCGATTTTGACAACCATGGTCCGGACATTTCTTTTACAGTCAGTGTGGTAAGTCAGTTCTTAAATTCCCTTTGTCAGGAACACATGGATGTTGTTATCCGGATTCTGATATACATCAAATGTGCTTCACGAAAAAGTCTTGTGTGTGAGGATAAAGGAAATACCTAGATAATTAGATACTCCGATGTTGATTGGGCAGGGTCACCCATTGATAGACGATTCACCTCTGGGTATTGTGTACTTGTTGGAGGAAACTTTATATCCTGGAAAAGTAAGAAACAAAATGTAGTTGCAAGATCAAGCGCCGAGGCAGAGTATAGGGTCATGGCAATGACAACATGTGAACTTATTTGATTAAAACAGTTGCTCAAGGAACTTCAAATTGAAGAAGCAAGACTAATAACACATATTTGTGATAATCAAGCTGCATTGCACATTGCTTCAAATCCAGTCTTCCATGAGAGGACCAAACATATTGAAATAGACTATCACTTTCTCAGAGAGAAGATCGAGTCAGGCGACATCATCACAAGTTTTATCAACACTAATGATCAATTGGCAGGATGTGTTTACAAAATCCCTACAAAGCCCCCAGAACTAACTATATATGTAACAAGCTTGGTGCATTTGACTTATATGCTCAAGTTTGAGGGGGAGTGTTGATATTTGTAAATATATATAGTGTTAAGAATATTTGTAGATAGAATAGTCTCACATCGACTATATCATGTAATTAGTTGTAATCTATCTATATATAATAATGTTTGCGTAGTATTTTTCAAAACACATGATTTATTCATATGTCTCTTCGTCTCTTGTATTTCAACATTCGTAATGCTCATGTCTTAAGACTTGTAATGCAAGATTGTAAAATTCCTATGAATAATAAAGAGACTTCTTTATTTTGCACAGCTTGTTGTATGGGCAAGGCCTATAGATAGGGTTGTTCATGGTACTGAAAAACCAAATCGAACCGAACCAAATCGTAGTAAAAGTTCACTCGAACCGAACCGTTTCAATTTACTTAGAACCAAACCAAAATTATTAGTTTGGTATACTGTTTAGAAATTTTGAACCGTAACCAAATGTTAGAAGACAATTTTCCCAAACTGAACGATTTATTAAAGAACCAAACCATTAAACTATTTATTAAATTATTTTTTTAAAAATTTTAAAACTTGTTTTTAGTATTTTTCAGTTTCAGTTTCGGTTCGGTTACCGTTTCAGTATGGTTCTAGAACTGTTTTGTGCAATATGGTTTGGTTTAGTCACCAAACATAACGGTTCGGTTATTTTAACTTCAGTTCGATTCAATTCATGGTTTTTTTGAACAGCCTTACCCATAGATTGTATTCTCCTGCCTCACACACCACATACGCTCACCCCTTGGAACTTATATATAAGGTTTTAACTATTATATCTCATTTGTAGATGCCTTTTCCTAGTTCACTTGGATTTATCTTATTAAATATTTAAGTCTGATTCTCTCACTATTTTTAAATAGTTCAAAACCATAGTTGAACTTCAACTTGGTCATTCTATCAAAGTCATTCAAATTAATTGGGGGTAAGTTTAGGCCATTTACCAAGTTCTTAAATGAGCTAGGTATTATCCATAAGCTCATCTATCCTCACACCCATCATCAAAATGAGGTTGTTGAGAGAAAATAAAGGTATATAGTTGAGCTTGGCCTCACTCTCCTTAGTCATGCACCCCTAACTTTAACCTATTAGGATTATACCTTTTTAGCTACTGTATATCTCATTAGTAGAGTGTCATCTGCCTCTATTAATTTTCAGGTTCCTTATTCTTTTTTGTTCAAACAAAAACCTGACTATAAATTTCTAAAAGTGTTTGGTTGTACTTGTTTTCCTCTATTAAGACCTCATAATGCTCATAAACTGGATTTTAGATCTCGAGAGTGTTTGTTTCTAGGGTACTCACCCTCACACAAAGGATATAGGTGCTTGTCATCTAGTGGAAGACTTTATATCTCAAAAGATGTCATATTCAATGAGTCAAGGTTTCCTTATAATGATCTATTCCTCAAGTCAACCCCTGTTCAACCTCTTAAATCAAGTGTCACTCTATCACCTTTCTCATTTAGTCCCTCATCTTCAACTGTCCTAACTAGTCCTGACACTTCACCTTCTCAGTCACAAGGCCCTCAGTCCACTACTTCGCCAAATTCAGAAAGTGTCTCAAACTCCAGTCATAAGTCATCTGTATCTCCCACACCTTCTTCTCCAATGAGTAACTCTGACCCTGCTCCCAGCCTATCAACCTCAATAAATGAACCCTTATCCAATTCCTCAACCTCTCGAGTCTCCTCTCAATCTAGTGAAATTGAGACAACTCATTTACTTGCCCCTCCTCTTTCTATACCACCTAAAGATATTCATGTTCAACACAAGCCAATCAACTCTGACAATATGCAAACTAGGGCCAAGTCAAGCTTCACTCAACCAAGACTTGAGCCTAGACTATTGTTACTTGACTCTAAACCTAAAATTATTAAGCAGGCTCTATATGATCATCATTGGAAGTCAGTTATGCAAGTTGAGTATAATGCTTTCATTCAGAATAATATCAGGACCCTTGTACCATTGCCCTCTCATAGACAGTCCATTAGTTGCAAATGGGTATTTAGGGTCAAAGAAAACCCTGATGGTTCTATCAGCAGGTACAAGGCCAGGTTGGTTGCTAAAGGCTATCACCAGAGGCATGGATTTTGATTTTACTGAAACCTTCCCCCTGGTTATTAAACCTATTACCATTAGGTTATTCTCACTATTACAATTACTCAGAAGTGGTTTATCCAACAGCTTGATGTTAACAACGCTTTGCTAAATGGCTGCCTTGATGAGGAAATCTATGTGCAGCAACCTCAAGGGTTTGAAAGTCCTGATTCCTCACTTGTGTGCAAACTTAACAAAGCTTTCTAGGGCCTCAAGCCGGCCCCCAGGAAGTGGTTTAAAAGGCTTCAATCTGCCTTGGAGAAACTTCAGTTCAAAGTTGGCAAGTGTGATCCTTCACTCTTCACATATTTCTCCAATGGTCACACAATCTATCTACTTGTGATGTAGATGACATTATACTTACAGGGAGCTCTACTTCACTCCTTCAAGACATCATAGCCAAGCTCAACATGGCTTTCATTTAGAACTGATAACACCTGTGCAACCTGTAGGCTGGTCACACAATTTCTCTCTCTTATAACCAACTTTCATAAATGGAAAATCAGTTACAACAGAAAATGATTACTCTCTCTACAGTTTCTATTAGAAACTAATATTAAGAGATACTACGAAAAGACATTAATCTTAGGAGATAATTCAAGATATTAAAGATCTTTTTCATATATTTTAACAAAGAATTCCAAATCAAAATGAATTAGGTATGCTCAATGCCTTAAAGAAAGTGAAAAGGAGAAAGAAAACCTTTTCAATAAGGTCCAAAACATCTTGGTTGTCCTCAAATTCAATGTAGCTCCAATTGATCTGCTCCTTTGTATATTCTTCTTGTTCCATTTTGAACATGTGCTGAAATTCGTCATCAAAAAACAGATTAGATATGGAAATGAAAAGAATGAACTTGAATTGCATAATTTAGTCTGAAACTCTGCCTGATTGAAGTGTTGCTGCAACTTTTCATTTGTGAAATTAATGCAGAACTGCTCAAAACTGCAGAGCATGACAAACTGAAAATAAGTTACAAAACAATGAACTTTTACAGATTGTATTTCAGTAATGCAATCTTGTGGATGTACTTTTACAGATTGTATTTATACTTCTAAAATATAATAGTACCTGTTCAATTTAAAGCTTTCAAAACCATAGATATCAAGGACTCCGATCAAACATTTAGAATTGGGATCTTGTCCAATTGATTCATTGATCTTGTCCACCAGCCTACAGCACACACAAATGCAGCATGAATCAAAATCAGAACCCTGTATCCTTATCTTCAGTACTTTTTGTACTAATTAGATAATATAGAGGTTTAAAGAAATCTGCCAGTTTCCATTTCCAATATCCTACCAATCAAATAGCCGAGAATAAATTGTTTTTGCCAGTCCATCTCTACTGACTGTAGCACTTCCCGGATCAAGGCTCCGCTTTATAACTTCTTCTGGAGTGATCATGACACGCTTACATAATGCATCTTCCAAGGCATCAGCATCACACCTGATTCAATGTTAACAATCATATTGAAAGGCGGTTGAATATCATATGGACAGAAGTAATAATATGAAAGCCTCCATGCCTCAAAAGTTCAGCAGCTGTTTTCAAGTGGAATTTGGCTTTGTCGTCTTTTGGAGTAGATGAGTCAATTTCCTTTCCTTTGCCAAAATCAATATTACCCAGATGAAGAATTGCAGCAACAACTCTGAAAATGGCTTCCTGAAAAAGACAGCACAGGAAAAGAAAAAAATTAAAAAAGCAATCATTCTATATTCTCGCAAGAACAAAGCTAAATTCATGCGTGTGAAAGAAATACCTGATCTTTTTGACTTATTCCAACAATGCCCATAGCTCTACATGTGGCAAGATACTCATGAGCATCATTTACATCAGCCAGTTCATAGCATTGTGACTGATTAAGATAGTGAAACAATTTCGGATTTCCTAATTTGTATTTTTCAATTTCCTGTTAGCAAAACTTACGATGAGTTTACATTATTGAATGAATCAACAAGTATATTGTAGACGGAGAGCTACCTCCTGTGGTGCGGCGCAAAGAAGATAAAAGCAGTGGTAGTTTCGTTCAGGATCATTAACTTGACAGACCCGAGATCTCTCTAGAAGGTATGTTCGGATGGCTGCTCCTGAGATTCTTCCACTCTTGTCAAATTGGATCTCAACAAATTTACCAAAACGACTGCATCATTAAGAACTTAGGTGATAACTTAGACACAAATAGCATGTATCCATTTATGATGGCAAAAACATTTCCTTTTCTTGAAAGACAATATGATAAAACTATTCAAAAGTCATCATACTAACTGTCCATACTAACATCAAACTGCCTTTTGGAAATATGAATGGAGTGAAATGAAACAAACTGAAGACCAAGTTAATTTATAATATCAGACTATCAGGAAATCCTTTATCATCCATTTATCAAAAGGACAGACAAAAAAGTTAGGTTATATGTACCAGACAATCACAAACTAAAACTGATGGAATCCTTATTGCCCAGATATAAGAAAGTCTCACCTAGAATTGTTATTCCTGACAGTTTTAGCATTGCCAAATGCTTCCAGAACTGGATTTGACTGCATTAAAATTTAAAATTCTTTATAAATTATACCCAAAGTAAAGAAAATGTTATTTATAAAAAGAAAACAAGAATAGATATTTTGTTATGAGTTAGTTCAATTATGAGTGTCATTATTTGAATCATACTTCAAGAACTTGTTGCTCAACTGTTCTGCCTTCAGTTACAGCTCTACCACCTAAGAAAGCCAGGAATTGCATAAGCAGTTTTGTAGTTTCCGTTTTACCAGCTCCACTTTCCCCACTGACCAGAATGGAATTGCTTTTCCCTTCATTAACCATTGCCCTGATATTAATATATTCATCAATTAAATTTTGCTTCAATGGTAGAAATGAGATTTGAATCATAATAAAAAAGTTCTAAGATTACCTATATGCAACACCAGCAATTGCAAATACATGAGGGCTTAATTCTCCAAGTGGCACTCCCTTGTATTGTTGCATCATTTGTGCACAATAAATATGAGGCAGTTTTTGAAATGGATTTATTGCAATCAAAACATTTCCTGTATAAGTCTGCCATAGGAATTAAGAATATAGGTAACAACGCCTTATTGATAAACTCCTGGATCTTATCACGTCAAAGGGAAGAAGCCTTACATATATTTTATTCAACTCATATCTAGCCTTTAAGTTCTGCAGGACTCCAGGCTCATGCAAATAGGACAGTTTAGTCATATCATCCACTCCACCAGGAAGAGCTTCCATATCCTTGGGAAATATTTTAGATAAATTTGCAACAACCTTGAAATAGAAAAAATAGTAGTACATGTTATAGAATTCAGATGTAATATTTGTCTTGACAAATTAGTGTAATACTTTTCACCTTTACCAGTCAGCAATACAAGCATGAGAAAGAACTAGTACTACACCAAGCAATTGAGAAATAATTATATTTCCCTATTGTAGATTTCAGCTAGTAAAGAAAAAGCAGGAATATACAAGACATAGATAAAGTGGCAAATATAGTTTAATCAATTTTTCCGTAGAGAATAGTGAGTCTCTGAATACTGAGGTGGGAAGGTCAACAGTGAAAGAAATAAAGAATGTTGGCTTGTGCATCTCTTCCCTAGTCCCTTTTGGGTGTTTCTTTTCCTCTTATTTACTCTTTCCATGATAAACTTGAAACTCAGATAATGTTGACTTGCATTGTCTTTTTTACTTGGCTGTGGAAGCATTTATTAAGTATAAATCTAGGTTGGCCACAAGGAAGATATGGGGTCTAATTAATTTTGTTTTTTAGAAATAAATTATATAGACAAAAAAAAACCATTGTTTCAAGATGAAGAAAAGGGAAGGGGCCCAAGGCTCCCTTCAGTAGCATTTTTCCCTTCCTAAAGGAGAGTTAAATCGTTCACACCAATATTAGTCTATCTTTCTTTTGTACCAAGTGTTGTCATACAATATGCCTATTTGAAATATTTAGCCAGTCAGTGCAGCATGAATTGACTGCAGAATGCAAGCCTCATTTAACAAGATTATCATTGACTAAAATCTACAGTAAGCCTGCAAATGTTTCTTAAATAAATCGGTCCTCAAAAAGGCGGGAATATAAACAGGAACCATGTTACTGGCAACCTACAAACCTTTTTTCCATCAGAAGTTTCAATTTCAGCATCCTTTCCATTGATTTTTAATACATGTCCGTCAATCCAAGCTACCTCTGGGTCTTCAATCCAGACATGAGAACCCACGATAATATTCTCTGGAGTCCCCTGCAGATGGAGATGAAGAATCATTTTTTCCCATTACAATTTGTTTTAAGTTCTCACTTAAGTTCAAGATATTGATTTTTACACCACTTTGTCAGCAAGAAAAGCTAACAAAAAGTTTAGACATGTTTATCACATGTTGAGCATCGTGAAAGCTTAATAACTTCCAAACTAAAGTAAAATATGTACAAAACATGCCTTGTGTTGTCTGCTTTCTGATTAGAAAGGGCCCTTATACTGAAGTCAAAACAAAAAATATGAGAATCTTATACCACAGTTCCTACAAACAGTGTAGCCTAATAATAACCAACTGGAAACTACATTGATAGAAAAGTCAGTTCTATCACAATTTACCAGCAGTGTGATGAGATACTTATTTCCCAATCCATCCTTTACTGCATATTATTCGGAGATAATTTGAGTTTTTCAATCTTGAAAAGCCCACGAAAATCTATGTGCTACCACAACAAATCAGAATGCTAATCAAAAGTGGAAGTTTGAGTTCAAATAAAAACCACCACGGGTCACAATTCGGAATCTTGAAGTCAATATTATTTAGAATCATAATGTCCCAACCAGGAATTTAAAAAATGGACCGAGACTGCAAAAACGGCTGCGACAAAACGGTATCGGCATATTGAATACCGTTATCACCGTTTTTATGTTAACAAATTGTGGTTAATTCACACCACAACGTTTTTATCTAAAGAAATTGTGGTTAATTCACACCACGACAACCGCAGTACCGCAACATCTGTACCGACCGAAATTGTGAAAGCCTTTACGTAACTGCGACGCTACCATTTTTTAAAACCCTCCCAACTAAATCAATATCTCTTCTACCTATCACTACATGAGTAGGGCAAATTTGATCGAATGCAACGTTTTGCGGATTACACACAATTACTTTGAACTCCCAAAACTGTTTCTTCTTCCTCTTTTAAAATTCCAAACAATGCACATTGATCATGGAGGACTAGCATTACAAAGAATCAAATAAATCTAAAGTTACAACAAGCTCGTAAATGGTAGATCATCTCCTAATTAACACCTTAAGAAGATGATTCATAGTTCGATTTGATCATTGACATAATTAATTTGAATGAAAGAAAGCGAAAGGAAAATGCATTGAAATTGGAAATTAGGGTACGGTACCATTGTAGAGGTCTAAGTTGGAAGGTTCATGAATTGAAGAATGGACTAGTTAGGGATTTGATCGGTAAACGCTATTTTTGATGAAATTTTTTAGAGAAATGAAAGTGAATGTGAATGGAGGTGCAGTGGCTCCGTGACGTTAAGGGACATTCTTCAACTTCGGGACATTCTTCTTCTTCCCTTTGCTTTCGCGCCATCTCGTGGCTACTATTAACCCAATTTCTCACCTTTTTTTTTAATGAATTATTTCGCACTCTTCTATTATGAATAAATACTTAGTTCTTAAATTATTCATTTTTCATTAATTTGTTACTTAAATTAAAATCCAGTTTTTATTCTCATATACTATATAATTAGATGAATAAGTAGTTTAAAAATTATTTTTAATTATTAAACACTAAGGTTAATATCATTTTTAAATGATTAAGCATAGTAAAAATGAGTAGAATGAAATGAAGATTTGATTTTACTTTTGGATATTTTATATAAAAATTCAAATTTGAGAAGAAATATAATAGTAAGTAATTGGTAAAATGGAATTGATTCCGAGTCATTCAATTTTAATTGAACTAAATAATGAAATCTCATTTTAGATTATTTTTGAGAATTTTTTCCTACCTTTAAAGGTTTTCTAAAAAAAATGTCCTTTATTTTTTAGAAATGCATCTCTATTTTTTTGAAAATGCATCGTTTTTTCACAAAATAAGGTGGATGGAAAAGCGTACCTCATTTTACTAAAATTAAATTTAGAGATGCATCTCCGAATGCAATTAATTAATATATAATGCGTGTGAGACCCTTCCTCTTCTCTTTCTTTTTTTTTTGAAATTTTTGAGATACTCTGTTAGAGCTCGTGAGCAATATCCTTACAGTTCATATTTCAAAGATCGGTATTACCACTACTTCAAATTTTTCAATCCTAACTCACTTCACTTACTACATTCAACATTTTTCATCCTCATTAACATTTTTTTATGGTAATTTCCATAGCCACTATTATTTTAAAAGCACTATTTATACTTTACCACACGTTAATTTCCATACACGAGTTTGATCGTGTGGTAAAGTATACTAAGGATTGGCCACGTGATTGTAAGTAATGTCTGCCAGAGGGTATTATGTTGTGCGGTCATTCTGTGTGTATATTGATCGGACTCAGCATGATGACATTGACTGGACACCATACACCACTCACTGGAACATTGTTGCCTTTGACCCCGTTTTATTTTACTCCTGATGGCTGGCATGTGGGAGAAATATGATGTGCATGTATGTGTCAAAGTGATGCATGTGTTAGTTTGAATATGTGCAGATCATTCAGAAATTCTCCTTTGAGTCTGATTCTAACAACATCGTCCGTAAACTCTTGATGACATACTGGCAGATTATTGTAGTCATTTATAGTGTGTCACACCTTGTCATGACACCAGACGCTTCAAGACGTCCACTCAGACCTGCTCATGAGGAGATCCTTGAGAACGAGCATACCAGAGATGACCATGCCATTAATGTGTTTTCGATCTGTCAAAATAGTATGTGAAATACGTATAAGGGCATATATCTAGGTTGTTTGAGATAGGTGGTGATGATATGGATGCCCTCGCACGTGCCATGTTTACCAAGTCAGATAATGCCTTGGGTCACCGGTGGCAAAAGAGAAGTCATGGGTTAGGATGAGGCACGCGCAGTAGGTTATGTTTTTTTTTTTTGTATTTTGGAATATTTTAGTTTTACTTTTCATACTTTGAAAACAATATTTGTAATATCATGAGATGTTTCTTTTTTAATTAATGTATTACTTTGTTCTATGATCGTCGTGTTTGTTAATGTTTGAATCAAATTATGACACTGTTAGTCAAATTAAAATAACTTTAGATTCAAAAAAAATACTAACTTAAAACAATGTTATTGTTCAAGATACATGTAGGTGAGATTTGAAGATGTATATCCGAAATAAAATTGTGTAAATAGCTTAAAATGTACTTTCTAAAATGCGTTTTCGAATAAATCTCATAAAAATTTCACATATACATCTCGAAACTAATGTTTTGCAAAATAAAATAGCGGTTTAATTTACAAAGGTAAATTGATTAAAAGTTCGTCCTAATATATATTCCGTATATTCAAAACACTTGAAAGCATTTTTAAAATTGCGAGATAGATACCCATAAAGATGAAAAAATTCTCTAAATTCTATTTCATTCCATCATATTTAATTAAAATTCAAATATTTCTTTAAAGTAAGATAAGACAATCTTTCATTAAAACCTAACAATTTGAATCTAGTTTATTTAATTCCATCATATTTAATTAAAATTTAAATATTTCTTTAAAGTAAGATAAGAAATAAAATCTAACAATTTGAATCTAGTCTATAGGTAGATTTTTTAATACATGTGTTTCACTTAAAATTTCTTTTTTTTTTAATTTTTTAGAGAAAAAAAATTACCGATTTATATTAAAATTTGTCCGAACAATAGAGAGACAATTTGAGAGAGATAATTTTAAAGATTAATAAATAAAAGAATTTGTAATAAATAACCCATAAAAAGATATTTAAAGTTTTTTTATAAGTCGTTTTTAAAGATATTGAAGAAGACTTTTAATACAAAATCTCATATTTTTTATTATTAAAAAATAAAAAAAAAGATCCATACACATATTTTAGACTAATTTACAATTAAATAGAACTCTTTAATAAAATTTCACAGACAAGATTAGTAGGAGAAAACTATTTGTCATTTGTGTAAAATGTATTCACATATTATTTTCATTAAAAAATAATTGAATATTTAGCCATATTAATTTTTTTTACTAACACAACTCAACTCTATTTATTTTATATTTTTTGCAATTAATTAATAAATTATATATATAGAACATACTAAAATAATAACAGCAATAATAATAAAATAAATAATTGAGTAAAAAAAAGTAAAAATAAATTAGGACCATGAATGTAAGATCAATAATTAATGAATTTAATGACATGCTGCAAAATAGTTTCACACTTTTTTCTGATAAAAAATCATGAGATTTTCAGCATAAAATTACTTTACACTTATATCACTTATTTTCTTAATTAATGCAGTTAAAATGTTGTAATGTTTGTTTTAGTAAGGATGAAAAATAATATATTTGTCTCTTATATCTAGTACATGACATGAGTGAGAGTATCATCGATTAAGAAAAGGGAATAAACATGTTTTATAAGAAATTGAAAAGGAAACAAAAAGGGAAATTGAAATGGACCACAAAACCCCTTAAACAAAAATCAAATAATTATATTAGGGACCACTATTAAACAAACATGAAACAAAACATGGACCACTATAAACACTAAAGATCAAATATAAATAATCTACTCTAATAAAACCAAGAACCACAATTAATCATATTAAACAATTTGTATACAAACAACACAAAACAAATAAAATTCTTAGACAAAGCATACATCGTAAATTGAAGCCTAAATCATACAACACATGTCACGAGACAGATGAACATGCATGCATAGAAAATAGAACACCAAATCAAAACTCAAATTGAACTTGAAACCAAGACCACAACATAGTAGTACAAAATTGGAGATGGTAAAGTACTGAACAGTGAACATCAAAAAACAGAAAGAGGGGAAGAAAAATTGTTAACCTTTACACAAGAAAACAGAACATGCATAAAGTTACTAGTACTAGTACACAAACATACATAGGCAATGTTTTGAAACATTGTCTTTTAATTAAAAACATAAAACAAACTAAACATAACATCTTAATTAACTCTAACAACCAAGTTTATGCTTCCTTCCCCTACTTAATCTTCATTAACTGCCCAATAATCCTCCTAACTAAAAGGCATTTACCTAATTAATCTCGTCACTAATTCCCATCACCTGAAGATTTCAGGTAAAGGGTTTCTCCGCCGCCGTCACCGGAGTGACCACTAGAGCTTCCACCGCGACCATCGCCCCCGCTGCCAATGTCTTGCTTACCGCTACCATTCAAACCGTCCCCGGTCGAGACGCGGCCGAAGTCAGGAAAACCTCCTACATTAGTGCCTTCACCATGCATCATGTGAAGACCTTGAGTTCCACTGGAATTCATACCGAGCTGGCTTTGCAAAGCATGTTGCTGTTGAAGTTGTTGAGCATACAATAGAGAGGAACGCGCAGCCATTAGTTGCTGCTGTGTCATCTGTTGAGCCTGTTGAGCCTGCATGTAGTGTCCTCCCTGCTGCATCATTCCACTTGAAGGATACTGCAGTGTTGTTTGAATCAAAATGGAAACAATCATTGTTGTTTGGTTAAGTGTTTTATTAGTGACCGCATAAATAATAGCTAGGTAGGTAGGTATGTATGTATGTACCTGACCAGGCATGGTAGGTGGTTGGGGTTGAGAATCAGCTATTGCAGCTAGGTACATGAGATTTCTCTGAAGCCTTGATTGGTTCCTGGAATTATAGCAAAAATCATGTTATGTTTAGGGAAAAATCCAAGATTTTGATTTCTATAAAACCTCCCTCCCCCACACACAAGAAAAGTTATTATGCTAAAACTTGAAGATCCAGTTTCCAAAAAGGGTTGTCCTAAAGTTGTAGCAACTTTTTTCTTTGAAACTCTTGTCAATGATTATATAGAACTGTCAAAATCAAATTTTTATAAGGTTAGTGGGGTATGTATTCACATCTTAGAAAAAGTCACATATGAGAAATGAGTTCTTACTCGGCACATTCGGTGAGTTTGCCAGAGTTCTGGCTTTCAACAATCTTGAGAATCAAGGACTTGTTTTCATCCAGGTACTGTTTGAAAAAAGAGAAAAGAAAACAAAAAGTCAAGAAAAGGTGCCATAGGGGTGACAGAGAAAGAATATCCAATGGAGTTTGAACCTGTTGAATATGATCAGTGGTGACGTTGTTGGGATAGTAAGCTGCCATCATAGGCTGCATCTGCATCAGGTGCTGTTGCTGCATTTTTCAAATATTAGTCAATCCAAACAAAGGTGAGCCTGTGAGTGGCCTGAGAGAGAGCAGGAAACAGAACACAACACAACACTCTGTGAAACAGAGGACTCTGTTTTTCTCTGCACTGATGAATGATGATGCTACTAAACTACACTGTTATTAGTTGTTATCAGAGACAAGAGAGAGAATATGAAGAGTTGTTTGAGGCGGTGAAGAGAGAAGAAACTCTTTCTTATCTGCAATGGCAATGAGGTGTGCCTCTACAAGTAGAAGAACTAGAAGGAGCTGCGTGTCTTTTTCTCTCTCCGAATTCCCAAAACTGTCCAACTCACGTGATGCCCTCGTCATAGATACATATTTGTTTGTCGTTTTTTATTGGAAAATGCCTATATGTTCTTTTTTATTTAACAATTGTTGATTCGTCACTAATATTTGTCATATTCATGTATTAGATTATATATTTTAAGTTTTGTAATTTTCATTCCATATAGTAGTGTTTTCGATCAAACAGCCTAATCTAGAACAGTTCAATTCAAAATTGTCTTTCCTCCTTATTAACGAACAGATAGACTATGGAATTATATACAAGAGTTACACATTGTGATCATCCCGATCGTTAAAATTAATTCAATAACCTTCTTTATTTCACGACCACTCACAATGAGTGGTTTTATTTGTCATCCATGTATAAATATAATTGTGTGTTATATTAAGATACTATTGATTCATTTTTGTAATTTATATTTTTGATTTCTTTGACTATTGTATTGAAGTACTAATTTTGCAAGTACATCTTTTTTCTATTTATAGGAGATTTTTGGCGGATCTCATTAACATATCGCTATTTTTCTCTTCCATGTTGGGATAATGGTGGCGAATTTGGAAATCAAATCTTTATTCTCATAAAAATCCACATCAAACTCTTTTGGTATGCTTTGTTACATTGTCGCGACCATTCTTATTAACTGATAGAATAAATGTGAATTTTCTCAACCAAAAATGGTAGCTTCTAAAACAACTTGGTTATCCGAGAATCACAACCCCATTCTTGTCGTTGATGTAGTTGTGTTGGTCCTCGTTTCCATTTGTGAAGAACCTTCTCCCCGCGTTGGGGACGGTCCGGTTCTAGTGACATCATCAATTGTCTTGTCTCCTCAAATTTTTATTCCTTTATTGATGAGTCAAAAAACTTTTCATCTTCCCTACTATAAAATACACATTCGGTAACACTTATTCTATTACGATTAAGCTTCTACCGTGATGATATGTCTTAATTAACGCGTGATAGTTTTCTTTTATTTATTTATTAAAATTTTGATATGATATAATCACAAATGAAACATATGACTGTGGTTATATAATCACTCTTTCATGAGTTCGAATCTCAGCACCCTCAAATATTTTATTTCCTTAACATTTAGTCGCGCATTTGTAATTTTAAGCATTTGTAATTTTAACATTTCTTTTAACATTTGATACCACCACGGTTGAATAACTGAATTGTTACGACTTATTTAGTAGCACCTTTTTATTTTTATTTATTTTTAATTTTTTAAAAAAATGAGATTCCTTATGGAAAAAACTGTTGTGACATATTATTCATTGTTTTAAATATTTTAAATTGTAATACACTGGGGCTTCTTTATGAAATTCAATTTAGTAAGTAACATATCACCACGGTTCGCGTTTTTTACCGTGGTGGTATCATTCATTCATTTTTGTCAAGCTAACTAACTTGTCTCTTCGGTAGTCATTCTTTGCTGAGAAACGATACATCATTTCAACCCTTACGTTCAGTGTTGAGAAATGATACATCATTTCAACTCTAACATTCATTGTTCATCATCGTTCATGATCATCAGTTCATCATTTTACATTCGTTGTTTATTTTCAACCTGTAGTCATCGTCATAGTCATCGGTTTGTTTTCAACCCTAACACACACTAACGCCATCGTCATCGTCAAGGAGAAGTACAACAACAACAACAACAACAACAACAACAACAACAACAACAACAACAACAACAACAACACTATATGTATCAACCCAAATATTTCATTTACTTAGTCATCACGTTTACGGTACGTACAACTTTTTTCCCATGCACTACAATAAACTTCAATTTTCATTGTTGTTATTGTTGTTGTTTTTCTGTTTCTTGTTGAATGTTTGTCATAAAACTTGATTAATCTATTGTTATTGTTGAATGTGTATGTGATAATAGATGAAAGGGTTCATTGTTGTTGTTGTTGTTAAATGTGTATGTGATAATCTTTGAAAGAGTTCGTTGTTGTTGTTGTTGTTGAATGTGCATATGATAATAGATGAAAGAGTTTGTTGTTGTTGTTATTGAGGTTGTTGTTGTTTTTTAAAATAGATGTTGAATTCGTCGTATTCTTCATCTAGTGGTGAGGAAACTATGACAAGTGATACTCAAATCAAAAAGAAAAGATCACAAAGAGGTGCCATTATGCTTACCAAAGTAACAAAAATCCATAAATTTAGTATCAAATTTCCTATCACATTTGATTCGTATAATAGAGTCGTTGATGGTGAATATTCTTCTCTTTTTAAGAGTTATGTTGCATTTCTTGGACATAGCAAAGTTAGTATATTGGTAGATGATTGGAAACAAGCGTCAGCTGAGGTCAAAGATAGCAGATGGGCAGATGTTAAGGTATTAGTTTTAATTTTCATCATTTTGATATGACTTTCTATAATTTCTAATACATTTTTATTGATTTAAATGTAGTTGACCTTTGAGTTTACGGATGGTGATAAGCACTTAAAAAATTGGTTAACTCATGTCGGTATGTGTTAAGAGGCTTTAAGTCATGGCTCACGCATGACTACGTTAGGAATCTTAAGATTGATCTTGAGCGTCCATGGGTGAGGTATAGTTTTCTCTCGAAAAGGTTTGGAAAAAGTTTGCAAATGATCGTCGTTCTGAGAAATTCCTAGTTAGTACTAGTCTTATTTATCTTGATAATTTGATGCTAATGATTTACATACATATATATTAATCATATTTTCACTGTGTTTATAACAGACTAAAAGTCAAGCAGGAATACAAAATAAAGCGAAAAACATTTACCCCCGTAGATTATCTCGTGGGGGTTACAGAAAAATGGAGAAAATGATGGAGGAAAAAAAGAAACAAATGGGATATGAAGACTCCATTAGTCGTTATTGCAACTCATCTTCACCTTCAGGGCATAAGAAGTGGAAGAGGGCTCGACTAAGACCAAATAGAGAGTACACCTCAGATGCGTTAAGAGTAGTTGCTGAGAAAATTGTAAGTATGATTTGTTGTTCGTATTTTATGTGTTATTTAAATGATGTGGTAATTACAATATTAATATTATCATGCATCTTGTGTAGGATGTGTTGGTTAAGGAAGCCCGTGGAGGTTCACTTGTTCCAGAACCATGACATGATAAAGAAGGCGTCAACCTTAGATTATTCTTTGGTCCAACCAAAAAAAAGCGTCGACAATGCTGAATTACAAGAGTAAAGAGAAAAGCTTGCTCTTGTTGAGAAGGAGTTAGAAGAGCAGAGGAAGATGTTAGAAGTCGAGCGGGAAAATCGGAAGAAATACATAGAAAAGTTAGAAGAGTTATATCCAGTAAGTGTTTTATCTGAAATGCTAGTGTTTTATATGAAATGTGTGATATATTGCGTTTAATCTGAAAAGTTAGAAAAGATAGAAATGTGTTTATTATGTATTGATATATTGTTGCAGAGAATAAGTGGATCCTTACCACAACGTACAGATGAAAATGATGATAATAATGATGATCAAGTTCCCCAAACACATGGTGTATGTCATGCTAGCACTAAAGGAAGCAATTGTTCATCCACCCCCGCTAAAGAGGTCAATAAGTTATTGGATCCTTCCACAAATGAAATCGCCATGTTATACGTTTTGATTGTGGAAAGTGATGAATTGTATCCTCTTTCTCTAGAGCATTGTCCATCGGTAGAGCTCTTTTATGTTTGTCTTAATGACATACAAGATTTTCTCTATGGTAGTAATTGGCTGGACGTAGGGATATTGCAAGTTTGGTACACGTAAGTATATATTTCAACATGCATGTCATTATAGCACATTATCATTTTTGTATTTCCTTACTTATTTTTTTAAATTTTGTTTAACCATTTAAGTACATTCGCCGTGTATGTATAGAGTTAAATAAATCCAATATTTATGGTATCTTGGATCTGTTTAGTATTTAATGGACAAATAATAAGTCAAAAGATATTGAGACCTACAATTTTGAACGGTTAGGTCAAGGGGGAAAAGAATGTTATTTCGCACAATTTCTCAATGCATAAGTAATTTTCAAATTGTGGTTTATATTTTATAGTTAGTTTTGTTTTAGAAAATACTAATTATATATATGCTCGTATTTATTCAGTGATCATTGATAATTGATCATCGTATCGCTTAAAACGAATACGATAACAACATTGTATTCATTACATCAACCACTTGAAAATAAAATGAAGTAAATTATTAATGGGTAAGTTTATGTTTAGATGAAATTTTTAGTAATACATATTTTCTTTAACTTTGTAATTGGTTCACTTGAAAATAAAATGAAGCAAATTATTAATGGGTAAGTTTATGTTTAGATGAAATTTTTAGTAATACATATTTTCTTTAACTTTGTAATTGGTTTAACCCGTAAAATATTTTCAATGTACAGCGTTGTGTAGCGACACAATATGTTGAACAATATTAGGAAAAAGTCAACATTTATCTTGCCTAATGTAAGTGGCTATATTACTTGTGACATTCATTTATATATATTGTTACATGCATGTGTGTTTATAACATTCATGAAATTAATATTTATTTTTGTAGACGAGAAAACAACCAAAGGAATTCGAGTGTGGTTATGTAATAAAACACATGTTAAACATGCCTTCGTCGATATTATTAATAAATGGGATCAGGTATATATTATATATGTAATGAAGTGTTTACAATGTACTTATAGGACCTTAATAATAACCTTAATCTGGTATATTTTATGCAAACTTTGAACGACGAAACATCATTCCCATGCAAAGACTTTGTAGAGATTCGTAAACGTTGGACATATATGTTCAATGTGCTTAAGGTTTCTCAAACATGAGATTGATCTGTAATATATATATGTTTGATGTACATTTGAGTTTGAATGTTGTAAATAACATTTTTTATTTGATGAAATAAATAAGTATTTAAGTTCGAGTGTTTTGATATACATATTCGATTGTTGTTTATGTTCTGTTACAGTTTGATGTACATTTGAGTTTGAGTGTTGTAAATAACATTTTCGATTTTATGAAATAAATAATAAGTATTTGAGTTTGAGTGTTTTAATATGCATCTTCGGTTGTTGTTTCTGTTCTTTTACAATTTAAACAGTACAGGTTATAAAATGGAAAATTTTCAAAATGGAAAATTTTCAAAATGAAGAATTTTTTTTTTAAAAGTATATAATTTAACAACGGTTTTTCACTATGACCGTGGTTATATAGTTATAATATATAAATAACCATGGTTGTTATAGTAGACCGTGGTTATATACTTAAAATGCGTAGAGAATTGAACCTGAGACCTTTTATATATGACAACGATTTGGTTATTAACCGTGATAATATATTGCACGCTTTCAGGTTTTCCACAACGGTCATAAGACCATGATTATAAGTAACGCATATACAACCACACCCTATGTAATAACGGTAGGTCACGCGTGATATTATCCCTTTTCCAACCGTTGTTGTATATGTTTTCCGTAGTAGTGCTTATATTGTTGTTCCAGACTTTTCGACAACTTGTCTAATGTCAAACATCGAAACAACCTTCACCACAAACGCAAGCGCCTAAATCAAAAATATCTCAAAACTTTCAATAACTCCAAACCACGCTAGCGATACAATGGGCGACAAACTCATAATAAGTACCTACCACTTAGTGAAGTATTACAATGTGAATCTTATGAATGAGAGGTTCCTACTATAGAAGAAAATCAACAAAGAGCTATGTTGAAAGTCGATACATAACTAGAGGTACTATGTTCGAACTACAGTATAGCATCAAGAAGTAAAAGATTTGGAAGAATTCCTTTCAGGTTTTTATCGTTCTCCACAGGGATTGGTGCAAGGGAAAGAATGTCATTCAACAATCCCTATGTATCTAAGTTTGGGTTGAATGTTTTAAAAGCGTAAAATACGGAAAGAAAAATATATGAACAAGTAAACAATACATTCTTTAGAGATGAGAGAATTCGTCAGGAATTAAATTTCATATACCCTATCAATACTTAAATCTACCGACCAATTGCACACAACCAAAATCATTCATCAATATCATCACGTATCGCTCACATTAGTGTTCCTGTCTGAAGCGTCGACGAGAGTTCTACCGTATTGTCTCATCGATGATGTCTCACGCAAATAAACAACACAGAGCATTAAATATCGATACCCACAGTGAATATTAGCTCTAAATATATTTTTAGAGTTTAGAACTTAACAAATGTTCATCTTAGATCGAGTTTGAACCGTATATGTCTATAGAAATCCAAACCCAATAAGATAAATATTGAAATAAAAGATAACATCGATAAAGATTTGTAAAAGAGATTATATACAACAATCATAATTAATAAATACACATATAATTAAGGTAAACTTAAAAATAATACCCTAACAATAGAGGGTACAAAGAGAAGAAAGAATATGAACAAGAATCTCTTGGTTTGTCAACACCGATTGAAGCAAATCCAACTTCGAATCATCAAGATATACACTTTAATGTTGTTTCTAAGCCTCTCTATCCAAAGGAATGTTTTGATGGAGTTGGGTGTAAAAATCCCCAGAACCATAATCCTAAATATGTTTTACCAATGAATATATAAAATTTTATAATCGAGAGCTCGCTATGCGCGTGCAAAGTGGGTTAAGCGAGCTCAGAAAAACAGAGAAAAATTAGATTTTGTTTTTGCCATAACTTGAGAACCGTAACTTCGATTTACACATAGTCAGAAGCGTTGGAAAGATTATTCAATGCTCTATACTATCATGACTAAATATCATTACTTGAATACCTACAAAAATGAGATTAAAACAATCAAACTCAACAATATTTATACGAACCAATAAAAACTACACTAAAATACTAAACGATTACTTATTCACACTAAAGTTGAGGTTATTGCTAGAAAAAATAATGAGGTTATTGCTTTTATTTCTTTATGGCTACTAGGTCTTCCATCAAATGGCTATGTATGTTGAAACAAAATTAGTTTGTCTGGTATCTCTTAGGTTTTGATGATAATAAAGTATTTAAAGAACAATTGGGTATACTAATGTTTATTTAAGTGTGCATGACCATAAATTCATATAATATCCAAGTATTGGTTCTGACTTTGAACATTCAAAGAGAAGTGTGAAGATCAAATTCGGATGGATCAAGAAGTTGAAGACTAAACTCTGAAGAAGTCATCTCTCATTGAGGTCATTATCCAAAGATCAAATTTTGAATGAGTCAACCTCTGATGACCATACTTTGGAAAAGTCTGCTTCTGATCAGAACCTGAGCTAGTCAAGGCGCAAGGACCAAGGTGATATTGATAGATCATTGTTCATCTCTAAATATACTTTGTCATGTGAGTACTTAAGCTTTATATTCTTCATATAGTGTGTTAGGATACAACTTCTAATTCCTTTTGTAGCCAAGTTTTTTCAAACTAGGTTTCACCTAACCTGCATGTTTGGTGAAACATCCTAACGTCTCCCAACGTCTCTTTTGAAGCTTCTCAAAGGACTGTGTTGTTGCATATTCAAAGGTTCCTTTCTTCATTATTTAATGAGCTAAAAGATTTGAAGATACATACACACGTGAACTGACTCACACATACATGTTGAATATGCTAATAAACAACGATTGACAACTAAAGAGAAGTTACGCTATCAAAGTATTAACACAGGCTAAACTTAGGATTTCTTATCCTTGTAAATCTTAGAAATCCTTAAGTCTTAAAATAGTCTTATTACGTTGTATTATTTATACACCTCTGATTGTATATCAAGTGTACTCATCCAACAATCATTTATTTATTAGGTAGATTGTTAGAAGTCTCTTACTAAGTATTTGAGCAAGGAAGTTTTTAGCTTGTGTGCTAGATCAAGGAAGTCTCAGACTCGTGTGTTTGAGCAAGAAAGTCTTTATCTTGTGTGCTAGATCAAGGAAGTCTCAGACTTGTGTGTTTCAGCAAGGAAGTCTTTAGCTTGTATGCTAGAGAAAGGAAGACTCAAACTTGTGTTTAAGCAAGGAAGTCTCAAACTTGTATGATTGATAAAGGAAGTATCTTATTTGTGTGCTTGAGCAAAGGAAGTTTCTTGATTGTGTGATTGAGCAAATTTTAATCTTGTGTGATTATAGTGAAAATCTCTTGTAAGTACAAGGGGACTAGATTACTCTCGATTTGTGAGAGGAACCAGAATAATTGTGTGTGTTATTCTTCTTTCTTGTTTATTATATCCACTGTCTATCTCTAAATAAATCAGATTCTATAACCCTGGGTTTAGAATCTGACTTAAGTGTTTTAAAAAGAGAGAAAAAGAAAAACATAATTCACCCCCTTTCTTATGTTTTTCTCACCTTCAATTGGCATCAGAGCACAGTCTCTGCTTAACATTTAACAGTGTCACATAAAAGATCCCGAGAAAAATATATTAGACCATGTCTGGTGTTTCTGGATCAGAGAGTGATACTCATATTCCTTCTGCTTCTATAAATCATGATTATAGCAACCCATAAAAAAACAACTATACAGCTAGACCTTCAACCTTTAGTGGAGACTCTACTAAGTTTGAATGGTGGAATTGGAAAATGTATACTCATATCGTAGATCTTGATGATGAGTTGTGGGATATTCTAGAAGATGGCATTAATATTCCAGTTAATGAATTTGGAATGGTGTCTGATAGAAAAGTTCTCACACCAGCTCAAAAAAAGGTCTATAGAAAACGTCATAGAGTTATAGGCATTTTGGTTGATGCCCTACTGTTAGACTATGGCACGGATCTAGAAGGGGGGGTTGAATAGATCCCCAATTAAAATTTCAGTCGGCGCTACCAATTAAAAATTGGTTTTTAAAATTGTTTTAAGTGCGGAAGCGGCCGAGGAAAATATAGTCTAAAACGAACGGTTATTGGAAAACCGGATATGCGTAAGCCTTTGGATTAATGACAATTTGGAAAATAGAATCACAACACTAATCACACTTATCAATTATCTACTTCAGTTGTTAGGATTCCTAGTTCCAATGATTCAAAGAGCAAACCAAAACTAGATACACAAGTAAGATAATTTTGGTTCAAGCAATATGTCAAACACTTGATGTGCAAAACACTCCAAGTGATATTTATGTTGAGTAAGTGATTCTAACTAGCCTAGTACAATGTCTTGTTGTACTTTAGAGTCAAAAACAGAGTTTTAACCTCTTACTCAATTGATATCACAATTTTGACAATAGGGCTTATACAAAAATCACTTATTTTGAGCTATAACGTAAATGCTGAAAAATAGAGAAGACAAGTATTTGGTGAGGCAGTTCCCCTGTCGTCCTCGCTTCGGGGTACGTTTGCCCTCAATTCTAAAACTATAATTGAGATAGATTTTATAGATATCACCTGTTGAATATAACAGTTTATACAAGGATTGAGCAGCAAATATACAACAGAAATCTCAATGTGTTGAAAGTTGCTTTCACTCCTTGCCCCTTTATTCAAGATGAATCAAGTCCTCCGATTGTTGTTGATGGAGCTCTGACTCCAGCCACCTTATTGAATAACACGTTGTTGTTCAAACCTTCGGCTCCGGCTGATCTCAACAGCAACAAATCGAACCCGAGATCTTCCTTTCAAAATCACTGAATCCGCTACTAGACTTGTGAAGAACACCTCTTCACAATCACCTTCGCTCAGTTGACCCTTGATGAAGAATCTCGTCCAAAAACCCCCAAAATTCAAACCAATCTTGGAGGGTAAAACCCCAACGGTTTTATTCAAGAAAGAACCTGTCACAAGCTTCAACCCGAACTTGATTCTCCAATCTAAGCTTCGAACCTTATCACCTTGAATCTCTCACAAATGCATTTCAAAAATGATTGTGTGTAATTGAAATGTTGTGAGATGTTGAAGATGAAGATGATGAATCTTGGACACCTATTTCACTCCTTCTTGTTTTTTGAACACATGAATCAAAGATTGTCAAATGTTAAAATGACACAAGTGGTAAGACAAGTATATATAGTGCCAACCCAATTTTAGACATAACAGTATTTCAAATATAAGAGGGAATCATTTAAAAACAGAATTTCCGTGCGAACGGTCGACCGCAACAGGTCTGTGCGTCGATGCATGGCCTGTGTTGTTTTGGAAATCTGGAAAATTCATCAGTATGCGTCGACCATACAGTCGGCGTGCGCTGACCCGTTGAAAACTATTTCCCTTATGCGCCGACCATATGGTCGACTCATGCCTTTACGCGCTGACCCGTTGGAAAGTTTTTCCCTCATGCGCCGACCTTATGGTCGACTCATTGCCTTGTGCGCTGACTAGTGGAGAATTACTCTGATGCATACGCCGACCCTATGGTCGACTCATGCCCTGCAAACCTGCAAAAAATCATCAGTTTATGGTTTTTCATGCCTCTGGTCATGATTGCATTTTATCTACGCATAGTATATTTATTACAGCAGTTTCAAGACAAATATAAAAGGATATGGTAGGTGATACGTTGCATCTGTTTAGTAGATCTGGAGTTTATAATTTCCAATCTATCCAGGGAATTTGTCATCATCAAAACCTGCATTGACCAATGTCTTGCAGACTTGTGTGATGTGTGGCGATTTGCCTCCACAATCTCCCCCTTTTTGATGATGACAACCTGTATACAACTAAAACACCAAATATGCAATGTATACACAAGCTCCCCCTTTCTTTTGTAATATAAGGCTGTAGAACAAGCATCCATCAACTGTTGCTAATATCCTGACTTGGCTTTGGTGTTGGCTTGCTAGCTTGCTACATGTTCTTCTCCTCCTTTGACACCATCAAAAAGAGAAGGAGAACGCATCAATTAACAGAGAACAGACAATAGGTGATAGTTAATTACCAAACTTTACATATAAGAATGATAAGGAACAAAAGTGACTTGAATTAATAAATAATTACGAGAACATGCAAAGTAGGTGAATATTCAGGCACACATAATACGGAAAAATGAAAAGTACATAGAAGAAACACATATGCAACTATGAAATATGCAACTATGAAACTAATATCCCCGACCCCGACCTCTGCCCCTCCCCCGGTATGCAGTACCGGGATTGCGGTAAGGATTCGAGAAGTCCAGAAAGGCTTCTACGGACATGTTGAGGTGATGAAGAGAGTCGGTGATTTCCAAGTCTTGCCTTTTATGTGATTCAACCAGAGCTTCAATATGGGCGTCCATCCGAGTCGAAAATGAATTTAACCTTTCATTTTAGGTATGAAGCTCAACTCTAATCTGCTCCATTTGAGTATCTTGACTCCTCATGAAATTTTGTTGATCTAACTGCATGGACTGCAGCATATTAATGACTTCAGAGTTGTCAGAAGGTGGAGGAGGTGATGAGTGTTGAGAAGGTTGATAGTCTTGAGGGTAGCCGTGATATGGGTCGTAGAATCTACCCAGGGTAGTCCAGCCTGTGTATTGCCATTCACCCCATCCCTGATTTGTATAATCGTCTTCTTGTGTTTCGGATGGAGCTGAATAATGGACCCAATCGGTATTTAGAGGTGTATCTTGAACTTGAGATTGATGATAGTCTTGTGGCTCACTTACAGGTTCTTGTACCTCTGCAGCTGTATCTTCTTCATCATCGTCTTCTTCACCTTGTTCTTCACTTTCTTCTTTAGAGTTGTCATCAGAACTGTCATGAGTCACCCGAGGAATATTGGCGCGACGGACAAATCTGTATGATCATCGTTCAGCACACCAAAAATACCCCATCATTGCAAGGGTTTTGGTGCTAAATTCTTTGTCAGAGGGGACTGAAACACAAGGAAATGTTGGGTATACAACATTTGTTGTGGCAAGAATTTCCGAAATAAACGACCCATAGGCTAAAGCAGTGCCTCTACTTGAGTCTCTCAGAGCAAAAATCCTGCTTGCAATATAGTATGGCCAGTTTATTTTGATCCTATGTTTCAATATATAGATGAGATGTACCTCAGCTTGTTCGACACGGGACAATCCACCTTTTTTCGGTCGTAGTATGCGAGCGACAATCCACTGAAGGATGCGCTCCCCTGTACTGAGTTTTCCGGCTGTGACCGTTCTAGGAAAGGCATCACTGTTGACAATGGCATCTGGATAGGGTCTTTTGAGCATGTCATTCAGAGCGCTCTTAAATTCATACCCTGGCACCGTACGAGTGTCCGTTACCTCATGAAGAGGTGGTGCATCAGCATCGACAGTCAAATCAAAATACTTGTTCCATACTTCAGAATTTATGTTTACCAGTTTATTGCCGACAGAAGTGTGGAAATGTTGATCTTGAAAGTTACCCCGCAGATTTGTGTAGAACACCCAGACCAAATCCTCACTGTACTTTGTGTTGCACTCCAAAAAATTGAAGAATCCCTGAACTTCCAGCAGAGACAGAATTTGGGGGAGATGCAAGCGCTCCCCCGTTGCCTGGTAGAGAGCATGTTGTGGAACTATGGCTCTTTTGCTGAGACTCTTGTTGAAGTTTTCAACAGCGGGTGGATGAACTAGTGAAACAACGGTAATGGGGACTGAAGCAGATGATGATGAGGCCCTTGATCTCTTACTTGTATTTTTGCGAAGAAAAGAAGCCATTGATGATGATTTTTGGAGAATTTGTAGAGATGAACTTTGAAGAGAGTAGTTGAGGATAATTTTGGAGAGGATGAAGACTATTCCCTTTAATAAAGAGAGGTTTTAGGGTTTTTAGGAAGAGGGAGGAGACAAGAGGACACAATAGATGCCTAGATTCAATTTACAAGACAAATGCCATATCAAATCATAACAAAATTTGACTGCACATTAAATGGAGAAGAAGAGAAACTTGGAACGGTTTTCAAAAAAAATTCTGGGTTTTTGCGCGAGCCGTCGACCATAGCCCCTGCATGCGTCGACGCATACTGTACATTTTTTGATAATTTTGAAAGTTTACAGCATGTGTCGACCGTTGTCCTGTTTAGGTCGACTCATAACCTTCAAAAACCCAATTTTTCAGTTTCATATTATGCAGAATGCCACACTTGCCTATTTATCATGCCTATTCACCCTTTCACAATATGATTTGCATTCAACACACATAGTATCAGCAGCAAAAGTGATATACATGTATAAGTACCATGATTGTCGAACGATATAGTTAGTTTCAAGTCATGAATGTTTAGAGAGAGAGAGATATAAAGAGAGAGAAAGGAGCAATATCACCTCTATACCGACCACACTTGTTAACCATATATTTGTACTTGTAACAAACTCTAAACTTGTTAGTGGTACAAAAGCATAGTTGTAAATAGATTAATTATGAACGTAGTAATTGTTAAACCCGGTCAGAAATGTCGAGAATACCAAGTTCTCGACGGTATGAAAGAAGGGCTCATTGGCTAGCGGTTTTGTGAAAATGTCCGCTAGTTGGTTTTTAGTATCAACGTGTTCAAAGACAACGTCACCCTTCTCTACATGGTCCCTCAGAAAATGGTGTCGAATTTCTATGTGTTTGGTACACGAATGTAACACCAGATTTTTGGTAAGATTTATAGCACTGGTGTTGTCACAAAATATTGGAACACGTTCTAGCTTCAAATTGAAGTCCAATAGTTGTTGTTTAAGCCATAGGACTTGCGCACAACAACTACCGGCGGCTACGTATTTTGCTTCGGTGGTTGACAGAGCAACATACACTTGTTTCTTGCTGTGCCAACTGACCAAGGAATTTGAAAATAAGTGACACGTACCACTGGTGCTTTTCCTATCCGATTTGCAACCGGCAAAATCGGAATCGGAGAAGCCTACCAATGAACAATCATTACCTTTGGATTACCACAGTCCATATTTCGGAGTACCAGATAGGTATCAAAGTATGCGTTTGATAGATTTTAGATGGGATTCCTTAGGACATGATTGGTATCTGGCGCACATACACACGCTAAACATAATGTCGGGACGTGAAGCAGTAAGATAGAGAAGCGAGCCAATCATACCTCTGTACCTTTTTACCTCAACATTTTTACCACTTTCATCTTCACTCATATTTGCACATGTTGGCATAAGGGTGTCTATGGCCTTTGAATTTGCCATGTCAAATCTCTTGAGAAGATCCAAACAATATTTTGTTTGGCTCACGAATGTTCCTTCCTTCAGTTGCTTGATTTGCAAACCGAGGAAGTATGTGAGTTTACCCATCATACTCATCTCGAATTCACCCTGCATAAGCTCAGCAAACTCTCTTACGAGATTCATGTTAGTGGATCCAAATATGATATAGTCAACATAAATTTGTACAAGAATTAAGTGCTTTCCTTGACGTTTAATGAAGAGAGTAGTATTAACCTTTCCTCTTGAGTAGCCTTGATCAAGTAAGAATTTGCTTAGTCTCTCATACCAAGCTCTAGGAGCTTGTTTGAGACCGTACAAAGCTCTTTTCAGTTTATAGACATGATCAGGATACTCATGAGACTCAAAACCAGGTGGTTGAGTAACATAGACTTCTTCATTTATGAATCCGTTAAGGAATGCACTTTTGACGTCCATTTGAAATAACTTAAAATCTTTCGCACAAGCGAAAGCAAGTAAATGGCGTATAGCCTCGAGTCGGGAAACCGGCGCATAAGTTTCCTCATAGTCGATGCCTTCCTCTTGGTTATACCCTTGCGCGACTAAACGCGCTTTGTTGCGAGTTATTAATCTGTTCTCATCCAGTTTATTTCTAAACACCCATCGGGTGCCGATTACTCGATGACCTCCCGGAGGAGGGACAAGGTCCCAAACCTCATTTCTAGTGAACTGATTCAGTTCCTCCTGCATTGACAAATACCAATGTTCATCGAGTAGGGCTTCCTTAGGGTTTTTAGGTTCCATCTATGACACGAATGCGAAGTGATAACAGAAATTACTTAGCTTCGATCGAGTTGTTACACCCTTTGTGATGTCACCAAGAATGTTTTCAATTGGATGGTCTTTAGATGACTTCCACGCTTGAGGAAGATCATCGTTTGAAGGCGGATGAACTTCCTCTGTTACATCATGGTGTACATCCTTATCCTCCTTAATTTTGGCTTTGTCAAGTTGATCAATCCTCGTCTCGCCACTTTTGAGTATGTCTTCAGTGGATGTACCTGCACCATGAACAACACTATCCTTTCTGACATTTCTCGGGTAGGACTCATCAAAAGTAACATGCATAGACTCTTCTACAGCAAGTAATCATTTATTATATATTCTATATGCTTTACTCGATTGAGAGTATCCGAGAAAGATACCTTCATCGGCTTTGGAATCAAATTTACCCAAGTTTTCCTTTCCATTGTTTAATACGAAACATTTGCATCCAAACACATGCAAGTGAGAAACATTTGGCTTTCGCCCTTTTAAAAGTTCATACGGTGTTTTATTTAGAATGGGGCAAATAAGCACCCTATTCAAAACATACACACCGTACTAATGGCATCGGCCCAAAAATATTTTGGTAAACCACTTTCGTTAATCATTGTTCTTCCCAATTCTTCTAAAATACGGTTTGTACGCTCCACAACCCCGTTTTGTTGAGGAGTGCGTGGAGCGGAGAAGTTATGATCTATAGCATGGTTACCGAAATATTCTTCAAATAAGTGATTTTCAAACTCACCTCCATGGTCGCTTCTAATTGACACTATGTTTGTATTTAACTTATTTTGGGAAAGCTTAGCAAACTTTTCAAAAGCGGCAAATGTATCACTTTTACTTACTAAGAAGATGGTCCCACAAAACCTAGAAAAGTCGTCCACTATTACGAACCCGTAATAGTTTCCTCCTAGACTTTTGATCCTAGACGGCCCAAACAAGTCCATATGCAGAAGTTCAAGAGGTCTCGTTGTTGAAATTATCTTTTTGGATTTAAATGAGATCCTCGTTTGCTTCCCTTTTTGACAAGCATCACAAAGGTGATCCTTGGTGAAATTTATTTTGGGAAGTCCTAAGACTAGGTCTTTTGAGACTACCTTATTGAGTAAGTCAAAATTAACATGCGCTAAACGCCTATGCCATAGCCATGAGTCTTCACTCATAGTTATGAAGCATTTGTCGCTTGTTAATGATACTTCATTTAAGTCAAGCATATATACGTTGTTTACTCTAAAACCATTAAACATATTCTTCTTATCATTTTCATGCACAATTTTGCAACAATCTTTTGAAAAAGATACATTGTATCCCTTGTCGCATAATTGGCTAATGCTAAGCAGGTTATGTTTAAGTTTTTCGACAAGCAACACGTCGGAAATCATAGTAGAGGCGGGATTACCTACACTAACTTTACCTAGTATTGCTCCGCGGTTGTTATCACCATAAGTTACATACCCTTTCTTCTTAGCCACAAAGTCTATGAATAAGGATATGTCTCCAGACATGTGTCTTGAGCACCCACTGTCGAGAACCCATCTTCTCTCGGTGGTCTCGACACATTTCACCTATCAAAACATAATTAGCACAAGGAGGTACCCAATGGCATATTGGGTCCTAATAGGTTAGCGACAAAATGGTTGCATTTGGGAAACCATTGGTAGATGCCTTTAGGAACAAGAAATCTCCTAAACCGACATTTACCAATGGAGTGGCCTTTCTTGCAACAATATAATCATGCAAAATCGACTTTAGAATCACTTTCACTTGCTTGATCCCTAATTACATATGCATATTTTTGGTATGGGTTAATCATACTTTTTCTAAAATCCTTTTTATCAATAGCAAATGTAATTTTAGGCTCAAGTGCCTTGTTTAATTTGGCCTCGAGGTTTCTAACCTCACCTTGCCAAATATGACAAGTATCACACCCAAAGTTGAAAGGATTTCTATTGTCCTTACAATCCGATTCATTGCCTTTCACAATGGAAGCCTTAAGGTCCTCTAATCTCTTTTCAGACTCTTTAACTTTGTGCTCTAAATGCGTAAAAAATTTCTTATTAGAGGCAAGTTTCTTGAAGGCTTCAACTGCTTCATTGTGTAAGGCATTAAATGCGGTTTGTAATTCTGAATGCGACATATTTGAGGACTTATCATATTTAGATTGACGTACCTATTTTTTCTTATTTTTCTGATGAGCGGAGAGGCATAGATTCACAGACTCTTCTTCATCACTAGAGCTTTCATCAGAGGAGGAAGAGTCGCTGTCGCTTTCCCATGCTATGTACGCTCTCCTATGCTTTGATGATTTCTTGTGTGACTTTGATGATTCCTTGTCCTTTCCCTTTTTGTTCATCGGACAGTCCGGTTTGTAGTGACCGGGTTTTCCACACTTGTAGCACGTCCATCTAGTTTTTTTACCTTTTGAGTCATCATCCTTGGAGTACCTCGATTGTTTCCGGAAGTTTACCAAGTTCTTCTCGGAAGATGCCATTCTTTCTCACGTAACGGTTATACCGTTTGACAAACAACCCCATATCTTCGCTCTTATCCTCTTCTTCTTCGTCGCTTGAGGAATAATCACTTTGCTCTTTTGCTTGAGACTTCGAGGAGGAAGTCTTGAGAGCTATTGATTTCTTTTCACTCACCTTCGTTTTGTCTTTCTTTTCCATCTTTTCGCGTTGGTCTAGGCTCAAGAGTACCTGTTCATGCTCTTGTAGTTTGCCAAACAATGTTGTCAAGTCTAATAAGGTAAGATCATGTGCTTCTTTGATGGCGGTCACTTTAGGCTGCCATTCCCTGTTAAGACATCTTAAGATCTTATTAGTAGCAACATCATTGGAAACAGGCCTACCTAATGAATGTAAATGATTGATGAGATGAGTAAATCTCTTTTGCATGTTAACAATGGTTTTCCCTTGCTCCATGAAAAAGAGATCAAACTCTTGTGTTAATGTGTTGATTCTAGCCAACTTAACATCGTTTGTCCCCTCATGGGCTATTTGTAGTGAATCCCACATGGCTTTAGCAGTAGGACAATGGGATACACGATAGTATTCATCTACACCTAATGGGGAGATTAAGATGTTATTAGCTTTCCAATCATAATTGTATTTTTTCTCATCGTCATCGGTCCATTGTGCTTCGGGCTTTGGCACAACTATGTTATCCGCATTGGTCATAGTAATTTCTATTGGACCATTGAGGATAACATTCCATATTTTTCTGTCTATGGAGTTTTTATGCACCCGCATACAGTCTTTCCAATAACTATAATTTTCACCGTTGAAAACGGGAGCTCTATTGTACGCCCTTTTTGGTTCGTTAGCCATTTTCTATCTACGTTGTATTCGAAGCACCGAATAACCGGAGCTCTAGATACCACTTGTTAGACTATGGCACGGATCTAGAAGGGGGGGGGGGGGGGGGTTGAATAGATCCCCAATTAAAATTTGAGTTGGAGCTACCAATTAAAAATTGGTTTTTAAAATTGTTTTAAGTGCGGAAGCGGCCGAGGAAAATATAGTCTAAAACGAACGGTTATTGGAAAACCGGATATGCGTAAGCCTTTGGATTAATGACAATTTGGAAAATAGAATCACAACACTAATCACACTTATCAATTATCTACTTCAGTTGTTAGGATTCCTAGTTCCAATGATTCAAAGAGCAAACCAAAACTAGATACACAAGTAAGATAATTTTGGTTCAAGCAATATGTCAAACACTTGGTGTGCAAAACACTCCAAGTGATATTTATGTTGAGTAAGTGATTCCAACTAGCCTAGTACAATGTCTTGTTGTACTTTGGAGTCAAAAACAGAGTTTTAACCTCTTACTCAATTGATATCACAATTTTGACAATAGGGCTTATACAAAAATCACTTATTTTGAGCTATAACGTAAATGCTGAAAAATAGAGAAGACAAGTATTTGGTGAGGCAGTTCCCCCGTCGTTCTCGCTTCGGGGTACGTCTGCCCTCAATTCTAAAACTATAATTGAGATAGATTTTATAGATATCACCTGTTGAATATAACAGTTTATACAAGGATTGAGCAGTAAATATACAACAGAAATCTCAATGTGTTGAAAGTTGCTTTCACTCCTTGCCCCTTGATTCAAGATGAATCAAGTCCTCCGATTGTTGTTGATGGACCTCCGACTCTAGCCACCTTATTGAATAACACGTTGTTGTTCAAACCTTCGGCTCCGGCTGATCTCAATAGCAACAAATCGAACCCGAGATCTTCCCTTCAAAATCACTGAATCCGCTACTAGACTTGTGAAGAACACCTCTTCACAATCACCTTCGCTCAGTTGACCTTTGATGAAGAATCTCGTCCAAAAACCCCCAAAATTCAAACCAATCTTGGAGGGTAAAACCCCAACGGTTTTATTCAAGAAAGAACCTGTCACAAGCTTCAACCCGAACTTGATTCTTCAATATAAGCTTCGAACCTTATCACCTTGAATCTCTCACAAATGCATTTCAAAAATGATTGTGTGTAATTGAAATATTGTGAGATGTTGAAGATGAAGATGATGAATCTTGGACACCTATTTCACTCCTTATTATTTTTTGAACACATGAATCAAAGATTGTCAAATGTTAAAATGACACAAGTGGTAAAACAAGTATATATAGTGCCAACCCAATTTTAGACATAACAGTATTTCAAATATAAGAGGGAATCATTTAAAAACAGAATTTCCGCGCGAATGGTCGACCGCAACAGGTCTGTGTGTCGATGCATGGCCTGTGTTATTTTGAAAATTTGGAGAATTCATCAGTATGCGTCGACCATACAGTCGGCATGCGCTGACCCGTTGAAAACTATTTCCCTTATGCGTCGACCCTATGGTCGACTCATGCCTTTACGCGCTGACCCGTTGGAAAGTTTTTCCCTCATGCGCCGACCCTATGGTCGACTCATTGCCTTGTGCGCTGACTAGTGGAGAATTGCTCTGATGCATACGCCGACCCTATGGTCGACTCATGCCCTGCAAACCTACAAAAAATCATCAGTTTGTGGTTTTTCATGCCTCTGGTCATGATTGCATTTTATCTACACATAGTATATTTATTACAACAGTTTCAAGACAAATATAAAAGGATATGGTAGGTGATACGTTGCATCTGTTTAGTAGATCTGGAGTTTATAATTTGCAATCTATCCAGGGAATTTGTCATCATCAAAACCTGCATTGACCAACGTCTTGCAGACTTGTGTGATGTGTGGCGATTTGCCTCCACACCTACCTCATTCAGAGTGTATTAAAATCATAGAAAAATCTATTGCTAATGCCATTTTCAATTCCATATTTGCTACTTATGAAGGGAATTAACAAGTTCATGAAGGTAAAGTTAACTTTCCGGTTCAACATTATGAGTTGTTCAGAATGAAGGAGGATGAAGATACTAAAGCCATGTTTTATAGGTTTAGAGCTCTTGTATATGTACTCCAGGTTCTGAACAAGAGATATATTATGTATGATCATGTAAAAGTGACAGAATTGGTGGTATAATGATCTTCCGTGAGAGTTGGTAGTTGAAAAGCATGCAAATAAGGTCGCTTAGTGGTGGGGAGAACAGTTACAATCGTGACAATTGGTGAAATAGAGGTTGTTTGAAGAGTAACTCATATTTTTGTATATCGAAAATAAAAATATAGTGCAAATTTGGAATCAAGATGAAAAACCAAGCTAGTCGGTGAAAACGGTGGTAGCGGCAGTGGTCAGATGCGTTGTCACATGGCAGGGAAAAAGGCATGTGAGGCTCATGTGAAGGAACGTTGTCAGTGCGTGTGGCAGAGGTTAGCGATGATTTTTTGTACACAATCTGAATCGAATCGGGTGCTTTTGTCTACAAGTATAGTGTGCTAGAAAATCGTCGGAATCAATGGCATTGATGGCGACAAAATGGTGGTGACCGGAATGAGTCACTCAACAAAATTTCTCATTGAAAGACAATGGATTATCCGGGTAAAGCACGACGAACAGTTGAATCTCAACAAGCTCTAGATACCATATTGAAGTATATGAGAGTGACAAACATTTGAATAAAGCATGTGTTTAAATAGCACTATGGATACTATTTTATATATAAAGAGATTTACAAATGATTACATGTTATAATCGATGTGAGACTTTTCTATATACAAATATTCTTAACATATACAATATATAATATAATAATAATGATAAATTTATTTATGTCTATTTAAATAGGATGATATGATAAGCATAAAATGTTTTTATATGATTTGCAATATGATATTTTTAACTAAATAAATTTATTAAAAAATGTAGGTATTTTTTATTTTAAAAAAATGTCAGACATGACCTAAGCCTTAATAGACTAGGTCTTAGACTCTGTTAATTGACCTTACATATTCTCATCCTTAAATGTAAGATTGATGTAACCTGACTTAAAAGTATAAATGAAATCATACTCTTAATAATTATTTTTTATTTTAATAATAATATAAATTATTATATTTGAAAATTTTTAATTACTATTAATTTTTTAATTATTAATTTTATTGAAAGAAAAATCACTTTTCAATTATGTGATAATTTTATTTAAAATAATAGTTAATTACAATTTAGAAAATTAAATAAAGTGTTATATTATTACCCAAATAAAAAATAAAGAACTCTTACTTATTGTTTTATAAATTAGTTCGAATATCGATCCAAAAAAATCACATGGTTACATAATTGGTGGTTGAATTGCATGATTAACTCGAACAAAATTGAATGATTCGATCACATAATTTAATATTAATATTAATGATCTTACCGGATGATCAGAACCTGAAGTGGGTCAGAGACATCGTCTGCGATGCTGGGTTTCAAAGATGAGAAGAGGGGTGTACCTGCAAGCCACTCCGATGCTAAAGTAAGAATCAGGATAAATGAGTATGTCTTAGAATGATTTAGAATACATGACCCTCTCAAATGAGAGGATTTTTATAATGTCCCCGTGTCGCTTCCGCGAAAATAAGGTGCCGGCAAAACAGAAGAGTCGCCACCTTTCGTTATTTGTCCCTCAGAACGGGAAAGGAAACGATCGGAAAAACCTGACGAAAAGGTATAAGACAAGGTCATCGCAACCGTTGTCTAGGTTCGGGAGTCGGTTACGCAAGGGGAAGGTATTAGCACCCCTCACGTCCATCGTACTCGATGGGATCCACGCTTGTTGTGTTTATCTGACGGGTTGGTTTTATCTATCTACCTATCAAGGCTGGCTTAAAAAGAAACGAAAAATGACTCGGGAAAGCGTCGCACTTTATGCCTACGTATTCTCATCAGAGAATGAGAAATCAGAGTCAACGTAGTTCGACTAACTACGGGTTACGGGGAAGGTGGCTCGCCAATGCATCAGTATTGTGCCTACGTACTCTCAACGGGCATGAGAGATCAGAGCTTATGTAGTTCGGGATAATACGGATTACGGGGGTTCAGATTCATCTGTTTTTCCGAGTAGGGTTAACAAACAGTTCCAGCAGCTTGGTGTACGCAGCTCGACCCTTGGAGACTCAGGCGTTACCGTTTGTGGTAGAACTGGGAGTTAACGACACTCTTTTCTTCAGAAAAGCTTCCTTTGAATTATGGGTCCACGGGGCAAAAAGGTTTGAAGTTTGTTTTCTGTCTTTTACGGAAGAACTGTTTTTTATGGATGTTTGCAACTAATACCGCACTAGAGACTATGACCTGAGAGTGAATGCGTCGCATGTCACCCAAAGGGTGCCATACTAAACATCCAAGCTATTGAAAATAACTCTCCAACAACTCTTTATCAGGTAGCTTAAGGCTCATAACGTACGACGTCAGTTAACCTTTATTACTGTATTTTAATTTGCTTTGAGATGAGAAGAGAGAACGAACAGGTTCAACTAATGGGAGACTATCAAGTCCTACTGTTGTCATGCCAAGGATTCATCCTATGGTTGAAGTTTGAAACAGGGAACTCCTAGAAGTTATCATGCATGGTTTCAACCTAAAGTTCTAATCAGCACTTCCTTATCAAAGGAAATGAGATTCCTAGGGGATCATGTCAATGATATAGAAACAGATAAAGCATCAGCTTATGCAGTAAATAGTAAACATCTGTAAATAAAATGCATGCAATGCAAGTGAGGGAGGAAATGTGTGTGGGGCATCAGCCTCCACAAGCTCGTCTCAACCTCAAGCCAGATATGAATAACTGTAATCATACAGAAGAAATAAAACAAATATAAAATAAGATGCCATCAAGCAAACCACAAACCACATAGGCAAGGGAGCTAGGCTCTACCGAATACCCGCTAGCAAAGCCATACAGTAAAAATACAAGCAGAGGGAGCAACTCAACCTCTAGTGCAATCATGCTCCTAGCTTAAACCAATCTAAACATGGACTTATTCTAATGCATCAAGCAAATCAAACAAGGCACATCAATACAGTTGCACAGAAAGCAAACAGACAGGAAAGAAAGCAGATCAACAGCTTCCTCAGCTTCACAGCAAAGCAGTCCTCTGACAGCAGTTCAGTCATCAGTCTTCAACTGCTCTTTAAGTATCAACTTATCCCTCTCCTTCAACTTCAAGCTTCAGCTCTTCAATAAATTCCACCTTCAGGCTTCACTCCTAATATCAAGTATCAACTTGGCCCCTGTAGGCTCTCAATGTATCAACATAAGTATCAACTTATTCTTTTTTCTTCAAGCCTCAGCTCTTCACTCCTAATATCAAGTATCAACTTGCTCTTCCTGATCTACAAGCTTCAGCTCCTAAGGGTAATGCTCAAGGAATCATCCTCTTCCACACTCTTCAATGAAGTCCTCATCTTCACACTCAAGTCAAACATCTTCAAGCTCAAACCAGGAGAAAATTGATTTACAAAATGAATGGAAATGACAAACAGCTTATTGACAACCAAAGGAAGCCTATAAGGGTTCATCATTGTGAGAGACTGGTTCCCTCAAAGTTCTACTCCCCAGATAAAGCCACTTATTCCTCCAAAGGAGGGATGTGAATATCTTGGAAGGACTTTTAGTCACTGGGAGGAATGAAAGCACAAGATGCTTTCCATATTTGTGAAAGAAATCATTCTAATTCTAAGGCTCTCCCTATGTCTCCTATCTCCTAAATCTTCACCAGGCACCTTCAGGCACAGGTAATTCCAAGCTCCAAGCTACTTCAATCAACTTCAAGCAACTTCACCTTGTCTTCAACTTGTCTTCAATCTCAACCAAAGGCACACAAAGCAAAACCCTAATCTAAGGGAACCTAGGAAGTTAATCTAGTTGGATTAGTGCATTAGAATCATCTAAAGTTAGTACCTAACCTAAAACCAAACTAAAAATATCAAACTATATTATAAATTTCTACAAAAATTCCTAAGGGATCCTAATTCAATTAAGAATGCCTCATACAAAAACCAGGGGCTAAATCATCTATTAAGTCCTAAAATTAAGTCTTAAATCCAAAGGTATCAACCATAAACCCTAAAAATGGAGCTTCTAAGGTTTCAACCTAGAACTACCACTTACATTCATCACAAAAATGTGAGAAAAATCTATGGGGATCATGCATATCTATGCTAGCCACATACAAAAAATCAGGGCAAGAATCATCATCAAATGATCAAACCAAATTCCACAAAATCAAGCATCAAACATGATTATTTTAATGTCAATTAAAATGTAAAAAAAATCCCATAAAATCAGAAAGTGCATGAAATAATAATATTTTTTTATCTAAAAAAAACTAGATCCAATCATGAATCCAATGCAAAAAGAATGGGATCAATTTCATCATTTTTCCATTTTTTATGAATTAATCAATAACCATGTATAAAATGAAAAATAAAATGAAACTCAAAATAAAATGAACAAATGCGTGGTGTGAATAGCAAGAGAAATCAGTTCATTTTAACAGACTGGGCCATAAAGGGGGTGGGGAGAGAAATGCGCGTAAAGCCCAAATACATTCAGAAGATCAAAATAAAAATAGAAAGAAAAATGTAAAACTCACGGTTCAGATAGCAACCTATTATAGTGTAAAATCACATGGGCCTTGTACCTGGGGTGGGGATAACAATTTTCAACCTAAGCCCAACACAACCTAGTAAGTGAAACGCATCGTTTCACTTACTCAGACTCTCTCATGAATCCAAATTGATCCTGGCCGTGGAATACATTGTTTAGTCAAAGTCTTCATGTTAATCCAATGGTGTCCCACTCATCTTCTTCATTTGAACCAAAAGTGGAGGGAGAAACACCATGGATGCAGGGTGAAGAACACTCATTCTCTCCAACTCGGGTTCCATCAAATCTTCACTAAAAATCAAACTCTAAAACCCTAATCCACTCAGAATCTCTCCCTGAATCTAACCCTAATCTCTAAACATATTGAAACATCATCTAAATCAAAACACGATCAAGAATTCAAAATCTGCTCAAACCTCAACCATCACCATTCTCCAAATTATCTGGTCTAAGCTACTCTCCATCTCACCCTGAGCAATTCTAGCTATCACACTCATGTTCTAACTCAAGATTCAGCAAGATACACTCAAGAACAAAAATTTGGTCACTCCAATAATTGTCACTAAACCTCATCAATTGCTATCTAAAAGCTTCTACTAACCACCTACAATCATTCTAACCTAACAAACCGTGCTAATTCTACTTAATTTATGCTGGAGGAAGAAGTTTACATACCTGTCAATTCTTGATGAACAGATGTACAAAATCTTCAAATCAAGCTCTCAAACCTTCCAGACACGATCAATGGATCATTTCCTTGCTTCCGTATGCACAAGAACTGGTTGAAACCTCCTGGAACTTGGAACCCGATAGTGAGTTGCAGGTTGAAAAATCCAAATGCTAACACTCAAATCCTCAATGCTTTTGCTATGATTTCACTCTGGAATCATTCAACAATGCAAATGGAAGCTATTGGGATCAAGAGAATGGATTGAAATGAACTCAATTGGAGTAACCGAATTCAGTTGCAAAATGGAAGTTTCAAAACTCACTCTCTCTTTTTCCTCTCAATTCTCACCAAAAAACTGATCTGAACCACTTCTATTCAATATATAGAGTGTATAGGGATGATCTAGAAAGCTCTAGATCCTTCTAATGAGAAATTCAATTTCTCATGTCACTTGAATTCTCATGATATGCCATGGTATGCACAACTCTGCTAACAACTTTAAATCATCCTCATTCCCTTCCAATTTCTCCTCTAATGACATTTTGGATGTGTTTGGCTTGCAAGGGACCTTGATTATGCCTTGAATTTAGGTTTGGCAAATGTTACTTAAGATGTAAGTAACTACTTTTCAAAGCAAGTCCACAAATTAAACTTCAATTCAAAAATGTGGCTAAACCAATGTTCTTAAAATGTGTTTTAGAGTCAAAATGATTACATGCCTTGGTTTGGACATGTATATCAAAAATACCAATTTCCAACTTTGGTTCATTTAACTTATACCCTTATTTTAGGCCATTTTTGCAACTTTGAGCTACAAGAAATTCCAACCTCTCATGACCTCTTGGTTAGCCTTAAAACATAATTTTGAACAAGTTTGATGTTGGACATTTTCCCATTTGAAGCTTGCAAATAGGAGTTATGGCCTTATGATTGAAATGACCTATAATCTCCAAATGACCAAAATACCCTTGACTTGTCAAAGCCCTAACTTGAGTTCTACAAATACTATCAAGGACTTCTAGTACTCTCTAGAAAGCTAAGAGGGTAAGGAACAACATTCATGTTGACCAAAAGTTCATAGGAATCATCCTTCTAGGGCAAAAGTTTCATGCAATTTGGACAACTTTCAAGCTCCAAATTCACATACCTCAGATGACCTGTAACTTGTCAAAGTCATAACTTGAGTTCTACAAATCCTATCAAGGACTTCTAGCACTCCAATTAAAGATAAGATCATGCTATACAACAATCATGTTGGGGGAAAGATGAGATGACAATCACATCTTGAGCTAAATTGCCTTGAAGATAGGGGTCAAACTAGGGGATTTTACACTGTCAAGCCTTAGAAACCCTAGCTTGAAACTTCTCAAACTCTTCAATCATGATGAGTTGACCTTGGAATCATCCTTATAACATCTCAATGTATCAATCCATGATCACTGGGTTCTTGGATTATGTCTCAACCTTCTCCAAATCCTCAGTTGACTTAGGATTGACCCAGTCAAACCCTAATTGCACCACTCATGGCTGAGTCTTCTTATTCTTGCACAATGACCTGTCTAGACCTCAAAATAATCTTCAACACTTCTCATGAGCTCTCTAAAGACCTCAAGTCCATCTTCATGGCTTCAGAATCATCTAATGACTTTCCACAACTCTCAAGTTAGGAGACACACACTCTTGGCTTCAACCACTCTTTCTGAGGCTCTTTTAACTTCTCTGACAAGGATATCAACCCTTGAACACTTGAATAACCTTCTTTAACTAGCTTCAAAGTCTTGTATAGCTCTTGATTGGTAATCATACCTCTTGATCTCCTGCATACATATCAATGAAATGCAAATGATAATGCTAATGTGAATGAAATGAAACATAAGCTAGGTAAAGAAATGTTGGGCAAATTTTGGGGTGCAACAACTGCCCCTATTCAAACGGCTTGGACCTGACTGGGTGAGAAGCGAACGACTCTCAAACAATCAAGGTGAAAGACGGCCTTAGAATTAGAATGATTTCTTTCACAAATATGGAAAGCATCTTGTGCTTCCATTCCTCCCAATGACTAAAAGTCCTTCCAAGATATTCACATCCCTCATTTGGAGGGATAAATGGCTTTATCTGGGGAGTAGAACTTTGAGGGAACCAGTCTCTCACAATGATGAAC
Source organism: Lathyrus sativus (assembly GCA_963859935.3). Lineage (NCBI taxonomy): Eukaryota > Viridiplantae > Streptophyta > Magnoliopsida > Fabales > Fabaceae > Lathyrus > Lathyrus sativus. The sequence goes on from OZ012740.1 coordinate 528,526,104, forward strand.
CCTTATAGGCTTCCTTTGGTTGTCAATAAGCTGTTTGTCATTTCCATTCATTTTGTAAATCAATTTTCTCCTGGTTTGAGCTTGAAGATGTTTGACTTGAGTGTGAAGATGAGGACTTCATTGAAGAGTGTGGAAGAGGATGATTCCTTGAGCATTACCCTTAGGAGCTGAAGCTTGTAGATCAGGAAGAGCAAGTTGATACTTGATATTAGGAGTGAAGAGCTGAGGCTTGAAGAAGAAAGAATAAGTTGATACTTATGTTGATATATTGAGAGCCTGCAGGGGCCAAGTTGATACTTGATATTAGGAGTGAAGCCTGAAGGTGGAATTTACTGAAGAGCTGAAGCTTGAAGTTGAAGGAGAGGGATAAGTTGATACTTAAAGAGCAGTTGAAGACTGATGACTGAACTGCTGTTAGAGGACTGCTTTGCTGTGAAGCTGAGGAAGCTGTTGATCTACTTTCTTTCCTGTCTGTTTTCTTTCTGTGCAACTGTATTGATGTGCCTTATTTGATTTGCTTGATGCATTAGAATAAGTCCATGTTTAGATTGGTTTAAGCTAGGAGCATGATTGCACTAGAGGTTGAGTTGCTCCCTCTGCTTGTATTTTTACTGTATGGCTTTGCTAGAGGGTATTCGGTAGAGCCCAACTCCCTTGCCTATGTGGTTTGTGATTTGCTTGATGGCATCTTATTTTATCTTTGTTTTATTTCTTTTGTATGATTATAGTTATTCATATCTGGCTTGAGGTTGAGACGAGCTTGTGGAGGCTGATGCCCCACACACATTTCCTCCCTCACTTGCATTGCATGCATTTTATTTACAGATGTTTACTGTTTACTGCATAAGCTGATGCTTTATCTGTTTCTATATCATTGACATGATCCCCTAGGAATCTCATTTCCTTTGATAAGGAAGTGCTGATTAGAACTTTAGGTTGAAACCATGCATGATAACTTCTAGGAGTTCCCTGTTTCAAACTTCAACCATAGGATGAATCCTTGGCATGACAACAATAGGACTTGATAGTCTCCCCTTAGTTGAACCTGTTCGTTCTCTCTTCTCATCTCAAAGCAAATTAAAATACAGTAATAAAGGTTAACTGACGTCGTACGTTACGAGCCTTAAGCTACCTGATAAAGAGTTGTTGGAGAGTTCTTTTCAACAGCTTGGATGTTTAGTATGGCACCCTTTGGGTGACATGAGACGCATTCACTCTCAGGTCATAGTCTCTAGTGCGATATTAGTTGCAAACATCCATAAAAAACAGTTCTTCCGTAAAAGACAGAAAACAAACTTCAAACCTTTTTGCCCCGTGGGCCCATAATTCAAAGGAAGCTTTTCTGAAGAAAAGAGTGTCGTTAACTCCTAGTTCTACCGCAAACGGTAACGCCTGAGTCTCCAAGGGTCGAGCTGCGTACACCAAGCTGCTGGAACTGTTTGTTAACCCTACTCGGAAAAACAGATGAATCTGAACCCTCGTAATCCGTATTATCCCGAACTACGTAAGCTCTGATCTCTCATGCCCGTTGAGAGTACGTAGGCACAATACTGATGCATTGGCGAGCCACCTTCCCCGTAACCCGTAGTTAGTCGAACTACGTTGACTCTGATTTCTCATTCTCTGATGAGAAGACATAGGCATAAAGTGCGACGCTTTGCCGAGTCATTTTTCGTTTCTTTTTAAGCCAACCTTGATAGGTAGATAGATAAAACCAACCCGTCAGATAAACACAACAAGCGTGGATCCCATCGAGTACGATGGACGTGAGGGGTGCTAATACCTTCCCCTTGTGTAACCGACTCCCGAACCCAGACAACGGTTGCGATGAACTTGTCTTATACCTTTTCGTCAGGTTTTTCCGATCGTTTCCTTTCCCGTTCTGAGGGATAAATAACGAAAGGTGGCGACTCTTCTGTTTTGCCGGCACCTTATTTTCGCGGAAGCGACAGCTGGCGACTCTGCTGGGGAATTCAAGAGTTTCCTGGGATCCAACGTCCCTTATGCGAGTCAGTTTGGGGATCCAACGTCCCCTGCGAGAGTCAATCCTAGCGCTTGTATGATTACTTGTTGGGTTGTGTTTACTTATCGCACTTTATTTCCCGCACTTTATTTTCAGTATGATATGATTATTTGTGCTGTTGCGGGAGGGGCATTCTGATGAGTGAGAAGCCAGACCCTGGCTTGAGTGTACATAGCATTAGTTGTGGAAATTAATGGGCGCGTGCTTGCTTTGCAGGCACTAGTGTCTCATGAAATCCACGCTCAGACGAGGTTCTCCCGGTTGACTTCTTTTTCAACCCTTTGGGTTGAGGGGGTTGTTGGTTTGGAGGATTGTTGACTCTGGGGACCGATCATTTGGGATTCAGCCGAGTGAGGCCGCTTCAGGAGCTGGTGATGCCACACCTTCTGGGTATCGTATCACCCCTCTTGAATGTCTGTGACGCTGATGACCGCATAGGATGCCGAACTTGAGTCAGTTTAGGTCCATACCTGTGAGTAGGGTCGGGTTTGTTGCAGGAAACCTTAACCTTCAGACTACCTGGTTTTCTTGATAGTGAATCAGTTTTGTTGGTACCGAAGGTTCTCATCATCAGATATATGATTGTTCTTGACAGAGCAGATTTATGGTCCTGTATCAGAGGTCCTTATTATCAGATGTGTGTTTGTTCTTGACAGAGCAGATTTATGGTCCGATATCAGGGTTTCCTTCTTATCAGAGATAGTGGTTGTTCTTGACAGAGCAGTATCGTGGTTTTGTTGATACAAAACCTTTACCTTCATCACTTCAACAACACAGTTGTCTTGATCTCCTACTGCATGACTGCATTTTACATTGCTTTGCATACTCATTTGCATTTTATTAACGTGTGTCTGTGTTACAGGTACCGTTTCCCCCGATTCAGGTTTTCTTGCCTTCTATTGTGATATCATGGGTTCTATGAGGAAGACAGTGGCTTACAAGCTCCCTGCTCCTGATGTTGTTCAGCTGACTGGTTTGATTGCTTTAGCATATGATTCTGTGAGAGATGAATTCATAAAGTCTTACGGTAAATTGCTCAGTTTGGTTCGTAAACCCTCTGTGTTTGAGTTGAATGGGTTGCACGCCCTGCTGCAGTTCTATGACCCTCCTTTGAGATGCTTTACTTTCCAGGACTTCGTTCTCGCACCCACATTAGAGGAGTATGTTGATTTGTTAGGTGTGCCTATCAAGAGTCAGATGCCCTTTGTTCATATGGATGCTGAGCCCGACCTGGCTAGGCTAGCTCCTTCACTTCATCTAGATGCCTCCGAGTTGGTCTTGTCTAGTTGGAACAAGGTTCCCGGTTTCTCCTTGTAGTTCTTAGTGGGAAAGGCTCAGCAGTGCGCCAAAGACGGATGTTGGGTCGTGTTGAATGCCATCCTCGCTCTATGCATATATGGCATCATTCTGTTCCCCAACATGCCCGACTTTGTAGACTTCGACGCCTTTCACATCTTTACTTCAGGGAATCCAGTCCCTACCTTGATTGGAGATGTTTACCATTCCGTCCACTACAAAAATGAGAACAGAAGGGGTAAGAACGTCTCGTGCTGTGTGACCTTGCTCTATAGATGGCTTGATAGTCACCTACCCAAGAAGGGTTCCTTTGCTTCGTCTGCAGCCACAACTGAGTGGCCCGAGCGTCTGATGAGTATATCTGCAGAGGATGTTGCCTGGTTTGACAGAGATAGGTTGGGTACCGAGATTATCTTCAGCTGCAGCAGATTTCCGAATGTGCCTTTGATAGGCAGGAAGGGTTGTATAAACTATAACCCATCTTTGCTGGTCTGACAGTTTGCTTATGCTTTGAGAGCTCCGTCGAAGGATGAAGAGGTGCAGGAATCTCTGTACCTCACTGGTCTTCTAGAGGGGGATATGTTATCTAAGCTTCAGCACGCTTGGAATGGTATCAGTAAGCGAGGAAAACCATCGCTGGGGAAAAGCAATAGCCAAGCCTACGCTCCATATGTGGCCTGGATCAGAGCCAGGGCAGAGATCATAGGGATGCCGTTTCCTCCTGCCAAGCCAGAAAGCCCTCCTGTGATTGAAGAGCCTACCACCGTGCCTATTCAGCAGCATAATCAGGTGTTAGCTGAGAGAGATGAGCTGAAGAAGGCCAATGAAGAACTGGAGAAAGAATTGGCTCAACTCAGAAGCGAGAGAAACGAAGTCGTCCACTCCTTCAAGAAGCAAACAGAGCTGGTGAACCAGTTGGGGACGAATTTGACTAAGCAGATAGCTGAGCGTGAGCGCATGGGTCAAGACTTCAAAGCTGTCAACGACGTACTGGCCACTAAGAAGCAGCACTTGGACGAAGCGTATCGGAGGATATCCAAGTTTAACCAGCATTGGAAGGCCACCCTAGCCAACAGGAAAGAGCGGGAGGATAAACTGATGCAGCAGATCTCCAAGTTGAAAGCCCAGGTGAAGGCTAGTAAGAAGAGGTTTGACGAAGAAACCGCTCGCAGATATGCCGCTGAAGGTCAGCTCAACAGGGCTCTTGCTAACCTGAATGAGCGCAAACTGACGTTTGAATCCAAGAAGCGGAAGTTAGAAGATTGTTTCGGCGAAGGAGCATGGGAAAATTCGGTTGAAGGTCTTCAGTACACCATTATGCAGAGGGAGTTACTCGTCGAAAGGTTACTCACTCGGCCTGATCATCCAGAAACGAAGGGGATGTCAGAAGAGTTTCGCACCCATGGTCGTGCTTGACTATTTGTATTCCTTTTGTTTTGATCATTGTTGTAAGCTGACCATCACCAGGCCTGTTGGTTGAGGTCATGCTATTGATTTTGCTTGAACTCAGTGACGTTATGTACCGCCTTGATGGGCTTTCTTTATATATGAGATGTTATTTCCATGACTGGACTCAGACTTCTTATTATCAGCACTGGCACTCAGGCACTAGGATCGGGGGGAATCTCCCTAACGCACAGACACACGTTTGCATTTGCACGAAGCATTTGCATGACGAGCACTTTGTCGTTTTTTCTAACCCTTTTGTGTATACAGGTTGTTTCAGGTTGTTCTAGGATTGATCAGAGACCCATCCACCGCTACCCGACCAGAGCAAATCAAGTCAGAGCTATGGAGCAAGTGCAGACTGATGTTCAAGAACTCCGCGAAAGGATGGACCGCTTCATGGAGCTCATGCAAGCGGTCGCCAATGGCCAGGATCAGCTCAGAACCCTAGTTCAACCTCTGATTTCAAGGGTTGATAGCAATGGCGTACTCCATGGTGGGGCTGTCCCGGCCCCTCCACCTGTTGAAACTCTTCAGAATGGCATCCCCGTGACCGGGGGGAATGGTAGTGCCAACGACAACGTGATCGCTAACATGGGGCTCAATCGTAATACGACGGGCGTCGACAATGGAAATTTTGAGGCTAATGGCAATGCTGGGCTGGGCAACAGCAATGGAGGTGTTGGAAATCTGTTCGAGCCTCAGCCGTGGTTAGAAGACCGTCAAGACGACGTGTTCTCTCAGAGAGGTGCTGAAGGGGAGCTGACTGCTGAAGCACGGCTTAGGTTCAAGGCACTCGAGGATAAGATGAGGAATATCGAGAACCAGAACACCATGGGTGTTGATATGTCCAAGTTGGGACTGATTGCTGATTTCAAGGTGCCTCCCAAGTTCAAGGTACCTGACTTTGAAAAGTACAAGGGCACCACTTGCCCTCGCGTCCATTTGAGATCATATTACAGGAAAATGTCCGCTCACTCTAAGGACGAGAAGTTGCTGATGCACTTCTCTCAGGACAGCCTGTCCGGGCCCTCCCTAGAATGGTACATGAGTCTGGAACCTACCAGTGTGCGCACGTGGAAGGAACTTGCTGAAGCATTCGTGCACCATTACCAATATAACAGCGACTTGGCTCCAAACCAAGTCCAACTGCAGAATCTGTCACAGAGGAACAACGAAGGGTTCAAGGAATACGCCCAGCGGTGGCGTGAGTTGGCAGCTAGGGTTCAGCCGCCGATGGTTGAACGCGAGCTTGTGGAAATGTTCGTAGCCACCCTCCCAGGGGTTTATTATGAGAAATTGGTCAGTAGTATGTCTGGAAGCTTCTCATATCTCATTATCACGGGTGAGCACGTGGAAAATGGGATCAAACTGGGGAAAATTCAAGGAGATCTATCCTCAGCTGGAGGAGGAAAGAAACCTTATGGTGGCAAAAGGAGGGAAGGAGAGACGAGCGTCGTGTCCAACGCTCGAAGGAAAGGCAAGGGCCAGCACCAGCAGGTGGCCAGCATAACTATCCCGGCAGTCCAACAGCAGCAGCAGCAGCCGAATCAACAAGGGTACAGAAAGTATCAGAACAGGGCACCTCTGTCGAGCCGTCACCTCGAGACACTGCCCATGTCCTATGCTCAGCTGTTACAGACTCTGCTTCAGTTACAGCTGATCCAGAAGAGAACCCTGGCTCCCTTGACAGGGGCACCTCCGCCAGGTTATAATGCGAATGCAACTTGTGAGTTTCACTCAGGGGCACCGGGCCATACAATAGAAAATTACAAAGCCTTCAAGCACAAGGTGCAGGATATGGTGGACGCTAAGATCATCAATTTCTCCGATAATGCGCCAAATGTCACGAAGAACCCTATGTCGAATCATAGGGGAGGTGGGGTAAATGCCATTATTAACGACGAGAGCTTAGATTTGTTGACTGACGTCAGGGATCTGAAGACACCGCTTAGCTTCGTTAAAGCTAAGCTGATGAAGAGAGGTTTCTTCCCAGGCTGTGGAGAACTGTGTATGGGCTGTGCGATCGTCCTGATGGATGTGAACAGTTGGTAGGGGGGATTCAGAGTCTGATGACCGAAGGAATCTTGCAGTTTAGCCGAAGGGCCGAAAGCAGATCTGAAGAGGTAATGCTGAAGCACAATGATGAGGTTGCTACCATCACCATCCCTCGCCGAACGATCACTATTTCTGCACCCAGACCGCCCACGATTACCATCACCAAGGCTGAGCCGATACCTTTTGAAAGCACCAATGTTGTCCCATGGCATTATGGGGCAGACGTCTACTGCAACGGACAGAAGTTGGAACTAGAACCATCTGGGCAATCTGTGGATAACCTAGTGGGAATTGGCGGAATCACTCGTAGCGGGAGAATATTTGCTCCACCCGAGATTGTGGCGGACAAAGCGGACAAAGCCGATGTAACTGATAAAGGAAAGAGTAAAGTCGTTGAAGAAACCCCTCGTGGGGTAGAGAAGGACTTACTTGTTAAAGACGCTGAAGAGTTTATGAGGTTGATTAAGAAGAGTGACTACAAGATCGTGGATCATCTCCATCAAACACCCTCGAAATCTCCATTCTGAATCTGTTGCTGTATTTTGAGGCACATCGCAATGCACTGCTGAAGGTGTTGAATGCCACGTATGTACCGCAGGAAATATCGGTCAACCAGTTGGAAGGGGTCGTAACCCACGTGAATGCTGGAAATGGGTTAGGGTTCACTGACCTGGAGCTGACGCCGAAGGGAAGAAACCACAATAGTGCTCTGCACATCTCGATAGAGTGTAGGGGAACGATTATGTCGCATGTGTTGGTGGACACGGGATCGTCACTCAATGTTCTTCTGAAGAAGGCATTGATGAAGTTAGATACTCGTGGATTGATTTGCACACCCAGTGATCTGGTTGTGAAAGCGTTCGATGGAACCAAACGATATGTTTTCGGGGAGGTGACTCTGCCAATTCAAGTCGGGCCGGATTTGACGCGGTCTTTTACATTATGGACATCATGCCTGCCTACAGCTGTCTCTTAGGCCGACCATGGTTCGGCTGGCGCCGTGACCTCCACGTTGCACCAAAAGCTCAAATATGCCGTCGGAGGTAGCATTGTGACTGTATGTGGCGAGAAAGACATAATGGTGAGCCATTTGTCGTCCTTCAAGTATGTTGAGATGGATGGGGAAATCCACGAAACCCTGTGTCAGGCGTTCGAAGCTGTTAAAGTCAAGAATGTAGCTCCTGTAGTCACTGAAAAGCCAGAGATGATTCTCTCTTCCTTCAAGGAAGCTCGGGCTGTTGTTCAAGCCGGATCCACCCCAGGCTGGGGGCGAATTCTAGAGATACCTAACAAGCAAGACAAGTTTGGGTTGGGGTACTCTCTTGCGGCTGAAGCCTCCTCTTCTAGCAGTGCGCCACGAGGTAAAGGGTCGATCCAGTTTACCAGCGGCGGGGTGATATTTGAAAGCGTCAACGCAGTGTCTGAAGACGGCGGAGACAGCGATTGCGACCTGGACTTTTGGATCCAGCCGAGCAAACCAGGCGAGAGCCTCAACAACTGGTCCGTCAGGGATATCATCCAAGTGACAGGCAAAGAGTAATGATTTACTTTTTCCAATCATTGTACAACCCTATGTCCTACCCGGGGCATAGTGGTTTTATTGTCAGGGCCTTGTTTGATTATGTACATGCATTTTACCAATAAATCAAAAGGCGTTTTTCTTCGTATTCAAATATTGTGATCTCTGTTATTCCTGTTTTATATTTGTTTTGAAAAACAATAAAATGGCAATGGGGTTTGTGCTAACCTGCATATTCTTGTCTTAAGCTTAACCCTTGTTATTGCAGGATCCGCATAGCAGATGACATCGACTCTGGACCTTCTACGGCTCACTTCGACTTTGATTGCCCGATCTATCAAGCCGAAGAAGAGATTGATGAAGACGAAGACCTTCCCGAAGAGTTGGCCCGCTTGTTGAAACAAGAAGAGAAAGTTATTCTGCCTCACGAGGAAGAGATTGAGATTGTGAATTTGGGTTCTAAGGAACTAGTCAGGAATGTCAGGATAGGGGCTGCATTGCAGAGTGATGTCAAGCAGAGATTGGTCGAGATGCTGAGAGAGTATAGTGACGTCTTTGCTTGGTCATACGAAGATATGCCTGGACTTGACACTGACATCGTGGTCCATCACTTGCCGCTGCGAGAAGATTGTCCTCCCGTTAAGCATAAGCTTAGAAGGACGCGACCAGATATGGCCGTTAAGATCAAAGAAGAAGTGCAGAAGCAGCTTGATGCTGGCTTCTTAGCGGTCACTACTTACCCTCCATGGGTCGCCAACATAGTGCCTGTACCGAAGAAGGACGGTAAGGTATGAATGTGCGTCGATTATCGGGATTTGAATAGGGCAAGCCCTAAGGATGATTTCCCGCTGCCTCATATTGATGTGTTGGTCGACAATACAACCCAGTTCTCCGTATTCTCGTTCATGGATGGCTTCTCCGGCTACAATCAGATCAAGATGGCGCCGGAGGACATGGAGAAAACTACGTTTATTACACCTTGGGGAACATTTTGCTACAAGGTAATGCCTTTCGGTCTGAAGAACGCAGGGGCCACTTACCAACGAGCAATGGTCACTTTGTTTCATGATATGATTCATCATGAGATTGAAGTCTATGTTAATGACATGATTGCGAAGTCCCAAACGGAGGAGGGACACCTGGTCAATTTGCTGAAGCTTTTTGATAGGCTTAGGAAGTTCAGGTTGAGGCTGAATCCTAACAAGTGTACTTTCGGAGTACGGTCTGGAAAACTACTGGGGTTTATCGTAAGCGAAAGAGGCATCGAGGTTGATCCTGCGAAGATAAAAGCAATACAAGAAATGCCAGTGCCAAAAACTGAAAAAGAAGTTTGTGGTTTCCTGGGCAGAATAAACTACATTGCAAGGTTTATTTCTTAGCTCACCGCCACGTTTGAACCGATGTTCAAACTACTGAAGAAAGATCAGGCGATTATCTGGAACGAGGATTGCCAGAAGGCATTTGATAAGATAAAACAGTATCTGCAGGAACCTCCGATCTTGATACCCCCAGTGGCCGGACGACCCCTAATCATGTACTTGACAGTTCTTGAGAATAGTATGGGGTGTGTTCTCGGTCAGCACGATGAGACGGGCAGAAAGGAGCATGCCATTTACTATTTGAGTAAGAAGTTCACAGAATGTGAATCTCGCTACTCGATGCTGGAAAAGACGTGTTGTGCATTAGCCTGGGCTGCCAAACGTTTACGACAGTACATGCTCAATCACACAACCATGCTAATTTCGAAGATGGATCCGATCAAGTACGTCCTCGAGAAACAAGCGCTTTCGGGCAGGATTGCCAGATGACAAATGGTGTTAACGGAATATGACATTCAGTATGTTTCCCAGAAGGCCATCAAGGGAAGCATATTGTCTGAATACCTTGCCGAACAGCCGATCGAGGATTATCAGCCGATGAAATTTGAATTCCCTGATGAGAATATCATGTTTCTCAAGGTGAAAGATTATGATGAACCGTTGCCCGACGAGGGGCCAGATAGGAAATCCTAATGGAAATTGATATTTGACGGGGCGGTTAATTCTTACGGAAGTGGCATTGGAGCGATCATCACGACTCCCCACGGATCCCACATCCCGTTCACCGCGAGACTGACGTTTCCGGTCACCAATAATGAAGCGAAGTACGAAGCATGCATCATGGGTCTGGAAGAAGCAATTGATTTGAGAATCAAGAACCTAGATGTATATGGTGACTCGACGCTTGTGATCAACCAGATTAAAGGGGAGTGAGAGACTCGTCAATCGAATTTGGTGCCGTACATGAACTATGCTAGAAGGCTGCTTCAGTTCTTTGATCGAGTGGAACTCCATCATGTGCCCAGAGCTGAAAATCAGATGGCTGATGCCTTAGCCACGTTGGCTTCGATGTATAAGGTCAATTTTTGGAATGAAGCTCCAAGGATTGTCATTTCTCGTCTTGATAGACCGGAATTCGTCTTTGCGATCGAGGAAGCCTCCGACAGCAAGCCATGGTTCCATGATATCCAGACTTTTCTTATGACTAAGGAGTATCCTGCGGGAGCGTCAACCCAGGATAAGAAGACTCTGAGGAGGCTGTCTGGAAATTTTTATCTCAATCCTGATGGAGTTTTGTATAAAAGAAACCATGATCTCGTGCTACTCAGATGCGTAGATGAGAAAGAAGCGAGTATGCTCATGGAAGAAGTCCATGAAGGCACATTTGGTATGCACGCCGGCGGGCATGCTATGACGAGAAAGATCCTGAGAGCAGGATACTACTGGCTGACGATGGAATCAGATTGCTTTAAATTCGCGAAGAGATGTCATAAATGCCAGATTTATGCTGATAAGATTCATGTGCCGCCGTGCCCGTTAAATGTCATGTCCTTCCCCTGGCCGTTCTCCATGTGGGGCATCGACATGATAGGCAAGATCGAGCCCACTGCATCTAACGGTCATCGCTTCATTCTAGTAGCTATCGACTACTTCACCAAGTGGGTGGAGGCAGCCTCATATGCTAATGTGACCAAGCAGGTGGTGGCTAAATTCATAAAGAGGGACATCATCTGTCGTTACGGAATTCCCGAGCGGATCATTACTGACAATGGTTCGAATCTGAATAACAAGATGATGAAGGAGCTGTGCCAGAGTTTCAAGATTGAACACCACAACTCATCTCCTTACCGGCCGAAGATGAATGGCGTCGTTGAAGCGGCCAATAAGAACATTAAGAAGATTGTACAGAAGATGGTTGTGACCTATAAGGATTGGCATGAGATGTTGCCATTTGCACTGCACGGTTATCGTACAACGGTACGTACATCAACCGGGGCAACTCCTTTTTCACTAGTGTACGGTATGGAAGCTGTCCTACCGTTGGAAGTTGAGATCCCTTCTTTACGAGTTTTGGTTGACGTGAAACTCGATGAGGCAGAATGGATTAAGAACCGACTAAACCAACTCAGCCTGATGGATGAGAAGAGGTTAGCATCGATTGCATATGGTCGCCTATACCAAAGCCGAATGAAGAAAGCTTATGATAAAAAGGTGCGTCCTAGAAGCTTTCAGATGGGTGATCTCGTCCTGAAGAAGATTCTTCCTCCACACTCCAATCACCGGGGCAAGTGGACCCCCAATTACGAAGGTCCGTACGTTGTCAGCAAGGTCTTCTCGGGAGGAGCCTTGTTGTTATCCACGATAGATGGTGAAGATTTTGCATCCCCGGTGAACGCGGATGCAGTTAAAAAATACTTTGCTTAAAAAATGACCCGCTGGAAAGAAAAAGAATATCCAGGCAAAAATGGGGCATCCCGACGAACCATAAAAAAGGAAAAAGGTTCGGGCAAAAATTAGGGATATAAAGAAAAGAATGTACACCCGCAAAGTCGAAAACCCGGATGGGCGACTTTGGCAAAAAAGGGTATCCCGGTGAATCGAAAACCCGAAAGGGCGATTCAGGCAAAAGTTAGGGATTTGAAAAAGCAAATGAATGCGTTCCGCGGATGGACTGTATTTGGTTAGTGGTTTGGAAGACCTGAGGGCCGTTTATCTGAATCAATATCTTCTGAAGCTGAAGCGTCGGAGAAGTATCGAAGTCGAGTGGGTCATAGAGGGATCAACTCATGGTGTTTGTCTATGCCACATTGCCGACATTTGTGTATATACTGATGTATATTTATGTTTTATTTTTGCGCAGCTTCCTCATTCCAGGAGCTTGCATCTGTTGTAAAACATTTTTACCCATTCAGGGGTTCGTTATCAATAAAATGTGTACTATTCAGCCATTCTGTTTGTCTGTTTAGCATTTATCTGTTTTGTTTGCGAAAAAGAACGCCGATGTTGTTGATAAAATGCACATACATAAACTTACTGACCTAGGCCGCTGATTGTTGAAACAATGAATTACTTGAACATTGTCATAAGATGATAACCTTGATAGGTCCCTTTGAGAAGGGTATCTTGTCTGTTTTTTTGTGTTGTTGCAGGTATAGCATACTCCAGGAAGCACGCCGTATGCGTCCCCAGGCAGGATGACTCCTTCCTCTCTAGCAAGTTCAGCAGCGTCTCCCCGTGGAGTTTGAACATGAGATCGTGAGCATTGATATGCGTCTCCCCAGGCAGAGAAGATTCTCTCCCCAAGCAGATGCATCCCGAAGGAACGTCATCTCCCCAGCCGAGTTTGCAGTTCCCCAAGGGAGCCGAGTCCTTGGAAACCGTTTGGGCCATGATTGGTTTTCCCTAGTAGAGTGTTGAATAGCTGATGCTGTATTTCCCCACCGGAGTCGTTATCTCCAGGAAAGTTTTGCTGCGAATGTCGTGTAGTTTATTTCTGCGATTGATATCATTTCCTCAGCAGTTTATGGTTTGAATACCCGGTTGAGCGAGTCCAAGTTCTCGGAGAGCTTTATTCCCCTACAGCAGTCGTCTGGAGTTCGTTTCCCCAAGTTTTGTCCAATTGAGATTGGTGTGACTTCTTCTCCTTGGCAGGATGAGTCCTTCCTCCACCAGAGTGGTTCCTTCTCCTTGACAGGAGGATTCTCCCTTCAACATTTATTTTGCTGATGGGGTTGTAGCATCTTGCATGATTGCATAGCATTTACCCTAAACGCGTAGCGTTTCCACCGTGTGGAGCATTGCGCCATTGTCGATCATATGCATATGAAACATGAGCTAGGTTGTTACCGTTCTTGTTTTGCAGGTATTCCCCGATAGGGTGTGTACTTAGGATGATTCCTGAGATCTCAGAAGAGTTGTGTGGCCCAAGATGATTCTTGGATTCCCCAGCAAAGTCGTTTGCCCAAGATGATTCTTGAATTCTCCAGCGAAGTGGTTTGCTTAAGATGATTCTTAAAATCCCCGGTGAAGTCACTAGAGAGGGTTGCTCAAGTTGATGCTTAGAGTCCCCAGCAGAGTGTTTGCTCAGGATGATTCCTGAAATCTCCAACGGAGTTATTGGTTCAAGATGATTCTTGAAGTCCCCGGCGGAATTATTTGTCCAAGATGATTCTTGATTTCCTCAGCAGAGTTGATTCACCCAGAATGATTTATGGATCCCCGAAGCAGAGTTACTTGATAGTTCTCCAGAACCCCCAGCGGAGATGTGTCATCCCCAGCAGGTTGTTGAGCAGAGAAGCTGAAGTTTCCCTTGAAGACTTGATGATTGAAGTCTGGCAGCGGTGCCAAAACCCTAGACTTACTGACGAAGTCCAACTGTGATGTCGAAGCAGTTATCTCAGCTGACGCGGAGTGCCTGATGGAAGAAGTTTGGATACCCCCACTTGGTTCATGATTGACCGAGAATTCTATTCCCAAACTTACCGATGAAGTCCGGCTGACGCCCGAAAGTTTCTTTGAAATGCCCGACGGCATGATTAAGTTGATTGTTAAAAAAGGGGTTCCCAATGGCCTGATGAGTCCCAGGGAATTCTGATGCCTGACGGTATAATCAACCATCCATTACCAGTTACCGTGTAACCGGTGACCCCTTGATGAATTGAGGACGAAGATCTACAGCAAAATCAGATGATCATCCTGACGGAGATTCGAGATTAGACCTTTCACCGGTTACTGTGTGACCAATTCCCCAGCAGAGTTGCCGTGCAACTGTCATGCTCAGTTTTTGAAGATTATCCTAACAATCAGAGTATCGTTTACCTGTGCGGTTGGCAAATCGCCAGTTATCATGTAAGTGGTGATCCCTTGATGATTTAAGGACGCAATGATATCAGATAAATCAGAGAATCATCCTGATGGGGATTCAGATCAGTATCCTCCAGCTAGTTGTCGTGCAACTATTATTTCAGTTTCCGGAGATTTGTTCCCATCAGAGTACCGCGTACTTATGCAGTTGGCAAATTTCCGGGTTTGTTGGTAATCAACCGTCTTTCACCTTGATTGTTTGAGAGCCGTTCGCTTCTCACCCAGTCAAGTCCAAGCCGTTTGAATAGCGACACCCCGGCGCTTGGCCATTGGTGCATATTTTCGGGGCGAGATATTCGCTCTTAAAGAATAAGTAACTGCCAGAAACTAATCGTTGAGACGGGCAGAGGTGCTCGGAACTAGTCGTTGTCGCGGGTAAGGGTGTGGTCGCGGGCACAGGCGTCGTGACTGTTTCTGGGTGATGGAACCGTGCGTGATAGGGAGAAATGTGACGAATGACAGCTAATCCTAGGGGTCAGTTGGCCATCCTTCCTCAGTAGAGTGGTAGAGGAGAGAATGTTTTCATTTGCCCTTAACTGGCAGAGCTTAGGCTATTGGATCATTTTGGGATAAGGAGTGGATTGGCCCATACCTAACCATTGGGCCAGTATGAAATATGAGCCCCCTAAGTCGTTGCTCCTGAGCATAGGAGTGATGACTTAAGGGCAGCCCGCAGTCCCGAGGAAAAGTATATGTGGTCGACGCCTATTACTGAGGCAGGGGAGGAAATTATTCAAGCCTTTCTCTGAGTCCATCAGGACGTTTAAGGAGAGGTTTTATGTAGTTGAGCCTGTGTAGGAGAGGGCCAAAGACTCCTCGTTCGTTTGGGATGTTTCGATAGACGAGAGAGGAGAGCCCCTCATCAATGAGCAGGGCAAGATAAAGGGGCAGAGATTGCTGAAGTTCCCCTTTTGTTGGAGTGGGGACCATTTTACCCGTGGGATCGATGATTACCTTGCCAATACGCACATGCTAGGGGAGGATGATCGAGCCAGCTACAACAAGCTTGTGGCCTTCGTTGATGATTTCCTCCCTACTCAGTGCGTGACCAAGAGTCGGGGCATCATTTATGAAGAACACATGGGGGCCTAAGGTGGAGACCCAGTACATTAATACGAAAGAGCTCCTCGAGTGTGGCACTCGCGAGAAGGCTCTGGAACTTATGGATAGTCATTTACTTCTTAGCTTATTCATATTTTTATTTTCCTTGTTTACTAATGTGTTCCCGTTATTTTGTAGGTAAAATGTCCACGGCCCAGGAGTGCATGGTGAAGAGTGCCCAAGCAAATCTCAAGGTGGGCAAGAAGATCGAGAAAAGCCATCTAGGAGAGCAAGTGGCTCTGTGCCCGACTGGGTCGAGGACCTCATCCTCCGGAGTCTCGGCTACCTAGACCTCCCCACTGTAGGTAACCTCGAGGCCCAAGCGCCTGGGAGGACGAGGTCCTCTACCTCACTCATGAGGGGGATAAGAGTAAATTTGAGTTGCTTCCTTGCTTTCACAACAGGAGTTTCTTTGAAGGCTCCTCCCTTACATTCCTTCAGGCAGAGTCCTTGAAGCTCGAGGAGATGGACCTTCTGAGAAAGAGGACGATGTTAGCTCAGGACGTTGCTGCCCTGATGAGGGTCTTGGGTATGGCGGTGGTCTACACCAAGGAGGGGAGCCTCCAAGAAATGAAGTTGAAGAAGGAACGGGTCATGAATGTGATTTTGAAGGAAAATTTGAAGGCTGCGGAGGAGGCGGCGAAGAAGTCTAAGGAGGAACTAACTAAGGCCACCAAGGAGACCACGAAGAAGTATAAGGGTGAGCTGGCAAAGGTCACCGAGGATAGGGATACCCTGGCCACGAAGAAGAAAGCTGCAGAGGATATGGTCGCATCATTGAGGGTTATCACTTCTCCTGCTGAGGGTGAACGCGATGAGGTGAAGAGTCTGTAGACTCGAGCCGAGCTTGTTTCCTGCATCACCCAGTCTGAGGAGGATTGCATAAGGGTCGACGAGGAGGCTTTTAACAATGTTGTGGCGCAACTGAGGATCGTGAACCCCGAGGTCGAGCTGTCTACCGAGGGGATCAACTTCTTCAACATTGTGGTAGGCGGGCAGATCACCATCCCAAACTTCCTTAGATTCAGCGAGGAGCATGAGCAGCCTGTCCACGAGGAGCCTCAGCCTATGGCCGACTGATTTTCTCTTTGTTGTACTTCCGGCCTGCGTGTCGTATCTTTATAATTTTATCTTTTTGGATGGGGCTTGGCCCTTTTTTGTTGTAACCAACACAATTGCGGTCCTTGTGGCCATTTTATATGATAATATTTATTTTCGACCGTGGTGGTCGGTTGTGTATGATTTGTTTACGGTACATGTTTTTACTTTGCTCAAATTCGCTAAGTGTCGCACGTTGCTCGTTACTTGTGCACGTTATATGGGCTATTTAAGTGAATGGTTTCGTTATGTTTTAGGGTTTGCTCGATAAATTAGTGTTCGACAGTGAGGGGAATTGGTCGAAAGACCTGGGTCGTTTCCGGGCATGAGAGCAGAGCTCAGGTCACATTTGTGGCTTGAGTTTGCAACGTGAACTTCCCATCACGAGTTGGGTATTCTGCCTTTTGTGGTATGTTGGTGATGGCGGGCTCGGTCGAGGGACCGTTGTCAGGCAGGGGGTTTGTTCATTCTAGAGAAAAAGCATGCATTGATTCATTTTAGTATGCAACGCTTGTATTGTGGCGTGCACTTCTGATCGGTATATTATGCCCGTCGTGTTGATGGAGCACGCTGACAGTTGTGCCCTAGATATAATATTGTTTTAGCTTTTTGGTGTTCCATGGTCAAGCAAGTTTTTCCCTGTTGAGATGTTCTAGGTAGTATGCCTAATTCTCTATTTTGCTCGAACACGATAGGGCCCTTCATAGTTTGCGGCGAGTTTGCCCTCACGAGAATCTTTGTGATTTCTCCTTAGGACGAGATCGCCCACTTAGAAGTCTCATCGTATGACTTTGGCATTATGCCTCATTGTAATTTTTATTTTAATGAGACGGAGGGCAGCTCCTGATCAGACCTCTTCGACGAGATCGAGCTCCTCCCTTAGTGCCTCGCCATTGTTCTCCTCGTCCAGGGGGACTTTAGTTCGTCTGGAGGTCACGTGTATGTTGATAGGGATTAATTCCTCAGTCTCGTATGCTAAACGGAAAGGGGTTTCCCCAGTAAAAGAATGAAGCGTAGCACGGTAGGCTCAGAGCATGTTGTGCAGCTCCTCGACCCATTGTTTCTTGGTTCCGTCTAGTCTCTGTTTGAGAACTCATAGGATTATCCTGCTGGCTGCCTCGACTTGCCCGTTTGTCTACGGGTGCTCGACGGACGTGAAGTGTTTTTTGGTGCCCAGTTGGGCGACGAACTCTTGGAATTTTTTGTCTATGAACTGTGTCCCGTTGTCGGTGACGATTGTATGGGGAATGTTGAAGCGAGCAAGAATGTCTCGCTTATAGAAGTGGAGTATATTGTGGGCCGTTATTTTGGCCAGAGCCTCCTCTGCTTCTATCCATTTTGTAAAGTAGTCCACGCCTGTCGCTTGCGCGAAAATAAGGTGCCGGCATGACAGAAGAGTCGCCACCTTTCGTTATTTATCCCTCAGAGCGGGAAAGGAAACGATCGGAAAAACCTGATGAATAAGGGTAAGACAAGGTCGTCGCAACCATTGTCTGGGTTCGGGAGTCGGTTACGCAAGGGGAAGGTATTAGCACCCCTCACGTCCGTCGTACTCGACGGGATCCTCGCTTGTGTGTTTACTTGGACGGGTTGGTTATAATCTATCTACCTATCAAGGCTGGCTGAAAAAAAAAAGAAAAGAAAAATGACTCGGCAAAGCATCGCGCTTTATGCCTACGTATTCCCATCAGAGGGTGAGAAATCAGAGTCAACGTAGTTCGGCCTACGAAGGATTATGGGGAAGGTTGCTCGCTAGGATATCGCGTCCTATGCCTACGTACTTTCATCTGGTATGAAAGATCAGAGCAAACGTAGTTCGGGAAACTACGGGTAAAAATGGCTCAACTAGGAGGGAGACTATCGAGTCCTACTGTTATCATGCCATGGATTCATCCTATGGTTGAGGTTTGAACAGGGAACTCCTAGATGTTGTCATGCATAGGTTTCAACCTAAAAGTCTATCATCAAATCCTCATCAAAGGAAATGAGGGTCCTAAGGGATCATGTCAATGATACACCAAAACAGACAAAAACATCAGCTTTAACAGTAAAATGCATGCAATGCAAGTGAGGGAGGAAATGTGTGTGGGGCTTCAGCCTCCACAAGCTCGTCTCGACCTCAAGCCAGTCATGAAATAACAGCAATCATACTGAAGATAAACAACATACTATCAAGCAATGAACAAATAAAAGGGAATGAAGTGCCAACAGGCAAACAAACACACATGCTTGAGAAAGAAAGAATCTACTCTCTAATTCTAACCCTAATCACGGAATCTGAACAAATCTAAGCACTAGCCCTAAAGCAAACCCTAAACAAGAGAAATCAATCCCAGTCTTCAAGCTTCAGAACAAGCTTACCAAAGAAAGGGAGCTAAGCAAGCAGACTCATAGTGTCTTCCTCAGGAGAACACTAGGAGGTGTATACTCAGGAGTCATACCCTATGTGGCTCAACCACTGTGATCAGTTTATATTCCTCCTCAGGAGAAATTAAACTCACAAGCGAGCTCCAACATCACTGGATATTTAGGAAATCCTATCTGAACTAGTGGAAATAAATGAATAGACTCATAGGACCTTCCTCAGGAAAGTACTAGGAGGCTTCCACTTAGGAGTTGTATCCTATGTGGCTCAACAACTGTGATCAGTTTACATTCCTCCTCAGGAGAAATTAAACTCACAAGCTGGCTCCAACATCATTGGATACTTGAGAAATCCTAGACAAACTAAGGGAACTAAGTGAATAGACCCATAGGACCTTCCTCAGGAAAGTACTAGGAGGCTTTCACTTAGGAGCTGTATCCCATGTGGCTCAACAACATGTGATCAGTTTACATTCCTCCTCAGGAGAAATTAAACTCACAAGTTGGCTCCAACATCACTGGATACTTAAGAAAGAAGTGAGAAGAAAGAATGAAAGTCATTCATAGTGCCTTCCTCAGGAAAGTACCATGAACTTCCCTCAAACTTCAGGATCTCAAACCTCACAGACAGGGGACAATCCAAGCTTTGGGTCTCTGAGTCTTGATCTTCAATCTTCTCTTCATCATGCTCTCCAACAAGATCTTCAGGGCAACACAAGCCCCTCAACAAATTCCCCACAAAGAACCCCAAAGATGAACAGATAACCACAGGGGAGACAAAATCAACAGGCAACTTCAGAAAATACCTAAAAATACTGAACTAATGGGGAAAAATCTAACAATTATTCACAAGGGTCCTCAACACCTACTCATAACATCCACATAGGCCTCTACCTAAAAATCAAGACAAAACTCAATCAAAGAAAGGAATTCATCACCTAAACACAATCTAAACCCTAATTAGGATACCCTACATCTACCCTAATTAAACTAATAAAAATTTAATTCTAAAATTCTAGAAAAAAATCCTATGGGGAACTATGATTCATCATCTAATTGCACAAAAAAGAATGGATTAAAAACCCTAAGGGAAGGTCCTAAAGCAATTCTTGCAAAATCATGATACCAAACTAAACACCATATAAGCTATTTTAAAAGAAAAATCTATTAAAATACTAAACTAAAAAATATAATCCCATTTTTATTTTTAATATTTTCTACACATTATCATCTACTCATAGAAAAAAGAAGAATTAAAAAACAATTATTTATCAATTTTTAATGAATTTTCTAAAACAGAAAAATATTAATTAAAACAATTAATTCAAATAAAGGGAGGGGGGTGTAACAAGCAAGGCGCGCCAGTTGGTTCAGATGGGCCAGAAATAGGGGGGGTGGGAATAGGAATAAGCCCAGAGAGGCTTTAAGTGAAACGACCGCGTATGGATGCACTCAGAATTCCTTCATAAACGAACTTCAAATCGTGGCCGTGGGATCTTGGCTTTGGTCAAGGGTCAGACTTGGATCCAAGGGCCACCAAGTCGTCTTCCCCAAATTCAAATACTTTGGAGCCAACTCCATTGATGAGCACTCAAGAACACTCCATCTGCAGCCACTCGTATCCCCTCCATTCTCCACTAAAATTAACAAAATAAAACCCAAACTTGCTCCATTTTTCACCCTGGTTCTGATTATGATCTCACAATCCATTAATATGAACCCTAGCTTTAAACACGATAAAGATCCTAAAAACTGATCAAGAACCAATGTTGTTATTTCTCAAAATTGAATGCGCTAATAGGTTCCTCCTCTCACACTGAGCGTTTCTAGCCAAAGAACTAAGACTATCCTTCACTATTAAGGGAGTTCTTGATCTCAACAGAATTTAGGTCACCATACGAATCATCACCAAATCAAGCCAAATTCTCCAGAAATGATCTACTACTAATACCTAACTATTCTAGCCTATCAATTCCAACAAATTGTGAATAAATTAAAGAGCAGAGAGAAAGATACCAACCTGATAAAATGAGATGAACAGACCAAGGAATTCTTCAAATCAAGACTTGATTCTTTCCAAATTCCTTCAATGGACCAATATCTCGCTTCTGTTTGCAACAAAACTCCTCGAAAGTGTCTGATTCCTTGAAACTGATTTTGAAATGCAGGCTGCCAAACTCGAATGCAGGATCATCAATTATCCATGGATTCTCCCTCAGTTTGCTATGCACACACTCAGTAATACCAATGGAACTTGTTGCAGTTGAAATTATCAACTGAAATGATGTGGAACTCAGAACTTGGTTGTAACTTGCAAGTGAAGAAATGCAATTGTGCTCTCTCTCTCCTCTCTCAATTCTCTCTCTATCACCCACCTTGAACACTATGAAGATCATCCTTCTTATAATGATGGATGGAAGAAGCTGGATCCTTCTAGAATCATCTAGAAAAGTGTGGAAAGTTCTTGAAAATCTCATGTGGGGACAAGTTGAATTTCTCATGTTCCATGCCTCATGCCTTGCCATTTGGTCTTAAAATATCCTTACATGAGATATTGAGAAGGGATGAGTGAAAAACAAGCTCATCTTTGGCTTGTGTAGGGTTTTTCAACATTGCCTTCTTTTTCAAGTAACAACTTTTCAAAGCATCACCCATTTTAAAGCTTCAAATCAAAATTCTAGCTAAACCAATGTTTTCAAAATGATTTTTCCAATCAAAATGATATATTGGATGACCTATTTTGGATTTGTGGATCTTCCAAATCACTTTTCAAATTCAACTTTTCAAATTTATAAGCCATTTTTAGTTCATTTTTGACCAATCATGTAATCTCATGCCATGAGCTTTTCCAACAATTTGTGACCTTCTTTCTAGACTTAAAATCACATTTTGAACAACTTTCATGTTTTGAGTTTTTCCATTTGAGGCTTGGAAATAGGAGTTTTAGGCATTGGATAAAATGACCTATAACTGACAAATGACCAAAATACCCCTGTCTTGTTCAAACCATAAGTTGAGTTCCACAAATCCTATCAAGGACTTCTACCACTCAAATTAAAGCTAAGGAGATGCCCTTCAACATTCATGTTGACCAAGAGATCATAGGAATCATCCTACTAGGGAAAAAGTTGTCTGCAAGTTGGGTGACTTTCAAGGACCCAGATTCACACACCTCCACTGACCTGTAATTTGTCAAAACCATAACTTGGGCTCTGTAACTCCTATCAAGGACTTCCACCACTCAAGTTAAAGCTAAGAACAAGCTCTACAACATTCATGTTGTGGGGAAGGTGAGATATCAATCACATCTTGGGCTAAAACTGCCTGGAAGATAGGGATCAAATTAGGGTTTTTCACTGACAATCCTTGAAGACCCTGACTTGAAACTTCTCAAACTCTTCACTCATGATGAGTTGGCCTAGGAATCATCTTTATATCATCTCTATGCATCATTACATGATCTCATGGCCCTTGGATTAGGTCTCAACCTTCTCCAAAACTTCAGCTGATCTAGGGTTGGCCCAGTCAAAACCCTAATTCTATCATTCATGGTTGAATCCTCTGAACTCTTGCATAATGACTTCTCTGGGCTTCATGAAGGCTATCAAGACATCTCATAGGCTTTCCCAAAATATCAAATTCATTCTCAAAGTCTCAGAACCATCTGAGGAGCACCCACAACTTTCAAACTGTGAAGCACACAACCCTGGTTTCAAACCACTTCTTCTGAGGATCTCTTGAACTTTCTGATGAAGGTATCCACTTTCAAACACTCAATGAATAGATAATTGTTGGTCAAATTTTGGGGTGCAACAGCTGCCCCTATTCAAACGGCTTGAACCTGACTGGGTGAGAAGCGAACGGCTCTCAACCAATCAAGGTACGAGACGGTTGAATATCGGTAAACCCGAAAATTTGCCAACTGCACGAGCATACGGTACTCTGCGGGGAACAAATCTTTGAATACTGCAACACTAGCTGCTCAACAACTAGCTGGAGAAATATCGACCTGACATCACCGTCAGACAATCAAAATACCCAACATCACCGCTGGAGAACTAAATCTGACATCACCGTCGGACAATCGAAATACCCTGCATCACCGCTGGAGAACTAAATCTGACATCACCGTCGGACAATCAAAATACCCTGCATCACCGCGGGAGAAACATCTTCGACTTCAATCAGAAGACGTATCATTTACTTGATCGCACTCAATCATCACCTCAGGATAACTGACTTGGTCTTCAGACCCACGCGAATCACTCTGTTGTATCTACAACTCTGGAACCTTGTCTTCAGCCACCCGTTGATTCTTCAACACGGAAATCTGGACTCACAGGAACCGTCTGATATCGCCTTCGGGCGCTTACGAAATCCATCTTCAGATTAGACATCATCGTTGGAGCAGACACATCATGCTGCTGAGGACTTCAAGAATCACCTCGAACAAACAGATCCGTCGGGCATCTTCAAGAATCGTCCTGAACTGATAACCGTTCTGGAGCAAACCTTCTGTTGGGTATTCCAGAAATCTTCCTGGGCAACTCTTGCTGGAGGCGCTATTGGGGAGCTCAAGTATCATACTAGGCGAACAACCCGGGAAGCTGTACTGAGGTCTTAAGAATCGTCTTAAGCAAATGGCCCTGCTGAGGGATTTGAGAATCATCTCGAACCGAAGACTTCGCTGGGGATCTCAAAAATCATCTTGAGCGAGCGACCGTGGGGATCACACCGGGGTCTTTAAGAATCATCTCGCAAGCGGTCTTGCTGGGGAGAACATCAAGAATCGTCCTGAGCAACCGGTCTTTTGGTGGTACGCCCGTACAACAAGAATGATAATGACCTAGGTCATGCTTATGATGCGTATGCTTCGGCGTCATGCCCCACACAGTGGGAATGATATGCATTTATGCTAAATGCCATGCAATCATGCACAATGCTATGCAATCATGCACAATGACATGCAATCATGCACAATGATGCGATCCCGTCGGCAAAATAAATGCCGAAGGGGGAAATCCTCCTGTCAAGGAGAAAGAACCACTCAGGTAGAGGAATCATCCTGCTGAGGAGAACGTGAACACGCCAATATCAATCAGGCTCTGTCTGGGGAATTGATCTTCCGCGAACTGCTGCAGGGGAACCACTTCAGCTGACTGCTGCAGGGGACGAAGCTCTACGAGAACTTGGATCTGCTGATATCAATCGCGAGAATGAACTGCGCGGCCGTCTCGGCTACTCTTCTGGGGATGACCACTCTGTGGGGAACCAACTTCAGCTGCTCATCACTCCACTGGGAACAAACCAATCATGATCTGATCAACTTCCAAGGATTCGGATCTCTTGGACATCTGCAAACTCGGCTGAGGAAGGAGAAATCATTCTGCTTCGATGGAGAGAGTGCGATTCTGGGGAAACACAACACTAGTTGACCCACGCTCTGCTGGGGAACATCGATCATGATCTGATCGACTTCCAAGGATTCTGCTTTTCTGCGGACTCAGCCGGGGAGAGAAATCATTCTACTTCGCTGGAGAGTGCGACTCTGATGGGGAATTCGATTCCACTGGGGAAGAAAGAATCATCTGACTTCGGGGAAGAGAGTACGACTCTGCAGGGGAATATAACATCAGCTGTTCCACCACTCTACTGGGGAAGAAGGAATCATCGAACTTCAGAAGAGAGCCTGACTCTGGTGCGGAATCTCAATTCCACTGGAGACTTCAGTCTGGCACCATCAGTTACTGCATCCTTCGGCATACGAACAACCTCCTGCGAAACCTGCACTTGTGACCCGGTGCGGGGGAGACACCTGCTTCGACGACTTTACTGGGGAAAACACGAGCTTCGGTACCCAAACATTTCTATGAACTCTGCACTTGTGACCCGGTGCTGGGGAGAGACGACATCATTCTTTGGTGCTTGACTCAGCCGATGAGGTGACATTCCTTCAGGATGCGTCTGCTTGGGGAGGAGAATCAACTCTACCTGGGGAAGACATATCAATGCTCACCATTTGCGTTCAGATTCTGCGGAGGAGAAACTACTGAACTCTGCTGGGGAAGGAGGACTCATCCTGCCTTGGGGATATGCACGGCACGTCTTCTGGCGGGGTGCTACACCTGCAACAACGCAAACAAACAGACAAGATACCCTCCTCAAAGGGGCCTATCGGGGTTATTATCTCGTGACAATATTCAGTTAGTTAATTGTTTCAACAATCAATGGGCTTAGGCCCGTAAGTTTATGTATGCACACTTTATCAAAAAAACACATCGGCGTTCTCATTCGCAAACAAAACAGATAAATGCTAAACAGACAAGTAGAATTGCTGAATAATGTGCATTTTATTGATGATGAACCCCTGAATGGGCAAAAATGTTTTACAACAGAGGCAAGCTCCGGGAATGGGGAAGCCGCGCAAAAAAGAAAACATAAATATACATCAGTATATACAAATGTCGGCAATCGAGGCGTAGACGAACACCATGAGTTGATCCCTCTAAGACCCACTCGACTTTGATACTTCTCCGATGCTTCAGCTTTGGAAGAGATTGATTCAGATAAACGGCCCTCAGGTCTTCCGAACCACTAAACAATGAAAGTCCATACGCGGAACGCAGTCATTTGCTTATTCAAATCCCTAACTTTTGCGTGAACCGCCCTTCACGGGTTTTCAGTTCACCGGGATACCCTTTTTTGCCGAAGCCGCCCAGTGTAGGTTTTCGACTTCGCGGGTGTACATTTTTTCAATATATCCCTAATTTTTGCCCTAACCTTTTATTCTGTTTTTGGTTCACCGGGATGCCCTTTTTTGCCTAGACTCTTTCTTTTTTGTCCAGCGGGTCTCTTTCAAGCAAAGTATTTTTTAACTGCGTCCGCGTTCACCGGGGATGCAAAATCTTCACCATCCATCGTGGATAACAACAAAGCTCCTCCCGAGAAGACCTTGCTGACGACATACGGCCCTTCGTAATTCGGAGTCCACTTGCCCCGGTGATCGGAGTGTGGCGGAAGAATCTTCTTCAGGACGAGATCACCCGTCTGAAAGCTTCTGGGACGCACCTTCTTGTCATAAGCTTTCTTCATTCGGCTTTGGTACAGGCGACCAAATGCAATCGATGCTAACCTCTTCTCGTCCATCAGGCTGAGCTGGTTCAGGCGATTCGTAACCCATTCTGCCTCATCAAGTTTCACGTCAACCAAAACTCGCAAAGAGGGAATCTCCACTTCTAACGGTAGGACAGCTTCCATACCGTACACCAAGGAGAAAGGAGTTGCCCCGGTCGACGTACGCACCGTAGTACGATAACCGTGCAAGGCAAACGGCAGCATCTTGTGCCAATCTTTATACGTCACAACCATCTTCTGAAAAATCTTCTTGATGTTCTTGTTGGCCACTTCAACAGCGCCATTCATCTTCGGCCGGTAAGGAGATGAGTTGTGGTGTTCGATCTTGAAGCTCTGGCACAGCTCCTTCATCATCTTATTATTCAAATTCGAACCATTATCAGTAATGATCCGCTCGGGAATTCCATAGCGACAGATGATGTCCCTCTTTATGAACTTAGCTACCACCTGCTTGGTCACATTAGCGTACGAGGCTGCCTCCACCCATTTGGTGAAGTAGTCGATAGCTACCAGGATAAAACGATGACCATTGGATGCGGTGGGCTCGATCTTGCCTATCATGTCGATGCCCCACATGGAGAACGACCAAGGGGAGGACATGACATTCAATGGGCACGGCAGCACATGAACTTTATCAGCATAAATCTGGCATTTGTGACATTTCTTCGCGAATCTGAAGCAATCCGACTCCATAGTCAACCAGTAATATCCTGCTCTCAGGATCTTTCTCGTCATGGCATGCCCGCCGGCGTGCGTACCAAATGTGCCCTCATGGACTTCTTCCATGAGCATACTTGCCTCTTTCTCATCTACACATCTGAGTAGCACGAGATCGTGGTTTCTCTTATACAGCACTCCATCAGGGTTGAGGTAAAAGTTTCCAGATAACCTCCTCAGGGTCTTCTTATCCTGGGTTGACGCACCCGCAGGATACTCCTTGGTCACAAGGAAGGTCTGGATGTCGTGGAACCATGGCTTGCCGTCAGTGGCATCATCGATTGCGAACACGAACGCTGGTCTGTCAAGACGCGAAAGCACAATTCTTGGAGCCTCATTCCAATAATTGACTTTATACATTGAAGCCAACGTGGCTAAAGCATCAGCCATTTGATTTTCAGCCCGGGGTACATGATGAAGTTCTACTCGGTCGAAGAACGGAAGCAGCCTCCTGGCATAGTTCATGTACGGCACTAGATTCGCTTGACGAGTTTCCCACTCCCCTTTAATCTGATTGATTACAAGCGCTGAGTCACCATATATGTCTAGATTCTTGATTCTCAAATCAATTGCCTCTTCTAGACCCATAATACATGCTTCATACTCTGCTTCGTTGTTGGTAACTGGAAACGTCAGTCTCGCAGTAAAAGGGATATGGGATCCGTGAGGAGTCGTGATGATAGCCCCGATACCACTTCCATAGGAATTAACCGCTCCGTCGAATATCAACTTCCACTGAGACTTCCTATCTGGCCCCTCATCGGGCAATGGCTCATCGCAATCCTTCGCTTTGAGAAACATAATGTCCTCGTCAGGGAACTCGAACTTCATCGGCTGATAGTCTTTGATTGGCTGTTCGGCAAGGTAATCAGACAATACGCTTCCCTTAATGGCTTTCTGAGAGACGTACTGAATATCATATTCTGTTAACACCATCTGCCATCTGGCAATCCTGCCCGAAAGAGCCTGCTTCTCGAAGACGTACTTGATCGGATCCATCTTCGAAATCAGCATAGTAGTGTGATTGAGCATATACTGTCGTAGACGTTTGGCAGCCCAAGCTAATGCACAACACGTCTTCTCCAGCATCGAGTATCGAGATTCACACTCAGTGAACTTTTTACTCAAATAATAAATGGCATGCTCCTTTCTACCCGTCTCGTCGTGCTGACCGAGAACACACCTCATACTATTCTCCAGAACTGTCAAGTACATGATTAATGGCCGTCCAGCCACTGGGGGTATCAAGATTGGAGGTTCTTGAAGATACTGCTTTATCTTATCGAATGCCTTCTGGCAATCCTCATTCCAAGTAATCGCCTGATTTTTCTTTAACAACTTGAACATCGGTTCACAAGTGGCCGTGAGCTGAGAGATAAACCTTGCAATGTAGTTTATTCGGCCCAAGAAACCACGAACTTCTTTTTCTGTTTTCGGCGCTGGCATCTCTTGGATAGCTTTTATCTTCGCAGGATCAACTTCAATACCCCGTTCGCTAACGATAAACCCCAATAACTTTCCGGACCGCACTCCGAAAGTGCACTTGTTAGGATTCAGCCTCAACCTGAACTTCCTAAGCCTTTCAAACAACTTCAGCAAATTGACCAGATGCTCCTCCTCCGTTTGGGACTTTGCAATCATGTCATCAACATAGACCTCGATCTCATGATGAATCATATCATGAAACAAAGTTACCATTGCTCGCTGGTAAGTGGCCCCTGCGTTCTTCAGACCGAAGGGCATTACCTTGTAGCAAAACGTGCCCCAGGGGGTAATAAACGTCGTTTTCTCCATGTCCTCCGGCGCCATCTTAATCTGATTGTAACCGGAGAAGCCATCTATGAATGAAAACACGGAAAATTGGGCTGTATTGTCGACCAACACATCGATATGAGGCAACGGGAAATCATCCTTAGGGCTCGCCCTATTCAAATCCCGATAATCGACGCACATGCGTACCTTACCGTCCTTCTTCGGTACAGGCACTATGTTGGCGACCCACGGAGGGTAAGTGGTAACGGCTAGAAATCCTGCGTCCAACTGCTTCTGGACTTCTTCTTTGATTTTTACAGCCATGTCTGGTCTCGTCCTCCTGAGCTTCTGCTTGACTGGAGGGCAATCTTCTCGCAACGGCAAGCGATGAACCACGATATCTGTGTCAAGTCCGGGCATATCCTCATATGACCAAGCAAAGACGTCACTATACTCTCGAAGCATCTCGACCAGCCTATGCTTGACATCATTCTGCAGCGCAGCCCCTACTCTGACATTTCTGACAAGCTCCTCAGAACCCAGATTTACAATCTCAATATCCTCCTCGTGAGGCAGAATAACCTTCTCCTTTTGTCTCAACAAGCGGGCCAACTCTTCCGGAAGGTCTTCGTCTTCATCAATCTCATCCTCGGCTTGATAGATCGGGCAATCAAAGTCGTAGTGAGCCGTAGAGGGTCCAGAGTCGATGTCATCTGTTACGTGGATCCTGAAATAACAAGGGTTAAGTTTAAAGCAAGAATATGCAGGTTAGCACGAACCTCGTTGCCATTTTGCTGTTTTTCGAAACAAGCATAAAACATGAATAACAGAGAACACAATATTTGATTACGAAGAAAACGCCTTTTATTTATTAACAAAATGCATACACATAATCCAACAAGGCCCTGACAGTAAAACCACTATGCCCCGGGCAGGACATAGGGTTGTACAAAGATTGTAAAAAGCAAATCATTACTCTTCACTGGTCAGCTTGATAATCTCCTTGATGGTCCAATTGTGGAGGCACTCGCCTGGCTTGCTCGGTTGAATCCAGGCGTCAAGATCGCAATCACTGTCCCCGCTGTCCTCTGACGCAGCATTGATACTCTCGAAGATTACTCCCCCCTTGGTGAATAAGATCGGCCCTTTCCCACGAGACGAACTGCCAGAAGAAGATGAAGCTTCAGCTCCAGGAGAATACCCTAATCCAAACTTATCCTGTTTAATTGGTATATCCAAGACATGCCCCCAGCCTGGGGTGGAACCAGCTTCGACAACAGCCCTAGCTTCCTTAAACGAGGAAAGGTTCAACTCTTGCTTCGCTGCAACAACGGGAGCTACCTCCTTCACCCTGACGGTTTCAAAAGCCTGGCAAAGAGTCTCATGGATCTCACCATCCATTTCAACGTATTTAAAAGACGACAGGTGGCTTACCATGATGTCCTCCTCTCCACAGACTGTCACTATGCTGCCCCCAACAGCATATTTAAGCTTCTGATGCAGCGTGGATGTTACGGCACCAGCAGAATGGATCCACGGCCGACCTAAGAGGCAACTATAGGCGGGCATGATATCCATGATATAGAACACCGCATTAAACGTCTCTGGTCCAACTTGAATTGGCAGGGTCAATTCTCCGAAGACGTGGCGTTTGGTTCCGTCAAAGGCCTTCACGACCAGATCACTGGGCGTGCACAGCAGTCCACGGGTATCCAACTTCATCAGTGCCTTCTTCGGAAGCACGTTAAGCGAGGAACCCGTATCTACCAGGACATGTGACATAATCGTGCCTCTGCACTCTATTGAGACGTGCAGGGCATTGTTGTGATCTCTTCCCTTGGGAGTCAGCTCCAGATCTGTAAATCCCAGCCCATTACCAGCATTGACATGGGCTACTACTTCCTCGAGTTGATTCACCGATATCTCCTGCGGCACGTATGCAGCATTCAGTACCTTCAATAATGCGTTGCGGTGCGCTTCAGAACACAGCAACAGGTTAAGAATCGAGATCTTCGACGGAGTCTGGTGAAGATGATCTACAATCTTGTAGTCACTTTTCCTGATTAGTCGCATGAACTCTTCTGCATCTTTAACCAACAAGTCTTTCTCTGCCCCTGCAGGGACCTCCTCAACAGCTTTACCTTTACCCTTATCCACAGCGTCAGCTCGGACCCCTTTCTCTGCTGCAACCTCTGCCGGTGCGAACACTCTACCACTCCGAGTGATACCACTGACCTCAGCAAGATCCTGCGCAGTCGATCTGGACGGCTCAAGCTCTATCTTCTGACCATTACAATACACTTCGGCGCCGTAATGCCATGGGACGACATTAGTGCTCTCGAATGGGATTGGTCCGGCCCTGGTGATGGTGATAGTAGGCGGACGGGACGCAGAAATAGTAATAGGGTGGCGAGGAATGGTAATGGTAGCAACTTCGTCCGCCTGCTTCAGCACGACTTCCCCTGACGCATTCTCAATGCTCCGACTGAACTGCAAAATACCCTCGGTCATCAGACTTTGGATACCTTCGATCAACTGCTCACACCCATCAGGAAGTGTAGCACAAGCCATGCACATCTCTCCACATCCGGGAAAGAAGCCCTTCTTTAGCAACTTAGCCTTAACAAAACTCAACGGCGTCTTCAGATCTTTGACATCGGTCAGCAAGTCTGAATTCTCTTCAGTGATGACAGCATTCACTCCGCCCCCCCTATGATGAGGCATTGGATTTTTGGTGACGTTGGGCACGCTGTCAGAAAAGTTGATCACCTTGGCGTCGACCAAGTCCTGGACTTTGTGCTTAAAAGCTTTACAATTCTCAACCGTATGGCCAGGTGCCCCAGAATGAAATTCACAAGTAGCATTAGCATCATACTCTGGTGGTGGTGCCCCTGTCAAGGGAGCCATTGTCCTTTTATGAACTAATTGGAGCTGAAGCAACGTCTGCAGAAGCTGTGCATACGGCATAGGAGGAGTTTCAAAATGACGGTTTTCCAGGGGACCCCGATTCTGATATCTCTTATATCCCGGATTATTCTGTTGCTGGGGCTGCTGCTGCGGCTGCGGGGGTGCAGCTGGGATGTTTATGCTAGCGATCTGAGACTGAGGGCCCTTGCCCTTTCTCCTAGCATTAGTGACAGCACTGGCATCTCCCTCTCGACGCTTGCCAGTATAGGGTTTCTTGCTAGCTCCTCCAGCTGAGGATGATTCGCCCTGAATCTTTCCGATCTTTATACCGTTTTCGACATGCTCGCCCAAAGTGATGAGGGCCGAGAATGTTCCGGACATGCCACTGATCAGCTTCTCATAATAGACTCCAGGAAGGGTAGCCACGAACATTTGTACCAACTCACGCTCAACCATCGGCGGTTGAACCCGAGCAGCCAATTCACGCCACCGCTGGGCGTACTCTTTGAAGCTTTCATTGCTCCGCTGCGAGAGATTCTGAAGCTGAACTCGGTTGGGAGCCAAGTCGCTATTATATTGATAGTGGAGAACAAACGCTTCTGCAAGATCTTTCCAGGTGCGCACAACAGCGGGCTCCAAACCCATATACCATTCGAGCGACGGACCATAAAGACTATCCTGAAAGAAGTGCATCAGCAACTTCTCATCGTCAGAATAAGCGGACATCTTTCTGTAATAAGATCGGAGATGAACGCGGGGACAAGTAGTGCCCCTATACTTCTCAAAGATAGGCACCTTGAACTTGTGAGGTACTTTAAAGTCAGCAATCAACCCGAGTTTGGCCATGTCAACGCCCAATGTGTTCTGATTTTCTATATCTCTCATTTTATCTTCCAGCGCCTTGAACCTGAGTCGAGCCTCAGCAGTCAACTCAGCCTCTACACCTCTCTGAGAGAAAATGTCATCCTGATGGTCCTCCAGCCACGGTTGAGGCACCACCATATTCCCTGTACCAACATTGTCGTTGACCGGCCCCATGTTAACATTGGCTCCCAAACCACCATTGCCGGCGCCTGCCGCATTGAGTCCGAGATTAGTCATGAGATTGCCGTTAGCACTACCGTTGCCCCCGGCAGCAGGAACAACGTTCTGTGGAGTATCCCCTTGAGGAGGAGTGGGCACGGCCCCGCCGTGAAGTATTCCATTACTATCAACCCTGGAGATGAGAGGTTGAACCAAAGTACGAAGCTGGTCTTGCCCATTCGCAACTACTTGCATCAGCTCCATAAAACGATCCATCCGTTCACGAAGCTCTTGAACATCTGACTGTACCTGGTCCATGATTCTCGTTTGATTGGCGCGAGTTGAGTAGCGGTGGATGAATCTTTGATCAATCCTGGAGATCGAAAACAGCTCGGAACCTGAGTACCTGAAAAACCTGTCAACATCAAGGGTTAGGAAAAGGTAACAGAATGTATGTCATGCAAGAATGCTTCATGCAAATGCATGCGTGAGTCTGTGTGCTTGAGAGATTATCCCCCGATCCTGGCACCTGCTGACAATAACAAGGAGAGGAATCTAGGCCCAATCATGGAAACAGTAACCTCACATAGCAATAGTCAGATTCGACACATTAAGGACCGAGAACTCGTACGCAACGGTCTTTCTGAGAACGGCTGCAGTAACACAATGAGAGATCTTGGATCAGGGAAACGGTACCTGTCACAGACACACGCTAATGGAATGATTATGCAAGCTAATGCAAAATGCAGGCATGCAACAATATATCCGGGTGGCTGCTGTGGAGATTCGATGTCAACAGTCGCTGATGAGAAGGAAACCCCGGTGTAAAACCACTGATCTGATATGCTGTGAATAACCATCTGATTGGATCGAGATCAAAATTCTGTCCTGACAAGAACGAAGGCCTGATAATAAAGACCCCGGATGCAAGATCAAGGAATATCTGTTGATGAAGTCTTCGGACCCCTACTCAAAATCTGCCCTATCAAGGACAAACAACAACTGCCGATGAGATCTTCAGACCCCACTCAAAATCTGCCCTATCAAGAACAAATAACAACAGCTGACGAGATCCTCAGACCCCACTCAAAAATCTGCTCCATCCAGAGCAAACCACTGATAACAATACTCTGATCGGAACCTGCTCTATCAGGAACAGACAAACACCCGATGATAAAATCCTTTGATCAAACCCTTGCTCTATCAAGAACATCTCTGCAACTGAGAACCCAACATAACTGATTCACTGTCAAGAAAACCAGGTAATCTGGAGGTCAAAGTTTCCTGCAATATCCCGACCCCACTCACAGGTATGATGGACCTAATCCACGGACAAAGGTACGGCATCCTATGCGGTTGTCAGCGTCACAGACTTTCATGAGTGACAATACGATTCCCAGAAGGAGTGGCATCGTCAAGTCATGAAGAGGCCTCTCTTAGCTGACTTCCAAATGATCGGTCCCCAGAGTCGACAATCCTCACGTCTGGACTCCCCTCAGATCCTCAGGACCGGAAAGGAGCACCTCTGCAAGAATCTCGTCTGAGCGCAGATTTTCGTAGGGAACTGTGCCTGCTCAGCAGACAGGTTCGTCTACTACTTCTCCGCAACTATATCTAGGTGTGTACTCAAGCCCAGGTCCGGCTTTTTTACTCACAGTAACATCCCTCTCCCACAGCAGCACAGATAATCATATCAAACTGGAAATAAAATGCGGGAAATAAAATGCGGGAAGTAAAGTGCGGGGAAGTAAAGTGCGGGGAAGTAAAAATGCGATAAATAAACGCAACCCAACGAGCAAACACACAAACGATAGGATTGACTCGCGTAGGGGATGGGAAACGGTCCCAGCATAAGGGATGGGAAAAGTCCCTAGATGCTATAGGTCCCCAGCAGAGTCGCCAGCTGTCGCTTGCGCGAAAATAAGGTGCCAGCATGACAGAAGAGTCGCCACCTTTCGTTATTTATCCCTCAGAGCGGGAAAGGAAACGATTGGAAAAACCTGATGAATAAGGGTAAGACAAGGTCGTCGCAACCATTGTCTGGGTTCGGGAGTCGGTTACGCAAGGGGAAGGTATTAGCACCCCTCACGTCCGTCGTACTCGACGGGATCCTCGCTTGTGTGTTTACTTGGACGGGTTGGTTATAATCTATCTACCTATCAAGGCTGGCTGAAAAAAAAAGAAAAGAAAAATGACTCGGCAAAGCATCGCGCTTTATGCCTACGTATTCCCATCAGAGGGTGAGAAATCAGAGTCAACGTAGTTCGGCCTACGAAGGATTATGGGGAAGGTTGCTCGCTAGGATATCGCGTCCTATGCCTACGTACTTTCATCTGGTATGAAAGATCAGAGCAAACGTAGTTCGGGAAACTACGGGTAAAAATGGCTCAACTAGGAGGGAGACTATCGAGTCCTACTGTTATCATGCCATGGATTCATCCTATGGTTGAGGTTTGAACAGGGAACTCCTAGATGTTGTCATGCATAGGTTTCAACCTAAAAGTCTATCATCAAATCCTCATCAAAGGAAATGAGGGTCCTAAGGGATCATGTCAATGATACACCAAAACAGACAAAAACATCAGCTTTAACAGTAAAATGCATGCAATGCAAGTGAGGGAGGAAATGTGTGTGGGGCTTCAGCCTCCACAAGCTCGTCTCGACCTCAAGCCAGTCATGAAATAACAGCAATCATACTGAAGATAAACAACATACTATCAAGCAATGAACAAATAAAAGGGAATGAAGTGCCAACAGGCAAACAAACACACATGCTTGAGAAAGAAAGAATCTACTCTCTAATTCTAACCCTAATCACGGAATCTGAACAAATCTAAGCACTAGCCCTAAAGCAAACCCTAAACAAGAGAAATCAATCCCAGTCTTCAAGCTTCAGAACAAGCTTACCAAAGAAAGGGAGCTAAGCAAGCAGACTCATAGTGTCTTCCTCAGGAGAACACTAGGAGGTGTATACTCAGGAGTCATACCCTATGTGGCTCAACCACTGTGATCAGTTTATATTCCTCCTCAGGAGAAATTAAACTCACAAGCGAGCTCCAACATCACTGGATATTTAGGAAATCCTATCTGAACTAGTGGAAATAAATGAATAGACTCATAGGACCTTCCTCAGGAAAGTACTAGGAGGCTTCCACTTAGGAGTTGTATCCTATGTGGCTCAACAACTGTGATCAGTTTACATTCCTCCTCAGGAGAAATTAAACTCACAAGCTGGCTCCAACATCATTGGATACTTGAGAAATCCTAGACAAACTAAGGGAACTAAGTGAATAGACCCATAGGACCTTCCTCAGGAAAGTACTAGGAGGCTTTCACTTAGGAGCTGTATCCCATGTGGCTCAACAACATGTGATCAGTTTACATTCCTCCTCAGGAGAAATTAAACTCACAAGTTGGCTCCAACATCACTGGATACTTAAGAAAGAAGTGAGAAGAAAGAATGAAAGTCATTCATAGTGCCTTCCTCAGGAAAGTACCATGAACTTCCCTCAAACTTCAGGATCTCAAACCTCACAGACAGGGGACAATCCAAGCTTTGGGTCTCTGAGTCTTGATCTTCAATCTTCTCTTCATCATGCTCTCCAACAAGATCTTCAGGGCAACACAAGCCCCTCAACAAATTCCCCACAAAGAACCCCAAAGATGAACAGATAACCACAGGGGAGACAAAATCAACAGGCAACTTCAGAAAATACCTAAAAATACTGAACTAATGGGGAAAAATCTAACAATTATTCACAAGGGTCCTCAACACCTACTCATAACATCCACATAGGCCTCTACCTAAAAATCAAGACAAAACTCAATCAAAGAAAGGAATTCATCACCTAAACACAATCTAAACCCTAATTAGGATACCCTACATCTACCCTAATTAAACTAATCAAAATTTAATTCTAAAATTCTAGAAAAAAATCCTATGGGGAACTATGATTCATCATCTAATTGCACAAAAAAGAATGGATTAAAAACCCTAAGGGAAGGTCCTAAAGCAATTCTTGCAAAATCATGATACCAAACTAAACACCATATAAGCTATTTTAAAAGAAAAATCTATTAAAATACTAAACTAAAAAATATAATCCCATTTTTATTTTTAATATTTTCTAAACATTATCATCTACTCATAGAAAAAAGAAGAATTAAAAAACAATTATTTATCAATTTTTAATGAATTTTCTAAAACAGAAAAATATTAATTAAAACAATTAATTCAAATAAAGGGAGGGGGGTGTAACAAGCAAGGCGCGCCAGTTGGTTCAGATGGGCCAGAAATAGGGGGGTGGGAATAGGAATAAGCCCAGAGTGGCTTTAAGTGAAACGACCGCATATGGATGCACTCAGAATTCCTTCATAAACGAACTTCAAATCGTGGCCGTGGGATCTTGGCTTTGGTCAAGGGTCAGACTTGGATCCAAGGGCCACCAAGTCGTCTTCCCCAAATTCAAATACTTTGGAGCCAACTCCATTGATGAGCACTCAAGAACACTCCATCTGCAGCCACTCGTATCCCCTCCATTCTCCACTAAAATTAACAAAACAAAACCCAAACTTGCTCCATTTTTCACCCTGGTTCTGATTATGATCTCACAATCCATTAATATGAACCCTAGCTTTAAACACGATAAAGATCCTAAAAACTGATCAAGAACCAATGTTGTTATTTCTCAAAATTGAATGCGCTAATAGGTTCCTCCTCTCACACTGAGCGTTTCTAGCCAAAGAACTAAGACTATCCTTCACTATTAAGGGAGTTCTTGATCTCAACAGAATTTAGGTCACCATACGAATCATCACCAAATCAAGCCAAATTCTCCAGAAATGATCTACTACTAATACCTAACTATTCTAGCCTATCAATTCCAACAAATTGTGAATAAATTAAAGAGCAGAGAGAAAGATACCAACCTGATAAAATGAGATGAACAGACCAAGGAATTCTTCAAATCAAGACTTGATTCTTTCCAAATTCCTTCAATGGACCAATATCTCGCTTCTGTTTGCAACAAAACTCCTCGAAAGTGTCTGATTCCTTGAAACTGATTTTGAAATGCAGGCTGCCAAACTCGAATGCAGGATCATCAATTATCCATGGATTCTCCCTCAGTTTGCTATGCACACACTCAGTAATACCAATGGAACTTGTTGCAGTTGAAATTATCAACTGAAATGATGTGGAACTCAGAACTTGGTTGTAACTTGCAAGTGAAGAAATGCAATTGTGCTCTCTCTCTCCTCTCTCAATTCTCTCTCTATCACCCACCTTGAACACTATGAAGATCATCCTTCTTATAATGATGGATGGAAGAAGCTGGATCCTTCTAGAATCATCTAGAAAAGTGTGGAAAGTTCTTGAAAATCTCATGTGGGGACAAGTTGAATTTCTCATGTTCCATGCTTCATGCCTTGCCATTTGGTCTTAAAATATCCTTACATGAGATATTGAGAAGGGATGAGTGAAAAACAAGCTCATCTTTGGCTTGTGTAGGGTTTTTCAACATTGCCTTCTTTTTCAAGTAACAACTTTTCAAAGCATCACCCATTTTAAAGCTTCAAATCAAAATTATAGCTAAACCAATGTTTTCAAAATGATTTTTCCAATCAAAATGATATATTGGATGACCTATTTTGGATTTGTGGATCTTCCAAATCACTTTTCAAATTCAACTTTTCAAATTTATAAGCCATTTTTAGTTCATTTTTGACCAATCATGTAATCTCATGCCATGAGCTTTTCCAACAATTTGTGACCTTCTTTATAGACTTAAAATCACATTTTGAACAACTTTCATGTTTTGAGTTTTTCCATTTGAGGCTTGGAAATAGGAGTTTTAGGCATTGGATAAAATGACCTATAACTGACAAATGACCAAAATACCCCTGTCTTGTTCAAACCATAAGTTGAGTTCCACAAATCCTATCAAGGACTTCTACCACTCAAATTAAAGCTAAGGAGATGCCCTTCAACATTCATGTTGACCAAGAGATCATAGGAATCATCCTACTAGGGAAAAAGTTGTCTGCAAGTTGGGTGACTTTCAAGGACCCAGATTCACACACCTCCACTGACCTGTAATTTGTCAAAACCATAACTTGGGCTCTGTAACTCCTATCAAGGACTTCCACCACTCAAGTTAAAGCTAAGAACAAGCTCTACAACATTCATGTTGTGGGGAAGGTGAGATATCAATCACATCTTGGGCTAAAACTGCCTGGAAGATAGGGATCAAATTAGGGTTTTTCACTGACAATCCTTGAAGACCCTGACTTGAAACTTCTCAAACTCTTCACTCATGATGAGTTGGCCTAGGAATCATCTTTATATCATCTCTATGCATCATTCCATGATCTCATGGCCCTTGGATTAGGTCTCAACCTTCTCCAAAACTTCAGCTGATCTAGGGTTGGCCCAGTCAAAACCCTAATTCTATCATTCATGGTTGAATCCTCTGAACTCTTGCATAATGACTTCTCTGGGCTTCATGAAGGCTATCAAGACATCTCATAGGCTTTCCCAAAATATCAAATTTATTCTCAAAGTCTCAGAACCATCTGAGGAGCACCCACAACTTTCAAACTGTGAAGCACACAACCCTGGTTTCAAACCACTTCTTCTGAGGATCTCTTGAACTTTCTGATGAAGGTATCCACTTTCAAACACTCAATGAATAGATAATTGTTGTTCAAATTTTGGGGTGCAACAACGCCTACTATCAGGTATTTGTTCTAATTTGATCTTACAACTAATAGTCCTAATTTGTTCTAACCAATGTCAAGTATTCGGATAGGTTGTCATTCTTGGCCTGGT
This sequence comes from Lathyrus sativus, assembly GCA_963859935.3. Lineage (NCBI taxonomy): Eukaryota > Viridiplantae > Streptophyta > Magnoliopsida > Fabales > Fabaceae > Lathyrus > Lathyrus sativus. Next base: position 528,565,553 of record OZ012740.1, read on the forward strand.
ACTCTCCCCGTACCTGGAGGGCCACGAGCTGAGAATATGTGCAGATTACGACTTCCTTGACTCCAAGGTCTTCAGCGAGGCGTAGACCTGGGAGGAAGGCCTCATACTATGCCTTATTATTGGAGGTGGGGAAAGATATGGTAAGTGATACCTCGAAGAGGATACCCTCCTTGTTTTCCAAGATGATGCCTGCTCCGCTCCCTGCCGAGCTGGTAGCTCCGTCGACGAAGGTTGTCCATCTGCGAGCTCCGCAAGTCGGGGAATCGGGCAAGGTCATCTCTGCCACAAAGTCGGCCAGCGCCTGAGCTTTGAGGGTTTTCCTGCTCTTGTACTAAATGTCGAACTCTGACAGTTCTAGTGACCATTTGAGCATTTGCTGGCCATGTCTGAGCAGTCTAACAGTTGCCTCACGGGTTGATCCGTGCACACCAAGATTGTGTGGGTTAGAAAGTAGTGCCTCAGCCTCCTCGCAACGTTTATGAGGGCCAGGGATACTTTTTTGATATGTGTTGCGGTGGAAATAGGATATCAAACTATTAATGAGTTTGAATCGCAATTCAATTCACAACCGCTCTTTGATTTATCCGAAGGAAAAGGTCAAAAGAGGGAAAACCTATTTTGCATCGTAAACACAATGCGGGGAAAGATCTAGGGTTCGGGGGTTGGTTAAATTTAGGGAAGGTATTAGCACCCTAAACTTCTGTAGTACTCTACAGGAACCTTTTGTTCAAATGTTTACTATTTGCCTTATTTATTTGCTTAAGGTATATGTACATAAGGATTAAAAGTGAGAAAAGAGACCTAAGGGGTTAATTCTAAGTTTACTCGGCAAGACATCGCATCTTGTGCCTACGTATCCTTACGGGAGTGGAATCAGAGTAATCGTAGTTCCCCTCAAAAGGGAGGTTAGAGACTTCTTGACTGTGGTCAAGGTCTCAAGGGGAATAAACGCATCTTAAGGACATGCTTACATGGAGTCTTAAACTCCGATCTCTACGTTATGAATTGTTAAGTTGTAATTAGGGTTAAATTAGGGATTCCTCAGCGGGAAACCCTAAAATGAGCGCGGCGGCTCTTTGACCTAAAGCTAGGGATAGTTTTGTAATCTTGCCTGCGGCGAGGCATTTGTGAAAATTAGGGTTTGCGAGGTTGTAATTTGAGGATTTGAAATTGAGGACTATTGACGCGGCGGTCAAATGCTAGACCTAATTCCTTCGAATGCGTAAGGTGACAGGATATTGCGATACATCGGCAGAAATTTAAATCATTCATCAGCAGAAATTGAATGCGAAAAGTAAACGCGATTATTAGGTTCGCGGGATTACAATCAAGAAACAGTTACAATTATAAACGAAACTTGAATTGAATAAATAACAGTAAACATAGCAAGCTGTAAAACGAATGAACAGTGTTAGTAGGCAACGTCAGATGGCGACCGAAAGAACTATGAGCCAGTGGAGAATAAAAATGCAAGATTTGAGGCTTTTTAGCTGTTTATTTTTGATATAAAGAAAAAATCTATGATTTAAGTTAAAAGAGGTTTTAATACTAAAAAATTAAGTTAATTTTCAAAAAAATAGTTTTAATTTAATGATCTAAAAAAAATTTATTATTATTTTTTTTTTTTTATGTTATCATTATTTATTTTTTTTAAAGGGTTTTCATTATAAAAAAAATTATTATTGATTAGAAAAAGATTATATTTTATTTTTGAAAATAGGCTTTAATAGCATTAAAAAAATTAATAAATTCTTAAAAAACGTAATAATTATAAGTAAACAAAAAAAAATATAAAATAAAAAAAGGGGTTGGGCCGGTAGTTACATCCGGACCCAAACCCGTCACGATGGGGAACACAAAACTCAGGGTTTGGAAACCCTAATCATAGCGGCGCCACGCTCGTCTTCATTCTCTCGTATCCTCTCTCTACTCACTCTTCATCCCGTTCGCGATCCTGTTCCTCTTTGAGTTATCCCTGAAATATCATGAATCACACAGATTAAATTCAAAACTTTACGCATGCAATACTCACGTTTTTTTGTGGCGTAAACGGCTATGAGCAGAAACTGGCAATGATGAAGATTGTTCTGAGCTCAGGGGGGAACTTTGCCCGTCGTTGAAATAGGACGATGTTGGCGATCTCCTTCGGCGAAATATTGCTCGCGTGAGGGTTTGATGATTCCCGTCGCCTTATCGTCGTCCTCTCCACTCTCCCTCTAGGGTTTTTGACACGGTGAGACTGTTCTTTTTATATACTTTCTGATTCTCTTTTGGGCCTTTGTGATTTTTGTTTTTCTTCCATGAAATCCGATTTTCGATTTGATTTGATATTATTTGATTGAGCACCTTTTGGGACAATGACTTTCACAAACTATATCTTTCTGATTTGATCGGAGTTTCCTTTTCTAATCTGATTTTACTGGTTTTCAGATATGATTGGGATTCGTTGCTGATATGGCTTATTCGGTTCGAAAACTTCCTTTTTGGATTCATTTGGAATGTATATTCCCAGCTTGATTCGATTTGCTTTCAGAAACGGGCTTACTTCGATCTGTTTTGGAACCAACCCTATTTTGGATATTGTGAATTGTTTTGACCTTCTGAAATACGGATACTTGTTTCCATTCTGATAGTTGTGAACTCGCGATACGCCTTTTTCCTGATTCAATTTAGTGACCCTGTTTCATTTTCTCCTAACAGAGTTATGTGAACTCGTTTCGCAGATTTTGATGCTTTCTTTAAATGTGAGCCTGGGTCTCCTGTATGGTGAACTCGCGGCGTTCAGTTACTCGTGAACTTTTTTCTTGAACTGAAGCTGGATATGATGTTTGTGAACTGAACCTTTGGCTCTCGTAATCTCTGATTTCAACTAATTTCATTGTGAACCTTGGGCTATGATGTGTGAACTGAGCCCTAAACTTTGCGCTTTGTTTTTCCAATGTGCCTTGCACATTTGATCATGATTCGCTCTGAACTGATATGTTTTAGTTTTGTTCTGAACTTGCTTCGTTCAGTTTGGTTATCAGTTGGAATTCACTTATGCTTTTCTATTCTTTTTTCCAGGATAGGTACTACGCTTTGGTTGAGTTAAACGCCGCCGAGGATGGTACGTGGCGATGATGACAGCTTGTCTGAGCCCGATGAGGGAAACTCTTCGATGAGGCCGCGGTTGCCATGAGTTCGGTTGCTTGATTGTTGGGCAATGATGTTTGCTGAGCCCGGTTTCCCGCACATGTGCTGGCTCGGATTTCAATTACGGCAAGCTTATCCTTGTGTCTGTTGTTCCAATGACATGAATTCCATAATGCCTTGTGAGCTGAGTTCACGTTTGGTTCAGCTGCTGTTGTGATTTTGATGGTGCTGTTACGGGTGCCGTGATTTGTGTTGTTGCCTGATGCCACTTCGGTGAAGTTATTCACATTTTTTGTGGCTCTGATGCTTTCTGGACTTTCGGTACACTGTTTGGATGCAGCTTGATGCAACCTGTTTTTGTACTTCATTTTCTTATTCTGTTTGAACCTGCTGTTACCTCTTTCTTTGGATCCTGTTGTGACAGACCTACGAGATATTTTCTTATGGCTTCTTGCGCATAAGTCTGCCTTCTGATGCATTGTTTAGTTTGCATACGGTGTTCTGTTTGCACTTTGATGCGGTTTTGGCTTGTATTTCAATTCTCTTGTCCTGTTCAGGATTGCTGCAGTTTGATGCCTATGGCATCTTATGAATCATTTTGTGTTTTGAATGCTGAAACTGATATTGATGTGTTTGTGGATTTTCAGGTGTGGGAAGTTTTGAAACCAAAGCGACTCAGACCTGCCGGCATCCGGGTCTGAGTCAGAACTTGCCTATGTTGCCTTATTCTCGTATCAGTTTGGAAATCCAATCGCGGCAAAACGAATCAGTCCCACTTCATTTATTTTTTCTATCTCTCGGATGTCCCATATTGATAAGAACCTGTATTACCTGATCTGACGCCCACGGCGCGGATCGGTAACGGGGGTAGGACGCAGCTTCGGTTGTGCCACTCCCGGCACTCGATGATGACATTGTTCTGAGAGTGTCAAAAAACTCCTAACCTTTTTCTATATTGTTTGTTTTGCTTTGATGTGCAGGTTAGTCGAGATTCGCGGCGAAGCTCAAGGGCCAACATGAAGACACTTAGCATTTTTAGGACTTAGGATTTTTAGATTTAATGTAATTCCTTTAAGATTGAGAACTTTTAATGTACTTCCTTGTAACAGCACTTTATAAAATATGAGGCAACATCCACTTCTTGTATGATGACATTATTTATGAAATAAAATTCTCAAAGTTTTGAATTTATTTATATTTTATTCTTAGTTAAAAAATATAAACAAATGTGAATAAATCCACAAGTATTTAATTCATTAACATAGGCATAAAACATAAATATTCCCAAGTGGTATTTGTGATCCTAATCTCATCATCCGATTAAAATGTTAACCAATTGTTTCATAACCAAACACATATGGGCACCGTAATCACAACATTTTCAGCATCAACAGCAAAACTAATCGTAATTAAACTCCACTGACCAAATGCCAAATCTCAATATGATCAGAACTGGTGATTGATAAATGCCTCAAAACCATAACGTATCAAATGCCTCAGAATTTTAATAACAGCCCGTCTTCAAGGAATTGGTAGAATTTGTGTAAAATGACCAAAATACCCCTGGGACCCAATCTGCAAAACAAACACCTTCATAACTTGTTAGTGGTTAGCAAATGTACATATGAGATGCTATGCGAAATGACTGACTAAATATAAGGGTAAAATTTGGGGTATTACAGTTGCCCCTATTTAAATAGCTACACCCGACGATTTGAGTGACAGAGACTCGAGGAATCGTGGTGGAGAGATTTAAATATAGATAACCGAAAATTTTGCCCTTATATGCGACGGTATGCAATGCTATGGGCAAAGCGAGGACCGCTTAATGCAGATGATATGAATATGATACGATGCGTATGAATGCGAAAATGCTGACGAACATGACGACACCGGGACAGACGCCACGAGGAGAACTCACTGGGGAAAATGACGCGCTGAGCCACAGTACAACACTGGGGAAATCTAAAAATGATAGTCAACTGGTGCGAATGACCAATTGTCACTTTTAGAAAAGGAACGAGATCCTCAAATGGAGATGGTACCTATGAGACGGCCTCCACTGGGGAATCTAAAAATAAAATTGGATCACGTACGATTGTAAGATCGATTACAGAATGCCGGAGCATTGAGCAAAGAATAACATCCAAGCTTCTGTAAACTATCTCTCGTGACAGGATCAAACGGACTTTTCGGAAATCCGTATCAAATATACAGGGTAAAGACCGGCTGTATGCCAAAATAAATGGACTTTAATGAGGAATGCCCTGATAAGCTTCCCGAGGGAGAACTGTCACTTATCGTTGGAAGGGACTTATGTGCAAAAATGGATAAACACTCAAATAAAGAGGTTGCTGCTTATCTAAATAAATCTTCTCGCATTTAGGGTCGGCGTCTGGAATACGATTCTGATTTTTCTCTTACTGAAGGATAAATAAACTTCTTCATGTTTCAAGATCGTGCTCTCCTGAACATGAAAAGGGTAAACTGAACTTCCTCATACTTCAGAATCGTGCTCTCCTGAATATGAAACTGGATGACTGAATATACTCATACTTCAGAATCGTGCTCTCCTGAATATGAAACTGGATGACTGAATATACTCATACTTCAGAATCGTGCTCTCCTGAATATGAAACTGGATGACTGAATATACTCATACTTCAGAATCGTGCTCTCCTGAATATGAAACTGGACGACTGAATATACTCATACTTCAGAATCGTGCTCTCCTGAATATGATTTGGTTGTAAATGAATTTTTTCATACTTCAGAATCGTGCTCTCCTGAATATGAAAATGGATAATCGAACTTCCTCATAACTCAGAATCGTGCTCTCCTGAATATGATTCGGCTCTTGAAATTTCCTCATTTTTCAGAATCGTGCACTCCTGAAAAACGGCCAACTGAACTTCCTCATAACTCAGAATCGTGCTCTCCTGAATATGATTCCGCTCCTTCTTTTACTAAAGGATAAATGAACTTCTTCATAACTTCAGAATCGTGCTCTCCTGAATACGATTTGGTTCATACCTCAAGACGGCAGGTAAATGGAAGCCCAACTGCTCCATGGAGATGGCCATTTGCTGCGAGTCATAACGAGGATAGGATCGACTTCTTAGGTGAGAAATGTCGTATGTTGATGCTGTAAGATGTAAAGTGTAAAGGGTTGTAACATGTAGGATTGTAAAGTGTTGTACTGATATATTTTCCAGGCGTGAACTGGCGTGTATCTGTAAAGGATTGTAGTTGATTTTCTTGAAAGATAGTGCAAAATAAATGCACGTCCGGGTACAGTGATAAACTTCTCGAGCGAGATAGTCGCGTATCTTTCATGGTATGGTGAAAATCTTTAGATGGTGCAAAATAAATGCACGTCCGGTTGGGCTTGACTACCGACATGACTGAGATTCAATCTAGGATCGAGCTAGAAAGAAGACTGGTAATCAAGACTCCATCGAGGGAATGAACTTGAAGGGTAAACATCTTATACTGGTGAGGAAAGATAACTGAAGTAACCGTCATCCACGAGGATCGAGCTCTGTGGGGAAACTGGAAGCAAGTAAGTATTTTATGCTTAGGGCTGACAATCTATTTGAAGAGACCGGACGAACCCAGTTATTCGGCGGTAACAACCAATGATAGAGACACAATGAACCTGTGAATGCTAATGCATATGTTAATGTGAATGTATGTTAATGTGAATGTAGTTAAATATGCAGGATGTTATGAAATGAGTATGTAATGAGTATGTAATGAATATGTAATGAATATGTAATGAATATGTAATGAATATGTAATGAAATAGGCATGTGATGCTTATGCCCTTGCGTATGCCGACGAAACAGACTAGAGACGGAACGAGAGATGAAATAAACATCTCGACAGAAATACCCTGCGTTCTCTGCAACCAATACGTCAATCATGGGAGGGAATGGTAGGACCAAATCTGGTTTCAAAATTCTGAATTCTCTGGGGAGAAGGTAATCCGCTTGGGTGTACAGTATCACGTCTTCACATGGGGAGAAGAAAACCTGAGGGACACTTTTGATTTACCCAAGAAAAAGTTGTCAGCTTATAGTCTCTCTGGGGACTGTGTTAGAGCAATGGTTTGAAAGTGTTTCTGCAATAATGATATTTCCGGGGAATGAAGAGATCCTTTCGGAATTTCCACTAGTCAAAGTAATTTATTACATTTCAAATTTGTTTTTGAAAAACAGTTTTGAAAAATCTACAATGCACCTTTCATTTTCAAATTTTAAGAATAAACGCATTTTGCATAACAATAGAAAACAAAGAGCGATGCACCAAGGAATGTAAGTAACGAGATGGTTTCTTTTATTTAAAGGGCGGTAGCTCGCTGAAGGCATAGCTCCACAGATGATTATGTTTTGAAATTGGCAACATGGGAAAAAGTTACATCGAATCCAATGACACCTACTGACGCTAATAACATACGACTAATCCAGAATCCTGCTTTGGGCAAGGATGAAAGAACTGAAACATGGCTCTTATGCGGAGAGTGTGTTCGAGATAATCAGTGTCTTCTGATGCAATGAAATGCCTTTGTCCCTAACTTTTGCCTGGACCGCCCTCTCGGGTTTTCAATCCACCGGGACGCTCTTTTTTGCCTAAGCCGCCCTTTCGGGTTTTCGACTTAGCGAGCTTTTTATTATTATTTCTTCTTTTCTTTTTTTTTTCAACCCTTACTTTTGCCTAAATCGCCTTTTACAGGTTTTCGACTTAGCGGGTTTTTAGGCATAATATTTTCGGACTGCATCAGAATTCACGGGATGTGCTAGTTCTTCACCATCCATTGTCGTAAGTATCAGAGACCCTCCGGAGAAAACAGTCTTTACAACGAATGGGCCTTCATAATTGGGCATCCACTTTCCACGCATATCTTTATGTACTGGTAAGATCTTTTTGAGTACGAGCTCTCCTTGACGGAACTCGCGGATACGAATCTTCTTATCAAACGCTCTTTTCATCCGTTTCTGATATAATTGCCCATGGCACATGGCTGTCAAACGCTTCTCGTCAATGAGATTCAACTGATCCAGTCTGTCTTGAACCCACTCGGCTTCCTCAAGTTCAGCCTCCATTAACACTCTTAACGAAGGTATCTCTACTTCGATGGGGAGCACGGCGTCCATTCCATACACCAATGAGAAAGGTGTTGCCCCTGTCGAAGTTCTCACTGAGGTTCTGTATCCATGCAAAGCAAACGGTAACATCTCATGCCAATCTTTGTAAGTCACAACCATCTTTTGCAGGATCTTCTTGATATTCTTATTCGCAGCTTCAACGGCCCCATTCATCTTAGGACGGTACGGAGAAGAATTGTGGCGAGTGATCTTGAAACTATCACACAGCTCTTTCATAGTCTTATTATTCAGATTGGTGCCATTGTCAGTTATTATCCGGCTTGGGACTCCATAACGGCAGATGATCTCTTTCCTGATGAATCGGGCGACCACTTGCTTGGTCACGTTGGTGTAGGAGGCAGCCTCTACCCACTTGGTGAAATAATCAATGGCAACAAGGATAAAACGATGACCATTAGAAGCTTTCGGCTCGATTGCCCCAATCATGTCAATGCCCCACATAGAGAACGGCCATGGTGAAGACAACACATTCAACGGTGACGGAGGTGCATGCATTTTATCAGCATAAATTTGGCACTTATGGCATTTTCTAGCGTATTGGATGCAGTCGGCTTCCATGGTTAACCAGTAATACCCAGCCCTTAACATCTTCTTGGACATGGCATAACCATTGGCATGAGTTCCGAAGGTCCCCTCATGAATTTCCTGTAGTAACATGTCCGCTTCCCGTTTATCAACACATCTGAGCAGAACCATGTCGTGATTTCTCTTGTATAACACACCATTACTGATAAAGAATTTGGACGCCAGTCTTCTCAATGTCTTTTTGTCCAGACCAGTAGCACCATCGGGATACTCCTGCTTGACGAGATAGTTCTTGATATCATGAAACCAAGGCTTTTCATCCACCTCAACTTCTTCGACCATCTGACAATAAGCGGGCTCAACCTTGCGCTCTATATGGATAAGAGGTGCTTCATTAACGAATTTAACTTTCCACATAGATGCTAACATGGCTAAAGCATCAGCTACGTGATTCTCGGATCTAGGAACATGCTCGAACTCTATCTCGTCGAAATACTTGATCAGCTCAATAATATAGTCCTTATAAGGGATCAGCTTCTCATTCTTCGTTTCCCACTTGCCTTGTACCTGGTAAATAACCAAGGCTGAGTCACCACTTACTTTAAGAAGTTTGATTCGGAGGTGAATCGCCGCTTCGAGGCCGAGGATACACGCTTCATACTCTGCGACGTTGTTAGTACACTCAAAGTCCAACCTCGCTGTAAATGGAGTGAATCCACCCTTTGGGTTCATCAAAACGGCGCCTATACCATGCCCATTGAAATTCGAGGAGCCATCAAACATCATCTTCCACCAAAGACCTGGTTCTGGACCTTCGCTCGGATCTGGCTCTTCACAATCTCTTTTAATCAACAAAATATCCTCATCAGGAAAATCGAGCTTAAGAGGTTCATAATCTTCAACTGGCTGGTCTGCGAGATAATCAGATAAGATACTACCCTTAATCGCCTTCTGGGGTACATACTGGATGTCATATTCGGATAACAACATGTGCCAACGGGCTAGCCTCCCGGTTTGAGCAGGTTTTTCGAAAATATACTTGATCGGATCCATTTTAGAAATCAATAACGTGGTATGACAGACCATATATTGCCGAAGGCGCTTAGCGGCCCATGCCAATGCACAACAAGTTTTCTCCAATGGTGAGTATCTGTTTTCGCAATCGGTAAACTTCTTGCTCAGGTAATAAATCGCATGTTCCTTTTTCCCAGTCTCATCATGTTGTCCAAGCACACAACCCATAGACTTCTCCAGAATAGTAAGGTACATAAACAACGGTCTTCCAGGTACGGGAGGAATTAGAATAGGGGGATCTTGCAAATAACCCTTAATCTTCTCAAACGCTTTCTGACAATCGGGGTTCCACTCAACCGTCTGCCCCTTGCAAAGTAACTTGAATATCGACTCACAAGTAGCGGTCATATTAAAGATAAACCTGGAAATGTAATTCAGACGTCCCAGAAAACCTCTAACTTGCGTCTCGGTTCGCGGAGCCGGCATATCTTGAATGGCTCGGACTTTGTCAGGATCCACCTCAATCCCTCGCTGGCTAACAATGAAACCAAGCAGTTTTCCAGATCTGACACCGAAGGTACATTTAGCAGGGTTCAATTTCAACTGATATTTCCTGAGTCGTTCAAACAATTTCACCAAATGGTCTAGATGCTCCTCTTCACTCTGAGATTTGGCTATCATATCGTCCACATACACCTCAATCTCTTTGTGCATCATATCATGAAAAAGAGTGGTCATAGCACGTTGGTAAGTTGCCCCTGCGTTCTTTAAACCGAAGGGCATGACCTTGTAGCAGAAGGTTCCCCAAGGAGTAATGAAAGTAGTCTTCTCTCGATCATCTGGATCCATCTTGATCTGATTATAGCCAGAGAAACCATCCATAAATGAGAACAACGCAAAACTGGCTGTATTGTCTACCAGTGTATCGATATGTGGCAGAGGGAAATCATCTTTCGGACTTGCTTTGTTCAGATCCCTGTAGTCTACACACATCCTAACTTTACCGTCCTTTTTAGGCACTGGCACGATGTTGGCAACCCAATCTGGATACTTTGCGACTGCCAAGAAACCTGCATCCAACTGCTTTTTAACCTCATCTCGAATCTTCAAAGCCATGTCGGGTCTCGTTCTTCGGAGTTTCTGCTTGATAGGTGGACAATCTGGCTTAAGTGGCAACTTGTGAACAACAATATCTGTGTTCAGGCCCGGCATATCTTGATACGACCACGCAAACACATCAATGTACTCTTTTAACAACTCAATCAACCTCAGCCTAATCTCCGTCCCAAGCATTGCACCAATCTTGACCTCTCTCTTGCTCTCATCTGTACCGAGATTAATTAGGTCCACCTGCTCTTTATGCGGTTGAAGCTCTGTGTACTCGTACTCAATCAATCTCGTCAGTTCCGCGGGTACTTCAAAATCTTCTTCACCCTCGTCCTCAGCTTGATTGATGGGTGCATCCCAGTCAGGAGTGTCAGTAAAGTCATCGGATCCAACAAGGTTTACGATGTCTCTGCATGATGGAAGGCTTACTTAATTAAAATGCTCGAAGATATGTAAGAATGAAATGCTGTTTTTTTTTATTATTATTATTTTTTTTTTTGGGAAAAAGGTTGCCAATTTCATTTTTAAAGGTGAAAACGAAAAACGCAAATGAACCAAAGTGGAATTGAACAAAATGCTTTTATTAATATCTTTTTAGGAATGAAAGGTGGCCCAATAAAAGCGACCCTATAGCCTTGGGCAGAGCTACGGATTTTTATTTGAAAATGTAAATGAAACTTTTAAAAAACAATTACTTTGACAAGGGAAAGATAACAGGGATCTCTACGGCCTCCCAGTTGTTCAAAACTGCATCACCCTTAAACACCAGGTTGCTCAGCTCTTCATTTTCCTCACAGTCGCTGATGGCATTGACTTGGAAACCTCCGCTGACAAATACCTCTTGGATAACCTTCGGACGCCCTTCGACGGTTGTGGCAGCTCCATTCTGAGTTGGTTTGTAACCCAACCCAGAGCGATCAGTCTTGGTCTTGACATCGATTACCTCTCCCCAACCTTCAGGAATGCCCCTGTCAATTGTTGCTTTGGTACTCTTCAGAGATGCAAAAGATGGATTACCCTGACCCACTGTCTCTTCGACTTCCAGCAGAACAGCATTGGCGATCTCAAGTGCTTGAAAGGAGATGTCTAAAGCATTCTCATCGGCCTCGATGTAACGGAAAGAAGACAGGTTACTGACCATCAGATCCTCCTCACCGTGTATAATAACCAACTTTCCATCGATCACGAATTTCATCTTTTGATGTAACGTTGAGGTCACTGCCCCAGCGGCATGGATCCACGGCCTTCCAAATAAACAACTGTAATTGGGATTAATGTCCATGACTTGAAACGTGATATTAAAAACTTGAGGACCGATCAGGATAGGAAGCTCAACCTCCCCCATTACCGACCGACGAGAGCCATCGAAAGCCTTGACGACCAAAGGAGTAGGTTTCAACACAGTCTCTTTACAAGCCAACTTATCAAGAACTCTCTTGGGTAGAACATTCAAAGAAGACCCGGTGTCTACTAGCACTCTCGCTAAATTGTCCTCCTGACATTTCACCGATATATGTAAAGCACGATTATGGTTCGGACCCTCCTTCGGTAACTCTTCATTGCTGAAACTGAGGGTGTTACAGGCGGTCAAATTGGCAATCACACTGTCAAACCGACTGGTGCTGATATCTTGATCCACATGTGCTTGAGTCAAAACCTTCTGCAAGGCCATCCTATGAGCGGGCGAACTCATCAACAGAGATAAAATCGAAATCTTGGAAGGAGTTTGATGAAGTTGGTCAATAACTTTATAGTCACTTTTCTTGATGATCCTCAAAAACTCAGCATCTTCATCATTCGTAACAGCTCCCTTTCCTTTGTCTTTGGCAGGTATTGGGATACTAGTTATTTCCTTGGGTGGGACCTCATTGGAATGGGGAGTATACACACGGCCGCTGCGAGTCATCCTGCTTACCTCTGCGATATTGGTCACCGTGCCCGTAACCTCTTCATTTGGAATAACCTTCCCAGACTCCTTGTCAATCATCGTCACGTCATATTTCCAAGGCACAGCTTTAGGATCACTGAAAAGAAACGGACTCGGTCTTCGAATAACTATAGGCTTAGGCTGATTCACTTCAAGGATATACGACTTCGGTATATCGAACACGAGATTGGCGGAGCCTGCCCCTGGTAGATTAAACACTGGTACCTTACCCTTTGATTCGGGCTGATGGAAGACAGGCTCAACCACAGCGACCTCATCTTTCTTGTATTGGCTTGTCACTTGTAAAACACCCTCATTAATTAACCTCTGAACATCATTCTGAACCAACACACAACCCTTAACACTGGCTTCACAACTTACGCATGCAACGTGGGAAGTATCTACCAAACCAGCTTCAAACAGTTTCGAATGGAACATCTTGAGAGGAGTCTTAATCTGTCCAACGTCAAGGGCATAACCTTCCCCCGAATCAACACTAATGGCATTGACACTCTCATGGTTAGGAAAAGGGTTCTTCTTAACATTCGGTTGAGGATCTTCAAATGACAAAATCTTCTTTTCCAATAAATCCCTGACAATATTTTTGAGAGCATAACAATTCTCCAGATCATGACCAGGCGCACCCTCATGAAATAAACAATGAGCGGCGGCGTTGTAATTAGCGGGTAGAGGATTAGGAGGCGGACCCAAAGCCCGATTAGTGATGAGACCCTGCTTGACCAAAGAGGGATACAACTCGGTAAAAGTCATCGGAATCGGCGGACAAGGTTTATACGTTCTTCTGTTCGGAACATTCTGGCGAGGAGCCGGACTTTTTGGCTGTTGAGGAGCAGGAGTATTGGGCGCCTGTAGGTAGTTGACAGGAGGCGGATAAACAGGAGGTTGTTGCATAGGTTGATACATGGGAACCTGTTGGTTGAAAGAAGGTGTAATAGCGGCCACATAGGGTTGTTGAGCATATTGGACTGGGTACCCTGGAGGTTGAGCATAACCTTGTGGATGTCGATAAAAGCGTTCTCTTGGTCTACCAGAGGATATAGCATTAGTCTCACCCTCCTTCTTTTTCTGGGAGCTATACGGAGGTTTCTTCGGCTGATCCTTAGAAGTACCATGATTATTTGTCATTTTACCACTTTTCATACCCAATTCAATCTTGACACCCACAGCAACGATGTCGGAGAAATTTGAAGTCGCACTACCCACCATTCTCTCGTAAAATTCTGGACGGACCGTGTCGACAAACCAATCAGCTAACTCTTTCTCGGTCAAAGGAGGTTCTACCTGCGAAGCAGTCTCTCTCCACCTTTGGGCATATTCTTTGAATGACTCAGAATTCTTTTGTGACATACTCAGCAACTGTCTTCTGTCAGGAGCCAGATCCATGTTGTACTTGTAGTGTTTGATGAAAGCGTCATATAGATCTTGAAAGTTCTTAATGCGAGACTGGTCTAAAGTTAAATACCACTTGGAGGAAGCACCCTTCAAACTATCTTGGAAGCAATGAATCATCAGTTTATCATTCTCAACATGGGCAGCCATTTTGCGATAATACATGATCAGATGACTCTTAGGACAGGTGGCACCTTCATAACGATCGAAATTCGGAGTTTTGAACTTCGGGAGAATAACCAAACCCGAGACCAAACAAACATCCCTTGCAGCAGTCCCAAAAATTTGATCACCCTCTACCTTTTTCAATCTCTGGACGATAGTGTTTACTTCCTCACGAAGCTTATCATGTTTCTCATAGCCCTCAACTTTCTCATCAAGGTTATCAAAAACGGTCTCATTGAAGTACGGTTGCGCACGAGTGTGTACAACAGGTGGTGCAAATATAGGAGCCCCCCTAGAAACTTCAGAAAATAAAGGCACGGCTTGCTGAACAGGTTGATTGATCGGAACAGTGGCTTGAGGAGGCACAAAACCTGGAGCAAGACCATAAGGTGGGTCCCTTGCTACGGTCACACTTGGTGGAGGGTCCACAGTAACGCCGGTAATCTCAGAAACAACAGTGGGCTGGGTATCCATCTTAGCATTCATGACATGTAACAATTCCATCATACACCCCATACCCCCTCGAAGGTCTTCAAGTTCATTGCTAAGGCGATCAATCTCTTTTGCCTGATCCTCCATTCTTTTCCGAGTTTGAGCTCTGGTGTTGTATTGGTGCCGAGAACTCAGGGTGACGAAACTGGAAGGCGAGAGAACCGAACATGAGAAAACGGAAGACACACGCAATGCAAAAAATGATGCTGTGATGAAGATTTCATGGAATTCAAACATTTATGAATGTCGTGGGGTACCAAGGAAATCTTTTCCTTGTTTTTCATTTCATTTTTTTTTATTCATGGTATCCCGCGATATCTGTAAATGGTATTTGAACTCCATGAAACACAATGAGATGCTTTATGGATGCAATGCATGAAAACACACAAAGTCCTAGGTTAAAGGAACGTGAGTGGAGTCAAGGTCTACCCATCCCAAAAGGAGTGTACTATAGGTTAGTTGTACCTGCCAAACAAGGTTCTACAAAGTGCCCAAAGTCATCAGCCCATCTTTCGGATATTATCAACCTTCCGATTGACTCGGGGGTTAATAATATTCTCAAGAGAACCTCTTTTGAGTGTAGTATCGCGTAGCAGCCATTGTATGATTACTCCCACATAGCTCCCGCACTACGTCCTAAATAAGGCCAGGGTGGTGTTAAGGTACTACGGTCCTCAATGTCACAGACTCCAATCGACCATGGAAAAAGTTTTTACGATTACTCGTTCAACCGAACCATTTTCGAAAAGGTCTCAACTGAGCGGTGATTCTCGAATCAGCTTGGTCGGGATTCAACTCCCTATAAGCCTCATCGAATATATCCCCATCCTATAATAATGTCACTAGTCCGGGCGTAGGACTTATCTCACAGCACAAGGAATAGTCCCACAATCAAAGCACAAATATATACATGCAAATGAATAATAACACAGATAGTAATAAATATGAACAAATTAGGGATAACCCTCAATAATTAGATTCCCCAGTGAAGTCGCCATTTTCTGTTGCGGTGGAAATAGGGTATCAAACTATTAATGAGTTTGAATCGCAATTCAATTCACAACCGCTCTTTGATTTATCCGAAGGAAAAGGTCAAAAGAGGGAAAACCTATTTTGCATCGTAAACACAATGCGGGGAAAGATCTAGGGTTCGGGGGTTGGTTAAATTTAGGGAAGGTATTAGCACCCTAAACTTCTGTAGTACTCTACAGGAACCTTTTGTTCAAATGTTTACTATTTGCCTTATTTATTTGCTTAAGGTATATGTACATAAGGATTAAAAGTGAGAAAAGAGACCTAAGGGGTTAATTCTAAGTTTACTCGGCAAGACATCGCATCTTGTGCCTACGTATCCTTACGGGAGTGGAATCAGAGTAATCGTAGTTCCCCTCAAAAGGGAGGTTAGAGACTTCTTGACTGTGGTCAAGGTCTCAAGGGGAATAAACGCATCTTAAGGACACGCTTACATGGAGTCTTAAACTCCGATCTCTACGTTATGAATTGTTAAGTTGTAATTAGGGTTAAATTAGGGATTCCTCAGCGGGAAACCCTAAAACGAGCGCGGCGGCTCTTTGACCTAAAGCTAGGGATAGTTTTGTAATCTTGCCTACGACGAGGCATTTGTGAAAATTAGGGTTTGCGAGGTTGTAATTTGAGGATTTGAAATTGAGGACTATTGACGCGGCGGTCAAATGCTAGACCTAATTCCTTTGGATGCGTAAGGTGACAGGATATTGCGATACATCAGCAGAAATTTAAATCATTCATCAGCAGAAATTGAATGCGAAAAGTAAACGCGATTATTAGGTTCGCGGGATTACAATCAAGAAACAGTTACAATTATAAACGAAACTTGAATTGAATAAATAACAGTAAACATAGCAAGCTGTAAAACGAATGAACAGTGTTAGTAGGCAACGTCAGATGGCGACCGAAAGAACTATGAGCCAGTGGAGAATAAAAATGCAAGATTTGAGGCTTTTTAGCTGTTTATTTTTGATATAAAGAAAAAATCTATGATTTAAGTTAAAAGAGGTTTTAATACTAAAAAATTAAGTTAATTTTCAAAAAAATAGTTTTAATTTAATGATCTAAAAAATTTTTATTATTATTATTTTTTTTTATGTTATCATTATTTATTTTTTTTAAAGGGTTTTCATTATAAAAAAATTATTATTGATTAGAAAAAGATTATATTTTATTTTTGAAAATAGGCTTTAATAGCATTAAAAAAATTAATAAATTCTTAAAAAACGTAATAATTATAAGTAAACAAAAAAAAAATATAAAATAAAAAAAGGGGTTGGGCCGGTAGTTACATCCGGACCCAAACCCGTCACGATGGGGAACACAAAACTCAGGGTTTGGAAACCCTAATCATAGCGGCGCCGCGCTCGTCTTCATTCTCTCGTATCCTCTCTCTACTCACTCTTCATCCCGTTCGCGATCCTGTTCCTCTTTGAGTTATCCCTGAAATATCATGAATCACACAGATTAAATTCAAAACTTTACGCATGCAATACTCACGTTTTTTTGTGGCGTAAACGGCTATGAGCAGAAACTGGCAATGATGAAGATTGTTCTGAGCTCAGGGGGGAACTTTGCCCGTCGTTGAAATAGGACGATGTTGGCGATCTCCTTCGGCAAAATATTGCTCGCGTGAGGGTTTGATGATTCCCGTCGCCTTATCGTCGTCCTCTCCACTCTCCCTCTAGGGTTTTTGACACGGTGAGACTGTTCTTTTTATATACTTTCTGATTCTCTTTTGGGCCTTTGTGATTTTTGTTTTTCTTCCATGAAATCCGATTTTCGATTTGATTTGATATTATTTGATTGAGCACCTTTTGGGACAATGACTTTCACAAACTATATCTTTCTGATTTGATCGGAGTTTCCTTTTCTAATCTGATTTTACTGGTTTTCAGATATGATTGGGATTCGTTGCTGATATGGCTTATTCGGTTCGAAAACTTCCTTTTTGGATTCATTTGGAATGTATATTCCCAGCTTGATTCGATTTGCTTTCAGAAACGGGCTTACTTCGATCTGTTTTGGAACCAACCCTATTTTGGATATTGTGAATTGTTTTGACCTTCTGAAATACGGATACTTGTTTCCATTCTGATAGTTGTGAACTCGCGATACGCCTTTTTCCTGATTCAATTTAGTGACCCTGTTTCATTTTCTCCTAACAGAGTTATGTGAACTCGTTTCGCAGATTTTGATGCTTTCTTTAAATGTGAGCCTGGGTCTCCTGTATGGTGAACTCGCGGCGTTCAGTTACTCGTGAACTTTTTTCTTGAACTGAAGCTGGATATGATGTTTGTGAACTGAACCTTTGGCTCTCGTAATCTCTGATTTCAACTAATTTCATTGTGAACCTTGGGCTATGATGT
The DNA here is from genome assembly GCA_963859935.3 of Lathyrus sativus. Classification (NCBI taxonomy): domain Eukaryota; kingdom Viridiplantae; phylum Streptophyta; class Magnoliopsida; order Fabales; family Fabaceae; genus Lathyrus; species Lathyrus sativus. Next base: position 528,583,888 of record OZ012740.1, read on the forward strand.
GTGAACTGAGCCCTAAACTTTGCGCTTTGTTTTTCCAATGTGCCTTGCACATTTGATCATGATTCGCTCTGAACTGATATGTTTTAGTTTTGTTCTGAACTTGCTTCGTTCAGTTTGGTTATCAGTTGGAATTCACTTATGCTTTTCTATTCTTTTTTCCAGGATAGGTACTACGCTTTGGTTGAGTTAAACGCCGCCGAGGATGGTACGTGGCGATGATGACAGCTTGTCTGAGCCCGATGAGGGAAACTCTTCGATGAGGCCGCGGTTGCCATGAGTTCGGTTGCTTGATTGTTGGGCAATGATGTTTGCTGAGCCCGGTTTCCCGCACATGTGCTGGCTCGGATTTCAATTACGGCAAGCTTATCCTTGTGTCTGTTGTTCCAATGACATGAATTCCATAATGCCTTGTGAGCTGAGTTCACGTTTGGTTCAGCTGCTGTTGTGATTTTGATGGTGCTGTTACGGGTGCCGTGATTTGTGTTGTTGCCTGATGCCACTTCGGTGAAGTTATTCACATTTTTTGTGGCTCTGATGCTTTCTGGACTTTCGGTACACTGTTTGGATGCAGCTTGATGCAACCTGTTTTTGTACTTCATTTTCTTATTCTGTTTGAACCTGCTGTTACCTCTTTCTTTGGATCCTGTTGTGACAGACCTACGAGATATTTTCTTATGGCTTCTTGCGCATAAGTCTGCCTTCTGATGCATTGTTTAGTTTGCATACGGTGTTCTGTTTGCACTTTGATGCGGTTTTGGCTTGTATTTCAATTCTCTTGTCCTGTTCAGGATTGCTGCAGTTTGATGCCTATGGCATCTTATGAATCATTTTGAGTTTTGAATGCTGAAACTGATATTGATGTGTTTGTGGATTTTCAGGTGTGGGAAGTTTTGAAACCAAAGCGACTCAGACCTGCCGGCATCCGGGTCTGAGTCAGAACTTGCCTATGTTGCCTTATTCTCGTATCAGTTTGGAAATCCAATCGCGGCAAAACGAATCAGTCCCACTTCATTTATTTTTTCTATCTCTCGGATGTCCCATATTGATAAGAACCTGTATTACCTGATCTGACGCCCACGGCGCGGATCGGTAACGGGGGTAGGACGCAGCTTCGGTTGTGCCACTCCCGACACTCGATGATGACATTGTTCTGAGAGTGTCAAAAAACTCCTAACCTTTTTCTATATTGTTTGTTTTACTTTGATGTGCAGGTTAGTCGAGATTCGCGGCGAAGCTCAAGGGCCAACATGAAGACACTTAGCATTTTTAGGACTTAGGATTTTTAGATTTAATGTAATTCCTTTAAGATTGAGAACTTTTAATGTACTTCCTTGTAACAGCACTTTATAAAATATGAGGCAACATCCACTTCTTGTATGATGACATTATTTATGAAATAAAATTCTCAAAGTTTTGAATTTATTTATATTTTATTCTTAGTTAAAAAATATAAACAAATGTGAATAAATCCACAAGTATTTAATTCATTAACATAGGCATAAAACATAAATATTCCCAAGTGGTATTTGTGATCCTAATCTCATAATCCGATTAAAATGTTAACCAATTGTTTCATAACCAAACACATATGGGCACCGTAATCACAACATTTTCAGCATCAACAGCAAAACTAATCGTAATTAAACTCCACTGACCAAATGCCAAATCTCAATATGATCAGAACTGGTGATTGATAAATGCCTCAAAACCATAACGTATCAAATGCCTCAGAATTTTAATAACAGTCCGTCTTCAAGGAATTGGTAGAATTTTTGTAAAATGACCAAAATACCCCTGGGACCCAATCTGCAAAACAAACACCTTCATAACTTGTTAGTGGTTAGCAAATGTACATATGAGATGCTATGCGAAATGACTGACTAAATATAAGGGTAAAATTTGGGGTATTACAATATGCTGGTATCTAAGCTCCGGTCCTTGTAGTTCTTTTCTCGTGAAGTATATGGGTTTCTTCCCCTTATGGGTTTCACGAATGAGGGCGGTGCTGACGGTCTCGGTTGTGATGGCGAGGTAGAAATAGAGGGTCTCCCTGTTATCTGGCGAGGATAGGACAGGTGGTTCCAATAGCGTTTATTTTAGGTGGAAGAGGGCTTTGTCACATTCCTCCGTCCACTGAAAGGCTGCCTCTTTGCGGAAGAGTTTGAAAAAAGGGAGAGTGTGCTGAGCATATTTGGCCACGAATCGGGACAAAGAGATTAACGTCCCGTTTAGAGCTTGGATTGATTTTTTCAAATTTGGCGTGGGGAATTCGGAGAAGGCTCTGCATTTGCCTAGGTTGGCTTCGATTCCTCATTTTGTTAGGTAGAAACCGAGGAACTTGCCTGCCCGTACCCCAAACGTGTACTTTTCAAGGTTGAAGAGCGTCTTGTACTTCATGTCCGGCTCAAAGACTTTCTTCAGATGGAGCGTGTGATCGGATTCCTTGTAGGTTTTCAGGATCATGTCATCCATGTAGACTTCGAGCATATCCTTGATCTCTCCTCAGAAGACTATTTCATCATTCTTTGGTAGGTAGCGCCAGCGTTTTTTAAGCTGAAGGACATTACTTTGTAGTAATAGTTTTCTGACTCGGTCATGAAAGTTGTGTACCTTTTATCACTTTTGGCCATGGGCATTTGATTATAGCCCGAATATGTGCCCATGAAGGATAATGATTTAAAACCAACAGAATTATCAACTAATTTTTCTATGTTGGGGAGGGGATATGCGTCTTTAGGGAAGACCTTATTAAGATCGCTATAGTCAACACACATTTCCATTTTCCATTATATTTTTTACAAGTACAACATTAGACAACCAAGTAGTTTACTTGGCCTCCGAGATGAAATTTTCCTCTAGGAGGTCTTTTACGGCTTGTTCGACAACCTCTGTTTTTTTCGGAGACTGCTTTCACCTATGTTGAGCTACTGCCCTAACGGCGGGGTCGAAGGTGAGCTGGTGGCATGTCTTCTCAGGATCTAGCCCGAGTATCTCTGAGGCGCTCCACGCGAACAATTATGCATTCTCCTAGAGACAGGCTTTCAGCTGCATCCTCGCAAGGTCGGAGAGGTCGGTCCTTATCTTCACTCCTTTTTGGGGGTCGTCACCGAGCAGGACTAGTTCGAACTCGCCATGCAGAATTGGTCGCATCGAATGGGCGGTCTGGCCGCTGCTAGATGATGTGGAAGGGCTGCTCGAGCTTGGCTGGATCTCCTTCCCCTTTCGCTTCTGGTCCCTCTAATCGTCCTCGAAGAAACGGCTGTTGAGGTTGATGGAGTCGACGTGGGGTGATCGCTGATTTTTATACGTTATTTTTACCATGAGTTTTAGTTAATTGTCTTATATATTTAGTTGCATTTTATATCCTTTTATTGCATTCTATGTGTTGGTTTGGTATTTCCATTGTTTTTAGGTTCAGGTAAGCAATCAAGAAGAATCAGAGCAAAAACTGGGAAAAACAGCAGGAATTCGGAAGAGTTTTAGAACTGGAACAGTGGCCTGACACGACCACCCGTGTCACCTGACACAGCCCGTGTCAGGAAGGTACCAAGAGAGTGAAAGTTGAGGGTTGGACAGTGGCCTAACACGGGTGTCCGTGTCAGGACGTCTGAAGCAGACAACTTTTGTAGCAAATATCCAGGGGGCCAACACGGCCTCCCGTGTTAGCTGACACAGCCCGTGTTGGCTGATGCGCTTCATCTTCTAATTTTCTTATTTTTTGGGCCTTTGTTATCCCTATGGGTATTTTGGGTATTTTCCTATTACTGTGTTGGACCTGAGAGTATTTAAGACAGATTTTGAGAAGGAAAAGAGAAACTTTTTTGCCAGAAAAGAATTGCACTATCAAGATTGGAGAGATCAAGGTGATTGGGGAACTTATGGTTTTCAATAGCGGAAGCCATTGAATATCAAAGAATCCTATTATCTTGTAATGTCTAATTTTTACTTTGTATTTTCTTCGAATAATATGAGTCGTTAAACCCCCCAATTCTAGGGGGTTGTCCCTGATTTAAATCTGTAATGACTCTGATATTATCATTGCAATGACATTTTGTTTGTTTTCATAACTAATTTGATCTCTAGCTATTTTTAATGCTTTCTCTGTCGGACCAACAGGGCTTAATTTACGATTAATGATTAGGTTGGATCGCCGTTGTTAAGGCTTTGCTTTTGATCATCCTATAATAGATATCACCTAGGACTAGGGATACCCTATAGGAACCAGAAAAATTCTTGATAATTGATTGCTTAATCTCACTTATAATTCTATATGAACATAGGAATTAGGGTAGATGATTAAAGGTTTTCTCACTAAGGACTTAGGAATAAACATTCTAAAGAATCGGTAATTAAGTAGTTACAATAAGTTGTTGCAGTGTTAATTCAGGGTTGTTACTGAGTCAGATCGTACACCTTCCCTAGCATGTTACTCGTATATTGTAAACCACTTAGTCAAATTTCCCTTTTTACTTGAAAATATTTTTATAATCAAACCAAAAGATTTGAAAACCCCAAGTACTTTTGTTCATTTGAATTATTTTATAGCTTGTGTTTCCTATGCAGTCCTCGAGATCGATATTCGGAGAAATCCCCCTTATTACTCCATTGACAAAATAGTACACTTGCTATTTTCCTGATCAATTTTTTGGCACCGTTGTCGGGGACTACCGAAATATAAGTTTATTGTAATTCAATTGAAATTTTGTTGCTCTGCGACCAAAATTTTATTTTCAGTTTTAATTTTATTTTTATCATTTGCATTTTGTTATTACTAATCTGCGTTTGACATTTTTATGCGAGGAGAATCCTCAGCTAATTTTTCTTTTGACGCATAGATTGAAAGAACTCTACACGCAAGGCATAGACAAGCAAGACTGGCAGGTACAGATTCAGATACTGAGACTATGGCTGGAGTTCCACCAGCAGAGAGACTACTGGGTGATTACGGTGGGGCTAATACACCGGCTGGTAGGTTAACAATTGTAAACCAACCGGTGAATATGGCAAATTTCGAGTTGCATCTGAGCACTATCATCCAACTTGACAGGAAACCTTTCACCGGAAAGGTTAATGAAGATGCCAACAAACATCTATAAAGATTCCTGACTATGAGCATTACTCTCAAGATAGAGGGGCACGCTGATGAAGCAAATAAATTATGAATGTTTTCGTTCACTCTCTCTGAAGATCCTGAAGAATGGTTTTACCCGTTATCCGCAGGAAGTATTGCTACTTGGGAAGAGATGAAGAATGCCTTTCTTAATGAGTATTTTCCCGCCTCTGCGTATATTCGTAAAAGATATGATATCATGAATTTTAAACAGAAGGAGGAAGAATCATTGGGCGATGCGTATAAAAGGTTCAAACGATTATTAGTTGCATGTCCTACTCATAACCTGGATCAAACTAAACAAATGCAAATGTTTGTGAATGGTCTCAAGATGAAGGCCAAGTAACTAATTGACACAATAACTGGTGGCTCATCAAACTTTACAACAACCACTGGTATTAAGAAGATCATTGAAGCCATTGCGGCAAATGAAAATTTGGAATTATACGACCGTAGTGTGAGTAAACCTGAAGGAATGAATGATTTGAAGATGGCTACTAAAGTTGTGAAAATGGAAGATCAAATCAAAGCTGAAGTAGAAAGAAGGTTTAAAGCAATTAAGGTAAGTACTCAACTTGTGGCTCAAGTTCAACCTATCCAAGTTGTGAGTTGTGAGATTTGTAGTGGACCCAATTTTACTGTGCATTGCATTGCGACTGCCCAATAAATTGAAGAGATAAAGTTCTTGAAGCAGAATAATCCCTATTCTTAGACTTATAATCCAGGGTGGAAGAATCATCCTAACTTCTCTTGGAAAGATCAGAATCAACCTCAATATCAACAGTAGCAACAGGCTCCTTAGAAAGCAGAATGAGAAATATCTATTGTAAAGATGGCAGCTTACAATATTCAATTCCAAGAAGAGACACAAAATAATCAGAGGAACACCACAATTGCTATAAAACATCTTGAAGTTCAGATGGGACAAATAACCCAACAACTCTCTACGCATACTCAAGGAATCCTCCCGAGCGGACAACATAGAATCCAAAGAATCATCATGAGAATGTTAATGCTGTCACCGCAAGAAGTCAGAGAGTTGTGGAAGAAGAGGAAGAAAAATAAACAAATGATTATCAATGTATAAAAGTTGAGCTTGAAGTGAGAGATAACAGGAAAGAACCAGAAAGAGTCTTACCACCTGTGAAGCCAACTGAAGAGAAAAAGAAAGAGGAGGTTAAACCAAAAATCAAGCTACCTTACCCTCAGAGAGTTACAAAGAAGGATCAGAAAGAGAAACACTTTGAAAATTTCAGCACAATGTTCAAAAAGTTAGAAATCAATATGTCATTCTTTGAAGCATTCGAGAAAATGTCCTTGTACAAGCAATTCATGAAAGAGGTAATGGGAAAAAAGAGACCAATGGGTGAGGAGTAGAAAATTTCAACTCAGCAATGTAGTGAAATATCACAAGGAAGGAGAATCCCCATCAAGCGAAAAGATCCTGGACCCATAGCAATTCCTTGCACTATAAAAGATAGAACTTTCAAGAAGCTCATCATTGATTCAGGTGCTAGTGCGAGTCTCATGCCTTTATCTATTTTCAAAAAGTTGGGTATTGGAAAAGTGAGCGATACGTGAAAAAACTTGAAGTTTGCGGACCACACGACTAAGAGGTCATATGGGCTAGCAGAGGATGTAATGGTGACAATTGATAACTTTAACTTCCTAGTTGATTTTAAGATTATGGATATTCCAGAAGATGAAGAAACTCCCATCATACTTGGTCGACCATTCTTGCTTACTAGTCGGTGCAATGTTAATATTGAAACAAGTACTCTAACCTTGAAATCTTTTGATGAAGAAATAACTTTAAAAGTGTTGGACATCAAGAAGCGAGGTAAAGAGGAAGATATTCAACCTTCAGTTGGAATGATCAAAATAGTGAAAAAAGGTAAACGTTCAAAACCACTTCTGAAAAAAGTCTCTGGTGTAGTTTATCAGGTTGTAATATCTCAGGCACCCAAGGCACATAGCGAGACTCCAAAATTCATTTGAGGAGTCAAGAATAGAAAATTTGGATGTGATTTGATACATAAAATGTCGGTTATCTCTGAACCTGACAAGTCCTTTGTTGCGAAAAGTTCAAGCAACAAAGTATGGAAGCTGAAATACCCCCCATAACAATGGGGAGTTAACCGTCGAGCCATGCGATGTTAAGCGAAGCGCTGCATGGGAGGCAATCCACAATTTTAATGATTGATGCGCTTCTTTTTGCTGTCATTTTATTTTGTTCACAGGTAATAAACGAGACTTTACCAATGCAAGATAGAGTGGGGAATTACCCTCTAACTCCTCAGTAAGGATCTCTGTGAGTACATCTCTCCCACTTTTGTTCTAAAACATTGAGGAAAATGTTTAGCTCAAGTTTGGGGGAGTTTTTACTGTTGTGAGTTTTCGTGATTATGCACTTTTTATTTGTGTTTGGGTCCTTTTGTTTAAAAATCACTGTGAACTCTCCCCAAATGAGGACCGTAAAATTTTTCTTATGAATACTGTGATGTGTGAAGTAGTCAGGAAAGTATATAGAGTTTGAGGGAAGAAAAGTTGAAACTAGGGAATTTGGGAAAGTTTGGAGATTGAGGTATAACCTGAACACCCTAGATTCCCCGAAGTAAGGTAACGAGTCTAACGTGTAAATTTGTGGCATAGTACTTGGGTTTGAGAATTATTCCTCGATTAGTTCATAAGTGATGGTCCAACATGATTAAAAAGAATCGCGTGTATAAAGTTGATTAAGAGAATGACTTATGGCACCAAAAAAAATGATGAACAATGATGGTAAAAGCAATTGATACTTCTAAGTTAGGTAACCCTCACCCGGTTATTTAGCCTAACGGTGGTTGAATCTTTATAGTCGTCCCAAAGTATACAAATAAACTCCAATGCGTAAGGAAAAAAAGAATAAAGGTGCCTTGAAAAAGTCTCGATCCAATCTTGTACATGTGAAGGAAAGTGATCAAAGTGCCTTAATCTGATTATTTGAATGAAAGGGGTAGAAAATCAAAGAAAAGACTTAAGTCCAAAGCATAGTTAGAGAGGTGACCGAAAGGGGGATTTAGGTCTGTGGTGTTACCGCAACATGTGTCTTTGTGATACCTTCGTTAATAGACAATTACCAAGAGAACTAGTTTTAACCGATCGGAACAAAGACTCACGTATGAGTATCGACACACCTTACCTTCACAAATCTTTTATTTGATGTGTACTATTTGATCTGAAATATGTTTATCCGAGCTTGTTGCTTGAGGTCAAGCAACGATTTAAGTTTGGGGGAATTTGATCAGTGCTTTTTATACGTTATTTTACCATGAGTTTTAGTTAATTGTCTTATACGTTTAGTTGCATTTTATGTCCTTTTATCGCATTTTATATGTTGGTTTGGTATTTTTATATTTTTAGGTTCAGGTAAGCAATCAAGAAGAATCAGAGCAAAAATCGAGAAAAACAGCAGGAACTCGGAAGAGTTTTAAAAGTGGAACAGTGGTCTGACATGGCCACCCGTGTCACCTGAAACGGCCTGTGTCAAGAAGGTACTAAGAGAATGAAAGTTAAGGGTTGGACAGTGGCCTGACACGGCCCGTATCAGGAGGTCTAGAGCAGACAACTTTTGCAGCAGATATCTAGGGGGCCAACACGGCCCGTGTTGGCTGATGCGCTTCATCTTCCAATTTTTCATTTTTTGGGCCTTTGTGATCCCTATGGGTATTTTGGGTATTTTCCTATTACTGTGTTGGACCTTGGAGTATTTAAGACATATTTTGAGAAGGAAAAGAGAAACTTTTTGGCCAGAGAAGAATTGCACTATCAAGATTGGAGAGATCAAGGTGATTGGGGAACTGAAGGTTTTCATGAGCAGAAGCCATTAAAGATCAAAGAATCCTATTATCTTGTAATGTCTAATTTTTACTTTGTACTTTCTTCGAATAATATGAGTAGCAAAACCCCCCAATGCTTGGGGGTGTCCATGATTTTAATCTGTAATGACTATGATATTATTATTGCAATGACATTTCCTTTGTTTTCATAACTGAGTTAACCTCTAGCTATTCTTAATGCTTTCCCTGTCGGACCAACATGGTTTGATTTATGATTAATGATTAGGCTGGACCATTGTTGTTAAGGCTTTGCTTTTGATCATCCTATAATAGATATCACATAGGACTAGGGATACCCTATAGGAACCAGAATAATTCTTGATAATTGATTGCTTAACCTCACTTATAATTCTCTATGGACATAGGAATTATGGTAAATGATTAAATATTCTAAAGAATCGGTAATTAAGTAGTTACAATAAGTTGTTGCAGTGTTAATTCAGGGTTGTTACTGAGTCAGATCATACACATTACCTAGCATGTTACTCATATGTTGTAAACCACTTAGTCAGTTTTCCTTTTTTACGTGAAAATATCTTTATAATCAAACCAAAAGATTTGAAAACCCCAAGTGTTTTTATTCAATTGAGTTATTTTATAGCTTGTGTTTCCTATGCAGTCCTCGAGATTGATATTCGGGGAAATCCCCCTTATTACTCCATTAGCAAAATAGTACACTTGCTATTTTTCCGATCACGGGGCAGCGGCTTCGCCTCTTTGTAGCTGCAGGACAGAGTAGGCTTGCTGGAAGTCTTTGGTCGGACGACGATTGCGTTCAGCCCCTTTGATGCTGCCTCAAAACACCTTCCCACTACTTCTATGTCTCTGTATAGGGTGGCAACGAGCCCCTTGGAAGTGTAATACTTCATTTTTCATTTTCAGGTGCATGGTCGATGGTACGGTTACTTGTTTGACCAGAGTTGGTCGTCCGAAGATGCATTGGTAGAGGGATGGGCAGTCAATGACCAGGAATTAGACTTTGATGAACATGGTCGTTTCTGCTACCCCGAAGGTGATGATCAGATCCATGTACCCCCATAACTTTGCGACTGACTCGTTAAAGCCTTTTAGGCCAGAGCCTACGTAGGGCGTCAGGTGGGTCTCGTCAGCTGAAAGGTGGAGAATAACTGGGAATACATGATGTCAAGCAAGCTTCCTTGGTCGACCAGAATGTGCTGAATGTCAAAGTTGGCTGTAACGCCCATTTTATTTCGATTAAATTTAATTATGACTTTGCCATGTCTCGTTGTGTCATAGTCGTATTTGAGTATGTGTTCGTCTCGAAGAAAGGAATTGAATCGGTCGAATTGTCGGGAAAAAGTGCAAAATCCCGTAGCAATTTAAGGAAAACTTCGAAAATTCATATCTCTTGATCCGTAAGTCAGTTTTAGTCCCAGTTCGAAGCGTTGGAAAGCTAAAGAGATGTTCTGTCTAGGAAAAATGGAATTCTGCTGATATGACGATCGTCATGGGCTTGTTACGATCGTCACGATCGTGACGTTCGTCATGAACAAGGTTGTCAAACTCGCGAGTCTACTCAGACTCGTAAAGGGTCTGCAGACTCGACTCGCAAACTCGACTCGCAAACTCGTACGAGTCTATGGAAAATTAAAACTAACTTTCAAAAACCTATATGTGACACATACATGACACACATATGTATTTTTAAACTTATAAATGCGTCATCTTTACACTTATATATAATAGAATACCAATTAACATCAAAATTTAAATTTCATACTCCAAATTTCTTTAAAAAAATCAATAATAAAACAAACAAAATAGCAAAGTATGTATTTAAAAACTTAAAGTACTAATTTCTTCTCAATTGACTACTATATAAAGAAAAAATAAAATCATAAAATATATATGATAATGGCTTTAAACATCCAAAACTCCAGTGAAATCATCACCATCATCTTGTATCTTGAGTATCATCAACAAATTCTACCTCGGATGAAACACTTTCTTTATCATTAACCAAAATTGGATTTCTTGAAGTTCCACTTCCACCTAATTCAATATTTCCACCACCACCACCACTTCGCACAACATTATTAACAAAAACAACAACTTCCACAACATTGTTAATTATAACATCATGTTACTCAACATTAACTTCAGCTTGCATATTTTCCTCATTAGGATCTTCAATTATCCATTCATCATCTTTACACAAGAGAATATACAAGAGAAACATTCAAGTGAAGCATATTATAAAATAATTACACAACAAATGATTAACTCACAAAAACAAACGTGAATAAAGCAAGAGACCTAATAAACACACACGTCTATGAAAGGATGAAGGGAGGAAGAAACCTTGTCGAAACAAGAGACTAGGAGAAAGAATTTATAATTCTCGTACAAACAAAAAAAATAAGGGGTTTTTAAAAATAAAATAAAATCTTTTGGAGAATTTACGCCTTTTTGGGGTTTAAAAAAAACAAAATACAAAAAAAATTATAAACTCGTAAACTCATCATAGACTCGCGAGTCTATACGAGTTTATGCGAGTCTACTTGAGTCTACTCGAGTCTATCAAAAAATGATTCTATGCGTGAGTCTACTCGTTTTTGCTTCCTAGACTCGTAAACTCGTACGAGTTTACGAGTCTACCCGCGAGTTTGACAACCCTGGTCATGAATGTTACGATCGTCATAGTAATGAAAAATCCAAATTAAAAACAGATTTGGAAAGTGGCCACGATGATGTTGGAAAGTTATAGCGATGTATTTTGGTATTCCTCGGACTCTCAATTCAGTTTTCATTTTACGAAAGAAAAACCGTAAAGGAAGAAAGAGAGCGACTGAGAGAAGATGATATCAGAGGAAGATTACCCATCGGAGATATTGCAAGGCAGTGACAGAGGAGTCGCCGCAGAGATAAACCGGAACCAGAAGTCTAGGATTGGCCTCAAATCCAAGGTAAGGGTGGGGTTCAATTCTATAACCTGGGGTATGATGGAATTCATGAAGGGTATGGATTCATGGGTGTAGTTTCCTTAGGTTGATAAATATTAGAGATAAGATTTGTCTGTGTCGGAAACAATGTTGTCTTTGATCTGTATGATACTATATGAGTTATCGTTCCATAAGTAACGTAAACATGTAGATAATTAAGTATGAAGAAATTGTAATGCCGTTTTGTGGAAATGTCTTGAGTTCTTATTTGTTGATAATGATGTTGTTATCGTTCCCTTATAGGAACATATTGAAATGATGAATACTTGATGCATATGAAAATAATGATGTTCTATTATAATTAAATTGGTTGTAGGCTTAATGCCTTGTTGCGTGGTTGTTGTCATTTGTTTCTGACATGAACAGGGTGAAATGGTGAGTACATGATATGTGCGAAATGGTGATGTTTCTGTTATGGATAATTGGTTGTAGGCTGGATGCCTTGTTGTTGAGTTGTTGTTGTTATGTTGTAGTCCATAATAGTTGCGTCCCATAGCATATCATATTTGATGGCCTGTATTGGCGGCCCTTAGTGGCAAATTCTGTGATGGCCTGTATTGGCGGCCCTTAGTGGCAAGTAATTTGATGGCCTGTATTGGCGGCCGTAATGACAATTTGGTACCACATGAATATGCACAGTTGAGTCGCATTATTGAGTTGCGTTGTTGAGTTGTTTTGATGAGTTGCTAAGTTATGATGATAATTATTGTGGATAGGAATAATGAATTGTTGCAGTTTAATTATTACTAATATTTATGCGAATTGCTGGAATTATAATGCTGTGATAATATTTTGACATGACTTTTATCATTTCTTATGTTATATTGTTGATATCTCACCCCTTTACGTTGTATGTTACCTCCGTTGGTGGTAATTTGCAGGAGATCCGGAATAGAGTATAGCGTTCCGTTTAAGGTGTCGTCGGTCGCTCTGATACGTAGCACTCTTGGGGGGATGAACATTTACTATTTTGTTTTAGTTGTTTTCTTGTTGCTGAATTTTATTAAGTATTCTTCGTGAAAATGGGTTGTTATTGTCGAATACTAAATGCTGGTTGTACGCACTAAGCCGGAGAATCGGTGGTGCTGAATTTTGATGGAAAACTAGTTGTTTTAATGAATCTATGCAAGATGATTTGTTGCTGAATTTTATGGAGTTTGGTTATGGTGAATGGTTGGAAGTATATTATAACATGTCGTTTTATGATTAAAATGTTAAACAAATTATTGTTGTCTGTTCATCCAAACCTGTGCTACATATGTGAATAAATGATTGTTTTGAAGATGCATGTTGTCTTCTAAGCTGAATATGTGACACCTCTGATGCGTATGATAATTTGGGAGTGTGACGGTCGTCACAGCTCCTTGAGGCTCGTCATGACCATGACGATCGTCATGAAAATTTATTTGCTGCACTCTGAATTGTTTATGTTGTTTATCTTATTTTTCCGCGATAGTTTAGAGTGGGGTGTTACAATTGGTATCAGAGCAGGTCGGTCCGTCCGGCCAAGTTGTCTAATGTTGTTGTTTAATCCCTGGTATGCGGCATGTGTGTGAAAACACTGCCGGTACACGTTTTTTGTCCAACCTTGGTTTGCAGAAGTGGGAATGATTCAAGTGGGGGAGAAGTTGGTGTTTCTCCGGAATACTGCAAGTGTGGAGTTGTAGCTCAGTGGAAAGTTGAACACTCTTATAGTTGGTAAAGATGGTTTATACCCCATCATGAATTTCGGCTGCCTATTGACAAATTGAGGAAATGATCACCCTTAACCTCTTGTTAATAGCAGACGAGATTGTGTTAGATGGGATAGACGTGTCTTGCGAACTTAGGTGGCGTGAGCAGTGAACGGGTTGAGTAAGCTAGGTGCTTAAGAATTATTTGGATGAGTCGGTCGATGTAAGAAGGTGCAGAGATGTGTACTTTGATTGGAATTTTTGAGAGAGTCGTCAACGACTCGTGTGTTGATTGTTGCCGAACCTGACGGGACTAGTGGTGGTGTTTGGAGATGCTTTATTGATATGATTTGGAGATATGTTAAAGGTAACTTCAGCGAGTTAGTTATGCTTTAAGGCAACTGGAAGTACGTAAGAAGGATTATCTGACCAGTGTTCTAAAGTTGGTTGTTGTTGTAGTTGTGCCGGAGTTGGAGGCTGAAATCGTTTAATCTGAGATTTTGTAAGGAAGCGATGTTTTTACGAATGAAAGTCAGAATAGATTGCGTTGTTGTGTCGGGTAATGTTAGTCCGTGATTGAGTATGCTTGGTTTATCGAATGTGGTTGATTTTGTAAGTTTTGGCATTTTGGAGATTTGAAGGTTTAAGATTCGGATTAGAATAGGACGTCGTAGAAATCGTGTTTGATGGTCCTAATTCAAGGCTATATGTTAGGGGAGTATGAGTATGTATTTGTTTCGAAGAAAGGATTTAGAACTGATTGAACAGTTTTGTGATACGAGTTTGGTCTGTGGAGAGACTTCTTATGGAGTGAGCTCGGTATGTTGAGACCGACTGGTAGTATTCTTGAGGAGATTCGAGAAGGTCAGAAATTTGAGCTGAGGTGGTAGATTAGTTGAAGTCGATGAGTCAAAGTCGAAGAGTTGATTTTCGGAATTGTGGAAGTAGTACCACGATAGGTCGAGATGGAGTTTATGTTCCAGATGTTGTTGAGGGGAGTAAGAGTACTCTTGAAGAAGTGCCTTGAGGTAGATGGAGTATCCATCCAAGTGCTATAAGGATGTGACCGAATTTAAGAAAATTGTTTTGGTGGCCATAGATAGAGAGAGAAAAGTGGTTGAGGCTGTATATGCTTATTAGACTTGTTGAAATTCGAAGTTTGAACGCCAAAGACCATTGGGCCTGATGCAACTGTTGAATATTTCTGAGTGGGCTGGGATAGTATTTCCATGGATTTTGTGACAAGTTTTCCAAAGAATTTGAAGGGATAAGATTCGATTTGGGTGGTTATGAATGGATTGACAAGATTAACTCATTTCCTACCAATGAGGGTGAATCAGCCTATGTTGAAGCTAGCCGAGAGGTGTATCGATGAAGTTGTGAAGTTGTATGAGATGCCGTCGAATATTGTGTCAGATGGGAATCTAAGTTCTTCCTTGAGATTTTGGGAGAGTTTTGCAGACGCTTTGCATGACATGTTGAAGTTGGATTCTTCTAGCATCCGTGGACGGATGGGCAGACAGAGAGAACTATCCAGTATGTAGAGGATTTGTTGAGAGCTGGTGTATGGATCAAGATGGATCAGGGGGGTAGATAATTGTCGCTGATTGAGTTTACCTACGTTAGCCGTTTTCATTCTAAGTATCGGAATGACATCATATGAGGCTTTGTATGGTAGGAGGTGTAGGACTCCTTTGTGTTGATGTGTGTCCGACAAGAGTGTTATACTCGGACCTGAGATTGTGTAAGAGACGACTGGAAAGATCAAAAGGATCCCAAATAAGACGTGTTTTGAGAGTTACGATAGTAACTGGTGTTGGTCGAGCTTGAGGTCTCAGAAACAACCTGTGTTTTATTTATCTGCATCAGAGTGGCGTAGCGGAAGCATGGAGAAAGTAGCATGCTAGGCTGTTTTACCGCTGTCGCTTGTGGGAATTGCATGATGTGTTCATGTGTCTAAGCTGAGGAGGTACATTAATTCAAATGGATAGTGTACAAGTGAGAGATGATTTGATGGTTGAGGCATTGCTAGTTCAAGTTGATGAACGAGAGGTAACTTTGAGGTAAAGGAATTCCTTTGGTGGAGGTAATTTGGGAGACTAGGATACGAGAGTCGTATCCAGAGTGGTTTGATTGAGGTAATTTCGAGGACGAAATTCTTTTAAGTAGGGGAGAGTTGTAACGCCCGTTTTATTTTGATTATATTTAATTATGACTTTGCCATGTCTCGTTGCGTCGTAGTCGTATTTGAGTATGTGTTCGTCTCGAAGAAAGGAATTGAATCGGTCGAATTGTCGGGAAAAAGTGCAAAATCCCGTAGCAATTTAAGGAAAACTTCGAAAATTCATATCTCTTGATCCGTAAGTCAGTTTTAGTCCCCGTTCGAAGCGTTGGAAAGCTAAAGAGATGTTATGTCTAGGAAAAATGGAATTCTGCTGATATGATGATCGTCATGGGATTGTTACGATCGTGACGTTCGTCATGAATGTTACGATCGTCATAGTAATGAAAAATCCAAATTAAAAACAGATTTGGAACGTGGCCACGATTATGTTGGAAAGTTATAGCGATGTATTTTGGTATTCCTCGGACTCTCAATTCAGTTTTCATTTTACGAAAGAAAAACCGTAAAGGAAGAAAGAGAGCGACTAAGAGAAGATGATATCAGAGGAAGATTACCCGTCGGAGATATTGCAAGGCAGTGACAGAGGAGTCGCCGCAGAGATAAATCGAAAACAGAAGTCTAGGATTGACCTCAAATCCAAGGTAAGGGTGGGGTTAAATTCTATAACCTGGGGTATGATGGAATTCAGAAGGGTATGGATTCACGGGTGTAGTTTCCGTAGGTTGATAAATATTAGAGATAAGATTTGTCTGTGTCGGAAACAGTGTTGTCTTTGATCTGTATGATATTATATGAGTTATCGTTCCATAAGTAACGTAAACATGTAGATAATTAAGTATGAAGAAATTGTAATGCCGTTTTGTGAAAATGTCTTGAGTTCTTATTTGTTGATAATGATGTTGTTATCGTACCCTTATAGGAACATATTGAAATGATGAATACTTGATGCATATGAAAATAGTGATGTTCTATTATAATTAAATTGGTTGTAGGCTTAATGCCTTGTTGCGTGGTTGTTGTCATTTGTTTCTGACATGAACAGGGTGAAATGGTGAGTACATGATATGTGCGGAATGGTGATGTTTCTGTTATGGATAATTGGTTGTAGGCTGGATGCCTTGTTGTTGAGTTGTTGTTGTTGTGTTGTAGTCCATAATAGTTGCGTCCCATAGCATATCATATTTGATGGCCTGTATTGGCGGCCCTTAGTGGCAAATTCTGTGATGGCCTGTATTGGCGGCCCTTAGTGGCAATTTCTGTGATGGCCTGTATTGGCGGCCCTTAGTGGCAAATAATTTGATGGCCTGTATTAGCGGTCATAATGGCAATCTGGTACCACATGCATATGCACAGTTGAGTCACATTGTTGAGTTGCGTTGTTGAGTTGTTTTGATGAGTTGCTGAGTTATGATGATAATTGTTGTGGATAGGAATAATGAATTGTTGCAGTTTAATTATTACTAATATTTATGCGAACTGTTGGAATTATAATACTGTGATAATATTTTGACATGACTTTTATCATGCCTTATGTTATATTGTTGATATCTCACCCCTTTACATTGTATGTTACCTCCGTTGGTGGTAATTTGCAGGAGATCCGGAATAGAGTATAGCGTTCCGTTTAAGGTGTCGTCGGTCGCTCTGATACATAGCACTCTTGGGGGGGGGGGGGTGAACATTTACTATTTTGTTTTAGTTGTTTTCTTGTTGCTGAATTTTATTGAGTATTCTTCGTGAAAATGGGTTGTTATTGTTGAATACTAAATGCTGGTTGTATGCACTAAACCGGAGAATCGGTGGTGCTGAATTTTGATGGAAAACTAGTTGTTTTAATGAATCTATGCAAGATGATTTGTTGCTGAATTTTATGGAGTTTGGTTATGGTGAATGGTTGGAAGTATATTATAACATGTCGTTTTATGATTAAAATGTTAAACAAATTATTGTTGTCTGTTCATCCGAACCTGTGCTACGTATGTGAATAAATGATTGTGTTGAAGATGCATGTTGTCTGCTAAGCTGAATATGTGACACCTTTGATGCGTCTGAGAGTTTGGGAGTGTGACGGTCGTCACAGCTCCTTGACGTTCGTCATGACCGTGACGGTTGTGACATCCATGACGGTCGTCATGAAAATTTATTTGCTGCACTCTGAATTATTTTTGTTGTTTATCTTATTTTTCCGCGATAGTTTAGAGTGGGGTGTTACATTGGCCATTTGTGCCCTTACGAGTAGAGGAATGCTGGAGTTAGGAGCTACACTGAGGATTTCTTTGCGGTAGAAGATGACGGGGAATGACTCTCCCCGGACCTTGTCAAGTGTAGAACTCCGGCTCGAGCTTGTGTTGAGGAGATGCTCGAACTTCCTCTTACCGGATCCCACGGTCACCTTGTTGAAACCCTCTCCCAAGATGACCACGATGGAGGGGAAGGTTTCCCATGGGCTGTATGTTGAGAAATAAGGAGGGGTGTTTTGCCCCTCGGGGACGTAAAAGTCTTCCGGCTGCGAGATGCTCATGGCGACTTGAAGTTTGGTCTTGTTTGAGGAAGGCACCTCCTTTTTGACCTTATTGAATCCTGGGCATCCTGTCGATGAGCATCCTTCTTCTTGGAGAATTGTTTCATGTGCCCTTCCCTGATCAAGATCTTAATTGCATCCTTCAGATGGATGCAGTCATCGGTCATATGGTTGTGGCTCTTGTGGAACCGACAATACTTCATCTTATCTGTGTTTCGCTTGGCCGATATCTATTTCGGGAAACGGACCCCTGCTTGTTGGAACTCTGAGTATACGCACTCAGAGAGAATCTTCTCACGAGGGACGGTTGTTAGATGCCAAATTTCACTTATTTGATCTATCAAATGTTGGCATATTTCACTCATTTTTGTCAAGAAAGTGTTGAAAACCACTCTTGCTTTGTTTGGTTTACAATATATTGTGAAAATCTCTTGGTACCTTTGATTTATATGCTATTATGCAGGAATTAGGCACAAAACAAATGGAAATTAAGACACAAGAAATATGACAAAGAAACCAAGACAGCATGCAAACAACAAAATGCTGTCATGTTCGCTAGGCGAGTAGGTAGCGAAGCTCTAGCGAAGAAAACTAGTAAAGTTCGCTAGGTGAGCAGGTAGGGAACACTCCCAGACTTGGACAGAACCGAAAGGACCATAAATTCGCTAGGCGAAATCAGAGCGAAGGCTTCGCTTAATGCTCGCTAGGCGAACATGACAGATCTTGAATGGGTTATTTAAGTGTTTTTATTGCTTTTTAGGTCATAATTCCATTTTGTAACATTTCATACATCAGAACTTATCTCTCTTCATTTATTTTAGAGAGAGGAACACAAAACCCTAAGAGGGAGAAGGTAAGATCTTTGATCTCTTGTTGGGGTTTGGATGTAATCTTTTGATACCTTATGTATTTCATCTAATTTATGTTTGTGAACTAGTTTGGATTCTCTATTGATTGATTATCTTTGATTATGTATTTGTGGGTCTTGACAAAACCTTTTCACATCTTTGATCTCAGATTTTCTTCTATCAATGAACAAACTTTTGACATGGTTTTGAAGTTGATATTCATTGTATCTTCTATGGTGTTGTGTTGATTAAGTAGCATGGGTAGCATGAGTAGGATCAATATGATATTATGTGGGTATATAATAATAGTGATTAAGAACGATGTTCATCGACATTTGGCAGATTAGGTGAATACATGTAAAAAGGGTTAAGTGTGTGTACATATTCTAATCATTGTGTTTTATATGAAACAACCGTTTATTCGATATGGGTGTTGTCTTTGCTTACCTGTTTATCTTTGATTTGAACCGTGATAGAGATACACTCTTCAGATCTGAATCTAGGATGATTACCTGTTAGGTCCTAAATGCTAGAGATAGGTTTAGGCTTAGCATTTGCTTGAGTATCAGATCTTAATGCTCTGTGTTGTGTTTTTGTTGGATGAGAGATCACCAATGAGACAACATGGTTGTTCTCTCGACGTTGCGTTAGAGATAAGTTTTGTCATGGGTGATACGTAAGGGTATTAGACGAATGATTGCATTGTGTTTAATTTGATCAGAATAATGCATATGTTATCAATTGATGAAATCCAATCCCAACAAGGCTCCGTTTATATTTCAGTCTTTATTTTATAATTTCTATTTTTATTTATGGTTCCTACAACTTTTAAACCAAAACTTTTGAACAATAAGCTTAGAAATGTAGAGGTCGTTGAACGGCGTTCATATCGCACTAATCCCTGTGGAGATGACAAAACTGAGTACTTAATATTTTTTGCTTGCTGCTTTATTGCATCAACAACGGTCAATGGAGTGTAATCGTGGAACCTGCCAGATGGCCCTTTATGATCTCGGGATTCCTGGGGGCGATCATCCTGTCTTCTCTCGGCTCCCTGTTGAGATGTCGAGGCTTTGTCGTGCTTTGAGGACTTGGCATTTTTCTGGTTCCTAGAGTCCCAGGAGATGTTGGTTGTTTCCCTTTCTTCATACTGGATGTATGCCTAAGCCTTGAGAAGGAGGGCATCCAGTGTTGCGGAGGTTTCGATGCCAACAGCCTTGGCAAATTCAGTGCGGGGACAGAGCCCACATTCGAGCAAGTACTTCTTCATATCATCGGCCGTGGAGACCTGGACGGCTTCTTTGTTGAACCTTTCGATATAAGCTCGAAGAGGTTAGTCCTTCCCTTGAATGATGGCTTCAAGGGAGACTTCTGTCTTTGGGTGGCGACGAGAGGTTGAGAAAGGCCTGGAGAACATCCTCCCCAACTGCCTCCAAGATGTGATGGACTCAAAGGAGAGGCTTTTGCATCATGACATGGCTCATTTCCTTAGCGTGGTTGGGAACAATCTGCATTTGACGACATCTCTGACGCCACGGTAATCGAGCAGGGGATCGATGCTCTTAATATGCTCGTTAGGATCTGTGGTTCCATTATACGTACTCAGAGGTAGAGGTTTCTCCAGCCCTTTAGGTAGGCGCATGACCATGATTTCTTGGGACAACGGGCCCCGAGGCTCGTCACCGCTGCTGCTGCTAGACCACTAACAAAAGCGAGCACTTCATCTGGGGAGAGGACCGCAATTTTTCATGGAGATAGAGTTCATGCTCAACCTTTAGATCTAGGTGGAGGCGAACGATGACGCTCTATTCGGAGATCCCTTCTGGTTCTCTATACTATGGAGAGTGCTAGCTCCGCGGAGAGGTATGGTTGTGCTTTCTCACAGCCAGAGAGTCTGGCTCTGCTGGAGCCTAACGATCTCTTCCTCGTCTAGGAGAAGGACTCCGAGATCTCTGGCGCTCTCTCCTCGGCATAGGAGATCTTGGTCGGCGGGACTCCTATAAGGCTCCAATTCTTACGTTCTGTTGGAGGATCATAAGGTTTGTCTTATTAAAGGCCTCGCGTAGGGCTGCCATGGTCGGATCGGCGTTGGTCAGAATTGATACGTGTTTATGGTCCTCAGAGGGCTGGAACCCAACGTTGTTAGCGCGATCGGGGGAGGGAGACATGGTGGCTCCATCTCTCTACTGATGGATGTCGCTCCCAAGAAAAGGGGTTGCTCCGTCAGCGTCTGTCTTGCTGACTAGGAAGATGGCATTGCGAACATTGTGGAATTGTTATGGCTGAACATGATCGAAATCTTGAAAGAACTGCTTTTGTCTTGGATTTACGAGGAAAGAAAGACGGGGAGAACCTAGTTTCCCACAGACAGTGCCATCAATCTTACCGGCTGATCAAAACCTGAAGTGGGTCAGAGACTTTGTCTGCGATGCTGGGTTTCAAAGATGAAGAGAGAGAGGTATACCTGTAAGGCACCCCGATGCTAAAGTAAGAATCGAGAGAATAGAAGGCAAGTGCAAAGTGAGTGTGTCTTATGATGATTTAGAATACCTGACCCTCTCAAACGAGAGGGGTTTATAATGCCCCCAATGCTTGGCCATTGATCCCTATTTTTAGGGAGAGATATTTGCTCCCAAAGAATAGGTAACTACCAAAAACTAGCCGTTGGGACAGGAAGAGGTGCCTGGAACTAGTCGTTGCCGCGGGAAAAGGCGGGGTCGCGGGCACGAGCATTGTGACTATTTCTGGGTGATGGAACCGTGCATGACATGAAGAAATGTGACGAGGGGCAGCTGATCCTAGGGGTCAGCTGGCCAGCCTTCCTCAGCAGAGGGGCAGAGGAGATAATGCTTCTTTTTTACCTTAACTGACAGGGCTTAGGCTATTAGGACGTTCTACGGGTAGGAGTAGATTTGGCCATACCTAGCCATTGAGGCAGTATGGAACAATTAATAATGTGATATAGATATTAAATTGAATCGACCTAGAAAATTCGGGTTCTAATAAATTTTTAAAAACAATAACACCTAAAAAAATGTACAAATACCATAAACTAATTATTTTCCACTACTTTTCTATTTTTTTTTTGTTTTTTTAAATAAATTAAAAATTACTTCTATAAAACAACATTATCTTAAATTTTGATAACAAAAGTAAATACTAACCATTCGATTTAATCTCTCGTTTTTTAATTGATTCATACTGTTTTTCACAAATTTAATTATATGATTGATTCAATATCCAACTTTTTTTACTCAATAAAATTTAATGCATTTGATTAATCAATGATTGTTCAATACAATGGGGAATCAAATGAAAACTACTGCATCATGACTAAGAACGGATCGCTTTAGCCAACAAATGGGCATCCGATTTCGCTTGGCGCTTAACAAAATTTACCTCGAAGTTAGGATTACAAACTAATAAATTCTTAATACAAGATATAATCACGCTAAACTCATAATTACCATCTTTATCTGAATGAATCACTTGGAACACCATCTTTGAATCGCTCTAAAAAATGACTCTGTCCATTTCCAAGTAGGTGGTTGCCTGGATTGCTTCTTTGACTGCCCTTGCTTTAGCTTCCAAGATTGAGTAAAAACCAAAATCCCAAGATACTCCTGCATTAATAAACTTCTCATAGTTGTCTCTAAAACACCACTCGTGGTTTTTCTTATGGTATTAAAATCAGTATCCACGTTACATTTCACCCACCCTTGGATAGGTGATTCCCAATGGTGTTGACTTTGATCTATCTCGATGTCCTCCTAAATGTTTTGAGCTAGGTACCAATCATTCCAACTGTAGAACGCCTATAAACCTAATTTATTAGGTTCCAACTTATCATTATGCCAAATCCAATTATTTTGGTTGTTCCAAAGTACCTATAACATCATAACCACTATACCTTCTATTATATGATCCTCCTTCCTACAAATATGATGGGTCACCTCGTTAGCGTCAGTAAAATTATACATCGTGAGTTTGATAGCTAAGCTTAGTCTTGCTCCATACCAACACTGTAAGGTTTGAACGCAACCAAAGAAAACGTTCCAATCATCCTCTACATTTATATCACAGAACTGACACATCACGAGACAATGGACATGGTGTTGCCTAAGTCTTACCGAGTTGGCAGGCAATCATGACAAATTCTCCATAATAGATGTTTCACCCTAGGTGGTGCTCTAATTATCCACAAGCAACTCCATTCCACCTTTACATTAATATTCATCCTCTCCTTTATGTCATTCTTCAGAATCTTGTATCCAATTTTGACACTATATTCCCCGCCTTGTTCTTATTTCCACACCAATCCATCCCCAACCACCTTCTCCAACAAAGGGATGTCCAAAATACCCATAGCAACATACTGTGTGAAAAGGTGTCTAATTTTACATTCATCCCACATTTTAACATCGTTAACCATTAGCTCTTTCACACTAATGTTGTTAGCACCACTATTTTACGGAGTGCCCACCCACCCTTTTCCAGCACCTCTCAACTAAGGATCAGAGATAACCTTGATTCTACTACCATCCCCAATTCTCCATCTACATCCAAGATCTAAAACACAAAAAGGAGTTTCACAAGCTCCTCCACACAAAGCTATGGTTATTCCTAAGACTAGCATCAAAGAAGGAAGATATAAGGAAGTACATTGCTTTAAAAATTCTAGCATCCAAAGTATTCGGCCTAGTCATAATCTGTCACCCCTGATTTTCCACCATGCCATATTAAAGGCTTTAAAGTCTTAAAATCCAAGCCCATATTCATTCTTAGTATAATTCAATCTTTCCCACGCAAGCCACCTTATCCCTTTGTTATTATTGCCTCCCTCCCCTCCCCCCACCAAAATGAATTCAACATTTCCTGAATATCACTCAAATTGAATCGGGAATAACATAAATACTAGTGATATAGGATTGTATTGCTTGAAGCACTGACTTTATCATGACCTCTTTCCCTAATTTAGATAACGACCGACCTCTCGAAGAGTTAATTCTTCTTCATATACGATCCTTGATGAAGACAAATGTCTCTTTTCTACTTCTACCAACCATGGACGGCAAATCAAAATAAGTTCCCATACCTAATACATTATGAACCCCCATAATACGAGATATATCCTCCTGAGCTAGGGGATTGATATTCCTACTAAAGAATACCTCTGATTTAGTCATGTTGATTTCTTGTCCAAAAACTTCTTCATAAATACAGAGAATGTCCATAAGTTACGTAACTTCCACGATTTTAGCATTGAAAAACAGAAAATAATCATCAATAAAAAGTAGATGGGACACCACTGGTGCCCCTCTACATATTCCCACTCCATGTATATTTCTTATATACACTTATTTTCTCATAAGTACAGACAATCCTTCTATTATCAAAATGAAAAGATATGGTGACAGATGATCTCCTTGTCTTAATCCTCTTCCAAGTTGAATTGGTCTGACTCTATCTGAATTGACTAGAACTGAGTAGTGCACTGAGGTCAAACACATCATTACCCAATGGATCCATATATTCGTAAAACCCAATCTGCTCAGCATACCTCGCAAAAATACCCAATCCATCTTATCATATGCTTTACTAATATCAATCTTAAGAGCTAACCCCCTTTACTCCCCTAGTCTTGTGCTTTAAATTATGAATTATCTTTATGGCAATGAGGGCATTATCAAATATGGATCTTCCTTCCATAAACTCTGACTATTCTTCCGCCACACATTTGGCTAAGAAACAATTAAGCTTGTTCGCAAGGAATTTAGATACTATCTTGTACATAACATTACACAATGAGATCAGATGGATCTCCTTCATATTACTTCGATTTGCATATTCAAAAATAAGGCATATGTTTGTATCATTGATAGATGCTGGAAAAAAAACCCTTATGTAACCACATTGTTGTTGCTGCCATCACGTCATTTCCACACACTTACTAGAATTTCTAACAAAATGCATGACTATATCCATCAAGGCCCGATGACTTGTTTGGATGCATATGCTTCAGGGTTTCATACAGCTCCGCCTTTGTAATTGGAGCCAATAGTTTTTCATCATCCACCATATCAATCATCGACTGAATGTGTGTCAGAACTGGATCATATACTTCCTCTTTGGATTCAAATAACTTGCTGAAATATCTTTTGGCAACATCGCAAAGTCTTGATTGGTCTTTAATAATTTGGTTGTCTTTATTTAACAACATGTCAATACTCGAATATTTCACCCTCTTACCACCTTTTTGGATACAAAATACCAAATACCCATCATTTTTAAAATAAATACCAAACTACCATGCAACCCATTCAATGGGCAGCAATGTGTAAAAAAAAAGTCTTCCGCCCATTCAATGGGCGGCACTGTGTAATTCGTAATTTTTTTTATTTTTTTATATATTAATAATATATTAATATTAATATATTTTCAATAAATATATTTTTAATTAATAATTAATATAAATAATATATATAAATTAAAAAAACGTTAATTGTTAATTTAATTTTTTATATTAATATATATATATATATATATATATATATATATATATATATATATATATATATATATATATATATATATATATATATATATATTAATTATTAATATTTATTATATTAATTATAATTAGAAATATATTTATTAAAAATATATCAATTAATATATATTAATTATTAATATTAATTATATAAAAAATAAAAAAAATTTGATTTTTTTACACACTGCCGATCATTCAATGAGCGGCACCTTTATAATAAAAATGAGTTTTTTTTGAAAGTGTAGTAGTTTGGCATTTACTTTAAAATGCATGGCTATTTGGTACTTTGTATCCAAAAAGAGGGCAAGACAGTAAAAAATTCTCAATACTCTTGAACCTACTTCTTGTTGTCGCCGACAAATGAAAGAACTTGTATTCAAGTCACTTTCCCTAAGCCAATGCATCTTTTCACGTTGTATCCAAAAGGTCTCCTCATGCATGAGAGTCTTGGAATGTCTTTTTTGTGCTTCAATAGACCTCTCTGCATCCCCATGTTTATGTCAGTTTTGGTATCTCTCCATGTCTTCCATACTTTCAGTCACCAACTCTCTAACCCAAGACCATTTCCTCTGACTCCACCTTCTAAGTTCCTCCGTATAACCAACAATACGGTCCATGATTTCCACGTCTCTGTTTGGATTTCATCTTATAGTAATATCCTTTGTAACATCATCTTTCTGCAACCAATAATTTTTGAACTTAAAGGAGTATTTGTAGTTGCTGCAGTGTTCCAGATTGCATAAAAGAAGGATTGGATTGTGATCTGAGTGAGATGACGATAATTTTAGCAATCTGATATTGTTAATTAAAAATATGCAACCATCATGTGTTTACCATGGCTATGTCCAATATTTCCTCAATAGCATGAGGAGTTCCTCAACTTCTTATCTAGGTAAAAAGACGCCCTTCAAGATTAATGTCTGACAAATCACAATCACCGACTGCATTCTTGAATCCCTCACACAGATAGTTAGGGTAGGGGTGAATACCTTTCTTATATTCTCAAGTTAGGAGATCATTAAAGTCTCATATGATGCACCAAGGTAACTTGGACATATCATAGAGATCCCACAATAAGTTCCACACAGATCTTCTTCTGCGCCTTTCTGGATAACTGTAATATCAAGTCAACCTTCATTGTCCTTGCTCAACATCCTCAATTTGCAGGCTCATAAAATTACATAAGAAATTCTTCCTCCATAACATTGCTAATCCACCACTTCTACCCTCCACATCAACAGTAAAACACATATCATATTTCAGCATCACCCTAATCTGTTCCATCTTCCTCCCTTTAGATATAGTCTCTTAAAGGAATATAATGCCAGGTTGCACTTGGGTTGCTTAGTTCCTAATAATTCCAACTCAAGATTATCATAACTCTGGAAGTCCTGGCTGTCAAGACCTGTCGATAAAAAACGAGGTTTTGAATCGTTCACCTCCGTATCCACCATCTTGATCTTCACCATCATTCTCTTCTTCTCTGTTTGCATTCCCTTCATATTCTCACTTTCAGTTTGTTCTGCATATTTTGATAAGTTTTTTTGTGAGTACATATTAAGTTACAATCTATTTGTAATTGTTTAGATGATAATTGGTAGAAGATAGTTTTAGAGAGTAGTTTAGAAAGAAGGTTTTGTGATTAATTTCTTGGATGATAGTTTACAATGTAGCAAATGCCTATTTATAGGCTCAAGTCACCGACCTTTCAATGGTGGTGAATATTCTAGAGTTCTCATGATAGGTTATTATCATGATAAATCTAGATTTTTCTATCTTTGCCATATACTTGTATATCTCGATTATTCTACCATATTCATACACCTTATAGTTTCTAGGATGTTCTATATTTTCTTACATATTATATTTAAGAACTCTCTAGAAATTTGTAGCAAATTTAACACTCCTCCTTGATACAAATTTCTTTGACTCCAAGCATAGCTCGTAGCTCTTCAAATCTTGGTCTCGGCAACGCCTTCGTGAGTATGTCTGCAATTTGATCTTCTGTTCTGCAGTAGTCGAGTTTGATCTCTTTAGTTGCTTCAGCTTCTCTTATAAAGTGATACTTGATTGCTATATGTTTTGTTCTACTATTATGCACTGGATTCTTTGCCATTGCAATTGCTGATTTGTTGTCGCAATTGATTTTAGTTGGTTGATCCTGTTTTTCTCCCATGTCTTCAAGTATCCTACGAAGCCATATAGCCTGACTCGTTGCTTCAGCAGCTGCCACGTACTCTGCTTCTGCTGTGGATTGTGCAACCGTAGCTTGCTTCTTCGACGCCCAAGAGAAAATTCCTGATCCGAGTGAGAAAGCATAGCCAGAGGTGCTCTTCATGTCATCTACCGAACCTTCCCAATCACTATCGGTGTAGCCAAGTAATCCTGAGTTAGTTTCGGTAGAGTACCATATACCTAACTCTTTTGTTCCTTGTAGATATCTCAAAATTCTTTTTCCTGCTCCAAAGTGTATTTGACTTGGACTTTGCATGAATCTTGATAGAAGACTTGTAGCATACATTATGTCTGGCCGCGTAGCTGTCAAATATAGGAGGCTTCCAATTAAACTTCGATATTTGGATGCATCAGCTTCTGGTGCTCCATCATTCTTTTGTAGTCTCTCATTTGTTATGAGTGGGGTAGCGACAGGTTTGCAACCGTACATCTTGAATTTCTTAAGTAAGCCTTCTGTGTATTTCTTTTGTGAGATGAATATCCCTTCATTTCTTTGGCTTACCTCTATACCGAGGAAGTAACTCATCAAACCAAGGTCGGTCATCTCAAAGGTCTTCTTCATGTCTTCTTTGAACTCCGTTGTCATCTTAGTATTGTTTCCCGTGTAGATAAGGTCATCTACATATAGAGAGAGTAAGAGAGTGTACTGACCTTGAGACTTGATGTATAGTATGGGCTCACTCTTGCTTCTCCTAAATCCTTGATCCATGAAATATTGACCGATTCTGCTATACCATGCTCGAGGAGCTTGCATCAAACCGTATAGTGCTTTTCTTAGTCTTAACACTTTGCTCTCTTCGCCTTCAGATATGAATCCTTGTGGCTGGTCCACATAGATCTCTTCTTCAAGTACACCATTGAGGAAGGCATATTTGACATCCAGTTGATGTATACTCCATCCTTTTTGTGCCGCAAGAGCTATTAGAGCTCTAATGGTATCAAGACGAGCTACTGGTGCAAATGTCTCATTGTAGTCAACCCCAGGTTGTTGTGAGTAACCCTTAGCTACTAGCCTCGCCTTATGTTTCTGTATGGCGCCATCAGGATTGAGCTTTGTCTTATAGACCCACTTAACCCCAATGATATCTTTTCCATGGGGACGATTTACTAACTCCCATGTGTTATTTTTCTCGATCATCTTTATCTCTTCTTCCATTGCCTTGACCCATGCTTCATGCTTTGATGCTTCTTCAAAGCTTCCAGGTTCGAGTATGGCCATGTTGCAGGTTTCATATATGTCTCTCAAAGATTTTACTCGTCTTGGAGTAGACTCTGGTGATGATAGTTCTTGAACTTGTTGTTGTGGTGGAGGTGAAGAAGGTTCAGCTGGGACTTCTTCCTCAGCTTCTTCTTGAGGTAGTTGAGTGGGTATAAGAACATTCTTCTCCACTTTTTCTTCATCCTAATTCCAAGAAGCATTCTCATCAACATCAACATCTCGACTGATGATGAGTTTTTTTGTTTGCAAGTTATATACACGGTAGCCTTTAGATATTGTGCTATACCCCAAGAAGATACCTCGTATAGTCTTGTCTTCAAGCTTATGCCTCTTCACGTCTGGAATATGAATGTAGCATATAGATCCAAAGACCCTTAGGTGCTTTGCTGATGGCTTCTTCCCGTTCCAAGCCTCAATTGGAGTCTTATCTTGTACAGATTTAGTTGGACATCTGTTGAGTAAGTAAACAGAAGTGTAGACTGCTTCAGCCCAGAATGTGTTAGGTAGTCGTTTCTCTTTGAGCATCAATCTAGCCATCTCCATAACTGTGCGATTCTTTCTCTCAGACACACCATTTTGCTGAGGAGAATATGCGACTGTAAGTTGTCGCTCTATGCCTTCATCCTCACAAAATCTATCAAACTCGCGGGATGTGTACTCTTTGCCGCGATCACTTCTTAGTACTTTTATCCGCTTTCCACTTTGATTTTCAACAAGGGCCTTGAACCTTTTGAATACTCCAAAAACTTCTGATTTTTCTTTCAAGAAATAGACCCATGTCATTCTAGAGAAGTCATCAATGAAGAGTATGAAGTACCTGTTGTTCTCGTGTGATGGCATCCTCATCGGTCCACAGACGTCAGTATGTATCAGCTCCAACAGATCTTTTGCTCCCCATGCTCCACTTGTTGAGAATGGAAATCGGTGTTGCTTACCAAGGAGACATCCTTCACACACTTCATTATTATCCTTTATGCTTGGAAGATCTCTCATCATGTTCTTATCATGTAACAACTTCAAGGCATGTGTGTTGAAGTGGCCAAATCTTCGATGCCAAAGCCATGAATCATCAACTTGTACCTTCATGGCAATGTTAGTTGTATATTTTAAATTTAACGAGAAGCTTCTATTGCTCTTATTCATCTTCACTTTGGCTATCTCGGCCCTTTTATTCTTGTTGTCTAAGATTTTGCATACACCTCCTTCAAAGTGAAGTGTGTAGCCTCTCTCCATCATTTGGCCAATGCTTAGAAGATTTTCTTTTAGGCTGGGAACTAGTAAGACATCATGGATGAGTCGTGTACCTTTATCTGTCTCTACCACGACGGTGCCTTTTCCTTTTGACTCAACCACACTTCCATTTCCTAGTCGAACTTTGACTTTGACTGACTCATCAATACTTTTGAAAATAGTCTCATCCTTGGCCATGTGATTGCTACATCCACTATCCAAGTACCAACTTCCTCCTTTTTCTTTGATTGATTCTTGAGTGGCATAGAACATACATTGTTCTTGATCATGCTCCTCTACGATATTAGCTTGATGCCTATTTTTGTTGCGACAGTGTTTCTCTATGTGCCCGAATTTCTTGCAATGATTGCATTGTGGCATATTACGGTACCAACAACTTTTCTCCGCGTGTCCTAGTCGTTTGCATATATTGCATGGAATATTTTTATCTGGATTGTTCTTTTGGAAATTTCTAGGAACTTCTCTTCTTTTGGAAGTTTCACCATAATTTTTCTTTCCTCCATTTTCTTTATTTTGGGACTTAAATTTGAGCTTTGACTGAAAGGCATTTTCAAGTGTATCTTCTTTATGCCTATGTAGTCTTTGCTCATATGCTTCAAGAGAGCCCACTGGTTCTGTCACTGATAGAGTAGACAGATCTTTGGTTTCCTCTATTGTTGTCACGATTGGGTCAAATTTTGGGGGCATAGTAATTAGAATTTTCTCAACAATTTTCTTGTCAAGAATATCCTCCCCAAAGGCTCTCATTTGATTAACTATTTCTTTAACTTTAGAATAGTAATCTTTAACTGTCTCAAACTCCTTCATCTTCAAAAGTTCAAAATCTCTTCTTAGAGATTGAAGTTTGACAGCACGTACCTTGTCATTTCCTTGAAACTCCTCCTGCAACGTCTTCCATGCTTCTTTTGCAGTCTTAGCTCCCATAATTCTTGGAAAAATTGCATCAGTCACCGCTTGTTGCAAGGTGAACAATGCCTTTGAATTTTTCTATTTATTTTTCTTCAACTCTTTTTCTTGAGCTGCATTTAGAGCTGAAGTATCTATGGGAGCGATGAAGCCTTCTTCTACTATGTCCCATAAATCTTGAGATGAAAAATATGTCTCCATTTTAACACGCCAGAAATCATAATTTTCACCATTGAAAATAGGGACACAAATAGTTGATGATTGAGTAGTATTATCCATGGCTTAGAAAAAATATTGTAGTGGGTTAATAGTATAAGGGAAATATTTTGAAGTAGTTTGGAGGATTTTGAAATGGTAGGTATTAGTATAACTACGCCCAATGTATGACCGAACATAGCTCTGATGTCACTGTTTGTAATTGTTTAGATGATAGTTGGTAGAAGAT
Source organism: Lathyrus sativus (assembly GCA_963859935.3). Lineage (NCBI taxonomy): Eukaryota > Viridiplantae > Streptophyta > Magnoliopsida > Fabales > Fabaceae > Lathyrus > Lathyrus sativus. Next base: position 528,615,612 of record OZ012740.1, read on the forward strand.
AGTTTTAGAGAGTAGTTTAGAAAGAAGGTTTTGTGATTAATTTCTTGGATGATAGTTTAAAATGTAGCAAATGCCTATTTATAGGCTCAAGTCACCAACCTTTCAATGGTGGTGAATATTCTAGAGTTCTCATGATAGGTTATTATCATGATAAATCTAGATTTTTCTATCTTTGCCATATACTTATATATCAAGATTATTCTACCATATTCATACACCTTATAGTTTCTAGGATGTTCTATATTTTCTTACATATTATATTTAAGAACTCTCTAGAAATTTGTAGCAAATTTAACACAATCACTAGTCATTTTGGAGATTAACCGTGGTTTCCAGTTGTAGTTGGATGCATGTTGGAATAGTAATGTGGGTTGGTATAAGGTTGCATGGGTCATGAGATTTTAGTGGTTGTTGATTGGTTAAAGAAGGGTTGTTTGCACGATGGAAAAAATTGTTTGTGTGGAACATGATTAGATTGGCATTTAGATGTGTGACACTAATTGTGTGAGGAGCATTATTGTGTAATGGATGTGATAGGTTGGCTGAGGTAATCATGTCAGGTACATGTTAGTAAGTGTCACCTCTATGCATTAAACGTAAATGATTAACATTTATGTGCTATTAGGAAAGTAACAGTCTTGGAGAATTACTCTGCACGTTCATTTGACTAGGGCTAGGATTTGAAATAGTCACAATTTCATTTGTGGTGTAAAGCACTAATGCTTGTGGGCCACTTGTGGCATTAAAGTTTATGTTACTGTTTCCACCATGCAACTGCTTCATCTGAGAACTCCTAGTCACCTCCCCTCCGGCCATATCTCCACCATTTTTCTCCTCCCTCAGCCACCGCGATGTCGGTCTTCCTCAGTTTCTTCTCACTTTTGCATGATCGTCGAACTATCCTCTCATCCCATCATCGTTCTACATAAAAAATTTAACCTCACACTTGTTTTTAGAGTGGCCTAAGACACCACAAACAAAACAAAACAACTCTAACTTCTCATATCTGAATGTAATAGTTGACCATTCCCCTCCTTTGTTGTTTTTCAATGGTTGTCGAACATCGATCTTCACCAGTAACTTCGTCTATTGTCTCCAGAAATTCGTATTGTTATTATTATAATACTAAACAAAAGTGCATATGTAATATGCCATAGCTCTTATTACTTTCTCCAACATAAGACCCTCCAGTAAATTATGAACTTGAACCTAAAATTCCACATGAAACAATGATATGTTTTTAATCTAGACTCCTAACTTCACCCTGTCGCAACTGTGAAAAACACCTGGCAGAAAAAACAGAAGAGTCTCCACCTAACATTATTTATCCCGACGCATGGAAAAGAAACGATAGAAGAAAACCTGAAAAGAAGGGAGAAGGCAAGGTCATCGCAACCAAATCTTGGGTTCGGGAGTCAGTTATGCGAGAGGAAGGTATTAGCACCCCCTCGCATCCGTTGTACTCAACGGGATCCATGATTGTTGTCTAATTAAAGGGTGTGTTATCTAAAACTCTATAGCTAAACAGAAATGAAAGAAAAAAAAAAGGAGACTCGATATGACATTGTTGCCCTATGCCTACGTATTCCCTCGTGCAATGGGAAAGTCAGAGTCAACGTAGCTCGAAAAACTACGAGTGGAAGGAGGGAGATTGCTCGACAAGACATCGTCATCTTGTGCCTATGTATCCTCATCTAGTATGAGAAATTATAGCATCCGTAGTTCGGCTCACCAAGGGTTACTTAGTGTTTTTTATGAACGACGTTAAGTTCTTATTCCAGCAGTTAGGGTCGATACCTATTTGCGGTAGAACGGAAAAATAACGTACTTTATATGAAAATGAGTTGACAAAAAATCCCGAAGGATGGAAATGATTTGTATTTGTTTGTGAGTTTTAGAGAAGTGAATTGAATGGATTTGTGATTCACATTGCACTAAAGTCTATGATATAGGAGCGAATGCATCATATGATCGCCACCAGACGAGACGTACGCTAAACACTCTAGACAAACAAGGAGAGACCCCCTCGCTCATCATTTCTCATATACTTAAGCCTAGTGGTGCACAATATTCATCGTATTTATTAAGTGTTTTGAGATGAGAAGAAGAGAAAGAAGCACGAAAGGTCTAAAGGGAAACTTGGTCCTAATATTGTCATGCAAAGTGGCCATAAGGTCGGGATGCGGAAGGAAATTCTACCCTAATGTTAGCATACAAAAGATGGACCTAAGGTTGAGGTTAAAAGGGACTAACCTAATTGTTATCATGCATGAATTAAACTCCTAATGTCTATCCTACTCCAAGCTTAATCGAAAATTAAGTTGGACTAGGAGGCCCTAAGGGAGCATGCAATAACAAGTCAAAAAACAAGAAAACAAGGCAAAAACAACAACTACAACAACACTTCATGCACAAAATAATAATAAAAATCCAACACACAAGCGAAATAGCTTTTAAAAGAACATGTTTTCAGGGAGAAACAGATGTAAAAGGCAACATATCAAGCAAGACAGCATATAACAACTATTATTCTGCACAACCATCATGTATTCACCAAGGCAACATGTAATGCATCAAGACAAATGCTCATGGATATGCACCAAACATGTACAACCATGTAACATCACACCATATAGTCAAGTATGCATCCAAGATTGATCAAACAATAATGAACATGTTAAAGAATCAAACATAATCATGCGTTCCAAAAGAGAAAATAAAAAACATGCTTTCACACTTAAGCAAACATACATAAATTGTAAACATAAGCAAGCATCAAGCAATGGCAAACGATTCACATGTGTAGACAATTAAACACCAAGAAAATGGGAATGAACAAGTTCCAAAAGCATCACATGTTTAAGTATTCATCAAAAGCAACACAGATAATTCAATAATTAATCGCTTAAAAGGAACACGCAATAATGGAATCGGAAACAAAATGAAAATGCATCATATTTCTAGCAATACAAACATCAAGAACAAGCACTCACAATAGCATAAAGGATTATGTAACATAATTATCACATCAAGAATGCAAAATGAACAAATCATGTACATGCGAATCAAAAACCAAAAGTCGCGTGTCAAAGAAACTCAAACATACTATCATGTGAGGTGAAACAGGTCCAAAACAATCCACAAATATGCATAACATCAATAAATGAAGATTAGAAATGAAAAGGAACCCAAACATGCAATAAAAAACCAGAAAAACACATTTTGTCTCAGTGGTAATCGATTACCCATATATGGGTAACCGATTACCCCTTTGAAAAACAGCCAAACTGCGCAAAATTTGAACAGGGTAATCGGTTACCCTGATAGTGGTAATCGATTACCATTGAGACAGTGGCAGAAAATTAGCTTTCTAAAAGCACTTCCTGCTGCAAATGACTTATCCAATCATCCAAATGACCAACCAAACAATTATGCACAAGAATTACATCATATTACAACAAGTAAACATCATTTGCATCAACAATCATGATCATCAAAAATCAAATTCAAGCAAATGGATCAAAATGCAACCAAAACCAAAGATCTACATTACATAAGTTAAAATTAAGTTAAATCAAGTATAGATCTAAAATTTACCAACCTACAAAGTTGAGACTTACTTTGTTAAGTGTTACAAACGAAAATGGACAGATCTAACCCAAGAAATCGAAGATCCTAGCAAGAAACCTCAAGATCCAAGCAATATGATGAACTTGCTTCAAATATCCTACAAGAATGGCTTCTAAAAATTTGAATCTAGATCCAACAAAGCTTCAAATGCAAAATTGAATCAAGAATGATGAAGTGATGGAGGCTTAGCTCAAGAATTCACAAATTGTAATGCAAAATTTGTGAATCTATGGGTATGGAGCTTTGGTGAAAGGTTGAAGATGAAGGTTAAGAATGAAAAAATGAGAGAGAATTGAGAGTAAATTCTAAAATTGAGATGAAAGTGAGTGTGGCTTGGAGTGAATTTGATTAAATAACCCATAGGTTAAAAATTGAAATGTGGTTTGGAATATGGATTAGTGTGGGGAATGGGAATTAGGAATGGGGTGTTTGAATTTTGGAGGGAAATGGTGAAAATGAATCAATTCTAGATCCTTCCAATGATGCACATGTGAAATCAAGGGATGAAAATGATTGAAAATTCTGCAGTGCTGAAATTTGAAGTATTTTTGCAAATTTCGCTTGGGGTAATCGATTACCCCAATTGTGGTAACCGATTACCGCATTCAAAATTTGCAAATTTTGGCACCATGTGGAGGGAAACTTGCATAATTGCCCGTTGCCATCTGTTTTGAGCCCCCGTTAAGCCTCTGAAACTTGTCTTTTGATATTGCACCTGTAAAATACCTGAAATAACCTATGAACTTCCTCCTGTGCTCAAAATTACCTGCTGAAGAATATAATTGGATGCTCGATTGTTGAGCAAAATAAATGTTGAAGTCTCTGATGCTTTTTGTTTAAAAACTTGTAGTAAAAGGAAACCTCGAGCCATAGAAACACCTTGATCCCATGTCTCGAGAGCCAGTGCCATGATATGCAAAATGTGAAATAAATGAAACATAAGACAGTTACGGTTAAAACTAATGGGAAAAGTTTGGGGTGCTATGCACCCTTTCAACAATCAGCAATTGACTGTCAAATGTCCACGGACCTCCTTTCAGCATTGCCTCCATATCGAGGGAATGATCAAAGTGAAATATGAACAATCCCTCATTCACTTGTTTGATGGTTACCTTATTCACTGGTTTCCATATTTCCTTTATCCACATCTTCATCGATTTCCCATGAATATCTCTATCACCGAGGAATCTCCCCACTAAGCACCACTTGAGATCACACGTTTCATCTCCATCCTCCATAATATCGAAACAAAAATCCTTCATCGTCTTCGTCCTTATTCAACGACAGTCCTTAAAGTTAAGAACTAGATAATATACCCAAACACACAGACCAATCCATTTCGGTAGAGAAAAAATAAAAAATACTAAAACTAAAGCAAACACACATAAAATAATAAATATTCTCTTCTGTTTTAACAAGTTAAGATTGATTATTTCTCCATTCATTTATAATATGAATCTAAGATATTTATACTATCTAATTTGTGGTAAAATATGATTTTCAATTTTTACCTCTAGATTAAAAATTCTTTTCTATTTTCTAAATTTACATTTCATACCCTTCATTTGACCTCTACTTAAACAAAGCTACACTCTTCTAAGATTTGTCTCTAAGTCTTCAAAGTCTCATTTAAATCTTCATTCGAATCACTAAGTATGACTTTATCATCTGCAAAAATAATACATCTCGATTTTAACTTTTGAATATGTTTCATAAGTACATCTAAAACTAAAGAAAAATATAAGGGTTTAGGGTTAAACTTTGGTGGAATCTCATTGTTATAAGAAAATTTCATGTCTCCCCACCATGTGTCGATACATTAGTCGATACTCCCTCATACATATCTTAGATAACTCTGATGTAGACAATCATAACTTTTTTCTTCTCCAAAGTTTTTCATAAAATCTCTAAAATAACTCTAGCATACACTGGGACATATATTGGAACTAGGTGTAAATCTTATTGATCTATCCAATACTTCTCTAACACGCATTGTAGTAGTAAATAGATCTCTTCCATGATCAACCTCCCAAGAATAAAACTAAATTAATTTTCTGTAACTTGAATCTCTTTTTTTAGTCTTTGATCAATCATTATTTTCTCACAATTTTATGATATGACTCATAAGTTTAATACTCCAATAATTTAAATAATTTAGTATATCTCTTTTGTTCTAATAAATCAGTATTAAAGTGTTTGTTCCACATTCATATGACATTTACTTTGAGCTCATAGTTCTCTTAAAAAGTTTCGTGAGTCACTCAATGCCTTTATCTCTAAGAATTTTCCATACTTCAATAGGTAAGTTTCCTGACTCAACCGTGTTACCATTACTCATCATTTTCAATGCTTCTTTTACCTCATGTTTTCGATCCTCTTCTATGACGTCCAAATTGTTTGAGTTCGACAAGATATCATATCCACTATTGAATAAATGGTAGAAATACTTCTTCCATCTATTCGTTTCCTAAAAACTTTATCTTCTTCATCTTTAAGACTCTTAACTTGATCCAAATATCATATCCATTATTGAATATATATATATATATATATATATATATATATATATATATATATATATATATATATATATATATATATATATATATATATATATATATATATATATATATATATATATATATATATATATATATATATATATATATATATATATATATATATATATATATATATATATATATATATATAAGTTTCTCACTCATTTGTTCTTAAGGATTGATATAAGTAGTCAAAAAACTTGAATTCTTGCTTCAATCACCACATTTTTAGTCTCTTTCTTAGATTTTTTTTTGTTATTTCCCTTAAGTTCGACATTAATACACCTAGATCATTCGTTAAAACATTCCTTTTGACTATCACTTTACTCAAAATATTTTTCCTTCCACTACAACGATTCTTTACCCCTAGGTCTAGAATTTATTGATTCTTCCACATGCACGCACACACACACGCACACACATACGCGCACACACACACACACACACACACAAATCATTTGTACTTCTTTTATGGTTGTCCAAAATCTTCCTGAAAGATCTTGTATTGAAAAATCTTTTGTTTGTCACCCTTTAATTGTCACCACTTGATATGTGGAGCTCCCTTTTGACTTTTTTTCTTCAATCTCCTTTTGAATCTTATATCTATAACTGATACTTTAAGTTAATTAGTCATACTCTATATTGGTATAACTTAACAATCCAAGCATATCCTCGTATCTGATTTTCTAATAAGAAATAGATTTATCTGAAAACATGTCACACGCTCTTATTTGTCATAAGATACTCGCCTTTTATCCTAAATAAATTATTAGTTATAGTTAGATCAAATGCCATAAAAAATATATGATAGATTTACCTTTTACATGTTCCTCTCTGAGATCATATCCCTCATTCACTCTGGGAAAATCTCTCGATATGCTCGCTACATACTTATATAGATTCGCTACTAGAAAAATCTTTTATCCTTGAGGTATATTGTGAGACAAACCTTCTAAATCCTTTCAAAAATTTACCTTAAGGTGTTCTACTAACACAACCTTTTGTGAATTAACACTAATAACATTAAAGATGAATCGTTCCACTATAAACTTCAGAGCTAATATATGATTGCATCCTATTTGACATCCACATTATCCTTATTTCACTTCTTTGTATATAATTATCATCACCATATTTCTCAATCTAACTTTATCGGTATACCAAAGCTTACATGTTGTTTAATTCATCTGCCTTTTCACTCGTCCACTTAATTTCGTGTAGGCGCATAAAATTGGTCTTTCTCCTAACCATAATGTCAACCATTTTCTAAGATTTTCCTAAAAGTGTTCCCATTATCCACGGCAAAACAAATCCTAATCTCATGAACTAACTTTTTTATCTACACTCGTTCATAAAAAATGTGAGAAATTTTGTTTATATTTTATTACATGTAAACGACATTGCAACGATCCTTACTCATTTTACAATGTACTTGAACGATACAACATGTTGCTTATGGACAACTATTAATAATAGTAAACATAAAAAAACACAGAGAATGGAAAAAACCATTTGACTTAGGGTTTCAATAGAATGAATGAAAAACTGCTAGAGTTAGGGTTACACCAGAGTATAAATATTAAATGCTAGGAAAGACCGAATTACCCTTACAAATATACAATATATTATATAACAACAATAATAATAATATCTAAAATTTCCCCTCAAACTCAATATGCATTAGCATAGAGCATCGTGAGTTTGCCAATCAAAAATGAAAATTTTTAATGAAATGCGTCTTCATAAACAAATCAACAATCTATGAAGCGGATGAGACAAATGGTAGAGTAATTATGCCGTGCTAAAGATGATGAGGAGTGAAGTGACAATCAATCTCACTGTGTTTGGTACGTTCATGAAAGACCGGGTTGTGGGAAATTTGAGCGGCATTTTTGTTATCACAATACATAGGAGTTAGTTCAGAAAGAGTGACACCCATATCCAAAAGTAACCAACGCAATCAAAATATTTCAGTAGTGGTGGATGCCATAGCACGATACTCAGCTTCTATAGAAGAATGGGAGATAATATCTTATTTCTTACTCTTCTAAGAAATAAGAGTCTCCAAGAAAGATATAAAACATTATGGTAGACTTGCGATCTGTGGGGTCGCCAGCCCAATCAACACCAAAGTAAACACACAGTTCCAATGAGGACGATGAGGGAAAGATAAGGCACTGAAATTGGGTTCCCCGAATATAACGACATATGCGAAGAATGACTTCCTAATGCACTATAGTAGGAGATACAACCAACTGACTAACCACATGAACAACATAAGCAATATCCAGTCTAGTAATTGTAAGATACACCAAGCTGCCAACTAATGTACGACATGGGGTGGGATCTGGCAGAGGAATACCATCAGATGGAGCATATTTCACATTCAACTCAAGAGAACTATCTGCTACTCTAATATCAGAAAGGCGGGCATGTTCAAGAATGTTGGCAATATACTTGGGTTGATAGATAAGATAGCCTCTAGGAGAGTAGGCAACTTCAATGCCTAAGAAGTACCGAATTATGCCCAAGTCCTTCATCTCAAACAATTTGGCTAAATTTAATTTCAAATCATTAATTTCATCTATATCATCACCTATAATAATCATATCATCAACATATAATGAGAGTAAAATACGACCATGATAAGCGGTCTTGACAAACAAAGCAGAATCATGATCACTAGAGTAAAATCTAATAGATGTAATCACATTGTTAAACTTCTCAAGTCGAGCTCCTGGAGTTTGTTTCAGACCATATAATGCTTTCTTCAACTTACACACTTCCCCTTGATTATGAGAAACACCCTGTGGGGGTATCATATAAACTTCATCTTGAAGATCACCATTTAGAAATGAAATTTTAACATCCATTTGACAAATATTCCATTGACGAACATATGCAACTGCAATAAGAGTGTGAATAATAGTCACCTTAGCAACTAGAGTTAAAATTTCTTAATAATCCATACCATATTGTTGAGAAAATACCTTAGCAATAAGACATGCTCTGTAGCACTCAATTAACCTATCATACTTAGTTTTGATCTTGAATATCAGACGAGACCCAATAACACATTTTCCAGAAGGAAAATGTAATAATATCGAATTATCTGTTTTATGCAAAGAATAAAGTTCTTCTGTCATAGTCTGTTACCAAAGAGGGTCAAGAATAGCCTCTTTATAGGAAGATGGCTCAAACAAACTGTGAATATATGTTAGAAAAGAAGCAAAAGAAGAAGGGTAAGTGGAATAGACAAAATCAGGCAATTGAGTAGACTTACGGTCAAGAAAGGGATAATGGGAAGGCAGAGGATCAACAATTGTAGGAGGTTCTTAGGTAGCCGCGGGGACAAGATGGATGTCATTATCCGGAACAAGAGTAATATTAGCATTGCAATTCTCAAAATTAAAATCACTAGAAACATTATCATTATGACCAAAAGTGAAGGTTCCATGGTTTAAGGATTGGCAACAATTTTGCTAAGACGTGGTACACAACAGGATGTTGTGTGTGATGTTGTAACATGTTGTTCAGCTCACCTTGAGAGCAGATGTCCTAACCGATGTTGGAACATATTATACCAGAGCATCTGTTCTGGCTGTTTTAATTCTTGACAAGGATTGGTTTTATTTTTGTGACGATTCCTTTTGGAGTTATCTCACATATTTAGCAAGTTAAGAAGATTGTATCTAGAACAGGTTTTGGATCTCCAATGACAGATGTTACTAAATTGAGCCTTGAGACGATTTAGGTAACTTTGTATCTTTTATTCCAAGATTTAAGGAGATTTTGATTCATCACTCAGCTTGTGGATCAAGAAACTTCTGGACGCAGATTTCAAAGCCCATAGACTGTAGAGATGTATTTAAAAGGGAATCCTAACCTAATGTAAAAGAGTGTCTTTCACTATTGTAAGAACTAGGGAATGTTTTAGAAACTTAGGTTTTGAGAGTCTATTGTGTGTGACTTTGTAAGTCACCCTTTGCATCTTTTGATACATTATGGTAGACAACTTGTTTATTGTGTATTACTCTTGTTGAAGCTTTTAAGCGTAGGAGTCGAGTGTTATGCTTGGTCAAGCATCTTGACCTAATGTTGCTTTGAAAGAAAGAGGGTACATCTTTCTTTTTGGGTTCTTGTGGTATTCCTTGGGACTGCGAGTGTTTATTTATCACTATGGTGATTGGGAGTGGGATGGTGATTTCCCATATCTAGGAGTTCCTAGGTAGAAGTTGCACTGGGTAGAGATTAAGTGAGAGGTTGTGAACGGGGGAGTTTAGCTCTGAATTAATACTGCTGATAGTGGATTTCCTTTCTGGCTTGGTATCCCCCAGATGTAGGTGATGTTGCATTAAAACAGGTTAACAATTTGTTGTGTTATTTATCTTTCTGCATTTAAAATTCTTCATAATTTAAATGGTTGGATAAATTATTATGTCAGTCTGCAGATGTTACAACATCTGTCATGACATTGTACCCTGATGGTGGAACATCAGATTCCACATCATGTATTGCATGTGCTAGACAATTTCAATTGGCATCAGAGCTGGCACCGTAGTCTGTTTTAGGTGAGCTTTAGAGATATATTTTTTTCTGGTACTGTATGTTCTCTGAAAGATCAACCGATCTTGGATATTTTTGCTTCCAAAGAATATGTTTGGATGATTCATTGTCCATAGTTTTATTTTGGATGTGACTGCTGTTTTGCATAAAGATCATGTCATTCTTAGTAGGTGAATTTCTCAGGTCACTATTTGTTGGTCAATGTGTGAGCAGGGTATGTGTATCTTACTCTAGAGGAATGTGTATCTCAGGCTATGGTGAAGAGGAAATTTAATGTCAAATGTCTAAAGACTCTCATCCTGACGTTTGTGAGTTTTGCTTTGGTTCTTAAGGATAAGCTGAACCTGGTGTAAAGATAGAGGTAGGAACTAGCTCTGAAGGAGTCTCTCTTATAGGAATAACCAGGTCTTAAAAGGGTCTTTTGGTTCATCCTAAAGATTCATCTCAAGAGTTCAACTCAACCTATAGTCAATCTTTCAACTGCTGCTCTTACTGAATGAACAAGGAAGCTGAAGTAGAAATGTCTCAAAATGTTGCATCTGCAAACTCTTGTGCAAGGAAGTGTATTGGTGAATGGAGGAGCGTGTTGTAGTGAAAGAGTCTGACTTTTGTGTCAGCATATTAGGATTGTGGTCATCTCATATATTGTTTGTTGGAGAGATCATTCTCTTGGCCGCATAAGGATGTATGATGCTCTTGTGGTGTCAGAAAGGTGTTTTGACATCTTGTGTCTATGTGTATAAGCTATTTTGTTCTTTATATGGAGCTTTCCTTCATTGCTTGTTTTAGTTTATCAAGTAATTCATACAAATGAATGAACCTGAGTTGATGTAATAGTAACAGATCCTATGAATTTTGACCAAAACCAAGATTAAGGGTTCAAGGGATTAATGTCTAATCAAATAATGGGAAATTATTGTTGCAGGTTACTCCTGAGAGCTCATCTATGATATTTGTGGTGTTCAACAGCTTCAGAACTAAAATTTTGAGTTAAGGTGGAGCTTGGAGTAGAATTATTGACCAAGTCTGGTGGTGATGATGGATTGGGTAGGTCTAAAAGGAAGGTTCTACAGTGTAGTGCAGAATTTCATACCTGATATTATGAAGAACCATGGGTCTTTTGGGTGTTCTTTTATGATGAGAAGCTTGGAAAGGACTTATGGATGTCTATGTGTTCCCTAGTGGAGAAGGAATGTTTTCATTTTATTGGTTTATTATGTACTTCTCTCTGATATGTTGTGTGTTAAAACCAATTGTACTAGACATCCTTGCAGCCATAAGTATTTTTGAAGAACTATGGTTTCTCTTAAAATATGTTTGAGGTATATTTTTCGCTGCATGAACTATGACAGTTCATAATGGCTTTGTAGATTGTAATCTGCTTTCTTTGAGGCTGCTAGATGGACATTTGTACAAAGCATACATTTTCTTATGGAGCTTGTGTGGGGTGGTGATGTCAAACCTGATGTCTTGACATGGTGTAGTTCAAGTTGCTAATCTCTTCAGCCATGTTTTCAAGAAAGAATTGTTGGAGTTATCAAGGCATGGTATTCTTACTTGCATCTGGCATATCTATGGGTGATTAAGTTGTTTTTGGTGAAACAATCTAGTCTGTATGGATCTAAGGTAGTGTTTGCTTTGATGTGTAATTTTGAGCTAAATGAGTTTTGTGACATGTGCTAAACACGTGTGTTATGACCAAAAAGTGTATGGAAATATCTCAAGAAGTTTCTTGAAGGGACATCTGGTAAACAAGATTATGTGGCCTTTATCTAAAAAACTTGCCTTATGTTGAAGATGAAGACTAAGACATCATCAGCTTGGGAAAATATTCTCCAGGTCTGTGAAGAAATCTCAACCAGGCTATGTGCATATGGATTGATAGGGAAAAATGTATGTATGTACATCCATCCTAACATCTTGTAGTCTCTCCTAGTTAAGGAATGATGGATCTTAAAGATGGTTGTGTTTATCTTGTGACTACCTGTTTTAGAAAGATAGTTTATGGATAGAGGTTGTCTTTGGTATCTCTCAAACTTAATTTCATAATCAAATCTATGAGAATGTGGAACAGTTGTTCTATTATGATGAAGGAGCTCTGCAAGGATGGTTATGACAATAATGAATAATGATGGTATCTCTTCTTGTTAAAAGATCCCTGTGTATAGGTTTCTGATTGGCCACTTATGGAGGAGAATGTGTTTCTTGTAGGTGCTTCAAGGAACTACGCGCTCATGTTTGTGACCAAGGATTATGGAGTCACCACATGTTGGAACATTAGCCTTTACAACTGCTGATATACCTCATCTTATGGTGTTTTTGTATGGAGCCTTGTAGGACAGAGGTAATATAGTTTTGTGCTGATAAGTCTGTTTATGATATGATGCTTTTTCTATACCTTTGTGTTTATTGTTAGCCATACTGGTATCTGTGAGAAGGAATCTCCTCTTTGAATGCTTAAGGATGGTTGCTGACTCTGTAATGTCAGACAGAATGTCTGCATATTGTGCTTCTGGATTATAGCTTCATGAGGCTTGTGAGAGTTCATTTCTCTATATGGTATTCTGCCTTTTATGATGGTCTATGATCTGCTGCAGCTGTGGCCTATTGTGATCCTCATGTCTTCCTTGCAAAGGGAAGTGTATGAATTACAATGCATATAACTATTCCTATGGATGTTGACTCCAAAACCTAAGTATATGGTTCCTATGATTGAGATTGATGTCTTAACTGATGTTGAAACATCGTCTTAGTTGATTATCTCTCCATAAAGGAAAGTTGTTTTTCCATGGGAGATAATTTGGAGTTCATGGTGTGGAGTCTGTTACTCACCGTTTGGATCAAAAGTGAATATCTATTCATGGTGTAGTAAGAAGTAGAGCTATTAGCCAAAGACTGTTGTGGATTATAGTGTGAATGTATGTCATGACTATCTATCATGATTAACCACTTGTGCTAGCTCATGTTGTAATGTTCAGAAGGAGGTTGTCAGACCAAATGTCATAATCCTTGTGTACGGAGGTGGTCTTTTTTGATATATGTATTTTAAAAGGAAGTTGTGCTAAGTCTGTATCTCGTGAAGAAAGAAGGATGAGGAAGTTCTCTTCTTTTATTGAGAAGTGTGTGCATGATGTCAATCCAAGTGTACATGACATCTTGCCTAACCAAGGAGTTAAAAGGACTTGTGTGTCTCTGAGGTGTTTTGTGAGGCTTTTATTCCGTCGTGCCTATGCCTTTGATGTAAAAGTTGAATTAGTCCAGGTTTGCTTGGAGTTATCCTCCAGGAACAAGGTTGTTTGTGTCTAAGAGAACCCAATTGTGGAACAAGGAGTGTGAAACTGCTATTTGAACATGAAAATGTGTGTGACAGAGGGAGCTATGTACCTGTCTGTGGTTTTGGATGTTCTAGCTTTGTGAGGATGGTGGTTTGAACCAGGACTGTTCATACCTTTTAGGAAATAAATAGTAATGGATATTGTTTTTGAGAATTTATTTTTCTTTGCAGAATGATTGTAAGGCTCAAAGGGAGCTTTGTGGATGAAGGTGAGATGTCAGACATAATGTCTTGACATCATGATCAGTTTTCAACTAAGTCTGTATAAAGCGTTGTGTGTGTCTGATTGGTTCTTAGGAGGGGTCTTCTTAAACAGTTTTGTGCTCTGGGTCAGACTAATTACTTGGTGGATTCTGGTCTAAGTTTGATGATGAGGAAGTTGGTGCTCCAACATGAGTAGATTGGTGAGAGTATACAATGTCAAGCTGGATGTCAGGACATTGTGTTATGACTAGGTGGATCAACCAGATTTGATAAGTGGCCTTCAACGTGTCAAGTTTCTTTAACTAGTCATCATTGCTTTTGGAGATTTTTGTAAGTTACAGCTTGGAAGGCATGAAAAACGTACGCCTATGTGTTCAAGGAAAACATCTTAAATGACATAGGAACTGTCAGTGCATTTATGAGGGTCAAAGTTTTGAAAGAGAGAAGACTAAGTTGCGCACTGTTACTGAGGGTGATTTTATTCTCTTCCAAAAACGCTCTCTTTGACTGGTCTGTCGTTACTAACCAGGTTCATTACAAGCTTGGTAACACTTATTGTATTTAAAGACCCTTTATCTCACATTCTCTTCAAGACCCATTTCAACATGAGTGAATCTTCTAAAGATACTTATGAAGATCAAGTCAAGTTCATTGACTCTGGAGGAATTATTGGTTAGTTCATGTGTGTTTGGTGTCTTCTTTTGTTGCTTGGGTCTTGTGTTTCCGCTGAGTCTTTTGTTTTTAGTGTTTGGTTCTTTGGGTGAGTCATTTTTTGGTTCTTTTTGTTGGATTAGTTTGGGGTTTTTCCATTGTTTGTGGTGTTTTTCTTGTCAAATTTTGGCTTAAAAGGGGGAGAAAAGAGTCCAGTCCCGTGGTAGAGTATTGTTGCCTTCTATATGCAATAATTTTGAGGTTACTTTGGTATCTGTCGTGTCTCTGATGTCTGTTGCTACTTCTGTTGTAGTTGTTTGCAGAATATCTTACAAGATGTTTTAACATCTTGTCTGGATCTTGAGTTGTGTCTTGTGTCTACATTACATGTGTTGCTTCTTTCATATGTGTTTCCAATGTTGGTGGCTTCTGCCATTTATATCTTTTGTTCCAAGATTTAAGGAGATTTTGGTTCATCACTCGGCTTGTAGATCAAGAAACTTCTGGACGCAGATTTCAAAGCCCATAGACTGTAGAGATGTATTTTAAAGGGAATCCTAACCTAATGTAAAAGAGCGACTTTCACTATTGTAAGAACTAGGGGAAGTTTTAGAAACTTAGGTTTTAAGGGTCTCTTGTGTGTGACTTTGTAAGTCATCCTTTATATCTTTTGATACATTGTGGTAGACAACTTGTTTATTGTGTATTGCTCTTGTTGGAGCTTTTAAGCATATGAGTCGAGTATTGTTCTTGGTCAAGAGTCTTGATCTAGTGTTACTTTGTAAGAAAGATGGTACATCTTTCTTTTTGGTTTCTTGTGGCATTCCTTGGGACTGGGAGTGTATGTTTACCACTGTAGTGATTAGGAGTGAGATGGTGATTTCTCATATCTAGGAGTTCCTAGGTAAAAGTTGCACTACATAGAGATTAAGTAAGGGGTTGTAAACGGGGGAGTTTAGCTCTGAATTAATACTGCTGATAGTAGATTTTTTCCTGGCTTGGTAGCCCCTAGATGTAGGTGATATTGCACCGAACTGTGTTAACAATTCATCATGTTATTTATCTTTCTGCATTTAAAATTCTGCACAATTTAAATGGTTGGATAAATTGTTCTGTCAGTGTGCAGATGTTACAACATCTGTCATGATATTGTACCCTGATGGTGGAACATCAGATTCCACATCATATATTGCATGTGCCAGAAAATTTCAAAAATGATCAATATGGGTGAGTTTTGGACTGCTAGTAATATGAGAATCAAAAGAAAGAGAGTAACAAGGAATGTGTTCAAGGAAAACAATATGACGAGAAACATACAATTTCTTTACAACATGATCATAACAACGATAACCCTTTTGACCATCCCCATAACCAAGAAAAACACATATAGCAGAACGAGAAGACAACTTACTACGTTCTACTTGTGGGCGAATAACAAAATAAGTAGAACCAAACGCTTTCAAAGAGGAATAATCAGAGATAAAGTTATACAACTTTTCAAAGGGATACAAACCTGATGTGACAGATGATGGGATTCTATTAATGACATTAACTGCAGTAAAAACTGCTTCACCCCAAAATTCACTAGGAATCGAAGCGAACAACAAAAGGGAACAAGCAGTCTCAATAATGTGATGATGTTTCCTTTCAACAACTTCATTCAGTTGAGGAGTATCATTACAAGATGTTTGATGAATTGTACCATCAAAAGAAAACAATTCAGAGAATTTATTAGTGGTATATTCACCACCTAAATCACAACGGAAGCACTTTATAACAACATTATGTTGAGTATTAACCATATCACGAAACATAATGTCAAAGAATTCAAAATGATTTTTCATAATATAAACCCAAAAACAATGAGTTTAGTCGTCAATAAACGAAACATAAGATCTAGATCTAGCCTTAGTAAGGAGCGGTGATGAACCATATACATCAAGTGATCTAAGTCAAACTATGCATATGAAATGGAAACACTTTTACTAAATGGTAAAGCTGAAAACTTAGTAAGTTTACAACCACAAAAAACTTAATATCACTGGTTTGTAACTTTCCTAAAGCTCCAGTAGAAGCCAAATACTTTAATATAGAAGTAAAGACATGTCCAAGACGGTAATGCCATAAATAAAAACTAGAATACGAAGAATTCAAACGGAAAAAAGGATAATAAATCAGTTGTGGAAATAGAGGTTGAGGCTTCAGTATTTGGTAATCTCAACTCATCCAAGATAAAAAGTCCCCCTTGTCTACAGCCTGTCCCAATCAGCCTCCCGAAGTGAAGATCCTGAACACAATAAGAAGTGGAAGAAAACATCACTGAGTAACCAGAATCACACAATTGACTAACAGAAGCAAGACTCAAAGTGAGGTTAGGAATATAATAAACATCAAAAAATGAAAAATTAGGTGCGGATATAAAACCAATGCCTGCTAATGGCATATGAAGGCCATCAAGAGTCAAAACTAACATAGTTGGTGCAATATTCAAAGACACAAATGATTTAGCATCATATGACATATGGTGTGATGCTTCAGAGTCTAAAATCCACATGGAAGGAGATATACCTGACAAACAAGAAGAGTTTAAACCTTTAATAGAGGAGGTAGACATGACACAGGACTTAATGGCAAGAAGCTTTCGGAGATGCTCTCCAATATCATATATTTGAGAAGTAGTCTTCGATGGATATACATGATCAAAACCAAAACCAATGGTTGTAGGAGCAGCAACAACATTGGATGATGGACTCTTGAATATTTTTTTACTTGCTTTCAACAATATGGGACATTGTGTTTTCCAATGACCTTTCTCATTACAAAATGCACATTCATCAATACCAAGTCCAACCCTACCTTGAGATTTTCCTTTGTGAAATGGAGTAGCAAAAACAGATTGAGGAGTGGAAAACACTCATTTACCTGGAATCAAATTGGAGTAGGACTTGAGTCTAATTGCTTCTGCCAACAATTCATTAAAAACTGAATCAACACTGGGAAGAGGATTACAATGTAAAATATCCCCACGAAGGCCCTCAAAATCATCCCTAAGCACCATTAGAAATTAAACCAAACGTTGCTCTTTTCTTTGATCAGTGTACACTATGACATATCTCAATTCAGTCGATTCCATAAGAGCCAATTGATCCCACAAATTACTCATCGCTAAATAAAATTCATGAATGGTCATATTATTCTGTTTGAGAGCTCTAATATCACTTTCCAACTGATACAATTTTGCAAAATTAGATTGAGCATACAAACGTTTTAAATGGTCCCAAACCTGCTTAGCAGTATCATATTATGCTAGTTGCACACATATTGATTAAGAAACATAATTATTGACTCAAGTAAGGATCTTCGAATTACTGACATCCCATGTTTCCAACCCTTTTGTATATTTTGCTTCATCCTTTTTATCAGTAGGTTTAACCAAGGTTCCGTCGACATAACTCCACATCCTTTTTCCTTTTAAAATTTTTTTCATTACATAATTCCAATAAAGATAATTCTCTCTAACGGGTTGGACACTAACTGACTGAAGAGAGTAATCTTTATCATTACTTATTGTAATAAGCTATGAAATTACCAAGACACCAAAATAAAGTATCAAATTGGTGAGAAGAGAAACCGTACCAAATTTTAATATTTGAAAAAGATGAATAAGAATAGATGGCACACCAAGATATGAACCTTCACTTATGAAATCAAAAAGTACTAATATACTATGAGAAACAATAGCAGAATAAGATTTTGAAACAATACCAAATTTCCAACCTTCACCTTTTTTTCCCAATCACGTAAACCAAACAAACCAACCAGCCTAATTTATCTCCAATAATGAATTAGCATATTCCAAAAGTTATGTACCTTACATAGCACATCGGAAATCCAAATCTCCAATCAATTATCAGTATCATTCAATTGAAGTTGCAGAGCACACAAAAAAAATCATTGCTTCACTTTGTTGAAAAACAAGAATGAGTGAGAAACAAGTGTGAGTTATAAGTCTCACATTACATAAAAAAATTGGAAGTTAAATACTTTATAAGTAAGAGGATCCATACACCTATCACCTTAAGGTTTTTGGTGAATATGTGGTGCTACTCTCTCACTTGTTTTGATGAATCTTTGACTTTTAAATGAGTGTTTAATCTAATGTGTATGTTTTTCCCTCGTGATAATCCATTACGGTAGTTCCTAAGATTAAATCAAATTCTTTAATATTGTGTTAACAATAGTAAACATAGAGAAGAAAAAAATCCTTTGTCTTACGGTTTTAGTAGAATGAATGAAAAATTACTAGAGTTAGAATTACACCAAAATATAAATATTAAATATTAGAAAAGACTAAATTATCTTTAAAAAGATACAATATAATAATAATAATAATAATAATAATAATAATAATAATAATAATAATAATAATAATAATAATAATAATAATAATATTCACATTATTATATATTTCATTCTTATCATAGAAATTTAATAGAATTTTACATTTGTTTCGATTGTCTAACGCAGCTTGTTTTATTTTATGAGATTGAAATTGACTATGCATAGTTAAATTAACATCCGCGAGATTACCAGTTAGAGATGATTTTAAGAAAATAATAATTAATATCATTTTATTAAAAAAATAAATATAAAATAAATATTTTTCATTTAAAAAAATAGAGGATGTAACAAATATTTGCCTCTCCGACAAATATTTGCCTTATTTTATAATTTCAAATGAATGCAAGAATCTTTTGACGACACTTATTATTCTTTTAAAATAGTTTTTCTGTTTTATATATAATAATTTAAAATAAACCTAGTAATAGTTTTTATATTCGATTTAGTTACATGTGTTTTCGAATAAAATGTATAGTTCAGAGAATATAAAATAATAGTTCAGGGAATATACTACTCTGTTCACGAATAAAACATATACATGTACCTATAAGCTATAGTATAGTCTGTTTATGATTACATTACATATACATTATAGACTTATAAAATTATTTAAAATAATATAAAAAGGATTCCATCCATGTCATTAACGGCGTAGCCAAACATTTTATCTACCTAAATATTTTTATTTCAATATTAAATAAATGTATTTTTCCTTTTTATGAAGTTTAAATGTATTTTTCCTTTTTATGAAGTTTAAATGTATTTTTGACTATTAAAGAACATCAACAATGGTATGATTTTGGATACTTAAGTGGTACTCGAATGTAAGCAACACTATCCTTTCAACACGCTATCTAATATTCACTCTTTTATAGTGTTGTGATCACAAACGATACCTTTCAACAAATAAAAATTGATAAACGGAGTTCTTGGGTGAACAACGAAAACGATTAAACAAAAAGAGAAAGAAGAAAGGATAAAGAAGAAAGAAGAAGAAGAAAGATTATGACAAATTGTTTACTATTCACTTTCTCGTAAGGGTTTACAAATGATTACAAATGAATATCACAATTGGCGTCACTCAACAACCTGAGTGATATAGCCTATTTATAGACTAACTAGATAACTTGCAACCCAAACTAATTAAACAATTGGATCCTTAACACAAGGCCCAATTCGACATACATTTCGACAATACATATTAGAACTAACTTTGGCTACAATATGTATCCTTCAACTACATCATGCGACCCATCTTCGACTTCATACTTGTCTTCTGTCGAAACACATGAAAGTTATTCCTCGACAGAGCTAGAGTTCGATCCAAAATCTCACAAATCTCCACCTTGGATCTAATTCTACAACGACAGGGAATAAACTAGTTTTCATCATGCAGCTTTATCAACTGCATACAGTGGAAAAACTTTCAACTTGACAACGTCTTGGTGATCATATCAGCAGCATTGTCATCAGTCGAAACCTTCAGCACTTGGACTTCACCATGCTCGATTATCTCTCTGACGAAGTGCAACCTCACATAAATGTGCTTAGTTCGCTCATGATAGGCTGAATTCTTCGACAGGTGTATTACACTTTGACTATCACATTTAACAGTGATACTTCGCCTTGAAGTTTCAGCTCTTTTGCAAAACTTCAAGCCACAATGCTTCTTTCACAACTTCAGTGAGGGCAATATATTTTGCTTCAGTGATTGATAAGGCAACAACCTTCTGAAGTGTTGCTTTCCAACTGATTGATATGCTAAACATAGTGAACACATATCCATAAATAGACTTTTTGGAATCCATACAACCTGCATAATTAGAGTCGACAAATCCTTCGATTTTGACTATGCTATTACTGTAACACCTGAGGTGAAAGAGGACGGTGGTTACATGTAACACCCGTGGGCGAGGGAGTGGTTGTCGGTGTCATGAGGCATGACAATGAGACACTCCTAGCAGCTTCTAGGGGAAAACCGAATTCACATCCGAATGAGAGGGATCCTGAGGCTATGCAGGTATGGGACTGCATGGTTAAATGAAGGCTTATAAGGACTAATTGGTACTACCTATACCAACAAGATGCATCTTCTTTTCGGTAGCCCGTTCATAAGAACTCCACAGTTAAACGTGCTTGACTTGGAGCAATTCTGGGATGGGTGACCTTCTGGGAAGTTTCCCGGAAAGCGTGTGAGTGAGGAAAAAGCATGCTGAAAAGATTTGTGTTGGTTTGTGGGGTCAGTCGGTAATCCTGAAAGCAATATGGGGCGTT
This sequence comes from Lathyrus sativus, assembly GCA_963859935.3. NCBI lineage: Eukaryota > Viridiplantae > Streptophyta > Magnoliopsida > Fabales > Fabaceae > Lathyrus > Lathyrus sativus. The sequence goes on from OZ012740.1 coordinate 528,637,233, forward strand.
ACAATCACCACCACCAGAAACTCCACCGTAAATCAAGACTCGACTCAGAGACCCATTTATGTACCTAAGAATCCAATTTACAACTTGCTAGTGCGCCTTTCCAGGATTGGCCATATACCTGCTTACAAGGCTCACTCCATACGCTATGTCTGGCCTCGTAAAGACCATATCATACAAAAAAGAACCTACTACACTAGCATATGGAATGCTGCTCATATATATTCTTTCAGCTTCAGTACTCGGACTTTGAGCAGTATTGAGCTTAAATTGAGGATTTGTTGGAGTCACAACAGGCTTTGAATTCGACATACTAAACTTGTCGAGAAGCTTCCGTAGGTATGTCTCTTGAGATAAGTACAACTTCGACTGCTTTATATCTCTCCGGATGTCAATCCCAAGAATTCTGGTGGCAGCTCTCATATCCTTCATTTCGAACTCCTTACTGAGTTCAGCCTTCACCTCCATTACATCCTCGACAATGTTGCTACCTATGAGGATACCATCCACATAAAGTAACAAAATAACAAGTGAATTTCCAAGTCGAAATCTGAAGTAAACATAATGATCAAACTGGCTCCTAGTGAAACCAATGTGTGTCATGAACTTGTTGAATCTCCTGTTCCACTGCTGAGGAGATTGTTTCAGGATATACAAAGACTTATTCAGCTTGCACACATAATCTTCCTTACCTTTTTTGCATACCCTTCAGGTTAACGCATCCGAATAATTTCGTCTAGGTCACCATATAGAAATGTTGTCTTCACATCCATTTTCTCAAGTTCCAAGTCGAAATTCACCACCATGGCCAACAACATTCTAATGGATCTATGCTTTACAACATGTGAGAACACATCATTGAAATTGACACCTTCTTTTGAGTGAACCCCCTAGCAACCAGCCTTGCCTTAAAGTGCTTCGACATCACTCCTTCTATTCCTTCCTTGACCTTGAAAATCCACTTACAACTGATTAACCTTGCTCCTGTAGGTTTCTCAACCAACTCTCAAATGTTATTATCACGAAGATATTTCATCTTGTCATCCATGGATTTTCACCATTCAGTCTGATTTCGACTCCTCGTAGCTTCTTTGTAATATATAGGTTCTTCTTCAAGTACCTCACTTGTAGAGATTATGGCGAAAACTATAAGATCTGCATAACCAAGTCTTTGAGGTAGCTTGATGACTCTTCTCGACCTATCTCTTGCCAGTAGGTAGTCATTGACAGTTTCCTCAGTCTCTTCAGCATCTTGCTCTTCTTCTTCGACTTGATTTAGGTTATGCACTTCGGCATCATTATGCTCCACCTCAACATGCATCTCTACCTGTTTCAGCTCCTCTTTAGAGATTTCTGCACTTTGACCAACATCACCAGTTTTCTTGAACGCCATTTTGACTTCATTGAAAACTACACCACGACTTGTGATACATCTTCTGTGACCTGGTTCTAGGCACCACAACCTATAACCTTTGACTCCCTCAGGATATCCAAGAAACATGCATCTCAGAGCTCTATGTTCGACCTTGTCTTGCCTAATATAAGATAGGCTAAACAACCAAATACTCTCAGTTTGTCGAGATCAGATGGCTGACCCAACCAAACTTCTTCAGGAGTCTTCATTCCCAAGGCAGTTGAGGGACATCTATTTATCAAATAAGTTGTTGTCAAAAAAAGCCTCCGCCCAAAACACCTTCTTCAATCCAGCACTAACCAACATGCATCTAACTCTTTCAAGGATTGTTCGATTGAATCTCTCAGCTAAGCTATTTTGCTGAGGAGTACCTGTTATAACCTCATGCCTTACAATCCCAAACTCAACACAGTAACTGTCGAAAGCTTCATTGCAGAACTCCAGGCCATTGTCAGTTCTCAACCTCTTAACCTTTATGCCAATTTGAGTTTGACCAGAACCTTCCAACTTTTGAAATTCTCAAAAGTTTCATTTGTAGTCTTCTGAATGAATACCCATAATTTTCTGGAATAGTCATCAACTATGGATAAAAAATACCTTGCACCTACATGTGAAGAATTCCTTGCAGGCCTCCAAAGATCAGCATGGACGTAATTAATGGATTCGTGTATTCTTTGTTTACCTTTGTTAAAATTCACCCTACAGGATTTACCAAATACATAAGGTTCATAAAACTCCAACTTCTCAACTTTGTCACCACTTAGCAGGTTCTGTTTCCCCAGTTCGACCAAGCCTCTTTCGCTAACATGGCCCAATCTCATGTGCCATAATTCTGTCTTCGACACCAATTTCATGGATGCAAAATCTGCTGAACCACTTATAACCTCAGCCTCAAGGGTATATAAGCCTTGCTGCTTTACACCTTTCAATACTTCCTTCGACCCCTTCATGACTTTCAGGGTACCTTTCTCTTCTTTGAAGACATGTCCTTTCTTGTCAAATTCACAAAGAGAAATCAAATTCCTTTTAAGGTCAGGTACATACCTAACCCCAATCAATAGCCTTATTGATTCATCATGGAGCTTGAATCTTACAGATCTAATAACTGTAATCTTGCAAGTTTTATTGTTTCCCAATAACACTGATCCACCATCTTGATCACATAATTCTTCAAACACATTCTTGTTTGGATTCATATGCCAAGCACATCTAGAATCCATAATCTACTCTCTGCAAGAGTTGCTGCTTGACACCACAAGGACATCAGATGATTCATAATCATCTTGCACAATAGTTTCATTCCCATTGTCCTTACCTCCATGATTATCCAGGCGCTCAGGGCACACCTTTCTTGTGTGACCCTCCTTCTTACAGTGATAACACTTAATCCTAGAAATATCACCACCTTAAGACTTCTGCTGAGTTTTACCTTTCTTCTTCTCAAACCTACCATATTTCTTCGATGATTTCTCTTTTAAGGATAGCCCTTCGCCAACTAATGATGATGGTTTATGCTCCTTTCTTTCATTCAAATCCTTTAAATACAAGGCTGCTTGAACTTCTTCAAAGTTTAGGGACTCTTTTCCATACAAGAGGGTTTTTTTGAAGTGAGCATGCAATTTCGGTAAAGAACACAACAATAACAACGCTTGATCTTCTTCATTGATGGTAACATCAATATTTTCAAGATCAAGAATCATCTTGCTGAATGTATCCAGCTGCTCCGTCAATGCTTTATCTTCAGTCATCTTGAATGAATACAAAACATGCTTCAAGTATAAATGATTCACCAAGGATTTTTTTCATATAGAATCCTTTGAGTTTCAGCCAAACACCAGCCGCCATCTTTTCCTTCGAAACCTGCCTGAGAACTTTATCACCAAGACTCAGAACAATTGCGCGATGGGCTTTCTCGATCATCATTGTCAGTGTAGCATCCATGGCATCTCCTCCCTTTAACGCTTCTAGCAAACCCTGTTGAACCAGAATGAATCGCATCTTCAAACGCCATAAACCGAAATAATTAACTCCGGTGAACTTCTCAACTTCATACTTTGTTGACGACATTTTCTCCATGCTCACCGCACCAGTTTGTTGTGATCATAAACGATACCTTTCAACAAATAAATATTGGGAAATAAAGTTCTTGGGTGAACAACGAAAACGCTTAAACAAAGAGAGAAAGAAGAAAGAAGAAGTAGGATTAGAGCAAATTATTTACTATTCACTTTCTCATAAGGGTTTACAAATGATTACAAACAAATATCACAGTTGGTCTCACTCAACAACCTGAGTGATCTAGTCTATTTATAGACTAACTAGATAACTTACAACCGAGCTAACTAAACAATTGGATCCTTAACACAAGGCTCAATTCGACATACATTTTGACAATACATATTAGAACTAACTTCGACTACAATATGTATCCTTCGATTACAACATGCGACCCATCTTCGATTTCATGCTTGTCTCCTATCGAAACACATGAAAGCTATTCCTCGTCAGAGTTAGAGTTTGATCCAAAATCTCACTTATGGAATAAAACACATTTTGAGTCCTACCACTTTATAATATAAATTTATCTAATCAAAAATTGTTACGGTAGTAAGTTTTAGAGATTTGTGTAAGTTAACCATATTTCAAGTCTAATAAAATAATTAAGGTTTTTTTGGACATTCTAAATATACTCTCTTTAGACTAGTCCCTACTCGGGCAAAAATTAACTCGCTCCGACTTAACCTATACGTGTGAATGAGTTAGACTAGATTGACCTTAATAAGACAAGTCAAAAAGGCTGATCCATGACTAGATACAACTCACCTCAGATTATTATTCATTATACGTATAGACAAAGTATTCAAGTCACATAAATAGTTAACTTCAGACAAAAGGCAAAGGGTTTTATTCCCTTTAATCACTATAAAGTGGACAAAGAAACATTAATCATAATGATGAATAAATTGATCATTAAAGACCCATGATATTGGGGATTCTATATAAATCACTAATCACCATATTGAGAAGACAGACTTTTGATATTCTATAAATACAAAAATAGGCCTTGTGACTCTTACTGGCCTAGAACTTGTGCAATTATCAAATTTGTGTTCGATGCGTGTACATTTTGCCCTCACCATGGGCCCTAGTAAAATTGACATAGGCCAGACATTCTCCAATTCTAATAGCAGCCTGACTTAGTTTCTTGATGATTAGGGCTGCCACTAGCAACAACAATCACAGTCATGACCATGACCAAGTTACCAACTACCATGTGTTGCACCCCAAAATTTGCCTAACCTTTTCTTACTTGGCTTTTGTTTCATTGCATTAGCATTGCATTGTTCTAGCCTTTGCATAACATAGCATTGTTCATATAGCAGGGGATCAAGTGTGGTATATATCAAGAGGAGCCTATCTAGAGGTCTTATTCAAGCTTGAGAAGGCACCAAAGTCATCAGGAGGTGGGTTGTGTTCTAGAGAAGTTCAGATGCTTGTGTGGGGTTCATCTCCTAGCTTGAGGACCAATTGAAGATCATCAGTGGATTGTGAGGCCTTGATCATGGATAGGGTGTGTGGATGGAGATCATGGAGTGCCTTGAGGGTCATGAGAGAGCTCAGTCAAGTCATTATGCCAAGTGTGAAGAGCCATAGTTGAGGGTGTTGCAATTAGGGTTTTTGTTTGAGTAACCCTAAGTCAACTGTGAAATTGAAGAGGATCAAAGCCCAATTCTAAGTCTTTGTGATCATGGAGAGTTGTGTTGAGATATATGAGGTGATATTCCAAGATCAATCCAAGAAGAATTCAAAGTGTGAGGAGTTGTTAAATTAGGGTTCTCAGGGTAAAATCCCCTATTTAGTGCCTAACTACAATACCACTTATCTCAAGATGCAAGTTTCATCTCCACTTTTGGCAAACATGAAACTTGTAGAGCATGCTCTTAGCTTTAATTTGAGTACTCGAAGTCCTCCATTGGATTTATAGAACTCAAGTTATGGTCCAAAAAAGTTACAGGTCATCAGATGAATGTGAAATTTGTCTATGAAAGTCAACCCACTTCCATGGAACTTTTGTCTTAGAAGGGTGTTGCTCCTAAACTTTTGGCCAACATGAAAGTTATAGGTCTTGATCTTATATTTCCAAATTATACTAGAAATCTTCCATCTGATTTGTAGAACTCAAGTTATGAGGTTTACAAGTTAAGGGTGTTTTGGGAAAGTGAGATTATAGGTCATTTGGTATTATAGGTCATTTTCACCATCTTGCAAGCTTCAAATGAAGTTTTGTTCAACACAAAACTTTCTCAAAATAAGGTTTTTAGGTCAACCATGTATTAATGATGAATTTATTTGGCTTAGGATGAGACTTGGTTTGAAGGAAATTGACAAAAGGGGGATTTAAAGGCATTTAAATGAAAAATTCAAAATTAATTCATGAGTGTTCAAACAAGGCCAAGTGAGTACTCATTTTAATCAGAAAAATCATTTTGAACATGATGGCAATATTAGAAATTTCATTTGAAGCATAATTCATAGTGTTTCACCTTGTTACTTCTTAAATAAGTAACACATCAAAACTTGGTCATATGATAAGTTTAAGCTCTCCAATTGATCTCTACACTCTCCATAGTTAACAAGCAAGGGAATTGAAGCTTCTTGGAGAAGTTTTGAGTGCGAATTCGTGTTCACCATAGTTGGAAATTTTAAGGAAAAGTGAAACATGGATTTCTGAGTTTGAGCCTCCATTGGGCCTCCAACTCATCAAAATCACTCCTATATAAGTTCAGAGGAAGGTTCAGATCAAGGTTGGTGTTCATTTCGTGCCATAGCCAGAGATTGAAGATTGAGTTTCAAGAGCAAAAGTGAAAATCGTGATTTCTGATTCAGAGCAATTCAAGGCAATTCAAAGCTTCAAGCATCTTCAGCATACTTCATTGAGTGTATATGCACAAGATTGGAGCAAGAGGAGCACCATAACTACCTCGATTTGAAGCTACAAACCAGGTTTGAACAATTCACGATTGCACTAATTTTAGCATGATCTAAGTAGAATTGACATGTGGTTAGGCTTTAGGAAGATGATTAGATGGATTCTGGATCAAAATTTGGAAGTTTAGAGACAAACTAAGATGCTATGTGATTTCTGTTTGGATTCAAATTGACCTGATCATGAGGTTTTAGCACGATCTAGATAGTTCATAATGATCTAGGAAGCATAAGGAAGAGATCCATGGCAGTAAATTGAGTTTTGGTGATGATCAAGAATCAGATGCATTTTCTGTTTGCCTTCGAGTCTTATAATCCATGAGGAATTAGAGGAAGTGGATATGATATTTGGAATCAACATGAAAATTGGAGTGGAATTGTGTAGTTTTTATCAAGTATTGATGACCTGTAATTTTGGCTCACCGGAGAAGAAGGCTGAGGAGCTACCGGACCACCGTGCCTGAGTTCTTCCCTCCCTCAGATTTGAATTGGAGAAGATGAAGTGGAGCCATCAGATCTTGCTGAAACAAAGACTTTGTAATCTCATCGTGTGGATGCAATTCAACCTGAACCTTGGACTTTGACCAGGCTGCTGCAATGCAGCGTTTCATTTAAGTGAGCTGGCAGCGTAGGTGGCGTGTTCTGGAGCCTTAGATGAGAGGACTTGGTCTCTTGATCCAACGCCCCTGACTTAATTCTGGCTTTAATTGATTCTTAATTCATTTTATTTTTACTTTAATTGTTTATTTCATTTTAAATTCATAATAAATCCAATATTGATCAGAAAAATACCATAAAAATATGAGCATGATCTAGATTTAATTATTGATTTTATGATGCTTTTACATTGCATGACAACTTTAGGATTGGATCAGTTCCCCTTTAGTGCGTCCTTTCTCTTTTCATTTTCAAACAAATCAAAATACAGTAATAAAGGTTAATTGACGTCGTACGCTACGAGCCTTAAGCTACTTGAGAAAGAGTTGTTGGAGAGTTTCTTTTTAACAACTTGGATGTTTAGTATGGTACCCTTTGGGTAACATGCGACGCATTCACTCTCAAGTCATGGTCTCTAGTGCGATATTAGTTGCAAACATCCATAAAAGATACTTCTTCTAAAAAAATATAAAACAAAGATCAAACATCTTTTTGTCCTCTTGGAGCTTTAATCCTTGGAAACCATTTTCATAAGGAGAGTTTTGTTAACTCCCGGTTCTACCACAAACGGTAAACGCGTAAGTCTCCATCGAGCGAGCTGCATACACCAACTGCTGGAACCGTCTGCTAACCCTACTCGGATAAAAAAGGCAAACCTGTGTCTCTCGTTTTCCCGAACTGCGTTTGCTTTGATCTTTCACGCCGAGTGAAAGTACGTAGGCACGAGATGCGATATCTCGGCGAGCAACCTTCCCCCGTAACCCGTAGTTAGGAGAACTACGCTGACTCTGATTTCTTGTTCCAGACGGGAATACGTAGGCATAGAATTACTGTGTTTCGCCGAGTCATTTTCTTTTCTTTTCAGACCAGACTTTTAGTGTAGATAGATGTAATCAACCCGTCAGACAAACACAACAAGCATGGATCCCATCGAGTACGATGCACGTGAGGGGTGCTAATACCTTCCCCTTGCGTAACCGACTCCCGAATCCAGACATTGGTTGCAATGACCTTGCCTTATACCTTTTCGTCAGGTTTTTCCGATCGTTTCCTTTCCCTTTCTGTGGGATAAATAACGAAAGGTGGAAACTCTTCTGTTTTGCCGGCACCTTATTTTCGTTGTAGCGACAACTAACGACTCTGCTGGGGACTTATAGCTCCTGGGGACTTTTCCCATCCCCTAGGCTGGGATCGTTTCCCATCCCCTATGCGAGTCAATCCTAGCGCTTGTGTGTTTACCTGTTGGGTTTTATTTATTGCATTTTACTTTCCGCAGTTTATGATATCATTATTGTGCTGTTGTGGGAAGGGGCTCTGATGAGTGAGAAGCCAGACCCAGGCTTGAGTGTACTTAGCATTAGTTGTGGAAAGTAGTGGGCGCGTGCTTCCTTTGCAAGCACTAGTGTCTCATGAAATCCACGCTCAGACAAGATTCTCCCGGTTGACTTCTTTTCCGGCCCTTTGGGCTTGAGGGGTTGTTGGTTTGGAGGATTGTCGACTCTGGGGCCCGATCATTTGTGACTCAGCTGAGTGAGGCCACTTCAAGAGATGATGATACCACACCTTCTGGGTATCATATCATCGTTTCTTGAAAGTCTGTGACGTTGGGAAACGCATAGGATGCCATACCTTATCTGTGATTAGGTCCACACCTGTGAGCGGGGTCGGGTGATTGCAGGAAACCGTAACCTTCAGACTACCTGGTTTTCTTGACAGTGAATCAGTGTTGTTGGGTTCAGAGGTTCTTATCGTTAGAGATGTAGTTGTTCTCGACAGTGCATATTTATTGGTCCTCTTTAGGGTTGTATTATCAGAGCAGTGTTGTGATTATGTTGAAGCAGAGCCTCGGTCTCCTCAGCAGCACAATCTTGATCCCCTATTGCCTGTTTGCATGTTGCATTTTGCATACTCATTTGCATATCATTAACGTGTGTCTGTGTTGCAGGTGCATACATTATCCCCTGGTTCCGGTTTTCTTGCCTTCTGTTGTGTTAGCATGGGATCCCTGAAGAAGAATGTGGCCTACAAGCTCCCTACCCCAGATGTTGCTTTATTGTCCAGTTTGATTGCCTTGGCAGATGAGACATTGAGAGGGGAATTCAGAAAATCTTATGGGAAGCTGCTCAGTCTGGTTCGTAAACCTTCGGTATATGAGTTGAATGGGTTGTATGCCTTGCTACAGTTCTATGATCCTCCATTGAGATGCTTCACTTTTTCCGGACTTCATTCTTGCACCTACATTAGAGGAGTATGCTGAGTTGTTGGGTGTACCGGTTAAGAATCAAATGTCATTTGTTCACAGGGATGCTAAGCCTAATCTGGCTAATCTAGCTCTCGCTCTTCATCTGGATGCTTCTGAGTTGCTTCTGTCCAGTTGGAATGGGGTCCCTGGATTTTCTCTGCAGTTTCTAGTTGGGAAAGCCCAACAGTGTGCCAAAGACGGTTGTTGGATCGTATTCAACGCCATTCTTGCCCTCTGCATTTATGGCATCATCTTGTTTCCCAACATGCCTGATTTTGTATACTTGGATGCCTTCCATATCTTTGCGTCAGGGAATCCAGTTCCTATCTTGATCGGTGATGTATACCATTTCGTCCATTACAAGAACGAAAATAGAAGGGGTAAGAATGTACCGTGATGTGTGCCCTTACTCTACAGATGGTTTGATAGTCACATGCCCAAGAAGGGTCTCTTTGCTTCATCTGCAGCCACAGCTGAGTGGTCTGAGCGCTTGATGGGTTTGTCAGCAGAGAGCATTGTTTGGTTTGATCGAGATATGTTGGGTACTGAAATCATATTCAGCTGTAGTGGGTTTCCAAATGTGCCTTTGATCGAAAGAAAGGGCTGCATCAATTATAATCCCTCTCTACTTGTCAGACAGTTTGCCTATGCTTTGAGAGGTCGGCCAAAAGATGAAGAGGTGCAGGAATCTCTGTACCTCACAGGGCTCATAGAGGGGGATATGTTAGTTAAGCTTCAGCATGCCTGGAATGACATCAGTAGACGAGGGAAATCATTGTTGGGTAAGAGCAATAGCCAAGCTTATGCTCCTTATGTAACCTGGATCAAGACCAGAGCAGAGACGATAGGGATGCCTTTTTCACCTGCCAAGCCAGAGTGCCCTCCAGTGGTTGAAGAGCCTACTACCGTGTCTATTCAGTAGTATAATCAGGTGTTAGCTGAGAAGGAAGAGCTGAAAAAGGCCAACGAAGAGTTGGAGAAAGAGCTGGCACAACTTAGAAGCGAGAGAAACGAAGTCGCCCACTCCTTCAAGAAGCAGACAGAACTGGTGAACAAGTTAGGCACGGACTTAACTAAGCAGATAGCTGACCGTGAACGTTTGGGTCTGGACTTCAAATCTGTCAATGATGTACTGGCCACCAAGAAGCAGAATCTGGATGAAGCATACCGGAGAATCTCCAAATTTAATCAGCAGTGGAATGCCACTATAGCCAGCAACAAGGAGAGGGAGGATAAACTGAAATAGCAGATCTCCAAATTTAAAGCTCAGGTGAAGACCAGTGAGAAGATGTTTGATGAGGAAACTGCTCGCAGATATGCCACTAAAGACATGCTAAACAAGGCTCTCGCTAACCTGATGGATCGCAAGCAGAGGTTCGAGTCTAAGAAGCGAAGGTTAGAGGACTATTTTGGCCAAGGAGCGTGAGAAGATTCTGTTGAAGGTCTCCAGTGCACTGTTATGCAGAGAGAGTTGCTTGTTGAAGGGTTACTCACTTGGCCAGATCATCCGAAAACGAAGGAGTTGCTAGAAGAGTTTCGTGCCCGTTGTTGCACTTGACTATCTTTGTAACCCTTTGTATTTTCGGATTCTTGCTGTAGGCTGACCATCACCAGGCTTGTTGGTCGAGGTCATGCTATTAATATCCCATGTATTCATTGACATTGTACTACTGTCGTTGGGCCTTATATATATGAGATGTTATTTCAGTGACTGGATCCGGACTTCTTGTTATCAGCACTGACACTCTGGCACTAGAATCGGGGGAGAAATCTCCCTAACACACAGACACACGTTTGCATCTGCATAAATCATTTGCATAACAGGTACATTGAGCTGTTTTCCTAACTCTCTGTTGGTGCAGATTATTTCAGGACATCCGATCAAGAAGATTACAGAAATCCCCACAAGGCTATGGAACAGGTACGGGCAGAGCTGAGTGAGGTCCGAGGCCAGATGAGGCGGGTTATGGGGAACATGCAAGAGTTGAGTTCGAACCAGCAGGTACTCAGAGAGGAGAACCAGCAGTTGAAGACCCAGGTGGGCTTGATCATGGAGGTGTTAAAGAATGTGCTCAGGAAAGAAGATGATCAGCTACCTGAAGCCGTAGCAAAGATGCTTGTCCCACCTATGCCTGTGGAACCTGTGCCAAGGGTTGATAAGCCTCGGATGTCTCATGGACGACAAACAGCCTCGAATTTTGCTCTCCAACGCATTACTTCTCGAGATAACCATGTGACTAGGGGGTACGCTCAGAAGGTAAAATCAGCTAGCAGGGTTTACGACCAGATCCCAATGACATACGCTCAGTTGTTGCAAGTTTTGCTTCAACTTCGGTTGGTTGAACTTCGGATTTTGGATCCACCTAAGGGTAAGATACCATCGGGTTTTGATATGAATGCCCGTTGCGACTTCCACTATGGGGCACTGAGGCATAGCATTGAGAACTGTCATGCTTTTAAGCACAAGGTTCAAGATCTGATTGACTCAAAAGCTATTGAATTCACGCCGAGCGGCGTAACTGTACCTGATGGTCCTATTCCAGTTGTTGCCAAGGTGATGGGCGTTCCCGAAGTTGCAGTAGGTCAGGATTCTATCCTGCAATCAATGGCGTCAGAATCCCCCTGTCCTCAGTTATTTCCTGTGCCCTGATAAAGCTTGAGGATGAAAGCACCTGAACAAAAGGAGTCCCTGTTAATTCAGACTCAATTTCCCAGTGGTTCAACTATTAAAGGTCAACGATTCGTCCAGTCTTTGCAATAGACATCAGCTCCTCTCCAGAATCAACAGCCTTACCGTTATCAGAGAAGCAGTTCACCTGGTTGCCGTTTTGGGCAGGGTGGTTTCAGTAAGCAACTTTGAAGATGGCTGGTTCAGAGGCAAATAAGTGCGAAAGCCCAGTTCCTAGAAGCTGGCAATCTGCATTTTTCATGTCATTTTCTTTACATTTGTAGTTTCTTTCCTGTTAAATTGCAAATTTCATTTGTAAAGCTTGTTGTTTTCAATTGATATTGATGATGAAATAAATATGCATGTTTTGAACTAATCCATTCGTGTTCACTCTACCGCTTTCTTTTATTTCAAATGCTTGTTTAAGTAGAATCTGGGGAGGATGACGAAATCCATTGATGTGTAAGCTTCCGATGTATGCTTTCCAATAAAAACCTGTTGATGATGTACAGGCATTGTTTCAAATCCCAAACACCAGAGATATAAGGAAGATAATCCCTTGTTAACCCCTTTGAGCCTAGTTGTAGGAGTTTATTTCTGAAAATGAAAAACCCTCAATCTTAACCCGGGGCAGGGTAGGTGTCAGTTAATTTGACCAAGCGTTCAAATTACAAAAGGAGTGTCCGTTCGAGGATAGATCACACCTATATAGGTCGTACCTAAAAACCACAATGGTTAAGCCTGGTCGATCAGGAGTGAAACAGTCACAATCTCTTTTCAAACAAGTCAGACAAGCCGGTGTCATACGATTTGTTCCAAAAAAAAGAGAGAAAGAAAAGAATCGAAAAGAAAAGCCCGCTAAGTCGAATCTTGAAAGTAAGCGACTTAGGAAAAAATTAGGGTACCCCGCTGGACTTCAAAATTGAAGAGACTCTAAAGAGTTAGTCCAGGCAAAAGTTAGGGGAAAACAAAAAAACGAAAAACGAAAAGGGGATTGCGAGAGAAAAATTCTCAAATAAGAATGAATCGTGTGGCTCCGAACGCCAAAAGACGAAAAAGAGAGCGATTTGTCACTTCAAAAAAGTGTAACTTCTTGAACTGTCACTCCACCTTTGAAAGGTGAACGCTAAGGACGAATTAGCTGAACGTAGGATGGGAGAACATCAAAGAGAATGGGTGGGTTAAAACAAATTTTGAGCCTTTATCCTTTCCTTCTTAAACCATGAACCTGACCACGTTACAACCTTTAAAAGTCCTAATTGAAATAGGTTTGTTTCGAGAGCATACTTCGGTAAAGATCACATCAGAACTGACTCCTGAAAGGATTCCCATTACCGCGTTGTATTGATGTATTGACATGTGGATGAATGGTTTCACACACTTTATGCCACAAATTTTTTCCAGTGAACAGGAATGGATTTTGAAAACTGCCATATGCATTGCATTTGATATATCTTGTATGCAGAACAACTTGTTTTACGAGCGAGTAAGCGCTTGACAGCGGGAAGGTTTCCACGATGTAAAGATTTGTTCAGGATATAACGTAGGATGCCAAAACATTCCGGTGAACTAGGGAAAGCTACGTCGAATGATCGCGGCATGGGAGTCAGCCATCCAGAAATTAGGTAATCTGGGGCAATCGGGTCGAGATTTGATGAATCTCTCGCAGCCAAGGGTACTACTCCCCACAGATCAGCCCATGAGGGGCAAAGTCATGACGAGACTGGGGTAGGTCACCCCGAGAGCGCCGAAGCTACTCTTATCCTGAAGGCGATCAACTTGAGGCACCTCCGTGAGGTCCAAAGCGCTGAAGCCGCTCGTATCAAACCTCCAGAGTACAGAGATCTCAGGCTTCCTTTTGAAAGGATATGACGAAGATCCCGCAGGCCGGGGCAAAAGCTGAAAGCGAAAGAGCCGTTTCTCTCCATATTCGCAGAGTTTGTCAAAAGTTGTTATATATTCTAGGGCAAGCCATTTCGAGTTCGTTTCATGGCATGTTTTCCCAAGTCGGATGATTCCTTCTTCCCCAGCGAAGTTTTCCTCAGGTTGCTGTTACGTCAACATTAAAGGAAATATTTCATGATTATACCGTTGAAGTCGTTACTTGTGGTCAGTGCAAGTGTCTGACAGTTGACGTCAGAATTTCCCCAGTAGAGTGTTCCTCGGATCATTGTTAGGTCAGCGTTAAAAGATCTCATGGATTAAACCTTTGAGATTGTTACTCGTGTTGACGGAGATTGTTACCCGTGTTGACGAAGATTGTTACCCGTGTTGACGGAGATGCTACCCGTGTTGACGGAGATTGTTACCCGTGTTGACGGAGATTGTTACCCGCGTTGGCAGAGATTGTTACCCGTGTTGACAGAGATTGTTACCCGCGTTGACGGAGATTGTTACCCGTGTTGACGGAGATTGTTACCCGTGTTGACGGAGATTGTTACCCGTGTTGACGGAGATGCTACCCGTGTTGACGAAGATTGTTACCCGTGTTGACGGAGATTGTTACCCGTGTTGAAGGAGATTTTTACCCGTGTTGACGGAGATTGTTACCCGTGTTGACAAAGATTGTTACCCGTGTTGACGGAGATTGTTACCCGTGTTGACGAAGATTGTTACCCGTGTTGACGGAGATTGTTACTGTTGCACCCTAAAATTTGACCAACATTTATTTACCCATCCAGTGTTCAAAGGTTGATACCTTTATCAGAAAGCTCAAGAGATTCTCAGAGGAATTGGTTGAAACCAAGGTTGTGTGTCTCATAACTAGAGAGTTGTGGGAGCTCCTCAGATGATTCTGAGACTATGAGGATAGACTTGAAGCTTTGAGAAAGCTTATGAGATGTCTTAAAAGCCATAATGAAGCCTATAGAGGTCATTGTACAAGAATTCAGAAGACTCAACCATGAGTGGTGGAATTAGGGTTTTGACTGGGTCAACCCTAGGTCAACTGATGATTTGGAGAGGGTTGAGACCTAATCCAAGGGCCATGTGATCAGGGAATGATGTATTGAGATGTTATAAGGATTATTCCTAGACCAACTAATCATGATTGAGGAGTTTGAGAAGTTTTAATCTAGGGTTTCTAAGGATTGACAGTGTAAAATCCCCTAGTTTGATCCCTATCTTCCAGGCAGTTTTAGCTCAACATGTGATTGTCATCTCATCTTCCCCACAACATGAATGTTGTAGATCTTGTTCTTAGCCTTAATTTGAGTGGTAGAAGTCCTTGATAGGATTTGCAGAGCTCAAGTTATGGTTTTGACAAATTACAGGTCATCTGAGGTATGTGAATCTGGGTCCTTGAAAGTCACCCAACTTGAAGACAACGTTTGCCCTAGTAAGATGATTCCTATGGATTCTTGGTCAACATGAATGTTTAAGAGCATCTTCTTAGCTTTCTAGAGAGTACTATAAGTCCTTTATAGGATTTGTAGAACACAACTTATGGCTTTGACAAGCCAAGGGCATTTTGGTCATTTGGAAGTTATAGGTCATTTCAAGCATAAGGCCATATCTCCTACTTCCAAGCTTCAAATAGAAAAATCTTCAACATCAAAGTTGCTTAGAATGATGTTTTAAGGCTATTATGGTGGTCATGAGATGTTGAAAAGGCTCATATCAAAAAGTGATAAAAATGGCCTAAAAATGAGGCATAAGTTAATTCAAGTGAAGTTGAAAAATCATAAATCATAAGCTATAAATCCAAACCATGTCATATAATAGGTCATTTTGACTCCAAATGACATTCTAAGAACAATGGTTCAGCCACAATTTTGATTTGGGGCTTGCATCATAGGGCTACTTTGGAAAAGTCTTACTTGCACATGAAGGTACCATAGCAATACAAGGAAAAGCTTAATAAACAAGGTGTTTATGCATTGTATCTCATCCTAATTCTCCTGTAAGGAGAAATTCAAGTCAGTTACCAAGGATTACAAGGGTTTTTGCATGAGATACCATGATATGAGAAGTGAAAATGCAAATTACCATGACATGAAATCTTCAAGTTCTTACTAGATGATTCTAGGAGGTTCTAGACTTTTCTAAACCTCTCTATATATTGAATGCAACTTGCATTGGTGAAAGGTTGGTGATAGTTGGTGTTGATTGTGGTAGAGAATAGTGATTGAAATCATAAAGCTTCATTTGCAAATCATATCCAAACTTCATATTTTCCTTCATTGCCATTTCATTTTTCTTCACAAATCATCTCCATAAACATTTCTGAGAGTGTTCATACTAGAGTGAGGATCCATTGATGAAGAAGTGAAGGAGTTCCCATTGAATTTGCAAGGAAGCCATTGCCATTGGATCTTGAAGTATAAGCTTGCTACTCCAAATCTTTTGCAAACAGAAGAATATTCATCATCTAGGGAGTGTTCTTGAGGAGTTTCAAGGCTTGGATTGAAGAGTTTCACCACCTACCATTTCAAGAAGCAAGGTATGCAAAACCATTTCTACACCTTAATTTAGGCATGGCTAGGATGAATTCTTAGTGTAAAACTATTAGAGACAATTAGGTGGTCATTTTTGATGAGTTTGAGACCAATTGGAGAAGTTTCATTAATGGTGGTCAATTCTTGGGTGAGCTGGAACGTGTGATTTAGTGAGCTTTAATGCAAGGTTATTAGAGGATTTTAATCAGTGTAACATAAGGAGCATTTTCATATCAAGAAACATGAGTTTGGTTAAGGTCGAAAGTTGATGATATTTTGAGAATAAGATGGTTTCACATTTGGTTTGGAGGATAGAGGTCATTTCAATGCATTCTAAGATCATAGTCGTGTTCATGGCAAAATTCTGAGCAAGATTGGTTTTTACACTTTGAGATTTGGTGGAGAAATGAGTGCACACGATGGAGTAGAAGATCTCTGCATGAAGCTGCGTTTTCATGGTTTCTGCAAACCCTAGCCATTCCAAGGAAGAAGACGACTTCGCCACCGTCAGATGCATGCTGACCCCTTGACCAAAGGAACGATCCAACGACTATCATTTGAAAACGAAATGGAGGGAAAGGCAGCAAGACGGAATGCTGCGTTCCATTTAAACGCTACTTTGGGCTTTTGAGCGAAGATTATTAACGCCACCCCCCTAAGCGAGGCCCATCATGTTATAACTATATCTCCATGCTATTCGCACCACTTTTTTTTTAATTTTCTTTTTGATTTTTATTGTTTTTCTGAATCTAAACTGGGCCCAGGCGCGCTTCTATCCAAACCCCCCTATCTGAGCCCAATTGAAATTTAAACTGAATATTATTTCTGTTTGCACCCCATTGCATCATTCTCATATTAATTTTCTCCAAATTTTCTCAAACTTTAAAAATCCATATTAAATTGAAAAATCAATATTTTTGCTTGGGAATTTTTTCTCCACTTTCCATTTTCTGTCAAGAAAAATATGAAATCATAAAACTGCCACTTTATTTCATTTTATATTTTTTGCATATTTTCTCCTTTAATTGCATTTTAATGTTTTTAAGTTGATACCTTAATTTGTAGATTTTAGTTTAGGTAGATCCCTTTAGATTTTTAATTCAATCTTTTTAGGGTAGTTAAGTGTATGTTTTAGGTTCCACCTGAATTAATTCCATATTTTTGTGATAATTTTTAGGATAGTTTTGATTAGATAATTCTAAGTAGTGTAGAATTAGGTTAAAATTACACCATAGGTCCATAATAACTTTAGATTTTGGGTTTTTAGGACAATTTAGACTATGGGGAATATATGGGTATTAAGGGTAGGTATGTAGAATCCCTTAGAAATTATATTAGGATTTAATATAATAGTATGCTATTTTTAGTTGATTTTTGTATTGGTTGATTGTTTGTGTTGCCTTTAGGGCATGTTTGCTTTAGTTTGCTTTGCTTTGGAGTTTCCCTTTGGCTTGGAGAGTTTGACCTTGTCCTAAGGAGCATTGTGGAGCATGATTGAAGAGTTGAAGATGCATGGAGGAGCTTGAGAGCTTGATTTTCTTTTCTTTTTTTTGTTGTTTTAGGGTTAGGGATTAGGAAGAGTTTAGATGTAGACAATTTCTTTCTTAAACATGGATGATATCATTCACCTCCATTCCTCCCTATGATTCAAAGTCCTTCCATGGTATACACCTCTCTCCTTTGGAGGGATAAGTGACATACCTAGGAGGTAGAACTTTTGAGGGAACCTTTCCTTTGATGTTGAACCCTTATAGGTCACCTTTGGTGATCAAATAAGCAGTTCAACATCCCCCAGCTTATCCAGTAAGTGTTTTCTCTGGTTTTGATTGTCTTGAGAGATGTTGAGCCTGAGCTTGAAGATGAAGACTTCATTGAAGAGTATTGAAGAGGATGAATCCTTGAGCATTGCCATTCCAGCTGAAGCTTGAAGAGCATGAAGAGCAAGTTGATACTTGAAGATCCCTGAAGATTAGGTGAAACCTGAAGGTGGAGCTGATCAAGAAGCTGAAGCTTAAGGGAGAAGATGAGTTGAAACTCATGTTGTAGGGTTGAAACCTGGAAAAGCAATTGATGTCTGTCAGTTGATGATTGAAGTCTGAAGACTGGATTGCTGCTGGAGGAGCTGAGGCTTTCTTCTTTTTCTTTTCTGTATTGCTGTGTTTTGTTTGATTTGTTTGATGCATTAGAATAAGCTCATCTAGAATAGGTAGAATCTAGGAGCATGATTGCATTAGAGGTTGAGTTGCTCCCTCTGCTTGTATTGTTACTGCGTGGCTTTACTTGCGGGTATTCGGTAGAGCCCAGCTCCCTTGCCCATGTGGTTTGTTTGCCTGATGGCATTTCATTTCATTTTATCTGTATGATTGCAGTTTACTGTTTATTGCTTGATAGCATGTTGTCTATCTTTCAGTATGATTACTGTTATTTCATGACTGGCTTGAGGTTGAGATGAGCTTGTGGAGGCTGAAGCCCCACACACATTTCCTCCCTCACTTGCATTGCATGCATTTTACTGTTAAGCTGACGCTTTGTCTGTTTTGGTGTATCATTGACATAATCCCTTAGGACTCTCATTTCCTTGGATAAGGATTTGATGATAGACTTTTAGGTTGAAACCTATGCATGACAACTTCTAGGAGTTCCCCGTTCAAACCTCAACCATAGGATGAATCCATGGCATGATAACAGTAGGACTTGATAGTCTCCCTCGTAGTTGGGCCTGTTCTCTTCTCATCTCAAAACAGTTTAAGATACAGTAATCATGAATGATTTCTTTCGTACGTTATGAGCCTTAAGCTATCTGAGAAAGGATTATGGGAGAGTTTCTTTTCCATAGTCTGGATGTTTAGTATGGTACCCTTTGGGTGACATGCAACGCATTCACTCTCAGGTCATAGTCTCTAGTGCGGTTGAAATCGCAAACACAATAAAAAACACTTCTTTCGTAAAGACAGGAAATAAACCGTAGCCTGAACTACGTGAGCTCTGATCTCTCATACCTGTTGAGAGTACGTAGGCACAAGATGGCGATGTCTTGGCGAGCAACCTTCCCCCGTAATCCTTCGTAGGCCGAACTACGTTGACTCTGATTTCTCATTCTCTGATAAGAATACGTAGGCATAAAGTGCGACGCTTTGCCGAGTCATTTTTATTTTCTTTTTCAGTCAGCCTTGATAGGTAGATAGAATAAAACCAACCCGTCCAAGTAAACACAACAAGCGAGGATCCCGCCGAGTACGACGGACGTGAGGGGTGCTAATACCTTCCCCTTGCGTAACCGACTCCCGAATCCAGACAATGGTTGCGATGACCTTGTCTTACCCTTTTTCGTCAGGTTTTTCCGATCGTTTCCTTTCCCGCTCTGAGGGATAAATAACGAAAGGTGGCGACTCTTCTGTCATGTCGGCACCTTATTTTCGCGCAAGCGACAGCTGGCGACTCTGCTGGGGAACGAACCCAGAATCTCTGGTTCTCCGGTTCCCCATGAGAGTCATTCCTAACGCTTGTATGTTTACTTGTCGGGTTGCGTTTATTTATCGCATTTTACTTCTCGCACTTTATTTCCCGCATTTTATTTTCAGTATAATATGATTATTTGTGCTGTTGTGGGATGGGAGTTCTGATGAGTGAGAAGCCAGACCCAGGCTTGAGTGCACTATAGACTTAGAGTGGAAATTAGTGGGCGCGTGCTTGCTTTGCAGGCACTAGTGTCTCATGAAATCCACGCTCAGACGAGGTTCATCCGGTTGGCTTCACTTTCAACCCTTTGGGTTGAGACGGTTGCTGGTTTGGTGGATTGTCGACTTTGGGGACCGATCATTTGTGATTCAGCTAAGTGAGGCCGCTTCATGAGCTGGTGATGCCACACCTTCTGGGTATCGTATCACCCCTCTTGAAAGTCTGTGACGTTGATGCACGCATATGATGCCGTACCTTGAGTCAGTTTAGGTCCATACCTGTGAGTGGGATTGGGTTTATTGCAGGAAACTTTGACCTTCAGACTACCTGGTTTTCTTGACAATGAATCAGTTTTGTTGGTACCAGGGTTTCTCATTTGCAGATTGGGTTGTTCTTGATAGAGCAGGTTTTGATCAGAGGATCTTATCATCAGGTGTTTGTCTGTTCTTGATAGAGCAGGTTTTGATCAGAGGATCTTATCATCAGGTGTTTGTCTGTTCTTGATAGAGCAGGTTTTGATCAGAGGATCTTATCATCAGATGTGTGTTTGTTCTTGATAGAGAAGAGTATTGTCATCAGCTGTTTGTTCTTGATAGAGCAGTTTTTGGGGTCTGAAGATCTCATCAGCAGATGTTGTTTGTTCTTGATAGAGCAGGTTTTGGGGTCTGAAGATCTCATCAGCAGCTGTATGTTTGTTCTTGAGAGGGCAGATTTTTGATTTGGGGTCTGAAGACTTCATCAGCAGATATTTCTTGATCATACATCAGAGGTCCTTATTATCAGACATTTGTTCTTGACAGAGCAGAATTTTGATCCTATGTATATGGTCCTATCAGATGGTTGTTCTTGGCTGATCAGATCTGTGGTCTTACACCGGGGTTTTCTTCTCATTAGTGATTGTTGATACAGAATCTCCGCAGCACCAGTTACCTGGATATATTATTGCATGACTGCATTTTGCATTAGTTCGCATATTCATTTTGCATTCCATTAGCAGGTGTCTGTGCTGCAGGCGCATTTCGTACCCTGACTCTGGTGTCCCGAGCAATATGAGATATTTTCTTCCATGAATGGATCCAGTCTTATCACTGCATTGACACTATGTTGACACGTTGACACCAGAATTAGGGGTGATCTCCTAAACGTACAAACACCAATGGCATTAGCATAATTCATCTTGCATGACAGAGGTCGGGGCTTGTCTTCTAACCCTTGTGTTTGCAGGTTTGACTCAGAATCGAGCAACTCAGACTAATGGAGCAGGTACAAGCTGAGTTGGGGAAAATCCAAAGCCAGTTGGGGCAGGTCATGAATGACATACAGGCAGTGCGCCTGGATCAGCAAGTACTCAGAGAAGAGAATCAGCAGCTGCAGAATCAGTTGAGCTTTCTCATGGGAGTGGTGAGAGGTATGCTAAAAAAGGAGAGTGGTCAAGCACCCGAGGTGGAGACCAAAGTGCTTCCTCCATTGTCGTCAGTGCCACCTGTGCTGAAGCCAAGTGGACCTCATGGATCCTCTACACAGCATGAAGCTCAAGATCTGTCTCGTCAGCAGCCGCGCCAGGCATCTCAGAATAACCCTGAAGGTCATAATCAAAAGAAGAAGCTACTTGATAGAGCTGTGGACCCAATACCTGTGAGTTATGCCCAGCTGTTGCCACGGTTGGTTCAGAACCATGTTCTCAAGCTTCGGACTTTGGATCCACCGGATGACGTGTCATCAGACTTCGATCTCAGCACACATTGTGATTTCCACTCAGGAGCACCGGGGCACCATGTTGAAACATGTAAGGCTTTCAAGAATAAGATTCAAGACCTTATTGACTCAAGGACAATTAGGTTTGTGCCGGGCGGCATGAGAGCATCAGGAAAGTTTATCCCATACCCTGCAGAAGAGGTGAATGATGCCACTCCTTTGCCTGAAGCTGAGAAAGACCTTGAATATGTCCCGCGACTTTTGGTGACTGAATCGCCTCGCTCGCAGTTTCTACCTGGATCAAGTTCAAGGACGCAAGCGCCTAAACAAGGGACCGTTGCCATTCAGAAAAGACGACCTCTTGCTCCTTGGCGGAAAGAATACCAGCACCAGAATCGAAAGAGGCCTCGCAACAACCTGGAAAGAAGGAATGATCCCCTTCATCATGTTCCAGTGCCACTCAGCCAGATTCTGCCATGTCTTATTCAGAGCTCGTTGGTGTATCCTAAAGATCTCAAGCCCGTGCCAGAGCCTTACCATCCAGGGTACAATCCCCATGCTCAGTGTGGTTACCATGGTGGATCTCCGGGGCATTCAACTGAAGATTGCAAGGCTATTTAGGCGAAAGTGCAACAGTTGATCGATAAAGGGTGCATTTCCTTTCCAGAAGGAGTTTTGGTTGTGCGTGACAACCTCTCAGCTGTCTGAGCTCGCAGATTCAGAGGGTTATTTCCAGAAGCCAGTGGTTCAGACATGCAGACGTCCTCAGCATTGGCAGTCCTCGGACTTTTTATCATTTGCATTTGTAGTTTCTTTTCTGTTAGTTACTGCTTGCTGTTAAACATTGTATGTTTCGAATGGTAATGTTAATAAAGTGACTATGCATTTTTCTGAATTAATCATGTCGTTGTCACTCATTTACTGCATTGCACTGACACTTGCATTTTATTCACTCCACTTTACCACTATGATTAGCAAAGAGTGGAGGGAGGATGACGAAACTGAATACTCATAACCGATGATCGTATGCTTTCAGATAAAACCTTGCCGATGACGTACAAGGCATTGTTTCAAATCCCCTAAACACCGGAGAGATAAGGAAGAGAATCCCTTGTTAACCACTTCGAGCTGAGAAGTAGGAGTTTCTTTCGGACTTTTAAACCCTCACATCTTAACCCAGGGTAGGGTAGTTGTCAGTTAGCTTGACCGAGCATTCAAGTCTTATAGAGGAGTGTTGTCTTTCGAGGACCAATCACATCGTATTCCTCTCCAGAGGTCGTACCTCATCAACCACAATGGTTAAACCTCACCAGTCAGGAGTGAGGCAGTTATAAACCTCTCAGATGAATCCAGACAGCCAGTGTCGCACGACTTGTTTCGGAAAAAAAAAGAATAAGAAAGCCCGCTAAGTAAAAAAAGAAAAAGCTGGAAAGCAAATACTTAGGCAAAAATCAGGGCATCCCGCTGGACTCCAAAAGAAAAATCGAAAAGAACTCTGAAGAGTCAGTCCAGGCAAAAATTAGGGAATCAAAAGAATGAAAAAGAAAGGATTATAAAAAAGAAAAATCCTCGAACAAGGACAAAGTCGTGTAGATACAAACACCGAAACAAAAGAGGAGTAACTGTCACTCCGAAACACCTTATGAATTCTTTAACCAGTTGTTCCCAATGTTCAACATACCTCTCGAAGAGGCGAGCGCTCGAGCTAAGTTAACTGAACTTTAGGATCGGAGATCATCACGTAGAGGGGGTGGGTACAAATCATAATTTGAGCCGACTATCCTTTGTTTCACGAACCGTGAACCCGACCACGATACAACCCTTAAAAGACCTAATTGAGGCAGGGTTTATTCTGAAAGCGCATTACGATAAGGTTGAGTAACCTGACTCCTACATGATTTGCTAATCATATCCTGGTGGTATTTTTCACTGATCGAATCAACACTACGTTTGAACCCTTTGGTTCATTCGTCACTCACTAGCATGACACATAAATGAGTGACAGTACATTTTTTCGAAATTTGCATGAACACTGCATTAAAATTACCATTCGTGAATAAACAATTTTAATTGCAGGTCAGTAGTTGATACGAAGGAACTCCAACAGGGAGTAGTCAATCAAGACTGAATCGTCAGAAGTCTGGATCAGAATGGTATGCTGCGAAGCCCTGTGAATTTGGGGCATTGACTTCCTGTGAGTTTGGAATCAGTTTGTCTGAGGATGAGTCCCGGAGTATCGGGTGATTATGGGACAGTTTATTCAAGAGGCAGTTGACCAGAAGTTGACCTCCTCGAGACCCAATCGGGGGCAGCTATCCAGAACTCTTGTGATTTGAGGGCAGATCTCTCCAGTGTTCACTCAGGGCATGTTGAGTCGCTCATCGCTCGTTCAGGGGCAAACTACTTCAGAGATATTGAAGCTAACCATGTTGAGAGTTGATTGATGGAGGATGAATCCTTCCGTTGTACAGATATTGGGGCAAGACATCTGAAGATTGTCTTGTTGCCAGCTGTTTTCTGTTCAGAATGAATTATTCCCAAAAGTCGGATTGGGGCAAGTTGAATTGTACTGGGGCAAGTTGTTCAAATGAGTTTGTTCACCTCAGCAAGAGTCGAGTGTCGGGGAATCGTGTCGTTACCCTGCCAAAACCTGAGCCTTCTGAAGAAGCCTTGCTGTCATTGGATTGTTATCCTACAGCCTAACCTGTTACTTGGTTCCATGATTGGTAGTCTGTATTCCCTGTGTTGACGTTGTTGAACCAAGATTGTTTCTCAGCAGAGATGTACGGTTTGAGGTTGTTCCCCCTGAGCAGTTTGAGACTGCAGCAAATTGAGATGGCATTCATCCCTTATCAGAGTAGGATCAAGATTATCCTCAGCAGGGTTTGATTGATATTCCCGGCAGAGTATGGCCATCCCAAGCATTGAACGTTGATGAGCCTGATATGCTACTCTTTCCTAAGTGGGTTGAGACTGAAGCTTTCCCTGACCGACAGATTTGGGTTTATTTCCCCAGCAGTGGGACTGATGCAATGTTGTATCCCCACAGAGTCCGAGTGTGACTCCCTTTCCCTCCGAGTCTAGGTCATTGACTCATTCCTCAAGCAGAGGTCGGCGGTGATTCCCTCATTGAGTAATCTCTAGACGGGTAGATTGTGATGTCAGCCCGAGAAGAGTTGTTTCTCAGCAGATTGCTTCGTACCCTATAAAGACTTAGGGTGTTCAAAAAAGACCGTTCAGGGTTGTCTTCCTCGGTGAAGTGAGATTAAAGTTCAGTGATTGATTGTTATCTTCCGCAGATGTCAGAGGTGTTTCCTTGATAGGATCAGTACATCTCCAACAGAGTTGTACCATGAGTAGCTAGGGATTGATATCCCCAGCAGTGTTGATACACAGGTATTCCTCATCAGACTTATTTACCCAGCAAGTGTTACCCAGAAGGGTCAGTCTCCGTGAGACGTGTGCAAGAGTTATCCTCAGCGTGTCAAGATTGATATCGTCAACAGAGTGTAGCCCTTTTCCCCAGCAAGAGGATAACACTTCCCCAGCAGCAGGCAGGTAGATTGATATCCCCAGCCGGGCATAGCCATGATTGGCGGATGAAGTGTTCCCCCAAGCAGATCCTGAAGGGTTGTCCAGCAAGCTGAAGTTTGTTTATCCCCGTAAGTTTGAGGACTTAACGACATGAGTGTCTTGTAGCCTGAAGGATATGTTTCCCAGAAGGGTCATTTCCCAAAGAGCCGTTCAGGGCATTTATCGCTTTCCCCATGCAGAGTAGCCTGATGTGCTGTGTTTCCCAAAAGAGCCCGTCGTCCCAAGGTTTAAGCCCAGTTGAGATTGGCGCAGGTTGCAGTTTCCCTGAAGGGTAGCTTTTTCCTCAGCAGAGTGGTTACTCTCCCCGAGAGGATGGTTCCTCTTCCCAGCATTTATTTTGCTGGGACATATCCTTGCATGATTGCATAACAAAAATGTAGTATTTCCGTTTCGCACAGAGCATTACACTCATTCATGCATTTCCCAGCATGTGCATATTGAAACACGAACCAGGCGGTTACCTTCTCTTCCCCAAGCAGACGCATCCTGAAGGAACTTCGCTTCCTCAGCTGAGTCACGCGCCGAAGCATGAATTTTCCCCCCAGCACCGGGTCACAAGTGCAGGTTTCATAGAAATGTTCAAGCGCCGAAGCTCATGTTCTCCCCCCGCACCGGGTCACAAGTGAAGGTTCCATAGAAGTGTTCGAGCGTCGAAGCTCATATTCACCCCCCGCACCAGGTCACAAGTGCAGGTTCCTCAGCTGAGTCACGCGCCGAAGCATGATTTTTTCCCCCACACCGGGTCACAAGTGCAGGTTTCATAGAGATGTTTAGGCACCGAAGCTCGTGTTTTCCCCCCCGCACCGGGTCACAAGTGCAGGTTTCGTAGGAAACTACTCGTACGCCGAAGTATGCAACAACTGATGGTGCCAGACTGAAGTCTCCAGCGGAATTGAAATTCCCCACCAGATTTATACTCCCCCCGAAGTCGGATGATTCCTTCTTCCCCGGCGGAATTGAGATTCCTCGTCAGGGTTGTACTCTCCAGCGAAGCAGTTGGGACCATGGATGGATTTTCCCTAGCAGAGTGTTGAACAACTAATGCTGTATTTCCCCCAGAGTCGTACTCTCTCCAGCGAAGCAGAATGATTCCTCCTTCCTCAGCCGAGTTTGCAGATACCCAAGAGAGCCGAATCCTTGGAAGTTGATCAGACCACGAGTGGTTTTCCCCAATGGAGTGTTGAGCAGCTGAAGTTGTTTCCCCACAGAGTTGTCATCCCCAGAAGAGTAGCCATGAAGGCCACGCATATCATTCTCGCGATCGACATCGCTTTCCTTCAGCAGGTCCAGGTTCTCGTAGAGCTTCGTTCCCCTGCAGTAATCAACTAAAGTTGTTTCCCCTGCAGCAGTCAACTGAAGATCATTTCCCCAGACGGAGTCCAATTGATGTTGGCGTGTCCACGTTCTCCTCAGCAGGATGATTCCTCTATCTGAGCAGTTCTTTCTCCTTGACAGGAGGATTTCCCCCCCTCGGCATTTATTTTGCCGACGGGATCGCATCATTGTGCATGATTGCATAGCATTTATCATAAAACGCATAGCATTTCCACCGTGTGGAGCATGGCGCCGAAGCATATGCATAATAAACAGGATCCAGGTTGTTACCGTTCTTGTTTTGCAGGTGTTCAGAACGATTCCTGACATTCGCCCCAACGAAGTCACTGGCTCAAGATGATTCTTGAGATCCCCAGCGAAGTCTTCAGTTCAAGATGATTCTTGAATCCCTCGGCAAGGCCGTTTGCTTATGATGATTCTTAAGACTCCAGTGCAGTCTCCAGAGTTGGTTGCTCAAGTTGGTACTTAGAGTCCCCAGCTAAGATCGCCCAGGATGGTTCTTAAAGCCCCAAGAGAGCCGAATCCTTGGAGACTGCTCAAGCCACGATTGTTTTGTTCCCGGAAAGAGTTGCCCAGGATGATTCCTGGAATCCCAGCAGAGTGTTTGCTCAGAATGGTTATCAGTTCAAGGTGATTCGTGAAGTCCCCGACGGAGCTATTTGTTCAAGATGATTCTTGAGGTCCTCAGCAGAGTTGATTCCTCCAGAATAATTTCTGGACCCCCGGAGCGGAGTTACTTGATAGTTCTCCAGATTCCCCAGCGGCGAAGCGTCATCCCCAGCAATTTTTCCAGCGGCGATGTTGGGTATTTCTCAGATTCTTTGTTTCCAGCGGCGATGTTAGATGTTTGTGTCTGGCGGCGATGTCAGACTCTTCAGTTCTCCAGCGGCGGTGTTGGATGGTTGATTCGACGGCGATATCAGATGAGTTTGTTCTCCAGCGGCGATGTTGGATATTCGTTTATTTCTGACGGCGATGTCAGATTCTCTAGTTTCCAGCGGCGATGTTGGATGTTTTTTCTGGCGGCGATGTCAGGAGATTATGCTTGACGGAGATGTCAGACTCTTTAGCTCCCCGGCAGAGATTATGTTTGTTCGACGGTGATGTCGAGTGTCTCTCAGAGTTATGTTTGTTTATGACGGCGATGTCAGATTCTCTATTTCTCCAGCGGCGATGTTGGGTATGTTTGTTTCCGACGGCGATGTCAGATTCTTCAGTTCTCCAGCGGCGATGTTGGGTATTTTGGTTGTCCGACGGCGAGGTCAGATTATTTTAAGTTCATCTCTCCAGCGGCGATGTTGGGTGTTTTAGCGGTCTGACGGCGATGTCAGATGATTTAGTTTTCCAGCGACGATGTTGGGTGTTTCTCGGAGTTATGTTTGTCTCCAGTGACGATGTTGGATATTGGTTTGTTTTTGTCGGCGATGTCAGGTGATTCAGTGCTCCAGCGGCGATGTTGGGTGTTTTGTCAGATGATTTAGTTTTCCAGCGGCGACGTTGGGTGTTTAGTTTTCCAGCGGCGATGTTGGATGTTTGTGTCTGGCGGCGATGTCAGTTGATTTAGTGTTCCAGCGGCGATGTTGGGTGTTTCGCAGAGTTATGTTCGTTTATGACGGCGATGTCAGATTCTCTATTTCTCCAGCGGCGATGTTGGATGTTTGTGTTTGGCGGCGATGGCAGACTCTTCAGTTCTCCAGCGGCGATGTTGGGTATCTTGGTTGTTCGGCGGCGATGTTGGATGTTTGTGTCTGGCGGCAATGTTAGACTCTTCAGTTCTTCAGCGGCGATGTTGGGTATCTTGGTTGTTCGACGGCGATGTTGGATGTTTGGTTCTCCGACGGCGATGTCAGATAGTTCAGTTCTCCAGCGGCGATGTTGGATGTCTCTCCAGCGGCGATGTTGGGTATCTTGGTTGTTTGACGATGATGTTGGATGTCTCTCCAGCGGCGATGTTGCGGGTTTCAGCGGTCTGACGACGATGTCAGGTGATTCAGTCTTCCAGCGGCGATGTTGGATGTTTTGGTTGTCTGATGACAATGTCAGAAGAATTTAATGTGGATAACTGACGGCGATGTCAGATTAGTATTTCTCCAGCTAGTTGCCGCGCAGCTACTATTTCAATGTTCAAGGATTTGTTCCCCTCAGAGTACCGTGTGCTCGTGAGTAGTTGGCAAATTTCCGGGTTTACCGATATTCAACCGTCTCGCACCTTGATTGGCTGAGAGTCGTTCGCTCCTCACCCAGTCAGGTTCAAGCCGTTTGAATAGGGGCAGCTGTTGCACCCTAAAATTTGACCAACATTTATTTACCCATCCAGTGTTCAAAGGTTGATACCTTTATCAGAAAGCTCAAGAGATTCTCAGAGGAATTGGTTGAAACCAAGGTTGTGTGTCTCATAACTTGAGAGTTGTGGGAGCTCCTCAGATGATTCTGAGACTATGAGGATAGACTTGAAGCTTTGAGAAAGCTTATGAGATGTCTTGAAAGCCACCATGAAGCCTATAGAGGTCATTGTACAAGAATTCAGAAGACTCAACCATGAGTGGTGGAATTAGGGTTTTGACTGGGTCAACCCTAGGTCAACTGATGATTTGGAGAGGGTTGAGACCTAATCCAAGGGCCATGTGATCAGGGAATGATGTATTGAGATGTTATAAGGATGATTCCTAGACCAACTCATCATGATTGAGGAGTTTGAGAAGTTTTAAGCTAGGGTTTCTAAGGATTGACAGTGTAAAATCCCCTAGTTTGATCCCTATCTTCCAGGCAGTTTTAGCTCAAGATGTGATTGTCATCTCATCTTCCCCACATCATGAATGTTGTAGATATTGTTCTTAGCCTTAATTTGAGTGGTAGAAGTCCTTGATAGGATTTGCAGAGCTCAAGTTATGGTTTTGACAAATTACAGGTCATCTGAGGTATGTGAATCTGGGTCCTTGAAAGTCACCCAACTTGCAGACAACTTTTGCCCTAGTAGGATGATTCCTATGGATTCTTGGTAAACATGAATATTGAAGAGAATCTTCTTATATTTCTATAGAGTACTAGAAGTACTTGATAGGATTTGTAGAACTCAACTTATGGCTTTGACAAGCCAAGGGCATTTTGGTCATTTGGAAGTTATAGGTCATTTCAAGCATAAGGCCATATCTCCTACTTCCAAGCTTCAAATGAAAAAATCTTCAACATAAAAGTTGCTTAGAATGATGTTTTAAGGCTAGTAGGGTGGTCATGAGATGTTGAAAAGGCTCATATCAAAAAGTGATAAAAATGGCCTAAAAATGAGGCATAAGTTAATTCAAGTGAAGTTGAAAATCATAAATCATAAGCTATAAATCCAAACCATGTCATATAATAGGTCATTTTGACTCCAAATGACATTCTAAGAACAATGGTTCAGCCACAATTTTGATTTGGGGCTTTCATCATAGGTCTACTTTGGAAAAGTCTTACTTGCACATGAAGGTACCATAGCAAAACAAGGAAAAGCTTAATAAACAAGGTGTTTATGCATTGTATCTCATCCTAATTCTCCTGTAAGGAGAAATTCAAGTCAGTTACCAAGGATTACAAGGGTTTTTGAATGAGATACCATGATATGAGAAGTGAAAATGCAAATTACCATGACATGAAATCTTCAAGTTCTTACTAGATGATTCAAGGAGGTTCTAGACTTTTCTAAACCTCTCTATATATTGAATGCAACTTGCATTGGTGAAAGGTTGGTGATAGTTGGTGTTGATTGTGGTAGAGAATAGTGATTGAAATCATAAAGCTTCATTTGCAAATCATATCCAAACTTCATATTTTCCTTCATTGCCATTTCATTTTTCTTCACAAATCATCTCCATAAACATTTCTGAGAGTGTTCATACTAGAGTGAGGATCCATTGATGAAGAAGTGAAGGAATTCCCATTGAATTTGCAAGGAAGCCATTGCCATTGGATCTTGAAGTATAAGCTTGCTACTCCAAATCTTTTGCAAACAGAAGAATATTCATCATCTAGGGAGTGTTCTTGAGGAGTTTCAAGGCTTGGATTGAAGAGTTTCACCACCTACCATTTCAAGAAGAAAGGTATGCAAAACCATTTCTACACCTTAATTTAGGCATGGCTAGGATGAATTCTTAGTGTAAAACTATTAGAGACAATTAGGTGGTCATTTTTGATGAGTTTGAGACCAATTGGAGAAGTTTCATTAATGGTGGTCAATTCTTGGGTGAGCTGGAACGTGTGATTTAGTGAGCTTTAATGCAAGGTTATTAGAGGATTTTAATCAGTGTAACATAAGGAGCATTTTCATATCAAGAAACATGAGTTTGGTTAAGGTTGAAAGTTGATGATATTTTGAGAATAAGATGGTTTCACATTCGGTTTGGAGGATAGAGGTCATTTCAATGCATTCTAAGATCATAGTCGTGTTCATGGCAAAATTCTGAGTAAGATTGGTTTTTACACTTTGAGATTTGGTGGAGAAATGAGTGCACACGATGGAGTAGAAGATCTCTGCATGGAGCTGCGTTTTCATGGTTTCTGCAAACCCTAGCCATTCCAAGGAAGAAGACGACTTCGCCACCGTCAGATGCATGCTGACCCCTTGACCAAAGGAACGATCCAACGACTATGATTTGAAAACGAAATGGAGGGAAAGGCAGCAAGACGGAATGCTGCGTTCCATTTAAACGCTACTTTGGGCTTTTGAGCGAAGATTATTAACGCCACCCCCCTAAGTGAGGCCCGTCATGTTATAACTATATCTCCATGCTATTCGCACCAATTTTTTTTTAATTTTCTTTTTGATTTTTATTGTTTTTCTGAATCTAAACTGGGCCCAGGCGCACTTCTATCCAAACCCCCCTATCTGAGCCCAATTGAAATTTAAACTGAATATTATTTCTGTTTGCACCCCATTGCATCATTCTCATATTAATTTTCTCCAAATTTTCTCAAACTTTAAAAATCCATATTAAATTGAAAAATCAATATTTTTGCTTGGGAATTTTTTCTCCACTTTCCATTTTCTGTCAAGAAAAATATGAAATCATAAAACTGCCACTTTATTTCATTTTATATTTTTTTGCATATTTTCTCCTTTAATTGCATTTTAATGTTTTTAAGTTGATACCTTAATTTGTAGATTTTAGTTTAGGTAGATCCCTTTAGATTTTTAATTCAATCTTTTAAGGGTAGTTAGATGTATGTTTTAGGTTCCCCCTGAATTAATTCCATATTTTTGTGATAATTTTTAGGATAGTTTTGATTAGATAATTCTAGGTAGTGTAGAATTAGGTTAAAACTTCACCATAGGTCCATAATAACTTTAGATTTTGGGTTTTTAGGACAATTTAGACTATGGGGAATATATGGGTATTAAGGGTAGGTATGTAGAATCCATTAGAAATTATATTAGGATTTAATATAATAGTATGCTATTTTTAGTTGATTTTTGTATTGGTTGATTGTTTGTGTTGCCTTTAGGGCATGTTTGCTTTAGTTTGCTTTGCTTTGGAGTTTCCCTTTGGCTTGGAGAGTTTGACCTTGTTCTAAGGAGCATTGTGGAGCATGGTTGAAGAGTTGAAGATGCATGGAGGAGCTTGAGAGCTTGATTTTCTTTTCTTTTTTTTGTTGTTTTAGGGTTAGGGATTAGGAAGAGTTTAGATGTAGACAATTTCTTTCTTAAACATGGATGGTATCATTCACCTCCATTCCTCCCTATGATTCAAAGTCCTTCCATGGTATACACCTCTCTCCTTTGGAGGGATAAGTGACATACCTAGGAGGTAGAACTTTTGAGGGAACCTTTCCTTTGATGTTGAACCCTTATAGGTCACCTTTGGTGATCAAATAAGCAGTTCAACATCCCCCAGCTTATCCAGTAAGTGTTTTCTCTGGTTTTGATTGTCTTGAGAGATGTTGAGCCTGAGCTTGAAGATGAACACTTCATTGAAGAGTATTGAAGAGGATGAATCCTTGAGCATTGCCATTCCAGCTGAAGCTTGAAGAGCATGAAGAGCAAGTTGATACTTGAAGATCCCTGAAGATTAGGTGAAACCTGAAGGTGGAGCTGATCAAGAAGCTGAAGCTTAAGGGAGAAGATGAGTTGAAACTCATGTTGTAGGGTTGAAACCTGGAAAAGCAATTGATGTCTGTCAGTTGATGATTGAAGTCTGAAGACTGGATTGCTGCTGGAGGAGCTGAGGCTTTCTTCTTTTTCTTTTCTGTATTGTTGTGTTTTGTTTGATTTGTTTGATGCATTAGAATAAGCTCATCTAGAATAGGTAGAATCTAGGAGCATGACTGCATTAGAGGTTGAGTTGCTCCCTCTGCTTGTATTGTTACTGCGTGGCTTTGCTTGCGGGTATTCGGTAGAGCCCAGCTCCCTTGCCCATGTGGTTTGTTTGCCTGATGGCATTTCATTTCATTTTATCTGTATGATTGCGGTTTACTGTTTATTGCTTGATAGCATGTTGTCTATCTTTCAGTATGATTACTGTTATTTCATGACTGGCTTGAGGTTGAGATGAGCTTGTGGAGGCTGAAGCCCCACACACATTTCCTCCCTCACTTGCATTGCATGCATTTTACTGTTACGCTGACGCTTTGTCTATTTTGGTGTATCATTGACATGATCCCTTAGGACTCTCATTTCCTTGGATAAGGATTTGATGATAGAATTTTAGGTTGAAACCTATGCATGACAACTTCTAGGAGTTCTCTGTTCAAACCTCAACCATAGGATGAATCCATGGCATGATAATAGTAGGACTTGATAGTCTCCCTCCTAGTTGGGCCTGTTCTCTTCTCATCTCAAAACAGTTTAAGATACAGTAATCATGAATGATTTCTTTCGTATGTTACGAGCCTTAAGCTATCTGAGAAAGGATTGTGGGAGAGTTTCTTTTCCATAGTCTGGATGTTTAGTATGGTACCCTTTGGGTGACATGCGACACATTCACTCTCAGGTCATAGTCTCTAGTGCGGTTGAAATTGCAAACACAATAAAAAACACTTCTTTCGTAAAGACAGGAAATAAACTGTAGCCCGAACTACGTGAGCTCTGATCTCTCATACCTGTTGAGAGTACGTAGGCACAAGATGGCGATGTCTTGGCGAGCAACCTTCCCCCATAATCCTTCGTAGGCCGAACTACGTTGACTCTGATTTCTCATTCTCTGATGAGAATACGTAGGCATAAAGTGCGACGCTTTGCCGAGTCATTTTTCTTTTCTTTTTCAGCCAGCCTTGATAGGTAGATAGAATAAAACCAACCCGTCCAAGTAAACACAACAAGCGAGGATCCCGTCGAGTACGACGGACGTGAGGGGTGCTAATACCTTCCCCTTGCGTAACCGACTCCCGAATCCAGACAATGGTTGCGATGACCTTGTCTTACCCTTTTTCGTCAGGTTTTTCCGATCGTTTCCTTTCCCGCTCTGAGGGATAAATAACGAAAGGTGGCGACTCTTCTGTCATGCCGACACCTTATTTTCGCACAAGCGACAGTTACCCGTGTTGACGGAGATTGTTATCCGTTTTGACGGAGATTGTTACCCGTGTTGACGGAGATTGTTACCCGTGTTGACGGAGATTGTTACCCGTGTTGACGGAGATTGTTACCCGTGTTGACGGAGATTGTTACCCGTGTTGACGGAGATCGCTACCCGTGTTGATGGAGTTGTTACCCGTGTTGACGGAGTTGTTACCCGTGTTGACGGAGATTTTACCCAAGTTCGCGCTTTACGTAGTGCAAATATCGGTAGTGTCAGAAATGTTCCCCGCAGAGTTGTTCATTCAAGTCTTCGGATGCCAGATTAGCACTTTTATTTAGTGCTTTGCCCGTTTCCGCATAAATGGGAGGTCAAGGATAGTACATTGACCACTCGCGCTTTACGTAGTGCTTGCTCGTCCGGTCGGAGGTAGAAAGTCAAGGACAATGTTTTGATATGGTCTTGCGACTCGGTTCCCGCTTATTGTAGCATATGATGTGGATCCAAGGCCTGTGGCGTCACACAAGTGGTTGAGGATGCAATCAGTTTCTGTATCAGATGATTGATCAGTTGTTGCCGTGACAACCAGATTCAATTATTTGGATTTTTTTGGTTCCCCAAGCAGTTGGTGCAGTTTATTTCTTTGGTTGGCAAATTTTCGGGTTCTCTAGTATTCGACCGCCTTTTACCTCGATTATTCGAAAGTCGTTCGCTTTTCGTCCAATCAGGTCCAAGCCGCTTGAATAGGGGAAGCTGTTGCAGCCCAAAATTTGCCTAACCTTTTCTTACTTGGCTTTTGTTTCATTGCATTAGCATTGCATTGTTCTAGCCTTTGCATAACTGTCGCTATGCGAAAAATGACACAGAGTCGCCACCGAATTTTATTTATCCCACGGGAGGGAAAGGGAAATAGCGATAAAACCTTTTGGGAAAAGAGCGTGGTCATCGC
The DNA here is from genome assembly GCA_963859935.3 of Lathyrus sativus. NCBI lineage: Eukaryota > Viridiplantae > Streptophyta > Magnoliopsida > Fabales > Fabaceae > Lathyrus > Lathyrus sativus. Next base: position 528,672,371 of record OZ012740.1, read on the forward strand.
AACCAATTCTTAGGGTTCGGGAGTCGGTTATGCGAGGGGAAGGTGTTAGCACCCCCTCGCATCCATCGTACTCGATGGGAACCTCCTATGTTATTTAACGTGAATGGGTGTTTTTATTAAGAGTTTGCTTGTTTACGGAAAAGATGGGTTGGTTTATTTATCTTAATGCTCACCAAGGATTGTGGCCCTTGTGCCTACGTATCCTCACTTAAAAGAAGTGAAGAATCAGGGCTCCGTAGTTCGGAGGCTTGTGAAATTGTTGTTTGTTGGTTGATTTTATACCTTGAAAAAGGGTTTTTTGATTGAAGCCCTAAGGCGAAAATAAGTTTGATGAGTTGATGTTATTTTTAAGTTTCTTAAGAGAAATTGTTCTTGATTAGGATTATACACAAAAGACTTTGGATAGAAGTGAATGTTTCGAATAACCAAGTCGAGCGCCTTGTATCCAAAACATTCGGAACGAGTGTAGGAGGACTCCATTTTCATTCCTTTTCTAGCACTTTAAAGTTCGTGGTGCATAATTCTAATTGTTTATGTTATTGTGTTTTGGATTTTTTATGAGAAAAGAGAACCACTTGATGTTGGATCAAGGTTTACTGTTTGTAAAAGTATTTGAGGTGATATGAACAAGGTCGATGGCGGACGCACAAGGCGGCCGACTTACAAGGGTTGAAAATGGCTCGATAAAATCGAGAGTTTGTTTTTGAAAATGGTTTTTGGAATCAAAAGTCACCAAGGACAATAGCGACATTCATACTAAAATATACAAACATATCGGGTTATTCGCATAAAAAAAATCGAGACATGCAATAAAAAAGGAGTTTGCCGTGCGAACTCCTTGAGAAAAATTTTTTTTGGAGGTAAAATATCGAAAAAAGTAGCAAAACAGTGGTGTAACACGGGTGGCCGTGTTGTGTGACACGGCCCGTGTTGTGATGTCTGAAAAAAAAATGAGTTTTAGGGCAAACAGGGGTGCAACACGGGTGGCCGTTTTGTGTGACACGGCCCGTGTTGTGATGTCTAAAAAAATGAGTTTTAGGGCAAACAGGGGTGCAACACGGGTGGCCGTGTTGTGTGACACGGCCCGTGTTGTGATGTCTGAGGTTTTTTGGATCTTGAAATGTCAAACAGAAGTGCAACACGGGTGACCGTGTTGTGTGACACAGGTGGCCGTGTTGTGTGACACGGCCCGTGTCGTGCTACCAGAGTAAAAAACCTAACTTTTCTATGTTTTTCTTTCGTTTTTGTGGTTTCTTAAGAACGGTTTCTTGGTCCCTTTGGAACCTTTACATGATATGTACAGTTCAACACATAAAAGAGTAAACAAAATGAGTATGAGAGCAAAGAAATAAAGAGAGAAAAGTTTGAGGAAATGGATACCCAAGAGTTTCTTCTTCTTGCAAGTCCTCCTTGGTTTTGCTTTACTACTCACTCTATGTTGTGAAGGTTCTGCTCTTTAGTGGTTCTCTCGGTTCTATCTCACTCTCTCTTTTCTAGTTTGCAAAGCTTCCAATTTTTTTGGTTTTTTAGGGTATTGTTTGCTCTCTCTATTTTCTGGTTTTGCAAGTGTGTAGAATGGATGAATGTGTAGTGAATGAATGTTTTTTTTCTCTTCTTTACAGCCCCCCTCTTATCTCTCCACTCTAGGGTTTTCACTCCTTTCCACACTTCAGATTTTTCATGGGGCAATGTTTCTTACCACCTTTCCTTATGTCACTCTCTTTCTTTCCATTTCCATGCAAGGTGCTATGCTGCATTTTCTGCACTACTTTCCTATGCTATTTTTCTGCAGCACCTTGTGCCTTGCACCCATTTTGTTGGCTTGTGCTTGGACAGCTCCTCTTGGTCAATGCTACCAATTCTTGACAGCATTTTGAAAATTCTGATGTGTAGAAGCATTGTCACATGTTATGCCTTTGGTCTTGTGACATGTAGATTTTGTGACATGAGGAAATTTGTCACTTTTGCATGGTACTATTTTGCTTATGATTAACATGCATAATCTTGGTCTTAAAACAATCCAATGTTGATTTAATCCTTACATATTTCTTGGATGTTTGTAAGCATAAGGTGGACTTGGTGTGGCATGAATTTGATTAGAAGCTTGAATGAAGATTAGAAATAAATTCTAATCATTACTTAGAGTTGGATATATTGTAACAAATGGCATTCTTGTAATGTCATAATGTTTCTCTTGGTAATATTCTTGCCTCTAATCTTGAATGATGGATTTCCTTAGAACCATTATGCTTGAAATGGATGAAGTCTTGAATTATGGACTTGCATATCCTAACATTTTGTCAAGTAACTTCTCTTTGAAGAAATCTACAAGAATAGACTTTCCAATTTAGATCAAACCTTAAATGATGAACCTTTCCTTCTATGTAGTCCAAGATAGACAAGTTATCTCATGGAAAATGACAAATCGACCCAATCCGTACCCACATGCTCGATATGCAATAAAATGATGTATGATATGGCGAATGTAGGGTATAAAGGCTAAAGGCGAAAATGAGGGTGTGACAGCTGCCCCTATTTAATCCTTTTGGACCTGAATGTCTGGAGGGTAAGGGTGCTCGAACATTCATGGTAGAAGAGAATTAAATACTAGAATACCCGAGATTTTCGACTGGAGAGGTATGGGGTGAAAGTAAATAGTCAACGAGATGGCTTGGAAAAGGTTTCTTGTTATTGGAGAAGGGGTATGAGGGATATGATGATAGGCTTGAGATGCAATACTGAATGAACATGAGTGCTTTGCCAGCCGGAAGAGGAGGCACCTCGTAACATGGAAACATAATTGGCCAAGAGATATTCCTTCTATAAAAGATAGAGAGGACTCAAGAAATGGATTGTAAGATATTCCTTCTACAAAAGATAGAGAGGACTCAAGAGATAACAACGAGATATTCCTTCTACAAAAGATAGAGAGGACTCAAGAGATGGTTTTTTCTCTTACAAAAGGCAAGGAGGACTCCTGAACAAAAGGTTTGGAGAAAATGCTTCCTTCTACAAAAGGTAGAGAGGACTCCGAAACAAAAGGTTTGAAGACAAGTATTCCCTCTACAAAAGGTAGAGAAAACTCCCTTGGGAGAGTACGATCGTATTTCCTTTTGTCACGGCAGAAAGGACTCCAGAACAAAAGGTTAGGAGAAAATATTCCTTCTACAAAAGTTAGAGAGGATTCTTGAACAAAAGGTTAGGAGAAAAGTTCCTTCTACAAAAGGTGGATAGGAAACTCCCTTAGGAGAGGATGATCGCATTTTCTTCTGCGAAAAGCAGAAAATATTCCTGAATAAAAGGTTAGGAGAAAATGTTCCTTCTACAAAAAGGTAGACAGGATACTTACAAAAGGTAAGCTGACAAGAACCTGTACAAAAGGTACGAAAGGTCATATTAAAGATAAGTTGAATCTGTTGCAACAGGCAAGACAGGGATATTTTGAAAGGATTCACAAAAGTAAGTTGAGGGAAATAACCATCCTCCTGCAAAAGGTAGAGGAGACTTGATATTGGAACATCATTTGACCTCACAGGCACAACGGCGGAGATGATATTCCTTAAGTATGGTAACCATTCATTTCTTGGCCACATAGGCATCAAGCGTCCAGATAGATCGAAGATACCAAAGACAAAGTTTTGTCGCATGTAAAAGACAGCGAGAAACGCTTACAAAAGGGAAGCGAAGGGAAAAGACTTCACGCAAAAAGCAATGAAATCCCTTACGAAAGGTAAGGTGAGAAAATATCTCATGCAAAAGGCTCAAAGGACTTACAAAAGGTAAGTTAATGGATAAACACTCCAAAAGGATCCTGCCAGGATTTCCACAGGAAATTCGCATCTTTGAGAATGAATGGCTAAGCACATGTAATGATGCAGTATGTATGCAAAAATGTCAAGGACGTAAGGACATGAAGGTTAGGGGGTGATAATTTATGCCAAGTGATTGGGCTTTGATTTGGGGGGTCGAGTTTGACTTCCCAACATCCTAGTGACGAAATTTGGATCATATCCAGATGGTCTTATCAGACAAGTTGTGCTGGCCAGTCAGGTTGCCCCTGATTTGGTCAAGTCCCCGACGAACTTTATGATCAGACGATGCTTAGTGTACACGTGCGCCTACTAGAGATCGTTTTTATCCTTCATACACCTAGGTTGAAGAGCAACTTTATGCTTTCTTTTGTTATTGTTATCGGTATCCCATAATTTTTCAATGCAATATTTATTAAGAATGAAAATTCCACTTTTTGCAAACATAGAAGAAAATAAATGTGACACACGAATTGATGAAAGAGATTTTTATTGATGATAAAGTGACCCATAATGGGTAATTTTACATAAGGATACAATTCCTAAAAGAGGTAATTGCAAAAGAAATATGATAAAAAGCACAGTGGCAATGTGAACAAAAAATCGGATTTCCATTGAGTTCCAATTCTGCTATGATCCCTATGGCCTTGAAGCTTCTCGTACATTGCCTCCGAGGAAGCTGGATGAATTGATCTTCCCCATGTGATTCTCTTGATTCGGATGATGAGCTCACAGACTTTTCGCGGACCTCAGTCTTTTCTTTTTTAGGTCCCTAACTTTTGCCTAGACCGCCCTTTCGGGTTTTCAGTCTACCGAGATACCCATTTTTTTTGCCTAAGTTGCCCCTAAGGCTTTTCAACTTACCGGGTATTATTATTTTTATTTTTAGCCCTAATTTTTGCCTGGATTTTTCTTTTTGTTGTCCACCGGGTCTGCTCTCAAGCGTAGTATTTCTTGACTGCGTCTGCGTTTACAGGGGATGACAGATCTTCACCGTCCATGTTGGATAATATCAAGGACCCTCCGGAGAAAACTTTCTTTACAACATATGGACCCTCATAATTAGGTGTCCATTTGCCCCTGGGGTCTGTGTGGATTGGCAGAATCTTTCTCAATACCAAGTCTCCCACTTCGAAATCTCGAGGACGAACTTTCTTGTCAAACGCCCTTTTCAACCGCTTTTGGTAAATCTGGCCATGGCAGATGGTTGCCATGCATTTTTCATCAATGAGATTAAGTTGGTCAAATCTCGCCTGCACCCATTCGGCTTCGTCAAGCTTGACATCGGTCAGAATTCTCAGGGAAGGGATTTCTACCTCAACAGGGAGTACCGCATCCATGCCATACACAAGAGAAAATGGAGTTGCCCCCGTAGAAGTGCGCACTGAAGTGCGATAGCCATGCAAAGAAAACGGTAGAATTTCATGCCAATCTTTATATGTTTTCACCATTTTCTGAACAATCTTGATGTTTTTGTTTGCTGCTTCAACGACGCCGTTCATCTTTGGGCGATACGGTGACGAATTGTGGTGCTCCATCTTGAAACTTTCACACAATTCCTTCATCATCTTGTTATTGAGGTTTGAACCATTGTCAGTAATGATTTTATTTGGGACCCCATAACGACAAATGATTTCCTTTTTGATGAAGCGAGTGACCACTTGTTTGGTGACATTAGCATAAGATGCGGCTTCCACCCATTTAGTAAAGTAGTCAATGGCCACTAAGATGAAACGATGTCCATTTGAAGCAGTTGGCTCGATGCGTCCGATCACATCTATGCCCCACATGGCGAAAGGCCAAGGAGACGTCAAGACATTCAGAGGAACTGGCGGCACATGTATCCTATCTGCATAGATTTGGCATTTGTGACATGTTTGCACGTGACGATAGCAATCAGTTTCCATCGTCAACCAGTAATAACCAGCTCTCAAAATCTTCTTAACCATCGTGTGTCCACTGGAATGTGTACCAAAAGAACCTTCATGGATTTCGTTTATGATCCGGTCGGCTTCGTGTCTATCCACGCATCTGAGCAAGACTGAGTCATAGTTTCGCTTGTAAAGCACATCTCCACTTAAGAAGAATTTGGACGAAAGCCTTCTTAAATACTTCTTGTCTGTGATGGAAACATTTTCTGGATACTCTTGCTTTTCCAGATATCTTTTAATATCATAGAACCAAGGTTGATCATCGGTTGCTAACTCTGCTTCCAGGCAGTGAACAGGCTCATCAAGATATTCAATACGGATAGAGGGTGCCTCATTTTTCCATTTAACTTTGAACATGGATGACAACGTGGCAAGAGCGTCTGCCAATTGATTGCTTTCTCTAGGAATGTGATTGAAAGTAATCTCTTCGAAGTATGGGATTAACTTCAAGACGTGATCCCGATATGGCACTAATTTGCTGTCACGTGCTTCCCAATCGCCTCTGACTTGGCTGATGACTAGAGCTGAGTCTCCATACACTTCCAGAATCTTGATTCTATGGTCAATTGCGGCTTCAATCCCGAAGATACATGCTTCATATTCTGCCATATTGTTGGTGCATTTGAAACATAATCTTGCGGTGAATGGAATGTGGAAACTGGTAGGAGAGGTGAGAATTGCCCCTATCCCATTGCCTTGAGCATTTGCGGCACCATCGAACACGAGCGTCCATCGCGATCCTGGTTCGGGTCCTTCGTTTGGGCCTGGTGTTTCGTAGTCTCTGACAAACATGATATCTTCATCAGGGAAGTCAAAACGCATCGGTTGGTAATCTTCCACGGGTTGGTGAGCAAGGTAGTCAGATAACACACTCCCTTTGATAACTTTTTGCGAGACGTACTGAATATCATATTCTGTCAGTACCATTTGCCAACGGGCTACTCGTCCGGTGAGAGCAGGCTTCTCGAAGATGTACTTGACTGGATCCATTTTTGATATCAGCAATGTGGTATGGGTCAACATATACTGCCTTAAGCGCTTGGTAGCCCATGCGAGTGCACAACAGGTCTTCTCCAACACTGAGTATCTCGTTTCACAGTCAGTAAACTTTTTGCTTAGGTAGTAGATAGCACGCTCCTTTCTACCTGTTTCGTCATGCTGTCCCAACACGCATCCCATGGACCCTTCCAGAACGGTCAAGTACATGATGAGAGGTCTTCCTGGCACGGGAGGCATCAGAATCGGTGGCTCTTGCAGATATTCTTTTATTTTCTCAAATGCTTTTTGGCAATTGTTATTCCACACGATTGCTTGATCTTTGCGAAGCAACTTGAATATTGGCTCACAGGTGGCTGTTAGGTGAGATATGAATCTGGCAATGTAGTTTAATCTCCCTAAGAAACCACGAACCTCCTTCTCGGTTCTTGGAGCTGGCATATCTTGGATAGCCTTTACTTTGTCAGGGTCGACTTCAATCCCTTTTTGGCTCACGATAAAACCTATCAATTTACCAGATCTTACCCCAAAGGTACATTTATTCGGATTGAGCCTTAGCCTGAACTTTCTTAACCTAGCAAACAGCTTTTCCAAGTGGATGAGATGTTCCTCTTCAGTTTGGGATTTTGCGATCATATCGTCTACATAGCATTCAATCTCTTTATGTATCATGTCATGAAAGAGAGTCACCATTGCTCGTTGATATGTCGCGCTAGCGTTCTTCAGACCAAATGGCATAACCTTATAGCAAAAGGTTCCCCAAGGGGTAATAAAGGTAGTCTTCTCCATATCCTCTGGAGCCATTTTGATTTGGTTGTATCCGGAGAAACCATCCATGAAAGAGAAGACAGAGAATTGGGCCGTATTATCCACTAACACATCAATGTGTGGCAGTGGAAAATCATCTTTTGGATGGCTCTATTTAGGTCTCTGTAATCAACGCACATCCGCACTTTACCTCCTTTTTTAGGCACAGGTACAATGTTGGCGACCCATTTAGGGTATTTTGATACTGCCAAGAATCCGGCATCAAGCTGCTTTTGTACTTCCTCCTTAATCTTCAGGGCCATGTCAGGTCGAGTTCGTCTCATCTTCTGCTTTACCGGCGGACAATCTTCCTTGAGCGGCAATTTGTGCACCACGATGTCTGAATCCAATCCGGGCATGTCTTGGTATGACCAAGCAAACACATCTGCATATGCACGTAGGAGCTCGATCAGTCTTCTCTTCACACCCTCTTCTAGGGCAGCGCCTACCTTGACCTCTTTCCTGTTCTCTTTGGTTCCAAGATTGACAACTTCCAATGACTCTTGATGCGGCTGGATGATCTTTAATTCCTGCTTCAATAGTCTGGCTAACTCTTCGGGGAGTTCACAATCTTCTTCACCATCCTCGTCGACGTGGTAGATTGGATTATCAAAGTCATATGGAACCGTAGCAGTATCGTTATCAATGGAATCCGGGGTGGATCTGCATGATTGGTGATTTTATGCTTTATTTTTAGAAGATGAAAAAAGAAAAATGCGAGAAAACATTGCCATTTATTTATGCAAAAAGTAAAAAAAAAGAAAAACATGGAGCACAATTGAATGCAAAGAGGTTCATTTCATTCATGATAAACATTATTTGAAAATATGGGGGCCCTACAAAATAATCCTTATGCCTTGGGCAGAGCATAGGATTTGAAAGCAGAACAAGGAAAATTACTCTTCAACAAGGGTGACCTCCGGTATTTCCGTAACGGTCCAATTATTGAGTTGTTGATTTGGTGCCTTTGGGTACACCATGCAGACTTCCTTTAATGCATCATCTTCAGCTTCCACAACGGCCACTTGATCATCCATCATATGTCCACCACTAACAAAGGCAAGTGGAGAAATGAACCTTTTGCCTTTGTCAATGGTTGTCTTCTGCTGATCTTTGTGATTGCCTGGGTAACCCAAACCAGTTCTGCTTTTGTTGACGGGTAGCTCCAACACTCTTCCCCAACCTTCGGGGTGACCGGCCTCAATTACGGTCTTTGCGTCCTTCCAAGTAATCATGGGGGGTCCTGCCCTTTCTGATTTCTTCTCTTCCTTCTTAGCAGGGATCATTTCTACACTTATCACATCAAACGCTTGAAAAGGGGTCTCATGAACTTCCCCTCCCACTTCAATATAACGGAACAAAGACATATGGCTTACTAGCATGTCTTCCTCTCCCTCGATGACGACAAGTTGGTTATTGACCATGAACTTTAGCCTTTGGTGAAGAGTGGACGTTACAGCACCGGCCGCATGAATCCATGGACGTCCTAGTAGGCAACTGTATGCCGGGTAGATATCCATCATATAAAACGTGATAATGAAAGTGTGAGGCCCTATTTTGATGGGGAGATCAACTTCCCCTATCACGGTTCTTCTTGCCCCATCGAAAGCTTTCACTATCACTGAACTCGGTTTCATCATTAATCCTTCAATGGTCAGCTTGGCCAATGAATTCTTTGGTAAAACATTTAAGGATGACCTAGTATCCACCAGTACTCTCGACAACACAACATCCACACATTCAATGGAGATGTGCAAAGCCTTATTATGGTTCTTCCCCTCGAGGGGCAACTCTCCCTCATTAAAGCTCAGAATATGTGCGGAGGCAATGTTTGATACCACTCCTTCAAATTGTACAACGGATATTTCTTGAGGAACATGAGCAGTCTTCAAGAACTTGATCAATGACTCCTGATGGGCAGGAGAGCACATTAGCAATGACAACATGGAAAATTTTGAAGGTGTTTGGTTAAGCTGGTCCACCACCTTATAATCGCTTTTTCGAATGATTCGTAAGAATTCTTCGACATCTTCATTGGAACTCCTTCTCTGAGTAGAAGTCTGCCCCTGCTCAATCATTGGTTGCTTTTCACTTGTACCGTTTGGTGGTGGTACGGGCGCAAAAATTCTCCCACTTCTGGTTATTCCACCGGTCCCAACCATGTTCTCTACAGAATTATCAACTTTCACAGCATCCTCTTCCACCTTCTGCCCATTAATGTAAACAGTTGGCTCATATTTCCAAGGGACAACCTTGGTGCTCTCAAAAGGGAAAGGAGCAGGTGTAGATATCACTAATGGAGCAAGTGAAGGTGGAGACAATGGAATCTCTACTTGGTCATATGGTATTTGCAACGGTTCACGAACTTGATTGTATGGGGTCTGAACAGAATGTCAATCATAATCACATGGGATTTCCAAGGGCGCACGAGGCTGGTCACATGGAATTGTCAGCAGTGTAACATCATACGGGATTTGTAGTGGAATTTGGGTAGGATACCAATCTTCATCGTACGGCATTGTCAAAGGTACACGGTTTTGACCATACAAATTGTTCAACAGTTCTTCATCATATGCAAACTCCATTGGATCATAGGGAATATCAAGAGTGGCCACTTCTTCAGCACTAGACATCTGCTCTATCAATATGACACCTTGATCTAACAAATTTTGGATGCCCTTCTTCAATTCACGACAGTTTTGGGGATCTTTCAAACAGTGTTGGCAATCCTCGGCACATCCTGGGACAATATTCTTCATTAACAATTGTTCTTTAACAACAGCAAAGGGGGTCTTTATTTTATCAACTTCTGATACCAACTTCTTTCCTTTAGATTCTTCAACCATGTTTGTGGCATGGTGCGGCATTGGATTTTTAGTCACATTGGGAGGGTTCTTGGTGAAATTGATGGCTTTTGAATCAATGAGATCTTGTACCACGTATTTCAAAGTTTTGCAGTTTTCAATGTTATGTCCGGGAGCTCCAGAATGGAATTCACAACGGGCATTTGCATCATAGCCGGGAGGTAGAACAGCTGGGGGAGCCTTCATTTCTCTCAACTGCACCAATGAACCTTTAAGCAAGAGCGGAAGCAACCTAGCGTACGTTGTCGGAATAGGATCAAATTTTTTCTCAGGTCTCCTTTGTCTTGGCGGACCTTGATAATAGTTTTGACGTTGTTGTTGATAGGGAGCTTGAGCAGCCGGATGACTTGCGGGTATGGAGAGAGGCTGATTTGGAGTAACTGCGGCCACATGATGATAAGAGCCTTGGTATGCTTTGGCCTTCCCTTTGTCCATAAAAGCAGCGCTCGTTTCGCCTTCCCTTTTCCTTGCAAAACCTTGGTAGGGCTTCTTAGAAGCTCCATCAGCAATTTGAATCTTTCCAATCTTTATCATATTCTCTATCCTCTCACCAGCCATCACTAAATCTGAGAACACAGTAGATGTGCATCCCGCCAAACGTTCTAAGAAAGGACCTTGAAGAGTCCCCATGAACATATCGGTCAATTATCTTTCAAGAAGAGGAGGCTGGACTCTAGCAGCCAAGTCCCTCCACCTTTGAGCATAATCCTTGAACGCTTCACCAGATTTCTGGGTCAAGCCTTGGAGTTGTGTGCGATTGGGCGCCATATCAGAGTTGTATTGGTAGTGTTTCAGAAATGCCTCGGCTAACTCTTTCCAAGTCTTGATGTGCGTACCTTCTAACTGCATGTACCATTCAAGGGAAGCTCCACTGAGGCTATCTTGAAAGAAATGCATTAGTAGTTTTTCATCATCAGAGTAGGCAGTCATCTTCCTACAATAAGATCGGATGTGAGTTCGGGGACAGCTTGTCCCTTTGTATTTTTCAAAGTCAGGGACTTTGAACTTGAGCGGAATCTTAACACCGGGTACCAAACACATATCCGCAACCTCTAACCCAAAAGTGCTTGGGCCTTGTAGTCCTTTGACCGTCTCTTGCAAGGCGAGTACCTTCTTTTCCAAGTCAGTAGTCGGTGCTCCAGAACCGTCTGCAGCCAAGTCATTGTGAGAGTTGTAGAAACCTTCGTGATCGTCAAAGTGGATTTGAGGGGTAGTCGTACCGCTACGAGGAATAGGGATTGCACCTGCGCCAGCAGGAGTAGGGATTGTGCCACCAGGAATGGGGATTGCATTTGTAGGAGTAGGAATGACATTGTCAGGAGTGGGAGTTGAGCCTACAGTAGTAGGGACTGGAGTGTTGGCAGCGTTTCTCTCCATAGCTTGCTTCAACTCTTCTTGTCCTTTAGCCATAGCTTGGATGACTTCCATCAACTGGCCCATCTGAGTCTTCATGTGGGTCATCTCGTCTCTGAAGGCGGCTTGAGTCTGCTCAATCTGATCCATCAGTAATCTTTGCTTGCCACGAGTATGGTAGGGGTGTCGGGAAGTCAGCTTGTTTACTGCGAATGGAGGTCAAGTTTTTTTGTAAGTTTTTGGTTTTGTTTTTATGAAATGCGTCATGATGCGTATGTAATGCGTATGAATAATGTTATGCGCAAAGCTCTTAGTAACCTTGTTAGTTATTATTGAGAATATAAACATTTTCCATCGCAATTAATCAGAAGAGACATAATAGAACAAGCTCTCATTTCATTAAAGCTCGAAGCCAAGTTCAAATACAAAATACAAAAGATACACTTCTTAAGCAAATTACAAATCGACTCTAAATGTGACTCCTTGGGCTCTGCGAACAACCTCTAAATCTGTAACAAGTTCCCCCATTGTTTCCTTGCAAAACTTCACAAAGTCGAACACAGGGACATGAGTGTTTTCAGGAGTCATCACTTGATCGGCTACCTTCAATCTTTCAGGGATCTGCTGAAGCACAAAGTTGGAGAATCCCGCCAAGTTAATGAATTTGTCCTTCCACTCCTCATAGAGAATTTGGAGATCATGTATGATATCATCTCTCTGAAGTACAGCAGCTTCTGCCTGACGACAACTTTCTTCCCAATAGTGGCAGCTGTCCTTCAACTCTAGATATAGCTCATCATATATTCCATCTTTCAGTCTTCGGATCTCTTCGATAGCTCTACCCAACTGGTACTCTGCTTGCACGAAGTCTCGCTGCGCATTCTCCTTTTCCAATAGCTCACGAGCTAATTGATCTTCGCAACCTTTCATAATGCCTTTCAACTTGTGAATCTGAGCTTCAAATTTTTCCCTTTCATCTTTCTTCATCTGGGTGGCTATTCTCACATCATTTTCTAAGTCTCTGAACTTTCGCCACACTTGGTCCAATTTTTCATTTTGGTGATCCAAGTCGGCGTTGGCGTTTTTGAGAGCTCCACCAACCCATTCTTTCTTTCCTTTCTCTTCCCTAGCCCTTTTCCTGCTATCCTCGAACTTTTCTTTCAACTCTTTGCTTTTGTCTTCCCAAGCTTCGCTTTTCTGCTTAGTCTCGTTGAGTCGAATTCGAAGCTGAGTGTTCTCATCTTCAAGTTCCTGGATCTTAGCCTTAAGTTTCTCCATATCTTTGGGTAAGATAGGCTCGGGTTCAGGATGAGATGGGAAAACAGATGCATCAAAGATAAAAGGTAATCTGACCTCTTTCACTCTCTCTTTTACCCATTTGACATAAGGTTCACGAGCAAGGATGTTCTTCCGCCCATTGTCTGGATTGCTTCTTTGGATGTTTACCCATGCTCTTCTTGCTCTTCGTACAGACAGGTCACTTGGATCGGCCGTATTGATAAGGAATGGCACCAAATCTTCTTCCTTAGGAGGGCCATCCATGGAGTGTCCAAACTGTCTCTTGAGTAACACCGGGTTGTAATTGATGCAACCTCGCGTCCCCACAAGAGGCACATTGGGAAATTCTCCACAAGAAAAGATAATATCTTTGGTTTCCCATTCCCTCTTGTACCATGTGATGGAACTAGCGGTGAGTGAAGCGAATCTTTGAGGCCATGAGAGTTCCTTGGAAGCAAAAGGTCCTTTTTCGGGCATGTGGATCCTTAACCACTTATGCAAGAGCGGAGCACAACAAAGGAACATTCCACCTCCTTTTGTATGTCTTGTATGGAGTGTGTGGTAGAAGTCACCTAAGAGGAAAGGCACAGGGTTCTTGGTCAAGAAGATTTCCACTGCTACTTGGTCCACAAAATTTTCCCCATTTAGAAACATCACAATTCCATAGACCAAGAGCGCCAAAATTGAACCACATATTTCCCATTTCTCTTCCTTGGCATACTTCCACGCTTGTTCTTCCAAGAATTTCCTCGAGAAACCCCTAGCTCCTTTGGGTGCCCAATTGGCTATCACATCTGATGTGGGAATCCCTAAGGCAGAAGCCACTTTCTTCAAAGTGAACTCTTCTTCGAGTTTGGGAAAAGGATTGCGATCTTTGATGTAGAGGTTCAAAATCTTCTCAAATTCCTCCAAAGTAGGAGCTATCTGAAAATCGGCGAAGGTGAAACAACGGAAAGACGTGTCATAGTACTGAGCCAAGGCTGTGAGGGCTTCAAACTCCACCCTCTCTGTCAACAGGTCCAAAATTCTCCCATAAGAAGAGTGAAATTTGTTGTGCTTGATGGGAGTGATCTTGGCACTTAGAGCTTTTAGACTGTCTATTGAAGGATCTTTGTATTTGAAAGTGAAAGTGCTCTTTCGGTTGGTTTTCTTGTTTAGCTTCATTGTTCCTAAATTCATATTCATCATGACTGCTTCTGAAAAATGCTTATATCTGCAACAAGAACAAGACACTAAGAGCTCTTTTTTTTTTATGAAGTATGCATGTATGAACGGATGCAGAATTCGAGCATATGGGTTCATAAGTCCGTGGTATGGATATGGTCGATACTGTCTGTTTTATGGAAAAGGTTCTCACAAGGTGTGATCTAGGGTTTAAAAGGGATCCCAAAGTCATGGATTCACATGACTGTTCATCATACATGACATGAATATGTCGGAGGATGACTCCATCACATGAATCTCTTTTGGGTGAGGTCCTCGTATCGACCCACATGAGAAGAACTTCTCGGGGGCCCATACTACGAGACACATCGACATTAGGTTCTAGACGAGGATTTCAGAGTCATGGACTTTCTTGATTGTTTGTTACGTATGTCAGTCCTTGCCAGGCAGCAACTCCATCAAGAAAGTCTCTTCTGAACGAGGTCTTCGTATCGATCCACACGAGAAGAGCTTCTCGAGGACCCATACTACGTGACCATCAATCTTAGTTGGCCAAAGGTTTAGGGTTCTAAAAGGTCCTTAGAGTAATGGATTCTTGAGAAAACGTTGATCAAACACGCCAAGAGCTTGACGGTTCTCATCATTCTCAAATGAATCTACTCTAAGCGAGGTTCTCGTATCGACTATCACGAGATAAGCATCTCGGAAGCCCATACTACTCAACCTCTCCTATCTCAATTTTAACACTCTAGACTCGGGTATAAAGTCTTTCCCTCAAGGTTTGCCACCAAAATTTTCAATCCATACCAAGAACCAATGAAG
This sequence comes from Lathyrus sativus, assembly GCA_963859935.3. Classification (NCBI taxonomy): domain Eukaryota; kingdom Viridiplantae; phylum Streptophyta; class Magnoliopsida; order Fabales; family Fabaceae; genus Lathyrus; species Lathyrus sativus. Next base: position 528,687,395 of record OZ012740.1, read on the forward strand.
CCAAACACGGTGAGATACAATTGAAAAACAAGGAAAGCGATAAATAAGCAAAAAGGAAAGAACCCAAACACGCAAAAACAACCTAGGTTAGGCTTGACTCGCTTAGGAAAAAATCCCCAGCAGAGTCGCCAGTTGTCGCTACGCGAAAAATGACACAGAGTCGCCACCGGATTTTATTTATCCCACGGGAGGGAAAGGGAAATAGCGATAAAACGTTTTGGGAAAAGAGCGTGGTCATCGCACCCAATTCTTAGGGTTCGGGAGTCGGTTATGCGAGGGGAAGGTGTTAGCACCCCCTCGCATCCATCGTACTCGATGGGAAACTCCTAGGTTATTTAACGTGAATGGCTGTTTTTATTAAGAGTTTGCTTGTTTACGGAAAAGATGGGTTGGTTTATTTATATTAATGCTCGTCAAGGATTGTGGCCCTTGTGCCTACGTATCCTCACTTAAAAGAAGTGAAGAATCAGAGCTCCGTAGTTCAGAGGCTTGTGAAATTGTTGTTTGTTGGTTGATTTTATACCTTGAAAAAGGGTTTTTTGATTGAAGCCCTAAGGCGAAAATAAGTTTGATGAGTTGATGTTATTTTTAAGTTTCTTAAGAGAAATTGTTCTTGATTAGGATTATACACAAAAGACTTTGGATAGAAGTGAATGTTTCGAATAACCAAGTCGAGCGCCTTGTATCCAAAACATTCGGAACGAGTGTATGAGGACTCCATTCTCATTCCTTTTCTACCACTTTAAAGTTCGTGGTGCATAATTCTAATTGTTTATGTTATTGTGTTTTGGATTTTTTATGAGAAAAGAGAACCACTTGATGTTGGATCAAGGTTTACTGTTTGTAAAAGTATTTGAGGTGATATGAACAAGGTCGATGGCGGACGCACAAGGCGACCGACTTACAAGGGTTGAAAATGGCTCGATAAAATCGAGAGTTTGTTTTTGAAAATGGTTTTTGGAATCAAAAGTCACCAAGGACAATAGCGACATTCATACTAAAATATACAAACATATTGGGTTATTCGCATAAAAAAAATCGAGACATGCAATAAAAAAGGAGTTCGTCGTGCGAACTCCTTGAGAAAAAAATTTTTTTGGAGGTAAAATATCGAAAAAAAAGTAGCAAAACAGTGGTGTAACACGGGTGGCCGTGTTGTGTGACACGGCCCGTGTTGTGATGTCTGAAAAAAAATGAGTTTTAGGGCAAACAGGGGTGCAACACGGGTGGCCGTGTTGTGTGACACGGCCCGTGTTGTGATGTTTAAAAAAAAAAGAGTTTTAGGGCAAACAGGGGTGCAACACGGGTGGCTGTGTTGTGATGTCTGAGGTTTTTTGGATCTTGAAATGTCAAACAGAAGTGCAACACGGGTGACCGTGTTGTATGACACGGCCCGTGTTGCGTGACACGGGTGGCCGTGTTGTGTGACACGGCCCGTGTCGTGCTACCAGAGTAAAAAAACCTAACTTTTCTATGTTTTTATTTCGTTTTTGTGGTTTCTTAAGAACGGTTTCTTGGTCCCTTTGGAACCTTTACATGATATGTACAGTTCAACACATAAAAGAGTAAACAAAATGAGTATGAGAGCAAAGAAATAAAGAGAGAAAAGTTTGAGGAAATGGATACCCAAGAGTTTCTTCTTCTTGCAAGTCCTCCTTGGTTTTGCTTTACTACTCACTCTATGTTGTGAAGGTTCTGCTCTTTAGTGGTTCTCTTGGTTCTATCTCACTCTCTCTTTTCTAGTTTGCAAAGCTTCCAATTTTTTTGGTTTTTTAGGGTATTGTTTGCTCTCTCTATTTTCTGGTTTTGCAAGTGTGTAGAATGGATGAATGTGTAGTGAATGAATGTTTTTTTTCTCTTCTTTACAGCCCCCCCTCTTATCTCTCCACTCTAGGGTTTTCACTCCTTTCCACACTTCAGATTTTTCATGGGGCAATGTTTCTTACCACCTTTCCTTATGTCACTCTCTTTCTTTCCATTTCCATGCAAGGTGCTATGCTGCATTTTCTGCACTACTTTCCTATGCTATTTTTCTGCAGCACCTTGTGCCTTGCACCCATTTTGTTGGCTTGTGCTTGGACAGCTCCTCTTGGTCAATGCTACCAATTCTTGACAGCATTTTGAAAATTCTGATGTGTAGAAGCATTGTCACATGTTATGCCTTTGGTCTTGTGACATGTAGATTTTGTGACATGAGGAAATTTGTCACTTTTGCATGGGACTATTTTGCTTATGATTAACATGCATAATCTTGGTCTTAAAACAATCCAATGTTGATTTAATCCTTACATATTTCTTGGATGTTTGTAAGCATAAGGTGGACTTGGTGTGGCATGAATTTGATTAGAAGCTTGAATGAAGATTAGAAATAAATTCTAATCATTACTTAGAGTTGGATATATTGTAACAAATGACATTCTTGTAATGTCATAAAGTTTCTCTTGGTAATATTCTTTCCTCTAATCTTGAATGATGGATTTCCTTAGAACCATTATGCTTGAAATGGATGAAGTCTTGAATTATGGACTTGCATATCCTAACACTTTGTCAAGTAACTTCTCTTTGAAGAAATCTACAAGAATAGACTTTCCAATTTAGATCAAACCTTAAATGATGAACCTTTCCTTCCATGTAGTCCAAGATAGACAAGTTATCTCATGGAAAATGACAAATCGACCCAATCCGTACCCACATGCTCGATATGCAATAAAATGATGTATGATATGGCGAATGTAGGGTATAAAGGCTAAAGGCGAAAATGAGGGTGTGACAATAACGTAGCATTGTTCATATATCAGGGGATCAAGTGTGGTATATATCAAGAAGAGCCTATCTAGAGGTCTTATTCAAGCTTTAGAAGGCACCAAAGTCATCAGGAGGTGGGTTGTGTTCTTGAGAAGTTCAGATGCTTGTGTGGGGTTCATCTCCCATCTTGAGGACCAATTGAAGATCATTAGTGGATTGTGAGGCCTTGATCATGGATAGGGTGTATGGATGGAGCTCATGGAGTGCCTTGAGGGTCATGAGAGAGCTCAGTCAAGTCATTATTTCAAGTGTGAAGAGCCACAATAGAGGGTGTTGCAATTAGGGTTTTTGTCTGAGTAACCCTAAGTCAACTATGCAATTGAAGAGGATCAAAGCCCAATTCTAAGTCTTTGTGATAATGGAGAGTTGTGTTGAGATATATGAGGTGATATTCCAAGATCAATCCAAGAAGAATTCAAAGTGTGAGGAGTTGCTAAATTAGGGTTCTCAGAGTAAAATCCCCTATTTAGTGCCTAACTACAATACCACTTATCTCAAGATGCAAGTTTCATATCGACTTTTGGCCAACATGAAACTTGTAGAGAATTCTCTTAGCTTTAGTTTGAGTACTAGAAGTCCTCCATTGGATTTATAGAACTCAAGTTATGGTCCAGACAAGTTATAGGTCATCAGATGAATGTGAAATTTGTCTGTGAAAGTCAACTAACTTCCATGGAACTTTTTACCTAGAAGGGTGTTGCTCCTAAACTTTTGGCTAACATGAAAGTTGTAGGTCTTGATCTTAGCTTTCCAAATTGTACTAGAAGTCTTCATCTGATTTGTAGAACTCAAGTTATGAGGTTTACAAGTTAGGGGTATTTTGAGAAAGTGAGATTATAGGTCATTTGGAATTATAGGTCATTTTCACCATCTTGCAAGCTTCAAATGATGTTTTGTTCAACACAAAACTTGCTCAAAATTAGGTTTTCAGGTCAACCATGTAGCAATAATGAATTGATTTGGCTTAGGGTAAGACTTGGTTTGAAGGAAATTGACAAAAGGGGGATTTAAAGGCATTTAAAAAAAAACCAAAATTAATTCATGAGTGTTCAAACAAGGCCAAGTGAGTACTCATTTTAATCAGAAAAATCATTTTGAACATGATGCCAATATTATAAATTTAATTTGAAGCATAATTCATTGTGTTTCACCTTGTTACTTCTTAAATAAGTAACACATCAAAACTTGGTCATATGATAAGTTTAAGCTCTCCAATTGATCTCTACACTCTCCACAATTAACAAGCAAGGGAATTGAAGCTTCTTGGAGAAGTTTTGAGTGCAAATTTGTGTTCACCATAGTTGGAAATTTCAAGGAAAAGTGAAACTTGGATTTCTGAGTTTGGGCCTCCATTGGGCCTTCAACTCATCAAAATCACTCCTATATAAGTTCAGAGGAAGGTTCAGATCAAGGTTGGTGTTCATTTCGTGCCATAGCCAGAGATTGAAGATTGAGTTTCAAGAGCAAAAGTGAAAATCGTGATTTCTGATTTAGAGCAATTCAAGGCAATTCAAAACTTCTAGCATCTTCAGCATACTTCATTGAGTGTATCTGCACAAGATTGGAGCAAGAGGAGCACCATAACTGCCTCGATTTGAAGCTACAAACCAGGTTTGAACAATTCACGATTGCACTAATTTTAGCATGATCTAAGTAGAATTGACATGTGGTTAGGCTTTAGGAAGATGATTAGATGGATTCTGGATTAAAATTTGGAAGTTTAGAGACAAACTAAGATGCTATGTGATTTCTGTTTGGATTCGAATTGGCCTAATCATGAGGTTTTAGCACGGTCTAGATAGTTCATAATGATCTAGGAAGCATAAGGAAGAGATCCATGGCAGTAGATTGAGTTTTGGTGATGATAAATAATCAAATGCATTTTTTGTTTGCCTTCGAGTCTTACAATCCATGAGGAATTAGAGGAAGTGGATATGATATTTGGAATCAGCATAAAAATTGGAGTGGAATTGTGTAGTTTTTATCAAGAATTGATGACCTGTAATTTTGGCTCACCGGAGAAGAAGGCTGAGGAGCTACCGGACCACCGTGCCTGAGTTCTTCCCTCCCTCAGATTTGAATTGGAGAAGATGAAGTGGAGCCATCAGATCTTGCTGAAACAAAGACTTTGTAATCTCATCGTGTGGATGCAATTCAACCTGAACCTTGGACTTTGACCAGGCTGCTGTAATGCAGCGTTTCATTTAAGTGAGATGGCAGCGTAGGTGTCGAGTTCTGGAGCCTTAGATGAGAGGACTTGGTCTCCTGATCCAACGCCCCTGACTTAATTCTGGCTTTAATTGATTTTTAATTCATTTTATTTTTATTTTAATTGTTTGTTTCATTTTAAATTCATAATAAATCCAATATTGATCAGAAAAATACCATAAAAATATGAGCATGATCTAGATTTAATTCTTGATTTTATGATGCTTTTACATTTCATTTTCATGAAATTTTCTATTTAATGTGATTTTTTGCATTTTTATTAATTCTTTAATTTGGTTTTTTTCTTCATGTTTTTGCTGAATTTTGATTGGCTGTTTGGTATAGAATTTAGGGCTGATTTTTGGCTTGCTGGTAGATTAGAGATGCATGATCCCCTAGGATTTAATTCAGATTTTTTTAGATAACATTAGGTTCTGTTTAGGACTAGTTCCCTTGACCTCCCATTTGTAGGGTTTCTTTTGACCACTTTTGGTTTTAGGTTTTCTTTAGGTGCCTTCCCTTTAGATTAAGGCTCTGATCCTTTGCCCACATATCATTAACATGTTTAGGATCCCTTAGAAAATTTGGTAGAATTTTAGAGGGTGTTTTAGGATTTTTAGTAGATTTAACATTTAAGGTGTTGATTAGGGCGCTTCTAGTGTAGCTCTTCCCTTAGTTGAATCTCAAAGGTGAATTTTAGTGCAAATAAGCTTCTAAATCTCTAATGGTGGTTCATTAGACATCTTGAGGTTTATTTAGCTTGAATACCTAGGCTTGATTTGGTGTTTAGACCTTCTTTTAGTAGCTTTCTTGTAGCTTGTTTAATTAGGGTTTAGGAAGAGCTTAGTTTGTTTTCTCTTTCTTCACATAAACATGGATTGCCTTGATTACTTTCCATTCTCATCCTATGATTCAAGGTCCCTATGTGTAAGCCTCATCCCTCCTTTGTAAGGATGTGTGGGATTTAACAAGAGGTAGAACCTTTGAGGATGCCTATCTCAGATGTATGGTTGAGTGCCAGGATGGATTCCCTTGGTTTCCATCCTGCTTCCCATCATCAAGCAATAATCTTGATGTTAACTTTCTTCTCTCTTGTTGGAGCCTGTTGAAGCATGAAGGTGAAGACTGCTCTTGAAGATGGCTTGGACTTGGGGTTGGTTGCAGACTGTTGTTTGTTTTGTTGTTTATCTGCTTTGTTGTTGAGCTGTTTGTCTGCCATTTTTGTCTGCTGTATTTCCTGATTGCTTTGTTGTTGCTTGTGTGACTGCTTGGTGTGTTGCATTAGACTAGGCCTCGTATAGTGTTTCTAGGCCTAAGAGCATCCTAAAGGTTGAGCTTTCCTCCCTTTGCTTGTCTGCATCTAGAGGTTGAGTCTGTCTCCCTCTGCTTGTCTGCATCTAGAGGTTGAGTCTATCTCCCTCTGCTTGACTATTATTGATTGGCTTTGCTTAATGGCTTAAGGTTGAGTTTGTCTCCCTTGCATGTGCTTTGTGTGTTGCCTTTGGGCTTGCATGGCTCCTTCTGCTTGTTTGTTGCATTGCATGCATTTTATTTACAGTTTATTCTTTACCGTTATTTCTTTTGCTGTTGTTTTCCTTTGCCATGTTCCCTTAGGAACTCTGACTTCTCTTGTTCAAGAGAATTTATGACAGACATTAGGGTTCTAACCATGCATGATAATATTAGGTAGTTCCCTCCTAACCTCAACCATAGGATCAATTTTGCATGACAACTTTAGGATTGGATCAGTTCCCCTTTAGTGCGTCCTTTCTCTTCTCATCTTCAAACAAATGAAAATGCAATAATAAAGGTTAATTGACGTCGTACACTACGAGCCTTAAGCTACTTGAGAAAGAGTTTTTGGAGAGTTTCTTTTCAAAAACTTGGATGTTTAGTATGGTACCCTTTGGGTAACATGCGACACATTCACTCTCAGGTCATAGTCTCTAGTGCGATATCAGTTGCAAACATCCATAAAAGATACTTCTTCTAAAAAAATAGAAAACAAAGATCAAACATCTTTTTGTCCTCTAGGACCTTTAATCCTTGGAAACCATTTTCATAAGGAGAGTTTTGTTAACTCCCGGTTCTATCGCAAACGGTAAACGCCTAAGTCTCCGTCGAGCGAGCTGCATACAGCAACTGCTGGAACTGTCTGTTAACCCTACTCGGATAAAAAAGGCAAACCTGTGTCTCTCGTTTTCCTGAACTACGTTTGCTCTGATCTTTCACGCCGAGTGGAAGTACGTAGGCACGAGATGCGATATCTCGGCGAGCAACCTTCTCCCGTAACCCGTAGTTAGGCGAACTACGTTGACTCTGATTTCTCGTTCCAGACGGGAATACGTAGGCATAGAACTGCTGTGTTCCGCCGAGTCATTTTCTTTTCTTTTCAGACCAGACTTTTAGTGTTGATAGATGTAATCAACCCGTCAGATAAACACAACAAGCGTGGATCCCATCGAGTACGATGGACGTGAGGGGTGCTAATACCTTCCCCTTGCGTAACCGACTCCCGAATCCAGACATTGGTTGCGATGACCTTGTCTTATACCTTTTCGTCAGGTTTTTCCGATCATTTCCTTTCCCTTTCTGTGGGATAAATAATGAAAGGTGGCGACTCTTCTATTTTGCCGGCACCTTATTTTCGCGGTAGCGACACCATGGAAGAGCTACAATGTCAAAATGACACATTGTAAGACAATATGTGTCATACAATAACAACAACAACAAACAAATGCAACCTACAATTGACGACCAAGAAGATCAGGTGGACCCCTAACCCCTGCCGGCGGAGTTTTGGGACACAAGTTTCAGATAACTACAAAACACCCTCCCTAGCTAGGTTCGGTAACAAGAGTGATCACCAATAGCACATTATTGTTATCAATACACATATGGCCATCATCTAAGGTATTGACTCCTTTAAATACAAGATGATGACTGGAACAGTGAAGGGAGCTACTCTCCGATGGCACATGAGCCTTCTGAGGTTCTCCATCATCTGTTATCATGATCTAATCAGGAAGATAATTTATCCCTTCTCATACAACAAGAAAATTAAGGTTTCTAATATGAGTCTCTTCAATATACATTAAGTTTACTTCAAGTCCTTAAGGGAATACTTGTCGCGCTTCAATGAATAAACCATCTAGGCCGCACATCCAAACTAGGATATGTTTATAGGGGACTACCAGAACAGTTTAAAGAGGGAGCACATCAACAAGTTACTAGTGCAAAAGTTAACACTTTCAATGGAAGATATCACGACTAGGGTAGAATGTTATATCAAAGAAGAGTTAAGTAACGCCGAAAAAAGAACCAGAGATGCGAAGAAGCAAACCGGAAAGCCAAAATCATTCAGAAAGAAAAAAGAAAAATTAAAACACCATACTAGTCTATCAGAAAGTTGTCATAAAGCCTTCCAGAAAACCCTTAGAGTGTTTCACTATACTAAATACTGAGAGGGAATGAGTTTTACAATATTTTTATCATACCAAAATCAATTCATATCCCCACGTTCCCCAATGAGACTCCACAGTAAATGATACAAGAAAATGGTGTAAGTACCATAAGATTTGGGGTCATCACATTGAGGACTTCCACCATCTAAAACAATAAATAGAGAAGCTAATTAAAGAAGGCAGCTACAAAAATATGTTAAAGGAAACACTATAAACAAATAGAGGAAGACCTTGCTAAAAAGGGAAACCAGACAAAAAATTCCCTAACTTATAAGAAGTTGAAGTGTCCAGGATGGGCATAGACCTAATTAGCCATATGACATTTTAAACACAATTGTTGGAGGATTTACAAGAGGCGGAGAGTCTAGCTCTTCTCGAAAAAAATATTCCATTAAGAAGATGGACATTAATAGAGTGCCACCTTCGTCCTTCAAACTATGTTCAGAAAGGGGAAAGGGCATGAATACTATAAAATTAAGATACATGGTGGTGAATTCCCTATCTTCATAAAATATCATCATTGGATGGGAAACTTTTAATGCATCGGCTGCCACAATGTCAATTGTTTATCCAACCATGAAATACCCTTTGAGTGATGAGTGACTTAAGGTGGTAAAAAATGATCATAAGCTAGCAAGAAGATGCTATAAAGATAGCCTGAGGAAAAAAAGGAAATCTCAAAGTTCGCCTGCTCATACATTTCACACAAGGTTAACTATGTAGACTTAGATCCCCTGTCAAATCATTTGGTGAAGAGGTTGACACCTACAAATGAATTGAAAACCGTATAAATAGGTCTTAAAAACTATCATACAACTCAAACCAGAACCATACTGCCAAAAGATGAAAAAGCCAAAATCATATAGTTACTGTGAGAAAACTGGACCTATTTGCATGGGATCTAATTGATATTCCAGGAATAGATATGGATACGATATGTCACCATTTATAGAATGTTAGTTCTATGATTGGCAGAAATTTTGGTAAAACTTGGTGTTATCACAAGATGTCCTATAGGATGTCTTGACATATGTTCTTAACATTCTGCAGGTGGTTATTCTTAATGTTGCAGGGTTTAGTTCATGATGTCAAGTATGATGTTCTGGCATTTGCGAATAGAACACTCAGTGAGAATGTTATGGTTTGACTATTGTGTATTTGTACAACCTTTTGCACTTTTGTGTGAAGAGTTTTTGGTGGTACAAATCAGCGTGCAAATCTTCCTTATACAAAAGAGTTTCTGATGCATAATTTGTGGAATCTTTTGTTCTATTTTCAAGTAGAAAATCTTGAGAAGATTTAGAGGTTAATTTGATTTGATCATATTTGATTTGGTTCTATTTCCTTGATGTTTATTATGAAAAGATTTGAAGAATTATCTGATTTAATTTTATCAAATCAGAGGTAGTTTTTGCTATAGCCCAATCCCGTTCAAAGTGTTACTATACAAAGACTTCACAATACTTTTTGAAGATTAGAGAAGCTAGGGTTAAATGAGTACATTGCGTAAGGAATAAGTTTTTAGCCTCTTGTGTCTTTGTTAATTGTGAGCCATACACTCATCACCTTGATGTGTGAATTGGACTAAGTCTTTGAGTTGTAAGTTGTCCACTCTAAGCTTTTAAGCAAGAGTGCATTATTCTTGATTGAAGCTTTTAAGCAAGATCAAGTATTGTCCTTGAAGAGTGTCTTCTACATTTAATTAATTTGTTGTTATCACTGCTGTGATTGAGGGGGGGTGAGAGGTGTCTCATATCTAAGAGTATCTTAGGTAGAAATTGCAAGGGTAGAGATTAGGTGAGAAGACTGTAAACTAAAGAGAGTTTGTTGTGAATCTTCAAACTAATTCTATTTAGTGAATTTCCTTCCTGGTTTGGTAGCCCCCAACGTAGGTGTGTTTGCACCGAACTGGGTTAACAATTGCTTGTGTCTATTTTCTACTATTAACTGCTTTTTATCTTGTTCATATATTGGTGATTGTTCATATATTAGTGTCGTGACATCTCCTTCGACATCTCATATCTGATACCAAAATTTTAATTGGTATCAGAGCAGGCATCCTGCTCTAGTTCTAGGTGAGATCTAGGGATGATGCTTTCTGGTACTATGGACAAAGAAGGAGGATTTGTGAACAGCCCACCTATTCTGGATGGGAATAATTATGATTATTGGAAACCTCGCGTGGTTGCCTTCTTGAAATCATTGAATAGTAAGGCTTGGAAAGCTATCATAAAAGGTTGGGAACACCCTGTAACTGTTGGGAAAGATGGAAAAGCTACTTCTGACCTGAAGCTTGAGGAAGAATGGACTAAGGAGGAGGATGAATTGGCTCTTGAAAATTCTAAAGCCTTGAATTCCTTGTTCATTGGAATTGATAGAAATATATTTAGATTGGTGAAAATTGTGAAGTTGCTAAAGATGCTTGGGAGATACTCAAAACTACTCATGAAGGTACTTCTAAGATAAAGATGTCAAGACTTCAATTGCTAACTAGAAAATTTGAAAACCTAAGGATGAAAGATGATGAAAGCATACATGATTTTCATATGAATATCCTTGAAATAGCCAATGCTTCAAGTGCCCTAGGTGAAAAGATGTCAGAAGAAATGCGTGTAAGAAAGATTCTCAGGTCTCTTCCCAAGAGATTTGATATGAAAGTAACTGCCATAGAAGAAGCTCAAGACATTTGCAAGATGAGGGTGGATGAACTTATTAGATCTCTTTTAACCTTTGAAGTGGGGATAAGTGACAAATCTGATAAGAAAAAGAGCACAGCCTTTGTGTCCAATTCTGAAATAGAGAGGATGGATCTGATGGGGATAATGATGAAAGCTTATCCAATGCTATAGTGCTCCTTGGAAGACAGTTCAACAAGGTAATGAAGAGGATGGATATGAAGTCAATACCAAATATCAAGAACAACTCTTATGACATCAGTAGGTCTAATGATGCAGGTAGAAGAACAAAGTCTGAAGAAAAATCCACCCAAAGCAAAGGGATTTAGTGCCATGGATGTGAAGGATTTGGTCACATTAGAGCTGAATGCCCTACCTATCTCAAGAAACAAAAGAAGAGCCTAGTTGTTTTTTGGACTAATGAGGGTTCTAGTGATCTTGAAGAAGAGTCTGCTAAACATGTGACTGCTTTGACTGGGAGATACAACTCTGATGAAGACTCTAGTGATGATGAATTAACCTTTGAAGAACTTGCAGCTTCCTACAAAGAGTTGTGTCTTAGGAGTGAAGAAGTATGTCATCAAGGAGAAAAGCAGAAGAAACTTATAATCAGACTGAAGGCTAAAAAGGAAGAACATCTTTAAACTATCACTGAATTGAATGATGAAGTTCCTCTGCTGACTTCCCAACTTAATCAAATGTCCAAGCCTATTAGAATGCTGAACAATGGTACCAACACCTTTGATGAAATCCTTCAAGCTGGAAAAAAGGTAGGAGACATGATCGGGATATGGTTTAATGGAGAAAAGAAACCATCTTCAGACTGTAATCCCTCTTCACACCATAATCCTTCTGGGTCTAAGCGAAATATGTCACATCAGATGTCTCAACATTATGGCAGAGGACAACCCAACCACCCAAGAAGAAGATTCCAAAGATGGAGATGTCATTACTGTGGACGCTTTGGTCACATAAAGCCTTTCTGCTTCAGACTGCATGGATATCCTAAACCTATTCCTCAATATAGACCCAATCACAATATTCCTTCTAATAGGAAGTAATGGATACCTAAAGCTGCTACTACAAGTTTGATTGCTCATATGTCCCCCAAAGTCTCAACTAAGGAAGATTGGTATTTTGACAGTGGGTGCTCCAGACACGTTACAGGAATTAAAAATCTCTTAGTAGACATCAAAACCCATTCTACTAGCTATGTGACTTTTGGTGATGGAGTCAAGGGTGAAATCAAGGGGGTTGGAAAATTGAACTGCTTAGGAGTTCCAAACCTTGAAAATATGTTGCTGGTTAAAGGATTAATTGCTAACTTAATTAGCATCAGTCAACTGTGTGATCAAGGACTCAATGTCAACTTCACTAAATCTGAATGCTTGGTTACAAATGAAAAGAGTGAAGTGATCATGAAGGGAGTCAGATCTAAGGACAACTACTACCTATGGGTTACTCAAGATTCTAAATATGCTCTAGCCAAAGAAGATGAAGTGAAATTGTGGCACCAGAAACTTGGTCATTTGCATCTAAAAGGAATGAAGAAAATCATCTCTATGGAAGTTGTCAGAGGAATTCCTAAACTAAAGATTGAAGAAGGAAAAGTCTATGGTGAATGCCAAATTGGAAAGAAAACTAGGATGTCATACCAGAAGATCAAACATCTCACTACTTCAAAAGTGTTGGAACTCCTCCACATGGACTTAATGGGACCTATGCAGGTGGAGAGTCTTGGTGGAAAGAAGTATGCCTATGTGGTGGTGGATGATTTTTCCAGATACACTTGGGTGAATTTTATAAGAGAAAAATTTGAAGTTTTTGATGTGTTCCAAGATCTATATCAAAAAATTCATAGAGAAAAGGAAAGCAATGTTATTAGAATAAGGAGTGATCATGGGAAGGAATTTAAAAATAAAAAATTTGCTGAATTCTGCTCATCTGAAGGGATCAACCATGAATTCTCTTCTCCATTTACTCCACAACAAAATGGAGTTGTAGAAAGAAAGAATAGAACTATCCAAGAATCTACTAGTGCTATGATCCATGCAAAGAAGCTGCCTTACCACTTCTGAGCTGAAGCTATGAACACTGTCTGCTATATTCACAATAGAGTGACCTTAAGAACAGGAACTATGACCACCTTGTATGAAATATGGAAGGGAAGAAAACCTACCGTCAAATACTTCCACGTGTTTGGAAGCAAATGCTATATATTGGCATATCGTGACCAAAGAAGAAAGTTGGATCCAAAAAGTGATGAAGGAATATTTTTGGGCTATTCTACTAACAGTAGAGCCTATAGAGTATTCAACTCCAAAACTAAAACTATGATGGAATCCATCAATGTTATTGTTGATGATGTGCATAAGGAGACTGATGTCCTAGAAGATGTTGGAACATCCCTTGATACCTCATCAGAGTCTGCAAACAAAGACACTGATCCCAATCCTGCTACTACAGAACCTGAACATGAACTTGTTAACAAAGGACTCTCTACCAGAATTCAGAAAGACCATCATGTGGATCTTATCATAGGTGATCTAAATAAGGGGGTTACTACTAGATCCAAAGAAGTTATCACTAGCTCTTGTTTTGTGTCTAAAATTGAGCCAAAAAATATCAAAGAAGCATTAACTGATGAATTCTGGATAAATGCCATGCAAGAAGAGCTAGGGCAATTCAAGAGAAATGAAGTATGGGATCTTGTTCTAAGACCTGAAGGAACAAATGTGATTGGAACAAAATGGGTTTACAAGAATAAGTCTAATGAAAAAGGAGTGATCACCAGGAACAAAGCCAGACTGGTTGCACAGGGATACACTCAGATTGAAGGGGTTGATTTTGATGAAACTTTTGCTCCTGTAGCTCGCCTTGAATCTATCAGATTGCTTTTGGGAGTTTCCTGCATTCTGAAAATTAAGCTGCTTCAGATGGATGTTAAGAGTGCCTTCTTAAATGGATACCTAAATGAGGAAGTCTATGTGGAACAACCTAAGGGATTCGTTGATCCAACTTTTCCCAATCATGTTTTTAAGTTGAAGAAAGCTATGTATAGACTGAAGCAAGCTCCTAGAGCTTGGTATGAGAGACTAACATAATTCCTCGTTGATAATGGATACCGAAAAGGTGGCATAGATAAGACATTGTTTATCAAGGAAGAAGGAGGAAAACTCATGATTGCTCAAATATATGTTGATGATATTGTGTTTGGTGGGATGTCTTATGAGATGGTTCAACATTTTGTCCAGCAAATGCAATCAAAATTTGAAATGAGCCTTGTTGGTGAATTAACCTATTTTCTTGGGTTGTAAGTCAAACAGATGGAAGATTCTATATTCTTATATCATAGTAAATATGTCAGGAATATAGTTAAGAAGTTTGGGATGGAGAATGCCAATCATAATAGAACACATGCACCTATCCATCTTAAGTTGTCTAAAGATGAAAAGGGTGTTAATATGGATCAAAGTCTCTATAAAAGTATGATAGGGAGCTTGTTATATCTTACAGCAAGTAGGTATGGCATTGCCTTTGTTGTAGGTGTATGTGCTAGATATCGAGCCGAACCCAAAGTGAGTCATATCAATCAAGTCAAAAGGATTCTGAAGTATATTAATGGAACAAGTGAGTATGGAATGCTATACACTCATGGATCTGGTTGTGTGTTGTCTGGATATTGTGATGCTGATTGGGCTGGAAGTGCTGATGATAGGAAAAGCACATCAGGAGGTTGCTTCTTTTTGGGGAACAATCTCATATCATGGTTCAACAAGAAGCAAAATTGTGTCTTTCTATCTACTGTAGAAGCTGAGTATATAGCTGTTGGGAGTAGCTATTCTCAACTGGCTTGGATGAAACAAATGCTGACTGAATATAATGTCACACAAGATGTCATGACATTATACTGTGACAAATTAAGTGCTATAAACATATCCAAAAATCCTATTCAACACAGAAGAACCAAGCATATTGATATCCGTCATCATTTTATAAGGGAACTTGTTGAAGATAAAATCATTACTTTAGAACATGTTACTACAGAAAAGCAGCTAAATGATATCTTCACTTAGGCATTGGATGTTAGTCAATTTGAAATTTTAAGAGGGAAATTAGGGATTTGCATTTATGAGGATTTGTAGCAATTATTGCTTAGTGGAAATATCATTCAAGAGGGGTGGTATTTTCCAAAAATAAAGATGTTTCAACATCACTCATTATTTCAAAACACTTTTAAAGTCACTTCCACACGCTACCCTAACCACACTTTTCACTCCAAATACCCGTTCACCTCCCATACCTTCACAGGACCTCTGCTTGAACCCCATTCTCTTTTTGAACCTCTGCTTGAAACCCATTCTCCCACTAACAAAAATCTCAAGATGTCTCCAAAACATGTTTCAACTTTGTCCAAATCCTCTAGGTCTGAATCTAAAACAAAGGCTCAACCTGTGAACATCACATTTGATGACGTGCTTGATGTAGATCCTCTTGCCATGGTTCCATGCCACGATGCTGAAGTGATAAAATCCACAGCCACACATGCAAGCGGCTCCAAACAGGCCCCTATAGGTAAATATTTTGATACTCATTTTTTCAAATGAAATTAGGAACAAATAGGGTAGTGCTTATGTCGATAGAGCCATTAGGAAGTTAGTTACTAAGGTTCTGTATGGAGGCCATAATGTCCCTGGGATTTCTACCCCATTGTCTCGTATGGATGCTATTCCCACTACTATTGCTAGCCAAGGTGAAGAAAAAGATGTTGATGACTCTCATTCTGAGAAGAACCCTAACACTGATAATCTGCACAAGTTAGCTAACTCTATGCTCAAAGAAGGAACGGTGGAAGGTGACGCTAATGAGGATGCTGGTACCTCTGGTGTGGAAAACAAAACTAATAGTTCAGATCAAAGTAAAAAGAAGGTAAATGTTTCTGATGATGCGGTGAACCTTGATAGTGTTCCATCTGATGATGAATTAATTAAGAATGTGGCTCCTGGAATTGCAAAAAGGCTGAAGACTAGAAAAGGTAAATCTGTGATTGATCAATCTCCCTCTAAGAGTAAAAAGAAGAAAACTTCTGTTGGTCCCCCTAAAGCTTAAAGCAAAGTCACTCCTGTCTCTAAGAAAAGAAAGGCTAGGTCAGAAACTAAATCTGATGAAGATGTTGAGGATGATGTCCAGGACATCACTCCTGTAAAAAGATTTGCTACAAAGATAGCAACAAATATTGTGCCTGCTGCTCCTTTAGACAATGTTTCCTTCCACTCCATTGATAATGTGGCTAAGTGGAAATTTGTGTACCAGAGAAGAGTAGCTTTGGAGAGAGAATTAGGCAAGGATGCTTTTGAGATCAAAGAAATCATGAAGCTAATCTCTGATGCTGGGTTGTTAAAGACTGTGGTTGGTTTCTCAAAATGCTACGATATGCTAGTTAAAGAGTTTATTGTGAACATTTCTAAAGACATTACTGATAAAAAGAGCAAGGAATTTATGAAGGTGTTTATGAGAGGAAGATGTGTTGAATTTTCTGCTGATGTGATTAACAGGTTTTTAGGTAGGGATGAGGAAGAGGCTAGTGAACTGGAGGTAACTGACAATCAAGTTTGCAAGGTGATAGCTTCTAATCAAGTTACTGCATGGCCCTCAAAAGGTAAATTATTTACTGGCCAACTGAGTGTGAAGTATGCCATCCTGCATAGGAATGGTGGAACCAACTAGGTGCCTACAAATCACACTTCCAGCATTGTTGTTGGTCTAGGAAGGTTTATTTTTGCTGTTGGAATCAAGGTTAAGTTTAACTATGGAAGTTACATCTTTGATTAAATTGTGAAGCATGCCACTACTAATGTTGTTAAACTATCCATTGCTTTCCCCTATCTGATTTGTGGGATTATTTTGAGCCAACATCCTGGGATTCTCTCAAGCAATGATGTGGCCTGCAAAAGGGACTTTATACTGTCACTCCACTATAAGCTCTTTGCAGGAAGACATGTCCGAGACATTGTCTTGACATCTTCTAAGAAGATATCCACTACAAAGACTGGGGTTATCTCATAATTAAAGGAGACTTGCAGGGAATTGGGAGAAGTTATTAGTGTGGCTACTGCAAGAAAACTAAAATTGGAAGCTCTGATAAGAGGTCTGGAACAGAATGAAGAAAATGATATGGAGGTTGCTTGTGTTCAGGAAGAGGAAGATGAGGAGGTTTTTGTCTCTGGTGAGAAGACTGGTGATAATGTTTCTGGGTCTACAACTGATAATGAAGATGACAGTTCTGGGTCTGAGGAAGATAATTGATGATGCTTGGCTATGGCGTTCTTTGGTTTATGGATTGTTTTGTTTGTTGTTTCAGAATTTGTTCTTCTTGCACTTAATGTGCTTTTGACTTGTACTATTTGGGTTCTCTCTGTACCCTTAACTCTCTTTGGTTATGTATAATTGTTCTATGTTATTGTGTTTCCCTTAGTATGATTCATTTATTTATGGCTAAAAAGGGGGAGAAAGAGTATGAGGAGTTGCTGCTACTGAGATTTGAGGAGGTTGGTTTCAATTGTTGGTGATGTTGTTGAGGGGGAATTTTGTTTTTTTTCTTACACTTTGGTTTGGGGGGGATGGAGCAATATTTATCTGTTTTTCTGGTGTTGTGCTCTCTGATATGTTCTAGGAGCTCTTGTGATTTATTGGTTGTTTTAGTCAAAATTTTCCAAAGGAGGAGTTTGTTAGTTTTATGATTGGCAGGAATTTTGGTAAAACTTGGTGTTATCACAAGATGTCCTATAGGATGTTGACATATGTTCTTAACATTCTGCAAGTGGTTATTCTTAATGTTGTAGGGTTTATTTCATGATGTCAAGTATGATGTCCTGACATTTGTGAACAGAACATTCAGTGACAATGTTATGGTTTGACTGTTATGTATTTGTACAACATTTTGCGCTTTTGTGTGAAAAGTTTTTGGTGGTACAAATCAGCATGGAAATCTTCCTTATACAAAAGAGTTTCTGATGCACAATTTATGGAATCTTTTGTTCTATTTTCATGTAGAAAATCTTAAGAAGATTTGGAGGTTAATTTGATCTGATCAGATTTGATTTGGTTCTATTTCCTTGATGTTTATTATGAAAAGATTTGAAGAATTATCTAATTTGATTTTATCAAATCAGAGGTAGTTTTTGCTAAAGCCCAATCCCGTTCAAAGTGTTACTATATAAAGACTTCACAATCCTTTTTGAAGATTAGAGAAGCTAGGGTTAAATGAGTACATTGCGTAAGAAATAAGTTTTTAGCCTCTTGTGTCTTTGTTAATTGTGAGCCATACACTCATCACCTTGATGTGTGAATTGGACTAAGTCTTTGAGTTGTAAGTTTTCCACTCTAAGCTTTTAAGCAAGAGTGCATTATTCTTGATTGAAGCTTTTAAGCAAGATCAAGTATTGTCCTTGAAGAGTGTCTTTTACGTTTTATTAATCTGTTGTTATCACTGCTATGATTGAGGGGGAGTGAGAGGTGTCCCATATCTAAGAGTGTCTTAGGTAGAAATTTCAAGGGTAGAGATTAGGTGAGAAGACTGTAAACTAGAGAGAGTTTGCTGTGAATCTTCAAACTAATTCTATTTAGTGAATTTCATTCCTGGCTTGGTAGCCCCCATACGTAGGTGTGTTTGCACTGAACTGGGTTAACAATTTCTTGTGCCTATTTACTATTGTTAACTGCTTTTTATCTTGTTCGTATATTGGTGATTGTTCAGATATTAGTGTCGTGACATCTCCTTCAACATCTCATATCTGATACCAGAATTTCATAGAATATTCATGGTTTCAAACCAATGGCTCAAATAAAGCATAAAGCAGGAGAAGATAAGAAATTGACAATCTCGGAGAAAATGGAGAAAGTGAAGAAGGCCAATTTCATTCAAGAAATCAAATATTCGACATGGCTTGACAGCATTGATATGATTCATAAGAAATCGAGAAAGTGGTGAATATGTGTAGACTTCAATGATTTGAATAAGCATTGTCTTAAAGGCCCATATCCTTTACCCATCATTGAAGAACTTATAAATGATGCCTCTAGATTTCGAACATTGAGTTTCATGGATGTATTTTCAGGCTTGAACTAAATTAGGATGAATCCCAATGATGCTCTAAAGACAACATTCATGACAAACCACATAACTACATGAGGTGTTATGGTCATATCACATCCAAATGAACACATTTTTGGATGGTCTATGGATAAATGTAATGCTACTGATGGAAATAAACATGCCGACTTGGCGAAGAAAGCACTTTAACAAAGACAATAATTAAACCAAACATCATATGTGATTGATCTGGTAGAAGAAGCAAGGAAAATGGATTTAATTCAAGAGTTTGCCACAAAGCAAAGGGCAGCAAGAAGATATAACACAAAACTAAGACCTAAGAAACTAGAAGAGAATGACCTAGTCTTGAAACAGGTGGTAGTCCCAAACAAAAAAGGGAAATATACCCTAACTAAGGAGGACCTTACAGGGTACATGAAAAATTATCATGAAGAACATACTAACTAGAAACATTGGAATGAAAGTAGATTCTAAGAACTTAAAACCTCAATAGTTTGAGAAACTATTTTAGTTAAGCCTTCAATTTTAAATTTTATATAATAAAAAGAATAATGCTTAGTAAAACAACATCTCGGGCTGTCACTCTTTTCCCTACAAGGGCATGGTTTTAAGTGAGGCACCTATCATATTTTTTTATTAATAATGTATGTTCATCCAAAAACACTATCTTTGCATAAATTAAATAGTCCAAATGGAGAAAACTCAACAATCCACCAGGCTTTCCTTTCAGAAATCAAAGACCCCAACTCTAGAAAATGAAGGAACCCACTGGACTATTCTTGCATGGATCAAAGAATTCACTTGAAGCAAAGATAGGAATCCACCAGGATCTCCTTAGATAAATCAAATAATCCAACTAAAACAAAAGCAGGAACCCATCAGGCTCTCCTTACATAAATACGAGAATCCAACTACACGCAAACATAAGAGTTCATCAGGCTTCGACTAAAATAGTAAGCAAAAACTCTAAGGAGTTTCGCCTGATGTCATGCAAAAAAGTTTAATGTAATCCGCTTGTCCTATTTATCATGAGGGAATAATCCCATGCTTAAACTCAGAAGAAGGTTAAAACATGATAATCCACGAACATGTAAATAAAACAAAGCAAAAAAAAAATGAGTACAATACAATTCAAAGAAAGAAAGTGCACTTGCAAATTTATCCCTTTTTAACAAGGCATGTATAACCCCATGCAATACAACGTAGATCAAATTAAAAAAAATAATAATGACTTTAATTATAGGGAGGCCTTAGAAGGAGTATCCTTAGGGAGATTTTTTTCCCTCAGCAATTACCTCTTCATCTACCACCTCTTCCTCTAACGGGAGCGACCTTTTGGCATTATTGTGGCATTTTAATTACCATATTGACCAGTCTCTTAGACGAGGTGACTGTATATGACCACCTTAAAATAGTTCACCCTGTTGAGATCAAGCTCAGGGAATAAGAAGCACACTTATTGTCATGGTGAGAATCGGATATCAAGTCATTAAATTAACTTGAATCACAAATCATAATTCACCACCGATCTTTAATTTATCCAAGGGAGGGGAAAAAGAACGAATAACCAAAAATATGCAATGCAATACAAAGCAAAAGAGAATCTAAGATTCAAGGGTTGGTTATACACAGGGAAGGTGCTAACATCCAAAGTATTTGTAGTACTCTACAGAAACCTCTTGTTTTATTGTGTAATTTTTTTATTTTTCTACTAAAAGTAAAAGGTAAAGGGAGACCTAAGGTGTTATTTCTAAGTATGCTCGCCAATACATCACATCTCGTGCCTGCATATCCTGGTGGGAATGAAATCAAAGCATTCTTAGTTCCCCTGAAAGGATGGACAAAGTTTTTTGATTAGTTTTAGGATAAGAGACAAGTCGTCATCTTAAGGAAAATACTCAACTTAAACCACCACAAACATGTGGAAAACGGGTCTTTATTTCGCATTGAGAAAAGGGCTCCAACTCGGATATAGAATCAACAAGTATGCCACATACATCTCTCAAGTGGAAAAGAATCTACATATTTCTCGACTATGTTATGGGGTAGGAGAATTATATCTCGACTAGGGATGACTGGTGTCTTATTCTCTTGTGGGATAATAGGACTTAATTTGAAGGTTGTTTAAAGTTGAAAACATAAGGGAACCTAACCTGAGGATACAAGTACGTGTATCTTGAGTTGATTAACCTGAGGGGAAACAGGGATCAACTAAAGGAGTAAATGATGTAGATGAAAATGCAATACGTATGACTATAAAGTCAAACATACGTCATTCCCTTGGATTCAGACGCATGCAATCATATTATCAAAATAGATAAAAGCATCAAGAATTAAAGCTATAAGTCATGATTGAATATTTGACATATAAGGCATGCAGTATAACCAACTTATAAAGCGATATATCATAAGATATATCAAGCCAAACACATGTAAAAGCTAAGAATGCCCAAGCACACAAAGATATGGGAAAACTTGATATAAATCATGAATAAGGTTCTTATACTTTAGTTATAAGATTGCAATATATATTAATGATTAATTTGTAAAAAGATCATTATCAACTTGATTAAATAGTCATTCTAAACACTTACTAAGAAAAATGGTAAAATAAGTATGTGATTAAATTTAATAAAAGTGATAAAAATAAATTATATATTTATTTAATATTTGAAGAGATACTAAGCAAAATTAAGAACCAATTTTATTTTATTTATAACATAAAGTAAAATATATTAAATTATATTTTAGAAATAGAAACAAATAAACTTAATTAATTAAAATATTTTATTATTTTTCAAAAATGAAATGAATAGGTTTTTTTATTATTTATATATTATGATTAAAATAGGATAAAAAACTATAAAAATAATGAGAAAACTTGGGCTTTCCTACAGGGGCTACCCGATTGAAAAAAGGGTGTTAAAAAAAGGTTTAGGCTGATGGCTAGGCTTGCGCAGAACATGTTTGAGGGAGTACCACATGAAAATCTCACCAGAAACAAAACTAGCATTTCTTATCCTCTTTCTCCTCTTTCATTCACTCTCAATATCTCGACTCTTTCTCTCTTGTGCCACCGTGCTTCATCATCGTCTTCATTCATCAGTCGTCTCTCCATCCACGACTCAAAGCTTCGCACAACTCCCTCTTTACATCAATTATCTCTCAATCGCTGCGTGAATTTGGTGGTTTTCCTCTTCTCCTTCGCGCGTTAAACCAAAAAATACAATGTTTTTTTAATCAAGGCACAATCAAATAAATTGGGGGCATCTATCAATAATTACATGTGCGATACAAGGGCAAAACTGGAAAAAATCACATGTCGGAGTTCGTCTGACGCGTCTTCGGAGATTCGGTTGTGTTAGTATATTTCGCTTTTTTCTTTTTGTGCTTCTGTGATTCTCTCCTTACTTGCTGCTTCGTGCGTTTAAATTCACTTTGGTGTTGTTTCTCTTGTGTGTGATTTTTCTGCTATGTTGTGATCTTGTGTGAATGTGTTTTTTTATCTGTAATGCGTGTCATTTTTCCCCCAGTTGTGAGTACTTGCTGCCTTTTTATAGATTCAAATGAATTATTACGCTGATTTGTGAATTGAAGAGGTAAGATTTGTTGTCGGGTTTTATTTTGGAAAGAACATAGCTGATTATGTGATGAATTTGTGATCATTTGTTTCCTTTTTTGTTTGATCATGTTTAGACATGTTTGGAAATCGATACTGACCATGATGGTTGTTTTAATTGTGTTTGACTGCTCTTGATTCTTTCCTTGTGACATGATTTTAAATTTTGAATGCTTGATTGCATTTGATTTCTTTTGATGGCGATTTTGTTCTCCTTTTATTAGTCCCATTTTCTTTTGGAGGGCATGTGTTTATGATAATAACAAGGTGACCAAAATATTTTCTAACTTTAACAGCCATGTAACCAACTCTAACCATACCAATTCTTTTCTTAGGTGTTGATTCCAAATCATGGACTTCCAAAGGACTAAACATGGTGATTCTGTCATAATAATGGTGCTGCCACATCCATTGGTAAGCTCTGTGTAGTGTACTGTTGGAGCGGTAAAGCAGCAAGCAAAAAAATATTAAGTACCCAGTTTTGTCGTCTCCACAAGGATTAGTGCGATATGAACACCATTCAACGACCTCTACATTTCTAAGCTTATTGTTCAAAAGTTTTGGTTTAAAAGGGTTCAAGGAATCATAAATAAAAATAGAAAATATAAAATAAAGACTGAAATATAAACAGAGCCTTGTTGGGATTGGATTTCATCAATTGATAACATATGCATTCTTCTGATCAAATTAAATACAGCGCAATCATTCGTCTAATGTCATCACGTATCACCCACGACAAAGCTTATCTCTAAAGCAGCGTCGAGAGAATAACCATGTTGTCTCATTGGAGATCTCTCTTCCAACAAAAACACAACACAACACATTAAGATCTAATACTCAAGCAAATGCTAAGCCTAAACCTATCTGTAGAATTTAGGACCTAACAGGTAATCATCTTAGATCCAGATCTGAAAAGTGTATCTCTATCACGGTTCAAATCAAAGATAAACAAGTAAGCAAAGACGACACCCATATCGGATAAACAATTGTTTTGCATAAAATACAATGATCAGAATACGTACACACGCGTAACCCTTTTTATATGTATTCATCTAATCCGCCAAATGGTTGTGAACATCATTCTTCATCACTATTATCACATACCCACACAATATCACGTTGATCCTACCCATGCTACTTAATCAACACAACACCATAGAAGATATAATGAATATCAACTTCAAAACCATGTTAAAAGTTTGTTCATTGATAGAAGAAAATCTGAGATCAAAGATGTGAAAAGGTTTTGTCAAGACCCACAAATACATAATCAAAGATAATCAATCAATAGAGAATCCAAACTAGTTCACAAAAATAAATTAGATGAAATATATAAGGTATCAAAAGATTACAATCCAAACCCCAACAAGAGATCGAAGATCTTACCTCTTCCCTCTTAGGGTTTTGTGTTTCTCTCTCTAAAAAATGAAGAGAAATAAGTTATGATGTTTCTAATTGTTACAAAATGGAATTATGACCTAAAAAGCACTAAAAACACTTAAATAACCCATTCAGAATCTGTCTTGTTCGCCTAGCGAGCAGCTAGTGAAGCCTTCGCTCTGATTTCGCCTAGCAAACTTATGATACTTTTGGTTCTGTCCAAATCTGGGACTGTTCGCTACCAGCTCGCCTAGCGAGCATGACAACATTTTGTTCGCTACCAGCTCGCCTAGCGAGCATGACAACATTTTGTTGGTTTGCATGTTGTCTTGGTTTCCTTGCCCATTTCTTATGTCTTACTTTTCACTTGTTTTATGCATAATTCCTGCACAATAACACACAAATCAAAAGTACCAAGAGATTTTCACAATATATTGTAAACCAAACAAAACAAGAGCGGTTTTCAACACTTTCATGACAAAAATGAGTGAAAGATGCCAACATTTGATAGATCAAATAAGTGAAATTTGACATCTAACATGTACAATTATAATCTACCGCTACCACTTATAAATAATCATTGTGTGATGCTACCATCTTAGAAATCCTTCATTGTAACAAATTGAAACACCCACAATGATTTTGATTTTTATGAGGCAGGTGACTTTTTAAATCAAGGGAGACTTATATGGTTGCAGAGTCCGGAGAAGGTTATAATGGTAGTGCTTCAAATTCTATGACTATGGAGTGGTCTTACTGTTGAAGGTGATGTTGAGTTCAAGAAAAAGTCCTTTATGTGCCACTTAAAGAACCTCGCGAGTTATCACAATGCAAACAAACCAAACACCTCAAACTTGAAGTTGTATGTTGGGGCGAGCGTTCATTCTTAGCTTTTGTAAGCATTTGTGTCATGAAAATTTAGTTTCCGTTTTGTTTCAACACGTTACTATTATTTGCAATAATGATTGCAAATAATAACTTGGTTTTTTCTACTTCTTGTGCGTGGTTTGTTGACCTTGGAAGGCTGCACGGTTTCCTTCAATAGCAGGACTTGTGCCTTGCAACATGGTGGCTTAATACATCAACAATTGAATTACATATCTTATTGCGGCGCAATCCAATCAACAATCCCAACATCTTCGGGAATACTGTAGGTGAACTCTCTTCTTATCATGCCTCATGATATTTTTAAGTTTGCGTACGTTATTGATTTGGTGGTAAAATCATATTAGGATTTGGAACTACGAAATGGTTGGGGTAGTCTTGGTTGTGAAAGGGGTTACATGATAATATACTATTGGTTGCCTTGTCATGTCTTGATTTCTATTGATTTTGTGGATGCTTTGTGTTGTTCGCGTTCACATGACTTGCCTTTCTTTTGATTTTATATTTTCTCTTTTTTATGTAGGTTAGTGATGTTGTTGTGAATTTGAATTTGGAGGGTAAGTAAAGATTGATGAAGGGTAACTGGTTTATGTTTTATTTTTGCAAGTTGCGGCTTTTTCTGTTGTGGCAACTTCTTTTGGTTGTGAGTTGCTCGCTTTGTCGTTGTTGCAGGTTACCATTTGCAGAAATATTGATAGTCGTTTCTTCAAAGCGACACCTCTTAGTAACACCGTTTGCCCGTGTCTCAAGAGACTTAGAAGCACCCACTCCGTCAACGTTCGAAGCTTGCTCGAAGCATGATTGAATTATTTAAGGAATTCGACTTTTGACTCGAATTAATCAATTGGTGCTAAAACCGACTCTTAAATCTCAGACAAGAAACCAAAGCCCAAATATTAATGAAATATGGCTAGAAAGTCTGTCCATGACATTTCCAAAGTGTTGTTCCAGGAATGGTCCAAGAATGAAGAAAGAGTTATGAAAATGGAGTCTATATCAAGTAGAAATACCAAGAACACTTTGAATCAGACGCAATTGGTCATGCCCTGAATAGATTGACTGTGAGAACTAGTATCATCTACATTTGAAATCAATATAACTATATACACTTGTTAGTATTAATAAGTGTCGCTACTGCGAAAATCGGCGCCAGCTGAACAGAAGAGTCGCCATCGTGCGTTATTTATCCCAAAGGAGGGAAAGGAAACGCTCGAAGTAAACCTAATGCAAAGACGGGAAAGGAATGGTCATCGCAACCAAATCCTGGATTCAGGAGTCGGTTACGCAAGGGGAAGGTATTAGCACCCCTCACGTCCGTCGTACTCGACGGGATCCACGCTTGTTTTCTAGTACGGATCGTTATTCTATCTATTCGTCTCAAACTTGAATATTGGTTGAATCTGCTCCAGTAGCTCTGAGTAACTCTGTTGTAGAAGAACAATTCTTTCGCCTCTGTTATGCCCCGGCCTACAGCAACCTCTGTGGGATAGTCTGAAAATCTGTATCCTGATGGTTTGATATGAACTGCCCCAGTAGTCTGAACTTCCGCGAGATACTTCAAATCGAATGCCTCTCGAATAAAGACTGACTCCTGCGCTCTTAGGATGACATGCCCCTGTCTGCAATGACTTTGCCTTGATCTGGTTCTTGGCAAAAACCCCTCTGAACCGAAAGCACCTTGCTACAATACGACCTTGCGATGGCTTACCCCGGTGTTTGCACGACAAAAGGATTCCCTCAATTCAACAACTATCAACATAGTGACTTTCCCCTGAACGAGCGTTGAGCGACTTAACCTGCCCCTGAACGAACATAGCATTCTGGATAACTGCCCCTGATTGGCTCTCGAGAAGATTCACTTTTGATCAACTTCTTCTCAAGTAAACTGCCCCGTAATCAATCGATGCTTCGGGACTGGTCCTCAGACCGACTGATTCTGAACTCACTGAAAGTCAATGCTCTGGATTCGCGGGATTTCACAACATACACCATTCTGGTCCAGACTGCTGAATTATTCAGTCCTGTTTGATTATTCCCTGGTGGAATTTCCTTCCTGTCAACTACCGACCTGCAAGTAAAATTGTTCAGTCCCGAATGGTAATTTTAATGCAGTATTCATGCAAATTTTGAAAAAAATGTGTTGTCACTCATTTACGTGTCATGATTGTGAGTGACGAATGAACCAAAGTTCAAACGTAGTGCTTATGTGATCAGTGAAAAATACAGCAAGGATATGACTAGCAAATCAAGAGGGAGTCAGGTTACTCAACCTTACCGTAATGCGCCTTCAGAATAAACCTTGCCTCAATTAGGTCTTTTAAGGGATGTATAGTGGTCGGGTTCACGGTTCGTGAAACAACGGATATTTGGCTCAAATTATGATTTGTACCCACCCCTTCTACGTGATGATCTCCAATCCTAAAGTTCAGTTAACTTGGCTCGAGCGCTCGCCTCTTCGAGAGGTATGTTGAATGGTAAGAACCATAGTTAGGGAACTCACAAGGTTTTTCCCGGAGTGACAGTTACTCCTTTTCGTTTTCGGTGTCTGTATCCACACGACTTTGGCCTTGTTCGAGGATTTTTCCTTTTATATCCTTTCTTTTTTTCCATTCTTTTGATTCCCTAATTTTTTCCTAGACTGACTCCTTTTGAGCTCTTTTCGATTTTTCTTTTGAAGTCCAGCGGGATGCCCTAATTTTTGCCTAAGTATTAGCTTTCCAGCTTATTCTTTTTCTTTTTACTTAGCGGGCTCTCTTATTCTTTCTTTTTTCTCTTGGAACAAAGTCGTGTGACACTGATTGTCTTAATTGCTCCGAAAGGATTGCAACTGTCTTACTCCTGATTGGTGAGGTTTGACCATTGTGGTGGACGAGGTACGGCCTTTGGGAAAAAATGCGATGTGATTGATCCTCGAAAGACAACATTCCTCTGTAAGACTTGAACGCTCGGTCAAGCTAACTGACAACTACCCTGCCCCGGGTTAAGATGCGAGGGTTTTAAAAGTCCAAAAAACTTCTACTTCCTGGCTCGAAGTGGTTAACAAGGGACTAACTCCTTATATCTCCAGTGTTTGGGGGATTTGAAATAATGCCTTGTACGTCATCAACAAGGTTTTATCTGAACACGTACGATCATCGGTTATGAGTATTCAGTTTCGTCATACTCCTTCCAATCTTTGCTAATCATAGTGATAAAGTGGAGTGAATAAAATGCAAGTGTCAGTGCAATGCAATAAATGAGCGACATCGACATGATTAATTCAGAAAAATGCACAGTCACTTTATCAATATTACCATTCGAAACAAACAATATTTAACAGCAAGTAGTAACTAATAGAAAAAAAAACTACAAATGCAAATGATAACAGCCTGAGGACTGCCAATGCTGAGGGTGTCGGCCTGTTTGGACCACTGGCTTCTCGAAAATAAACCCTCTGAATCTGCGAGCTCAGATAGCTGAGAGGTTGGTATGAACCAACACAACTTCCTCTGGAAAGGAGATGCACTCTTGGTTGATCGACTGTTGTACATTTGCCTGAAAAGCTTTACAATCTTCAGTTGAGCGCCCTAAAGATCCGCCATGGTAACCACACTGAACGTGGAGATTGTACCCAGGAGGGTAAGGTTCTGGCACAGGCTTAAGAGCTGTAAGTTTCGCCAAAGAATTCTGGATCAAAGATGGCCGCAACTGGCTACACGGCATGGGCACTGGATGGGAAGGAGCATTCCTCCGTTCCAAGTTATCACGAGGCCTGTTCTGATTCTGGCGCTGATTTTGATAACCTCGGCCACGAGTCCGCTGATTTGCAAGAGGAGCGACATAAAGTTCCGGATACGGTGCCCTAGGCACAGTTGTCTGTCCAGCATAACAAGACACGGGAGGTACTGATCTCTGAGAAGATGAAGAACCAACAGGTTTCAACGACCCATCTCGAGGATACTCAACATCTGGCATGATTGCATTGATCACAACTCCTTCTTCAGTTTGGTAATCATAAAGAGATTCAGCTTCACTAGCCTGACCGTCCGAAATAATCTGAATTTTCCCGATTTTGATGGCATGCTCAAGGCGTTCTCCAAGTACTACCAAGTCAGGGAAGCTTAACGGAAGTCCAAGCATTCTTTCGCAGTACGGATCCTGTAGGGATTCTACAAACATGCTTGTTAGCTCTCGGTCTAGAAGCGGTGGTTGCACCCTGGCGGCAAATTCTCTCCATCTCTGCGCATACTTCTGGATGGGTTCATTATCCTCTTGAGACAACTCTTGCAACTGCATGCGATGAGGAGCTACGTCTAGGTTGTAGTCATACTGCTTCAGAAAAGCTCTGGCTAAATCCACCCATGATCGAATCTGATTACTCTCTAACTGCATATACCAACGCAAAGATGCCCCAGTCAGACTATCCTAAAAGCAATGAATCCTCAACTTGTCGTTTTGCATAAACGAAGTCGTTCTTCGGCAGAACATCACCCAATGTTGCTTCAGACAGCAATCCCCTATGTACTTCTCAAATCTCGGCGCTTTGAACTTCGGAGGTAACACCAGGCCAGGAACCCAACACATGCCTGCATCATTCAGGTTAACAGTATCTTTGACTTTCAAGGCTTTCACCCCTTCTTCCAACACTCGGAGCCGTCTATCATACTCAAGAGCTCTTGGGTCTTCAGTCCTTGCTACTGGGATCTCTCTTCGGATATTCGCCATAGGGGGGACAACACCTTGACTATTGATAAGAGGAGGTCGTTCATTGCTGACAACAAACTGCTCACGTCGATCTCGGTCCCTAACAGGAGGTTGCACAAACTGGTCTGCAGTAAGGTGGTTCACTTGCAGGAAGTCTTCGTCATGCAGGGAACCATACAAAGGATTGGACGTCGCAGTGAACCCTGACAAGGCATCAACAAACTGGAGGTTGCTCTCTGACATAGCTACCAACAACCTTCAACTGACTTCACTGCTCAATTCTGCCTCAATCTATTTCAACCCCTTGGTCGTCTTCTACCAATCGACACTTGCTCAGACCAATCACCGGAGAATTACCCTCAGAATCAAAGCAACGGTTGGATAAGAGCTCTGGCTAGCTGGAGAATGATATGCAATATGATGCAAACATGTTCATGCAAATTCAATGCAATATGCAGCAAATACGGGATCACAGCCCCTGGCTGAGAAGCTCAATCCACAATATTGGCCTCAGATACACCCACAAACTACTCAAGACCATCCACAATGCTCCAACCTGGTCTCTGACAGACCCAATAACACTGTCCTCAAATACCACTGAACCTCAATCAAGAAAACCGGTAATCTGGAGGTCAAGTTACCTGCATGTCCCAACCCCTCTCACAGGTAGGTGTCCTAATAACTGACACAAGGTACGGCATCCTATGCGGGTTCAACGTCACAGACTTTCAAGAGCGATGATACGATACCCAGAAGGTGTGGCATCATCATCCCTTGAAGAGGCCTCACTTAGTCGAATTCCCAATTGATCGGTTCCCAGAGTCGACAATCCTCGGGTCAGACAACTTGTCAAGCCCTAAGGGCCAGGCAAGAAGCATCAAAGAGAATCTCGTCCGAGTGAGATTTCGCGGCTAGCTGGTGCGAGCTAAGCAAGCAGGCTAACCACTACTCTCTAAACATATGTGTGTACTCAAGCCTGGGTTTAGCTTATCTCTCAACAGATTACCCCCTTCCCACAACAGCAATAATAATATAAAGCTGGTAATAAAATTGCGAAAAGTAAAGACAGAAAAGTAAATCTATACAACACCCCTGACGGGAAAACAAACGCTAGGATTGACTCGCGTAGGGAACCGTTGGAGTCCCCAGCAGAGTCGCCAGCTGTCGCTACTGCGAAAATCGGCGCCGGCTGAACAGAAGAGTCGCCACTGTGTGTTATTTATCCCAAAGGAGGGAAAGGAAACGCTCGAAGTAAACCTAACGCAAAGACGGGAAAGGAATGGTCATCGCAACCAAATCCTGGATTCGGGAGTCGGTTACGCAAGGGGAAGGTATTAGCACCCCTCACGTCCGTCGTACTCGACGAGATCCACGCTTGTTTTCTAGTACAGATTGTTATTCTATCTATTCTACAGGTCTGGGGTTAAAAGAAAATAAAATGACTCGGCAAAGTATCGCACTTTATGCCTACGTATTCCCGTCTGGAACGAGAAATCAGAGTCAACGTAGTTCGCCTACCTACTGGAAAGGAGGGGAAGGTTGCTCGCTAGGATATCGCATCTTATGCCTACGTACTTTCATACAGCATGAAAGATCAGAGCAAATGTAGTTCGGGCCACGTACGACAAAAGTCTGTCTTGATTGTTTTTTATCCTTCTGAAAAAGGTTTTCTCCTGATTATGGGTCCAAGTGGACAAAATGACTCTTTGATTGGTTTGAATCTTTTACGAAAGAAATGTTTTTTTAGTGTGTTTGCAATCTCTGACGTGCTAGAGACTATGATTTGAGAGTGACTACGTCGTATGTCACCCTAAGGGTAACACACTAAGCAATCAGATTACTGAAGAGTGACCCTCCAGCAACTTTTTCTCAAATAGCTTAAGGCTCGTAACGTACGACATCGATTAACCTTATTACTATGTTTTTGAATTATTCTGAGATAAGAAGAGAAAGAAGCTCTAAAAAACCTATGGTTTAAAAGGGAATAAAAACTAACCTAATTTTGTCATGCATGGATAAGAATCCTAATGCCTGTCATAATTCCCTCTTGCACAGAGGAAATCAGAGATCCTAGGGGATAAACGGCAAAAGGAAGCAAGCAAATACAGTAAAATGCATGAAATGCAGCAAGAAACAAGCAAAGTGAATCAACATTCACTTCAAACCTAGGGGGCAAGCAGCACAAGCCAACAAACAATACAAAAAACAAAACCCCAAAGCAGAGGAGGCAGCCCAAGCAGCAGCACTAATCTCCTACAGCAAACAGCAGCTCTGACAGCAACAGATGATTAACCAGCAAAAAAGTTGACAGCAACAACCTTCATCTTCATGAATAACTCCCATCTTCAAGCTTCAATAAACTTTCAATATTCAACAAGCACTAGGCTTCAACAAGCTCCCAGCTTAAGCAAGCTCAAACCCCAACCAGTAACCAGCTTCAACAAGCTCCTGACTTCAACTTCAACAAGCAAACAAAACCCTAACCAGCAGACAGCTTCAACCAGCTCCTGACCTCAACAAGTTCCTAGCTTCAACAAGCAAACAAAACCCTATCTTCACCAAGCTACCTCATCTTCCTTTACCAAGCTTCAACAAGCACCTCCAAGGGAGAATCAAACCAACAAGATCAAGTTGGGATGTTAAGAGACTTAATGACAACCAAGGGAAATCACTAAGGACTTAACATTGCAAATGAAAGGTATCCTCAAAGTTCTACTCACTTGGGCATACCACTCGTCCCTCCTAAGGAGAGATGGAGCTTCCAAAGAAGGACTTTATGTCATTGGATGGAATACAGACGGACAAGATACTCCATATTTGAAGAAAGAGGCAAAACTAGTCTAATGCTCTTCCTAAAACCCTAATTTCCTAAGCTCCTACAAAAGCTCCACAAGAGGAAAAACCTTCAACTCCAAGCTCCAATCCTTAATACCAAGCATCTTCAATGAATCTAGAAGCTCCTCCAAAATGAACTCGAGCTCAAACCAACTCCACGGCAGCCAACCAAGCCAAACAAACCAAAGCACTCAAGAGAAGAAATCATGAAAACAAGCCACTTGCAAAATACAACTAAAATACAAAACCAAGTTGTTAAAATCTAATAAAATTCCTAGGGGAACATACATGTCTACCCTAACACATACTAAAAAATCAAGGCCAAATTCATCACCGATTGGAAGAACAAAATTCAACAAAACAGAGGGAAGGATTACGAAAGAAGAAGAGAAAACAAGCCACATACAAATGCAAGCATGCAAGTGGAAAATGCACCCAAGATCATGATTAAACAGCAAATAACAGTGATAAACATCCAAAATAATTCAATCCTAATGCAACACAAAGATCTATGATGATTCGGATCGAACCGGCACGCGAACAAGCAAGCAAAACAGCAAAACAGGCCCTCTGTTACAGTGTTAATCGGTTAACGCCAGGGGTTAATCGGTTAACCATTGAAAAACGCTTGAAATTTTGAATATTTGAGTTGGTTAATCGATTAACCATATAGGTTAATCGATTAACACTGTGCCAGAGGTGAAAAACAGCAGTTCAGAATCACTTTTCAGCAGCTTATCACTTAAGCAAACACTCCAACTATCATGTGATTGATCATGCACGAAATTAAACCAGTAAACATTGATTTAAACAACATGTAAACACCATAACACAACAAGATCATGGATCAAAATCAACATAATTAATCAAATGCAAAGATCCACATGCAAATTGTGTAAATAAGTTCGAAAACAAAATCGGATCAGAATTCCAACCTTCGGATCGGAGACTTGATCCGGTAATTGTTGATTCAACTGTAGATGAGTAGATCTAAGCAAAGAAAACCAGAATTCTTCAAGATCCACACCAATTCTTGTAGTAGCAATTTAGATCCACCAAGAACAACTCAAAATAATCCAAATAACCACTTCCAAGAACACTTCAAAATTCAGATCTGCTTGTGCACGAAAATTGGATGATGAAATGGAATTGATGGAGTGAATTAATGGAGGTTTAGCTCTTAGATATCAATGATTCCAATGAAGAATCAATGATCTCAAGGAGAAGAGCTTTGGGTGAGGTTTTTGAGATTGGAAAATTGAGAGAGAATTGAGAGAAAATTGAGAGCAATTCTGAAATGAGAGTGAATTATGAGGATTCTCCTTGTGAGGTTTGAAGTGAATCAAATATATACACTCTTGGTTTGGATCCAAAGCAAGGATTGGAAAATGGCTTGGAAAATGTGGTATGGAATGAGGTTTGGGCATTTGGAGGGAAAATGAAATTTAATAGTGTTCTAGATCCTTCCCAAGTGTGAAAATGCAATTTAAATGACCAAAATTGGAATCCAAAAGTGGATGGACTTGAAAATTCACGTGTATGGCAAAACCTGTTGTGGTTAATCGATTAACCATATGGGTTAACCGATTAACACTGTTAAAAATTCAAATCTGGACTGATTTTCAAATGGTTAATCGATTAACCCTATGTGTTAACCGATTAACACATTCAAAAATTTGAATTTGGCGCCTTTTGGAGGGAAATCTGCCCCTTCGCCCGTTTCTTGCTGTTCTGAACTCTGTTTAGCTGCTGAAAGCCATTCTTGATTGCTCTGACCATAGGAACACTGTACATAACCTGAATGCTGCTTTTGACATGAAAAATCCCCTGCAAAATAAAATAAAATCGGTCGCTCGATCGCTGGGCAAAACAAGTGTTGAAGCCTTCGATGTTTGTTGTTTAGCCTCTTGCAATGAAAGTTGCACCTGGAGCCACCTGAATGCCTTGATCCCCTGCTATATGAATGATATCATGATATGCAAATGATATAATTATGCAAATGATAATGCAATGAGACATAAATCAGGCAAGAAAAGGTTGAGCAAATTTTGGGGTGCAACAACTGTCCCTATTCAAGCGGCTTGGACCTGACTGGGTGAAGAGCGAACGACCTTCAAACATTCGAGGTACGAGACGGTTGAATACCAAAGAACCTTGAAATTTGCCAACCGCAGAAATAAACTGCGCCACTGCTTGGGGGGACGACATGACCCTGACTTTGACTATTACCATCCATGTAGCACCACGGGTACTGAACTATCTTTGCAAAAACTCCTCTGTCCACAACGGGACTAAACTTGTCAACACAAGAAGAGAAACAAATTCGTCAACACGAGCAAAGATCCCACCATCACAGGAAAAATCTTATCCACAATTGCCCTTAAATTTCATCAACACGAGAAGCCATAAATTCGTCATCACGAATAAATCCTATCATCATAGGAATAAAACTTGCCCCCATCAGTACTTTTCAAATTTGTCCTCAGCAAGACTCCATATTCCATCATCACGGAGAGATAAAACTTATCGACTCCACTGGGGATGGGCTATCCGCATCTCGTCAACACGAGGAAAATAGATTCATTAACATGAATAAATCCTATCATCATAGGAATACCATTCTTGTACATCTCTGAACTCACATTTCATCAACACGAAGAAACCCTATCCACATAATCATAAATTGTGCTCATCAGGACCCATATTCTGTCAACACGGAGAGAGTAATTTGTCAACACAGATAAAACCCATCAACATAGGCGTAACTTGTCCTCATCAGGACTCCATATTCCGTCAGCACGGAGAAAGTAATTCGTCAACACGAATAAATCCTATCAGCATAGGCATAACTTGTCCTCCTCAGGACTCCATATTCCGTCAACACAGAAAAACCCCATCAACATAGGCATCAATTGTCCTCATCAGGACCCCATATTCCGTCAGCACGGAGAGACCTCATCCTCATCAGGACCCCATATTCCGTCATCATGAAGAAGTAATTCGTCAACACGAATAAATCCTATCAGCATAGGTGTAACTTGTCCTCCTCAGGACTCCATATTCCGTTAACACAGAAAAATCCCATCAACATAGGCATCAATTGTCCTCATCAGGACTCCATATTCCGTCAGCATAGAGGAAGTAATCTTGGTTCTCCACAGGACTCTATATTCCGTCATCCCGGAGAAATCCTATCAACATAGGCATAATTTGTCCTCATCAGGACTCCATATTCCGTCAACACGGAGAAATCAAACTTCGCTAACACGAATAAATTCTATCAACATAGCTGGGGATATTCTGAAATCCAATGGCCAACACCCGTTCTGACAACAAGCGACCACTTCTAAAATTTTGATTCATGGAACCCTGATATACTACTGTAGCAACAAACCTGACAAAACAGTCTGCTGATCGGACACGAGAAAACCTCAATCAGTAACTCTGTGGGGATGATGATAAACTGAATCACGTCATCATATGTCTCACGTCAAGACTTTGATTATCTGAAAAGACCCCTGAGCTTTAGAACTCCATACTCCTATCGAGCAACATACCTGAAAGCAAAAGGTTAACCAACCTGGCTTATGTTTCAAAATGCGCATGTTTGACAATGGCGTAATGTTCCATACAACATGGAAATGCTACGTGCTTTCTAGATGGATGCAAACATGATAATGCATGCAAATGCAAATGCAGGTTTGGGCTGCTAGGGAAAAGCTCTGGTAAGCTCGCTTCATCATGGATGTTGAGGACAAATACCACCCTGTTGGGGAAGGAATGGGTACGACCAAGTATTCTGGAAAAATAAATGCCAGGACATACAACCAACTCTGCCGGGGAGAGCTTTAAACCTTCAATTTCCACTGGGAGGAAAGAAAACACTAGCTGGGGGAGAGAACACTCCGCTGGGAGAAAATGACTCTCTTTGGGGAATATTAACCAACTCCGCTGGAGATAGGGAGTGACTCCGCTGGGGGAGAATAAGCAACCCTACTGGGGGTAATAACTGTCTGGGCACAATTTACAACTCCGGAATTATCACTCCACTGTAAACTAAACGACTCTGCTGAGGATAAGGAATCCTTTTGGAGAACCACCACTGTCTGAATACAGCTTACAAACTTTGGAGTTATCAAATTTTGCTGAGGGTAAGTGACCTTACTGGGAAAAGTAAACCATCTGGCTACAGTTTACATACTCGGGACTGAGGATAGACATCCTGTGGCGAGCATCAATCTTGACCTGCTGGATAAAATCCTTCGGATAAGCTGCGACTAGCTGGAGAGTTTGATCTTTCTTCAGTAAAGACTGGTGTCATCTCAGCTTCGGGAAATGAAGTGCGACCTGCAAGGGGATTCACATCACATAGTGATTAAGTCCTTTCGTCAAGAGCCTCTGGTTAGGGCAACATGAACTCTATTCCTTCTCGGAAATTTGCCCCAAAAATACCAACATGCCCCAGTCTGAGCATTTCGTCTGGAAAGGAAAGGCTAGCCATAGTGCTACTCATAATACCTTGCCCCTGAATCGGCACCAACCTTCCGATAAGGACTCTTCGACCTCTGTACCCTGACGGTTAGATCTGAACTGTTTCTGCACGTCAAACCCAAAAAGGATGTCCCAACAAAATCTTTTGTTCTTAGGGTGATCTGCCCCGGTCTTGCAATAATCTTTTTCCCCTGATCGACTGATTCGTGGAGCAGTGCCCATAGCAGCGAGAGATTTGCCAAATCTCGACCTAATTGCCCCAGATTAACTGATTCTCGAATGTATGACTTTACTAGGGATAACCGAACGTGCCCAGTATGGTTGGACTTCTGTACATCCGTGGTGGGTCATACACGCCTGATGCTGGACAATATCTTGTCTGAATTCACGGCTTCTAGTTGAAGGGTCACGATTTCCCGCCATTCGTCTCAAACTTGAATATTGGCTGAATCTGCTCCAGTAGCTCTGAGTAACTCTGTTGTAGAAGAACAATTCTTTCGCCTCTGTTATGCCCCGGCCTACAGGAACCTCTGTGGGATAGTCTGAAAATCTGTACCCTGATGGTTTGATATGAACTGCCCCAGTATTCTGAACTTCCGCGAGATACTTCAAATCGAATGCCTCTCGAATAAAGACTGACTCCTACGCTCTTAGGATGACATGCCCCTGTCTGCAATGACTTTGCCTTGATCTGGTTCTTGGCAAAACCCCCTCTGAACCGAAAGTACCTTGCTACAATACGACCTTGCGATGGCTTACCCCGGTGTTTGCACGACAAAAGGATTCCCTCAATTCAACAACTATCAACATAGTGACTTGCCCCTGAACGAGCGTTGAGCGACTTAACCTGCCCCTGAACGAACATAGCATTCTGGATAACTGCCCCTGATTGGCTCTCGAGAAGATTCGCTTTTGATCAACTGCTTCTCAAGTAAACTGCCCCGTAATCAATCGATGCTTCGGGACTGGTCCTCAGACCGACTGATTCTGAACACACTGAAAGTCAATGCTCCGGATTCGCGGGATTTCACAACATACACCATTCTGGTCCAGACTGCTGAATTATTCAGTCCTGTTTGATTATTCCCTGGTGGAATTTCCTTCCTGTCAACTACCAACCTGCAAGTAAAATTGTTCAGTCCCGAATGGCAATTTTAATGCAGTATTCATGCAAATTTTGAAAAAAATGTGTTGTCACTCATTTACGTGTCATGATTGTGAGTGACGAATGAACCAAAGTTCAAACGTAGTGCTTATGTGATCAGTGAAAAATACAACAAGGATATGACTAGCAAATCAAGAGGGAGTCAGGTTACTCAACCTTACCGTAATGCGCCTTCAGAATAAACCTTGCCTCAATTAGGTCTTTTAAGGGATGTATAGTGGTCGGGTTCACGGTTCGTGAAACAACGGATATTTGGCTCAAATTATGATTTGTACCCACCCCTTCTACGTGATGATCTCCAATCCTAAAGTTCAGTTAACTTGGCTCAAGCGCTCGCCTCTTCGAGAGGTATGTTGAATGGTAAGAACCATAGTTAGAGAACTCACAAGGTTTTTCCCGGAGTGACAGTTACTCCTTTTCGTTTTCGGTGTCTGTATCCACACGACTTTGGCCTTGTTCGAGGATTTTTCCTTTTATATCCTTTCTTTTTTTCCATTCTTTTGATTCCCTAATTTTTGCCTGGACTGACTCCTTTTGAGCTCTTTTCGATTTTTCTTTTGAAGTCCAGCGGGATGCCCTAATTTTTGCCTAAGTATTAGCTTTCCAGCTTTTTCTTTTTCTTTTTACTTAGTGGGCTCTCTTATTCTTTCTTTTTTCTCTTGGAACAAAGTCGTGTGACACTGATTGTCTTGATTGCTCCGAAAGGATTGCAACTGTCTTACTCCTGATTGGTGAGGTTTGACCATTGTGGTGGACGAGGTATGACCTCTGGGAAAAAATGCGATGTGATTGGTCCTCGAAAGACAACATTCCTCTGTAAGACTTGAACGCTTGGTCAAGCTAACTGACAACTACCCTGCCCCGGGTTAAGATGCGAGGGTTTTAAAAGTCCAAAAAACTTCTACTTCCTGGCTCGAAGTGGTTAACAAGGGACTAACTCCTTATATCTCCAGTGTTTGGGGGATTTGAAATAATGCCTTGTACGTCATCGGCAAGGTTTTATCTGAACACGTACGATCATCGGTTATGAGTATTCAGTTTTGTCATACTCCTTCCAATCTTTGCTAATCATAGTGATAAAGTGGAGTGAATAAAATGCAAGTGTCAGTGCAATGCAATAATTGAGCGACATCGACATGATTAATTTAGAAAAATGCACAGTCACTTTATCAATATTACCATTCGAAACAAACAATATTTAACAGCAAGTAGTAACTAACAGAAAAAAAAGCTACAAATGCAAATGATAACAGCCTGAGGACTGCCAATGCTGAGGGTGTCGGCCTGTCTGGACCACTGGCTTCTCGAAAATAAACCCTCTGAATCTGCGAGCTCAGATAGCTGAGAGGTTGGTATGAACCAACACAACTTCCTCTGGAAAGGAGATGCACTCTTGGTTGATCGACTGTTGTACATTTGCCTGAAAAGCTTTACAATCTTCAGTTGAGCGCCCTGGAGATCCGCCATGGTAACCACACTGAACGTGGGGATTATACCCAGGAGGGTAAGGTTCTGGCACAGGCTTAAGAGCTGTAAGTTTTGCCAAAGAATTCTGGATCAAAGATGGCCGCAACTGGCTACACGGCATGGGCACTGGATGGGAAGGAGCATTCCTCCGTTCCAAGTTATCACGAGGCCTGTTCTGATTCTGGCGCTGATTTTGATAACCTCGGCCATGAGTCTGCTGATTTGCAAGAGGAGCGACATAAAGTTCCGGATACGGTGCCCTAGGCACAGTTGTCTGTCCAGCATAACAAGACACGGGAGGTACTGATCTCTGAGAAGATGAAGAACCAACAGGTTTCAACGACCCATCTCGAGGATACTCAA
This sequence comes from Lathyrus sativus, assembly GCA_963859935.3. Taxonomy (NCBI): domain Eukaryota; kingdom Viridiplantae; phylum Streptophyta; class Magnoliopsida; order Fabales; family Fabaceae; genus Lathyrus; species Lathyrus sativus. Next base: position 528,727,548 of record OZ012740.1, read on the forward strand.
CATCTGGCATGATTGCATTGATCACAACTCCTTCTTCAGTTTGGTAATCATAAAGAGATTCAGCTTCACTAGCCTGACCGTCCGAAATAATCTGAATTTTCCCGATTTTGATGGCATGCTCAAGGCGTTCTCCAAGTACTACCAAGTCAGGGAAGCTTAACGGAAGTCCAAGCATTCTTTCGCAGTACGGATCCTGTAGGGAGTCTACAAACATGCTTGTTAGCTCTCGGTATAGAAGCGGTGGTTGCACCCTGGCGGCAAATTCTCTCCATCTCTGCGCATACTTCTGGATGGGTTCATTGTCCTCTTGAGACAACTCTTGCAACTGCATACGATGAGGAGCTACGTCTAGGTTGTAGTCATACTGCTTCAGAAAAGCTCTGGCTAAATCCACCCATGATCGAATCTAATTACTCTCTAACTGCATATACCAAAACAAAGATGCCCCAGTCAGACTATCCTGAAAGCAATGAATCCTCAACTTGTCGTTTTGCATAAACGAAGTCGTTCTTCGGCAGAACATCACCCAATGTTGCTTCAGACAGCAATCCCTTCTGTACTTCTCAAATCTCGGCGCTTTGAACTTCGGAGGTAACACCAGGCCAGGAGCCCAACACATGCCTGCAGCATTCAGGTTAACAGCATCTTTGACTTTCAAGGCTTTCACCCCTTCTTCCAACACTCGGAGCCGTCTATCATACTCAAGAGCTCTTGGGTCTTCAGTCCTTGCTACTGGGATCTCTCTTCGGATATTCGCCATAGGGGGGACAACACCTTGACTGTTGATAAGAGGAGGTCGTTCATTGCTGACAACAAACTGCTCACGTCGATCTCGGTCCTTAACAGGAGGTTGCACAAACTGGTCTGCAGTAAGGTGGTTCACTTGCAGGAAGTCTTCGTCATGCAGGGAACCATACAAAGGATTGGACGTCGCAGTGAACCCTGACAAGGCATCAACAAACTGGAGGTTGCTCTCTGACATAGCTACCAACAACCTTCAACTGACTTCACTGCTCAATTCTGCCCTAATCTATTTCAACCCCTTGGTCGTCTTCTACCAATCGACACTTGCTCAGACCAATCACCGGAGAATTACCCTCAGAATCAAAGCAACGGTTGGATAAGAGCTCTGGCTAGCTGGAGAATGATATGCAATATGATGCAAACATGTTCATGCAAATGCAATGCAATATGCAGCAAATACGGGATCACAGCCCCTGGCTGAGAAGCTCAATCCACAATATTGGCCTCAGATACACCCACAAACTGCTCAAGACCATCCACGATGCTCCAACCTGGTCTCTGACAGACCCAATAACACTGTCCTCAAATACCACTGAACCTCAATCAAGAAAACCGGTAATCTGGAGGTCAAGTTACCTGCATGTCCCAACCCCTCTCACAGGTAGGTGTCCTAATAACTGACACAAGGTACGGCATCCTATGTGGGTTCAACGTCACAGACTTTCAAGAGCGATGATACGATACCCAGAAGGTGTGGCATCATCATCCCTTGAAGAGGCCTCACTTAGTCGAATTCCCAATTGATCGGTTCCCAGAGTCGACAATCCTCGGGTCAAACAACTTGTCAAGCCCTAAGGGCCAGGAAAGAAGCATCAAAGAGAATCTCGTCCGAGTGAGATTTCGCGGCTAGCTGGTGCGAGCTAAGCAAGCAGGCTAACCACTACTCTCTCTCTAAACATATGTGTGTACTCAAGCCTGGGTTTAGCTTATCTCTCAACAGATTACCCCCTTCCCACAGCAGCAATAATAATATAAAGCTGGTAATAAAATTGCGAAAAGTAAAGACAGAAAAGTAAATCTACACAACACCCCTGACGGGAAAACAAACGCTAGGATTGACTCGCGTAGGGAACCGTTGGAGTCCCCAGCAGAGTCGCCAGCTGTCGCTACTGCGAAAACCGGCGCCGGCTGAACAGAAGAGTCGCCACCGTGCGTTATTTATCCCAAAGGAGGGAAAGGAAACGCTCGAAGTAAACCTAACGCAAAGACGGGAAAGGAATGGTCATTGCAACCAAATCATGGATTCGGGAGTCGGTTACGCAAGGGGAAGGTATTAGCACCCCTCACGTCCGTCGTACTCGACGGGATCCACGCTTGTTTTCTAGTACAGATTGTTATTCTATCTATTCTACAGGTCTGGGGTTAAAAGAAAATAAAATGACTGGGCAAAGTATCGCACTTTATGCCTACGTATTCCCGTCTGGAACGAGAAATCAGAGTCAACGTAGTTCGCCTACCTACTGGAAAGGAGGGGAAGGTTGCTCGCTAGGATATCGCATCCTATGCCTACGTACTTTCATACAGCATGAAATATCAGAGCAAACGTAGTTCGGGCCACGTACGACACAAGTCTATCTTGATTGTTTTTTATCCTTCTGAAAAAGGTTTTCTCCTGATTATGGGTCCAAGCGAACAAAATGACTCTTTGATTGGTTTGAATCTTTTACGAAAAAAATGTTTTTTTAGTGTGTTTGCAATCTCTGACGTGCTAGAGACTATGATTTGAGAGTGACTACGTCGTATGTCACCCTAAGGGTAACACACTAAGCAATCAGATTACTGAAGAGTGACCCTCCAGCAACTTTTTCTCAAATAGCTTAAGGCTCGTAACGTACGACATCGATTAACCTTATTACTGTGTTTTTGAATTGTTCTGAGATAAGAAGAGAAAGAAGCTCTAAAAAACCTATGGTTGAAAAGGGAATAAAAACTAACATAATGTTGTCATGCATGGATAAGAATCCTAATGCCTGTCATAATTTCCTCTTGCACAGAGGAAATCAGAGATCCTAGGGGATAAACGGCAAAAGAAAGCAAGCAAATACAGTAAAATGCATGAAATGCAGCAAGAAACAAGCAAAGTGAATCAACATTCACTTCAAACCTAGGGGGCAAGCAGCACAAGCCAACAAACAATACAAAAAACAAAACCCCAAAGCAGAGGAGGCAGCCCAAGCAGCAGCACTAATCTCCTACAGCAAACAGCAGCTCTGACAGCAACAGATGATTAACCAGCAAAAAAGTTGACAGGAACAACCTTCATCTTCATGAATAACTCCCATCTTCAAGCTTCAATAAAATTTCAATATTCAACAAGCACTAGGCTTCAACAAGCTCCCAGCTTAAGCAAGCTCAAACCCCAACCAGTAACCAGCTTCAACAAGCTCTTGACTTCAACTTCAACAAGCAAACAAAACCCTAACCATCAGACAGCTTCAACCAGCTCCTGACCTCAACAAGTTCCTAGCTTCAACAAGCAAACAAAACCATATCTTCACACAGCTACCTCATCTTCCTTTACCAAGATTCAACAAGCACCTCCAAGGGAGAATCAAACCAACAAGATCAAGTTGGGATGTTAAGAGACTTAATGACAACCAAGGGAAATCACTAAGGACTTAACATTGCAAATGAAAGGTATCCTCAAAGTTCTACTCACTTGGGCATACCACTCGTCCCTCCTAAGGAGAGATGGAGCTTCCCAAGAAGGACTTTATGTCATTGGATGGAATAGAGACGGACAAGATACTCCATATTTGAAGAAAGAGGCAAAACTAGTCTAATGCTCTTCCTAAAACCCTAATTTCCTAAGCTCCTACAAAAGCTCCACAAGAGGAAAAACCTTCAACTCCAAGCTCCAATCCTTAATCCCAAGCATCTTCAATGAATCCATAAGCTCCGCCAAAATGAACTCGAGCTCAAACCAACTCCACGGTAGCCAACCAAGCCAAACAAACCAAAGCACTCAAGAGAAGAAATCATGAAAACAAGCCACTTGCAAAATACAACTAAAATACAAAACCAAGTTGTTAAAATCTAATAAAATTCCTAGGGGAAAATACATGTCTACCCTAACACATACTAAAAAATCAAGGCCAAATTCATCACCGATTGGAAGAACAAAATTCAACAAAACAGAGGGAAGGATTACGAAAGAAGAAGAGAAAACAAGCCACATACAAATGCAAGCATGCAAGTGGAAAATGCACCCAAGATCATGATTAAACAGAAAAGAACAGTGATAAACATCCAAAATAATTCAATCCTAATGCAACACAAAGATCTATGATGATTCGGATCGAACCGGCACGCGAACAAGCAAGCAAAACAGCAAAACAGGCCCTCTGTTACAGTGTTAATCGGTTAACGCCAGGGGTTAATCGGTTAACCATTGAAAAACGCTTGAAAATTTGAATATTTGAGTTGGTTAATCGATTAACCATATAGGTTAATCGATTAACACTGTGCCAGAGGTGAAAAACAGCAGTTCAGAATCACTTTTCAGCAGCTTATCACTTAAGCAAACACTCCAACTATCATGTGATTGATCATGCACGAAATTAAACCAGTAAACATTGATTTAAACAACATGTAAACACCATAACACAACAAGACCATGGATCAAAATCAACATAATCAATCAAATGCAAAGATCCACATGCAAATTGTGCAAATAAGTTCGAAAACAAAATCGGATCAGAATTCCAACCTTCGGATCGGAGACTTGATCCGGTAATTGTTGATTCAACCGTAGATGAGTAGATCTAAGCAAAGAAAACCATAATTCTTCAAGATCCACACCAATTCATGTAGTAGCAATGTAGATCCACTAAGAACAACTCAAAATAATCCAAATAACCACTTCCAAGAACACTTCAAAATTCAGATCTGCTTGTGCACGAAAATTGGATGATGAAATGGAATTGATGGAGTGAATTAATGGAGGTTTAGCTCTTAGAAATCAATGATTCCAATGAAGAATCAATGATCTCAAGGAGAAGAGCTTTGGGTGAGGTTTTTGAGATTGGAAAATTGAGAGAGAATTGAGAGAAAATTGAGAGCAATTCTGAAATGAGAGTGAATTATGAGGATTCTCCTTGTGAGGTTTGGAGTGAATCAAATATATACACTCTTGGTTTGGATCCAAAGAAAGGATTGGAAAATGGCTTGGAAAATGTGGTATGGAATGAGGTTTGGGCATTTGGAGGGAAAATGAAATTTAATAGTGTTCTAGATCCTTCCCAAGTGTGAAAATGCAATTTAAATGACCAAAATTGGAATCCAAAAGTGGATGGACTTGAAAATTCACGTGTAAGGCAAAACCTGTTGTGGTTAATCGATTAACCATATGGGTTAACCGATTAACACTGTTAAAAATTCAAATCTGGACTGATTTTCAAATGGTTAATCGATTAACCCTATGTGTTAACCGATTAACACATTCAAAAATTTGAATTTGGCGCCTTTTGGAGGGAAATCTGCCCCTTCGCCCGTTTCCTGCCGTTCTGAACTCTGTTTAGCTGCCGAAAGCCATTCTTGATTTCTCTGACCATAGGAACACTGTACATAACCTGAATGCTGCTTTTGACATGAAAAATCCCCTGCAAAATAAAATAAAATCGGTCGCTTGATCGCTGGGCAAAACAAGTGTTGAAGCCTTCGATGTTTGTTGTTTAGCCTCTTGCAATGAAAGTTGCACCTGGAGCCACCTGAATGCCTTGATCCCCTGCTATATGAATGATATCATGATATGCAAATGATATAATTATGCAAATGATAATGCAATGAGACATAAATCAGGCAAGAAAAGGTTGAGCAAATTTTGGGGTGCCACAATAAGCAAGCACACATGCAATATGATGCACCAAGAGGTGGGATTTTAGGGTTAAAAATTAGGGTATGACAGATGCCCCTATTTAAGTTTCTTCTATCCAGAGATATGGAGATTGGAATCTTCGTCTCGACGCGATAGGAGAGACTTAAATACAAACATGCACAATTTTTGGCCCTAAGATGCCACAAGATGCACATGATGTGAAATGAAATGATATGAATGTAAGACAATGATCCTGTAAGGAGTGATGCCACAGGGGATAACTGTACATAAAACACTGAAATACTGTCAAAGAAAGGAAGACCCGGCGAGGAACAACTTAGTAAGACTTCACGGGGAAAAGATCCAACTCCACTAGGGATGAGACTCAACTCCACTAGGGAAGAGACTACCAACTGACAATCACAAGGTAGCTTAAACATGAGGTATCTCCAAATAGAACAAAGGTGTGTATTTCCTACTACCAAGGATATGGTAGCCTCAACAACAGGAAAGAAACTTAAAAGGAAGGATAACCTACTACCAACAGATGGTAGCCTAAGCAAAGGTATCTAGTTGAAATAAAGGAACATTTATTACCTACTACCAAGCATATGATGGCCTAAGCAAAGGTAATAAACTTGAATGGAGAGAGTATCTACTACCAAGCACAACAACCTAAGCAAAGGTATCTGACCAAAATAAAGGTGTATTACCTACTATAAAACATATGATAACATAAGTAAAGGTAAACACAAAAGGAAATATGACCTACTACCAAACATGGTAGCCTAAGCAAAGGTATCTCACCAAAAAGATACGGTATATTACCTACTATCAAACATATGATAGCCTAAGCAAAGGTAATAACCTAAATAAGTTTCCACGATCAAAATATGATTCAGCTTCTTCTTTAACTAAATTATTCATTTAGAAAGGGTAAATAAAGCTCCCCAACGCTATGCCATGAACGGGTCTCAGTTTCTTCTTTAATCAAGTATTCCTGTTGAAAAGGGTAAACATAAACCTCCCCACGTTTCAAGGTTGTATGCCTAGAACGAGTCTCAGTTTCATCTTTAATCAAGTATTCCACTTGAAAAGGGTAAACATAAACCTCCCCAGGTTTCAAAGTTGTATGCCATGAACGGGTCTCAGTTTCTTTTTTAATAAAGTATTCAACTTGAAAGGGGTAAACATAAACCTCCTCATGTTTCAAGGTTGTATGCCATGAACGGGTCTCAATTTCTTCCTAGATAAGTGAATACTTATGGGAGAGTATTTTCACAGGGGATTGGATTTTCACTGGAGATTGAGAACTTCAGCCGGAATCCATAATTTAATGGAGACTATGAAACATTATCGGGGATCTTCAAAAGAGATGAAGGCCGGTTGATTTTGCAAATTATGTCTTCTCAAATAAAGAGAAATATCATCTGAATCTTCACCAAACTTCTCGAAGAGATGCTATTTGATGGAAGTAAAATGAATAATGGACTCACTAGGGAGAACATCACTGAGAAGTAGTATTGATGTAGTTTGAAGTTACATTGAAGCAAATAAAGTCTGGTAACAGGAATTCTCAAATAAAGATAAACACTTGTAAAGTCTTCAACAAACTTCTCTGACAGATTTCCGGAGAGATACCATTTGGGGAAGAAAAGTTGGTAACCTTGATAACTTGCTAGGGGATATACAAACTGCCTTGGGGAGACTGCCATTTGTCATCCAAATAGAAAGCCTGAGAACAAAACAAGCTTGCTCAAATAAAGAGGTTGTCACTTGTTGTATGGGTATGAATTACAAGAAGATGTTATAGCGACACCGTTGGAGAAATATTTTGTCTTCAATGGTGATTTTAAAACAGATTCTTCCTAGGGAGTCAAAGTGCAAAAATAAATGCACGCGATATAGGTTTAACAACCTAGAGAGATCCACAATTGTGATTGTCAGGGACCAAAGTTCAATTCAGGAAGTGACTGAAGAGAAATGGTCAAGCAAGATTCTATCCAGTGAGAAGTGAACTCAACTGGGGTTTATATTTATCCAAAAATGGAAAAGAAAACTAAAGCAACCATCTTCCACGAGGATCGAACTCAGTGGGGAATTTAAAAATGTTGTGCTCTTTTGGGCTAGGGCTGACGACTCTACTTGGAGGGAGAAGACAAACCCAGTCACTTGGGGATGAACACGACCAAAGTGAAAAAAACAAACAAACATTATAAACATGCAAAATGCACATATGCAATGTATCTATATGAAGGAATGTATGTTAAGTTATGCTTATGCTGACAACATACACAGAAAGAAGTAAACTGGAGATGAAATAAACATCTCGACACAGATACTCAGCCAAACATCAAAATAGAAGCATCACTGGGGATGAATGGAAAACCATATCTGGGACCACAGTCGTGCTTCAAGGTTTTAAACTTCTCCGGGAATAAGAGAGCACTCCACTTGGGGATGAACATAGGGGACTGTCAAACTAAATTTTGATACTCCGTTGGGGGTGAGAAAGATTCGCTGGGTAAAAAATCAAAATCATGATTAGAGAGACTTGATGGGGGATGAAATAAATATCCACTTCATTGGAGAAACTCGGGTCAACATTGCAACTGAAGGTGTCAGAGTCGAAACTTCATGGGGGTGAAATAAACATCCACTTTGCTGGGGAAGATCGAAGTTGTAAGAAATCCACTGAGGAGTGAAATATCATTCACTTTAATGGGAAGGTTGAAACTAAGGAAATCCACTGGGAGTTCTTAGGTCATCAGTTGGGGAATTCTTGTATCAAACACGCCATAACTATTTTAAGTAGAGATTCACCAGGGAAAAAGTCATGACTACCTGAAGTAAAAACTTACTGGGGAATCATCATAGAAACTCTTTAGAGTCTGGGTAAAATAAAGTTATGAAGATGATGTAGTTCCGCATCTTAAAGTTTACCCTTCCTTGGAAGAAACTATCAATGTCTTTAGTTTTCATATATCAAAGTAACACACACACACACACACACAAAATTTCACAAAACGAACTAAAATTGTTTCAAAACTACTATAAAAAATAAAAAAGCATTTTGCAAGACAGAAATAAGTATAAAGATTGTCAACGAATAACAAGCTCAACTTTATTTATTAAATGGTAGTCAGCAAAAGGCATGATTCCATGGATCTTTACAAAGTTGGAAAATGGTAATAATTAGAAAAAGTTATATCAAAGAACAATAACTGCTACATTCCTAAATAACTTTGAATTTCCTATGTTCTAGGCTTCTGAAGCTCTGACTGATGAGTCTTACATGGTAATAGTAATCCAATCTGAATCATTTTCTTTACTCTTAAGTATAGTATTTTTTGACTACATCCATATTCACCGGACGATTGATCTCTTTCTCATTCATAGTTGCTAACATCAGAGTGCCTCCCGAGAAAACTTTCTTGACAACATATGGACCATCATAATTCGGAGTCCACTTCCCTCTAGAATCAGTAAGGAAAGCTTGGATTTTATTAAGCACAAGGTCTCTCTCTTTGAATTCACGTGGTCGAACCTTCTTATCGAACGCCTTCTTTATCCTCTGCTGGTACAGTTGACAGTTGCATAAAGTCGTCATCTTTTTTTCTTCAATCAAATTTAACTGGTCATATCTGCTTTGACACCATTCAGTCTCTAAGAGCTTTGCTTCCATCAGAATCTGCATAGAAGGAATCTCAATCCCTACTGGGAGTACAACTTCCATACCGAAAATAAGTGAAAAAGGAGTTGCCTCTGTTGATGTGCATACAGAGGCACGATACCCATGCAAAGAAAATGGGAGCATCCCATGCTAGTCCTTGTAGGTAACCATCATTTTTTGAATAATCCTCTTTATGCTTTTGTTCACCGCCTCGACCGCTCCATTCATCTTAGGTCAGTAAGAAGAGGAATTGTGATTCTCTATCTTGAACTCCTCACATAGCTCTTTCATCATTCTGCAGATGAGTTGGTTCTTGATAAATCTGACGACCACTTGTCTGGTAACATTCATATAAGAAGTGGCTTCGACCCATTTAGTGAAGTAATTAATTGCTACCAAGATAAAACAATGTCCATTAGATGCTTTTGGCTCTATCATTCCAATCATATCAACGCCCCACATAGAGAATGACCAAGGAGACAAAATAACATTAAAGAGAGTTTGCGGCACATGAATTTTGTCAGCATAGATTTGACAATTATGGCACTTCTTAGCAAACTTGTAACAATCAGATTCCATCGTTATCCAATAGTAACCTGCTCTCAAAAGTTTATTTGCCATAAAGTGTCCATTAGCATGAGTGCCAAAGGATTCTCCGTGAATTTCAGTCATTAGCATGTCTGCTTCTTGCTTGTCAATATATCTTAGCAAGACCATGTCAAAATTTCTCTTGTAAAGTACATCATTGCTCATGATAGAATTACCAGCCAATCTTCTCAACGTCTTCTTATCTTTTTTAGATGCCCCATATGGGTATTCGTGCTTTTGGAGAAACAATTTGATATCATGATACCGGGGTTTACCATCATCAACCTCTTATATTACAAATATATAATCAGGTATGTCGAGATGCATAACATCAATCTTGGGACAATCATTCCATTGATTTACTACAATCATAGAATCCAAAGGTACCAAAGCATCTTCCATTCTATTCTCGTCACGAGGAATGTGATGGAATTCAACTCTATTATAGAAAGGGAGCAGTCTTCTTGCGTAATCTATGTATGGAAGAAAATTTTCTTGACGGGTTTCCCACTCTCCTTTGATTTGGTAGATCACCACAACAGAATCACCATATACGTCTAAATTCTTGATTCTCAAGTCCATTGCCTCTTCAAGGCCCATAATGCATGCCTCATACTCAGCTTCGTTGTTTGTACATTTGAAAGTCAATATGGAAGTAAATGGGATATGGGATCCCTGAGGGGTCACAATGACTGCCCCAATTCCTTTCCCATGGGTATTGGCGGTGCCATCAAAAATCAAACCCCATTGAGAATCTGGCTTTGGTCCTTCGTCTGGTAAGTGTTCTTCACAATCCTTCATTTTTAAATACATCACATCCTCGTCAGGAAAATAATTCTCAACAACCTGGTGGTCCTCAATAGGTTGATGCACTAGGTGATCGGCTAAGACATTTCCCTTGATTGCCTTCTGAATGTGGTATTCAATATCATATTCTGATAATAACATCTGCCACCTGGCAATTCTTTCTGTCAGAGCGGGTTTCTTAAAAATGTATTTGATTGGGTCCATCTTAGAAATTAACCAAGTAGTATGATTTAACATGTACTGACGTAAACGTCATGCCGCCCATGCCAAAGCACAACAAGTCTTCTCGAGCATCGAGTACCTAGATTCACAGTCAGTGAACTTTTTACTCAGATAATAAATAACATGCTTCTGTTTCCCCGTCTCATCTTGCTGACCAAGTACACATCCCATTGAGTCTTCCAAAACAGTCAAGTACATGATCAAGGGTCTTAAACCGGAGGGATCAAAATAGGAGGTTCAAAAAGATATTCCTTAATATTATCGAATGCTTTTTGGAAATCTTCGGTCCAAATATAACCTTGTTCCTTAATGAGAAGCTTAAGATGGGTCCACAAGTGGCAATCATGTTAGAGATGAACCGAGAGATATAATTTAAACGTCCTAGGAAACCTCTGACCTGCTTTTATGTAGTGGGAGCTGACATCTCTTGTATGTCCATAACTTTTTCATGATCCACCTCAATACCATTATGGCTAACAATGAAACCTAAGAGTTTCCCTGAGCAAACACCAAATGTGCACTTGTTAGGATTCAGACGTAATTGAGATTCCCTCAGTCGTCAAAACAACTTCAACAAATTCTCAACATGGTCCTCTTTAGTCTTGGACTTGGTTATCATGTCATCCACATAAACCTCAATCTCTTTGTGCATCATGTCATGGAAAAAAGTAGTCATAGCCCTTTGATACGTCGCGCCGACATTTTTCAGATCAAACGACATAACTCTGTAACAAAAGGTGCCCCATGGTGTGATGAATGATGTCTTCTCCATATCTTTGGGAGACATCCTGATTTGGTTATAACCTGAAAATCCATCCATGAAAGAGAATATCTCATATCTTGCAGTGCTATCTACCAACATGTCAATGTGGGGTAGAGGAAAATCATCCTTCGGGCTGACTTTGTTCAAGTCTCGGTAATCAACACACATATGAACTTTTCCATCCTTCTTCGATACAGGCACGATAATGGCTTACCACTATGGATATTAGGATGTAACAAGGAAACTTGCATCAATTTGCTTTTGTACCTCTTCTTTAATCTTCAGAGCCATGTCAGGGCGAGTTCTCCTAAGTTTCTGCTTGATAGGCGGACATTCTGGCTTTAAAGGAAGATGATGCTCTACTAAAGTGGTGTCGAGACCAGGCATATCTTGGTACGATGAAGCAAAAACATGAACATATTCTTTGAGTAATTCAATCAACTTTTCTTTCACATCAGACGCAAGTGAAGCTCCGGTTTTCACTTCTTTATGAATTTCTTCTGTACTCAGATTGATGACCTCTACAAGATCTTTGTGAGGCTGAATGGCTTTACCTTCATTCTTAAGCAATCGAGAAATTTCCTCAAGGATCTCTTCTTCTTCTTCTTCGGCTTCGAACACAGGAAACTCAAAGTTTCGAGAAGGCATTAGGTCATTATTTTTGATGGTTTGTTCGTGCAATAACCTGCACATGTGATGTAGCTTTATTTTAGAATTTAAGGAAGTGAAAGTGAAAGCACAAATATGCAAAGTGATTATTACTTATTATTACCATTTTCCAGAAAAAGCAGAAAAGTAGAAAGATAAAACAAAATGATAGGAACACAAAATGATGATTTTATTAATGATAGCAATTTTTTTCAAACAAAATGCCCTAACACAAGATCACCTTTGCCTTGGACAGAGCAAAGGGAAATATGAAAATAAGCCCACACAACGAATCTTTCGCCTTGGATAGAGAGAAGAACTAAAAAAACAACAACATATAATTACTCTGATAAATGGACAACAACAGGAACATTAACAACACTCCAATTCTGGGCAACTGCCCCAAGCGTCACGAATTTGGGTTGATCTTCATCAGACTCTTCTCAATGATAAAGCTAACTTCATACTCGAGTTCTTTGAGCTTTGGTCTATGGGAATAAAAAGGCACATATGCATCTTCCATTTCAGAACCATAGCCAGGATCTTCCAAATAAGGCTCCCAATCTTGATAAGGAATAATATCGCTTTCAGAGCCGTCTGAGATGTAACCTTCAGAGTCATCTTCGAGTACAACATTGACACGGGGGGATGAATGACCCCTCCACTACGGAAAACTTCTTTAATCAGTGGAACATTCGTGCTTCGAGTAGCATGCTTGTTGGAATTGACAAGAGAGAAATCGAGACCCTCTCTGTTCTTGTTTTCAGGCAAAGACAACACCTGCCCCCACCCTTCTTGGGAACCACTTTCCACAACTCGCTACACATCCTTGAAGGATGAAATAGAAACCCCACTCTTCTAGGCACTAATACCAATAATTAAAAGAGCTTGGAACTGGGTTCCTACTTCCTCATCTCCAGCAATGTATGAGAATAAAGAGAGATGGCTTACTACCAAAGCTCTCTCTCCGCAAATCGTAACTAGCTTTCCTTTATAGACATACTTCAGTTTTTGGTGCAATGAAGATGTAACTGCCCCCAACTTCATGTATCCACGGCCTACCCAATAGACAACTGTAGGCGGCGTGAATGTCCATGACTTGAAACGTGATTTGAAAAACTTAAAGTCCAATGGTCATCGATAGGTCAGCCTCACCGATCATAGTCTTCCTCGATCCATCAAAAGCTTTGACAATAACATTACTTGGTCTCATAGGTGGTCTTTGGTACGATAATCTTGCAAGAGTTATTCTTGGCATCACATTTAATAAGGATCCAGTGTCAACTAGCACACCGGATAATGCGTCGTTCATGCAATTCATAGAAATATGCAACGCCATATTGTGCTTTCTCCCCTCCTCTGGGAGCTCTTCTTCACAAAATCCAAGATTATTACATGAGACGATGTTGCCTACAATTCCATCAAATTGGTCGACAGTCACATCATGGTCGACATGAGCTTGCTCAAGTACTTTTTGCAGTGCCTCTTTGTGGGCTTCAGAACTCATCAATAATTGTAGCACAGAGATTATGGAAGGTGTTTGTAGCAGTTGATCCATAATCTTATATTCGCTTATTTTAATCAGTTTCAAAAATTCATCAGGTTTAGAAGAGGAATCATCCCCACTGGACTGCCCTAAAGTTGAATCCTCCACAATTGGTTGTTCAAACAAAATCTCTTTATCTTTCGGAGGCGCTGAAGAGAATACACGACCATTTCTAGTAACTCTACTAATGTCTGCAATGTTAACAATAGATGGCAAAATCGGTAGAGGCACCTCTTTTCCATTTTCTAGCATTGTGGCATTATATTTGTAATGAATTGCCCTACTGGAGGCATAAGGGACTGGACCGGGCACATTAATGATCAAAGGAGTTGCAGCAGACTTCCTGCTATCATAAGTGATCTCAATACGCTCCATCTCTTTGAAGTGGGGCACTATCACGAACATTTCTTCGCCTTCATCCACAGGGGCTGGATTTCTATCATACATGATTGTAATAATCCTCATATCCAACAAGTCTTGAATATCTTTTCTTACAAGGCAGCAACCTCGAGAGTTTTTTGAACAAACAGGACAAGCAACATAATTGTGACGTTCGTGACTGAAGAAAGCTATTTTGGTCAACCCACCATGCATTCTGACTAAAGATTCTCGAATGTACTTGAGATCAAACACAACATACTTCGCTGGACATCCCTGGACCCTGTTCACAGTAGCTGACCCATTTTGTGGTAGAGGGTTGTCTTGTACATTTGGGTTGGAATCCTTGAAAGATAGAATTCCACATTTGACTAATCTCTGGACATCTGCCTTCAATCTATAACAGTTTTTAATATTATGGCCTAGTGCACCTTGGTGATATAGGCAAAACTGATATGCTCTGTACCAATAAGGAAGATTTTTAGGCACTTCCAACAGAGACTTAATTTGATCATGCCCTTTTTGCAACAAAGCTGGGAACAAATCTATATAGGACATGGGAATAGAATCAAAATTTATTTTTCTCTGCATACGACCTTGGTTGTTGAATGGTGGTCGAATATGTTGAGAAGATTATTGATCTCGTTGACAATGTTGTTGTAGAGCTCGTGGAGCCTGTGGTGGTTGATACTGTTGCACAAACTGTGTCTGATAGGGAGGAGTATTGATGATAGGTGACACAATGACAATGTGCTGATGTTGTTGATATCTTCTTCTCGATCGACCTTGATACACGACACTCACTTCCAGATCTTTCTTTTTCACGAACCCCTTCTTCTAGACGCATCCCCGTGTTCACCATTTAGGTAAAATCACTGGGCGCACTCGCTACCATTCTTTCATAGAATAACAAACTTAAGGTTTTCAAGAATATCTTGGTTATCTCCTTTTCTTCTAAGGGTGGTGTGACCTAAGCAGCGACTTCGCGCCATCATTGGGCATACTCCTTGAAATTCTCTTTATTTTTTTGAGTCATGGCCCTCAACTGATCTCTATCGGGTGCCATGTCGATATTATACTTGTACTATATGATGAAAGCTTCACAAAGGTCATTGAAAGTCCGAATATTCATACTATCCAACCGCATATACCATTTAAGAGTTGCGCCGGTTAAACTATCCTGGAAATAGTGAATGAGCAGTTGATCATTATCAGTTTGTACGGACATTTTGTAGGTGTACATGACAAGGTGACTTTGAGGGCAAGAGTTGTCTTTATACTTCTCGAAGTCTGGGACCTTAAACTTAGGAGGAAACTTGACATTCGGGACCAAGCAAAGATTATAAGCGCTCTTCCGAAATAACTCTTTCCCACGAAGGGCCTTAAGCTCTTTCTGGATTTCTGAGAACTTATCTTGGAACTCATCCATTCTTTCATCAAATCTCACACTTTCACTAGGTGCACTGTGGTATACTGGTTCTTCAAGGGTGTAGAGAGTAGTATTCACAAAAGGTGGTGGCATAGACATCACAACGGTTACAGCAAGAATACCAGTCACAGTAGGAACAGTAGTCACAACTGTTGCAACAGGAATTTCAGGAACCGATGGACAGTATCCAGCTGGAGTAAATAAATGAGGCATTCCCCACGAAAAACTGAGAGGGGCATAGTGTATTGAGGTTCACTTGTTGTGGATACCACTAGGATCGGTGCAGATATAACTTCTGAGATAACAGGCCTTTGGATGTTTTCTTGGGAATTATGTGATGACTGATTCTGGGCAGTCGTCAATGTTTCCAGTATTCCATTGAGTCTCTCTAAGATTTCCCTAAATGTTGTGACCTCTTCGCGGAGTACCCTGTTCTATTGTTCTAACTGGTCCATTCTTCAGTGATAGGTGGCTCAAGTATTGTATTGATGATTCAGCTTGTCTGTTGAAGGAAGCAAGAGTGAGAACCTGAAATGCAAAGAATGAAATGCTAATGACGTATGCAAATGCACAATGCAAATGAACTTCAAGGAACTCAAAAAGTATATTTGAAAACATTGTAATCATGGAGAATAGAACTTTTAATAATCAAAAGGCTCATTTTATTAATTAAATCGGAAAGTTTTACAAAAAAAATAGTACACCTTCAAGAGCCAATACAACATAATCAAGAGTACAAAAAACAAAGCAAAAGAAACTAGGAATCTAATCCTCTTGACGACGGTCCTTTGTCTCCATGAAGTTCTTTCATAAGCTGGTCAATACACTCCTGCATCTTTGCCTTTTCAAGAATAAGCTTGTCCACATATTGCTTCCAAGCCACAGCAGCCGGAGGAATACTAGAGCTAGCAACTGATACTGATGATGCATGAGAGGAAAATAAATCCTCTTGCACTTTTCTTTTTAGAAGACTCTTCCTCTTCCTTCTACTGATGAAGCTTCCGAAGTTCTTCATTCTCCTGACTGAGGATGGAATATTTGTTCTTCCAGGCGTCTTTCTCCCTTTTAACCCTGTCCAATGCACTCTTCAGCTTTCCTTCTTCACTCGTAGCGGTCAAAGCAGGGTACTTAGGAGCCAACTATATGGGTTCATGACGAGGGTAAGACATCCTTATCTTGATGGCCCTATCTCGGACCCATCACACATAAGATTCTAAGATAGTAGAATCAGGATATCCCAATGTAGTCATTCCTTTTCTATGTATGTAACACCAGGTGCGCACAATTTTAGCTTTAAGTTTTGGATCCTCTCCTTCTTTGAGAAAGATTCCTTCCAAAAGGGTTAGGTCGAGCTTCTCCTTCATCGGATATTTGAGTTGTCGACGAGCCAAAATAGGGTTATAGCTAATACATCCTTTTGTACCAAGAAGAGGTATGTTAGGGAAATCGCCACAACTGTTAATCATCCTTACTCCACCATACATGGGATCATACCACATGATGTCAGAGTGTGCGAGTGACATGATTATCTTTGAATAACAGAGCCCATCTTTTAAATCCTAGAGAGTTGTAAATCTTGACAAGCGAGAATAAACCACTTGTAGAGAAGAGCGGCGCAACATGTTATTTGACCTCCTCCCTGAGAATTCCTTAAATGAATGGAATGATATGTGTTAGCCAACAGTGTGGGAACATGATTCTTGAGTATGAAGATCTTGATGGTGTTCATATCAACAAAATCGTCAATATTTGGGAATAGGAAAGTCTCATAGACCAATAATGCAAAGGTAGCTTCAAAAGCTTCGGTATTCTTCTCATCAGCATGACAACAAGCATTCTCTATCAAGAATTTGGACGGCAATCCAGGAAGCCCTTCCTTATAAGTCATGTGAGTTTGAATATCAGACAAACTTAAACGTGTAGCTTTTACAATGTCCTGCTCACTCGGTGTGTATTCTGATCCAAAAAAAGGAGGCTAAGACGTGACAGGAAGTCCCATCAAAGCTGAGTACTCCGTTAGGGTAGGCATCAGTTGGTAGTTTGGAAATATGAAATAATGATATAGAAGGTCATAGAACTGGACAAGTGCATCTAGGAACCTATCAATCATCTTGAGTCTCAATAATGGGAAGATCCTCCCATATTCGTTCGAGAATGTCAAAAGATCCTTGATTAGACCTCCTAGTTCCCTTAGGTTTTAAAGCTTCAGACTCTTGAAGGTGTATTCCTACGTTCCTCTTCTCCCAAAATCCATTTTCACAATGTCTGCAAAACGATTTTTAGTTCCTTGAAGAGTTAGACAAAAAACAAAAATGTAGAAATGCGAATGCGAAAAATATCATGGAATTCGAATATTTGCAAACATCACGGAATACCAAAAGAAACTTATTTTATTAGCCAATAGAAAGGATTACAAAATATTAGTACTTATTAAAAGATTCTTTAAATAAAATCTAAATAAAAGCTAATAAGTTCCTAAGGAAGTCTTGTGTTAAGCTTCTCGATCTGCTTTTCCAACTGATTCTTCTCGGTGATAAGTTTATCTACGATCAGCTTCCAAGGAGTTGACCGAGGGCTAGAGGAAAATAAATCCTCCCGCGCCTTCCTCTTATTGCAAGAAATTACTTCTTTACTCTTCAGCTGTAGTTATTTCTGGAGTTCAGCATTCTCTTCAACGACCACTTGATACTTGTTCTTCCAAGCATCTCCTTCTTGTCGCGATTTGTTCAAAGCGATATTTAATTCTTATGCTTCAGACATAAAAATCATAATGGATTCTTTATTTAGAGTCTTGAGCTCTTGTCAGGTATAAGGCATCTTCATATTGATGGACCTATCTCGGACCCATTGGAGATAGGGTTCCAAAGAAACACAATTAGGTTTTCCTAAACTTTCCCTTCCACTCTTGTGAAAATGGTGCCAAGCAATCACAATCTTTTCGTTGGGCTCCTTGTTATCTTCTTCATTTTTAAAGAAAATGATCTCCATATGAGCACTTTTTGACTTGTCCTTCAAAGGATATCCTAGCTGACGGTGAGCCAAGACTGGATTGTAGCTGATTCCCCCTTTAGTTCCAAGAAGAGGTACATTATCAAAATCTCTGCAACCATCAATAATTATTACCCCATCATAGACACGGTTGTACCAATCAATATCAGAGTGGGTAAGAGGCATAATATTTTGTGACCAACAACCTTTCTTGAGATCCCAAAAGGAGTTAGACTTGGGCAAGTGAGAAATAAACCACTTGTATAATAATGGCACATAACATGTGATCATCCCTCCCTTGTGGAAGTTCCTTAGATGAACAAAATGATAAACATCGACTAACAAGGTAGGTATTGGATTCTTCCCTTGGAAAACCTTGATAGCATTGATGTCAACAAAGTCTTCAAAGCTTTGGAAGAGAAACACTCCATAGATAAGTAAAGCAAGAGTAACCTTAAACGGATCCATACTCATGTGATCAACATAATACTGAGCTATTCTTATCAGAAAATTTATGGTCAATCCAAAGACTCCACCTTTAGTAGTCATGTTATCTTAAATGTCAGATAATCTCAAATGTGTAGCCTTGGCAATATCTTGCTCTTTAGGGTCATTCTCCAAGATAGGAAAGGGAGATTCCTCAAGAATAGACAAACCAACCAGATAAGAATATTCTTCCAATGTAGGCATAAACTGATAGTCGGGGAAGGTAAAACAGTGGTAGACTGGACCATAGAACTGAAGTAGCATGGAGAGAAGTCCATTGTTTACCTTAGTCTTCAATAGTGATAACAACTTCCCGTACTTATTCTTGAAACCTTCTTGGTCTACGACCAAAGCTCCGAACTTCCTTAGGTCATCTAGTTTAGGACTCTTGAAAGTGTACTTCAAAGTATTTTTTCTTTCGCAATCCATAATGATCCTACGATGTTTGCAAATAAAAGTTTTGAATTCCATGAAACTTTTATGAAAATGATGTTTATGAATGCATGTATGCATAAAACACAAGTATACACATGTCCACATATATACATGCAAATCACGAGCATGAAGCCATGATCTACCCATCTCGAATGGTGTGGACTAAGGATTTAATTGTAACTGCAGAACAAGGATTCTAAAAGGTTCCCAAAGTCATCGACTCATCACTCGGATATTATCAATTTCCCAAATACTCAATAGTTAATAATATTCTCAAGAGGACCTCTTTTGAGTGTAGTATCGCGTATCAACTATTTTAGGACTACTCCCTCATAGTCATCGCACTACGTCCTAAGAAGGCCAAATTGGGTTAAGGGTAACTAAAGGTCCTCAGTGTCACGGGATCCTAGGTCAAAAATAGTAATGCTTTCATGAATACTCGTTCAACAATACTATTCTCAAGAGGACCTCAACTGAGTGGTGATTTCTCAAGTCAGGTTGGACGGGAATCAACTCCCTATAAGCCTCCTTGAATGTATCACCTTCCTATCATAAGTACACTCAAGTCTAGGTATATGGCTTATCTCACCACACAAAGGTAACAACCCAAGCAGATCCAGATATACAAATTAAGCAAGTTAGGGGAAACCCTCGATAAGAGTCCCCAGTGAAGTTGCTATTTCTGCCGTGGTGAGAATCGAATATCAAGTTATTAAATTAACTTGAGTCACAAATTATAATTCACCATCGATCTTTAATTTATCCAATGGAAGGGAAAAAGAACGAATAACCCAAAATATGCAATGCAAAAGAGAATCTAAGATTCGGGGGTTGGTTATACCTAGGGAAGGTGCTAGCATCCTAAGTATTTGTAGTACTCTACAGGAACCACTTGTTTATTGTGTTATTTGTTATTTGTCTAATAAAGGTAAAAGGTAAAGTGATACCTAAGGTGTTATTTCTAAGTATGCTTACCAAGACATCGCATATCGTGCCTACGTATCCTGACGAGAATAGAATCAGAGCATTTGTAGTTCCTCTTAAAGGGTGGATAAACTTTGTTGATTGGTTTTAGGAGAAAAGATAAGTCGTCATCTTAAGGAGAATACTCAACTTAAACCACCACAAACATGTGGAAGACGGGTATTAGCTTCGCATTAAGAAAAAGGCTCCAACTCAGATATATAATCGACGAGTATGCCACATACCTCTCTCAAGCGGAAAATAATCTACATCTTTCTCGACTATCTTATGAGGTAGGAGAATTATATCTCGACTAGGGATGACTAGTATCTAATTCTCTTGTGGGAGAAGAGGACTTAATTTGTAAGTTGTCTAAAGTTGAAAACCTAAGGAAACCTAACCCAAGGATACAAGTACGTGTATCCAGAGTTGATTGACCAGAGGGAAAACAGGGATCAACTAAATGGGTAAATGATGCAGATGAAAATGCAATTCGTATGATTATAAAGTCAAACATACGTCACTCCCTTGGATTCGGACGCATGCAATCATATTATTAAAACAGATAAAAGCATCAAGCATTAAAGCTATAAGTCACGATTAAATATTCGATATATAAGGCATGCATTATAACCAACTTATAAAGTGATATATTATAAGATATATCAAGTCAAGCACATGTAAAAGCTAAGAATGGCCAAGCACACAAAGATATGGAAGAGCTTGATATAAATCATGAATAAGGTTCTTCTACTATAGTTATAAGATTGCAATATATATTAATGATTAAACTGTAAAAAGATCATTATCAACTTGATTAAATAGTCATTCTAAACACTCACTAAGAAAAATGGTAAAATAAGTATGTGATTAAATTTAATAAAAGTGATAAAAAAATCATAAATTTATATAATATATGAAGAGAAAATTAAGAACCAATTTTATTTTATTTATAGCATAAAGTAAAATATGTTAAATTATATTTTAGAAATAGAAACAAATAAACTTAATTAATTAAAATATTTTATTATTTTTTAAAAATGAAACGAAAAGGTTTTCTTATTATTATATATATTAAGATTAAAATCGGATAAAAAATTAGTAAAAAATATGAGATTACTTGGGCTTTTCTACAGGGGCTACCCGATTGAAAAAGGGGTGTTAAAAAAAGGTTTGGGCTGATGCCTAGGCCCGCTCGAAACATGTTTGAGGGAGTACCACATGAAAATCTCACCAGAAACAAAACTAGCATTTCGTATCCTCTTTTTCCTCTTTCGTTCGCTCTCAGTCTCTCGACTCTTCCTCTCTTGCGCCACCGTGCTTCATCGTTGTCTTCATTCACCGGCCGTCTCTCCATCCGCGACTCAAAGCTTCACATGATTCCCTCTTTGCATCATTACTCAATCACGACGTGAATTCGGTGGTTTTCCTCTTCTCCTTCACGCGTCAAACCAAAAACGAATACGATGTTTTTTCGAATCAAGGCACAATCAAACAAATTGGTGCATCCATCAACAATAACATGTGCGATACAAGGTCAAGGCTGGAAGAAATTTCCTGTCAGAGTTCGTCTGACACGTCCTCGGAGATTTGGTTGTGTCGGTATGTTTCGCTCTTTTTTCTTTTTGTACTTCTACGATTCTCTTCTTACTTGCTGCTTCGTGCGTTTGAATTCGCTTTGGTGTTGTCGATCTTGTGTGTGATTTTTCTGCTATGTTGTGATTTTGTGTGAATGTGTTTTTTTATCTGTAATGCGTGTCCTTTTTTCCCCCTGTTGTGAGTACTTGCTTCCTTTTTATAGACTCAAACAAATTATTACGCTGATTTGTTAATTGAAGAGGTAGGATTTGTTGTCGGGTTTTGTTTTGGAAATAATAGAGCTGATTATGTAATGAATTTGTGATCATTTGTTTCCTTTTTCGTATGGTCATGTTTAGACATGTTTGGAAATTGATGTTGACCATGATGATTGTGTTAATTGTGTTTGACTGCTCTTGTTTCTTTCCTTGTGATATTATTTCAAATTTTGAATGCTTGATCGTGTTTGACTGCTTTTGATGGCGATTTCGTTCTCCTTTTCTTAGTCCCATTTTCCTTTGGAGGGCAAGTGTTTATGATAATAACATGGTGACTAAAATCTTTTCTAACTTTAACAACCATGTAACCAAGTCTAACCATACCAATTCTTTTCTTAGGTGTTGATGCCAAATCATGGACTTCCAAAGGACTATTCTATCACAAATACGGTGCTGCCACGTCCATTGGTAAGCTTTGTGTAGTGTACAATTTTAATATACCGCTACCATTAATAAATAATCATTGTGATTACCGCCGTTTGACAGTTGCTAAGTTCTTAACTTATAGTAACAAAGGGGTTTTGGTTTTTGGTTACGGTAGCTTGCATAAAAAGTAAGGAATTGCGGTAAAAGTTCCGGTTTTACGATTTGAGAAAGATTGTCAAAGTTAAGGTTCGGCGGTCACTTTGCATGCATATGTTCGATCAACCAAAACTTATAAACTCCATTAGATGATAAACATATTCACAATATCCTCCCAATGTGATTATTTCTAACACACATTGTGGTTTTTCCCATTTTTGATCCATTGTTGATTTCTCACACAATCTATCAAAATGACAACTTTTAGGTTTGACATTTTAGTGAACAAACCCATTCAAAACTATCTCTAGCTCAAGAACATAGATGGATGAAAACCTAGGTAAAGAGTAGGAAAATACCTTTCAATAATAAACCAACGCAAAGAGTTATCAATAAAACAAGGTTTTCACCATACATTCATCATCAAAGAGTTTACAAATGAAGATCAACCTATATACTCACAAAGCTTTTGACTATCTACATCTAACCTTGACAAAATGGAAGACTTAGCTACTCATTTTCATGGTAGCTTGAACAAGAAGAAAATGGAGAAGATGAAAGTACATCCGCATCGAAGAATTGAAGAAGGATGTGATTCCACTTCTCTTGATTACACAATGAGAAAAAGCAAGAAAAACTACTATTTTTAGGAGCTCTAGAACTAGGTTAAAATGTTACAAGATGATATGTCCAAAGATTGTAAGTTATGATCCCTATAAAGCAAAAATAAAGTACAAAATATCTTCTGTTTTCACCCATTCGCCAGGCGAACAGGGGCCTTCGACAGGCGAACCAAATGAAACAAGGCACTTCAAAGTGCCTCCAGCAAGCAAACCACCCTTCTGAGTTATCGCACCTTCGCCAGGCGAAGGAATCATTTGCCAGGCGAACCTTCGCTGGCAAAGTTTTAAAAAAATGTACAAAGAATAACAAGTTCTAAAACATTCTAAATTCTAGAACAAGGTAACTAAGTACCTTGTCAACATATTTGTGAGAACGATAATATCATCACCATCCCACTTGAAAGAAATTCTTGCATATCTAGAAAAGAAACACTTATTCCAAGCTTAAAACAAAAAGAGGGTATTAACATATTTACAACCACCCTTAAATAAAATTTAAAATAAAACTTACTAGGATGAAAACTAAACAATAAATAAATAGCTCAAAATAATGATAATAATACTGAATAAAAAATGGTGTATAACACCAACAATGTCACAAGGTACCTAAAAAGTACAAGTACAAATACCAAATACAATAATCCAAGGTACATAAATGGAAATACAAAACATAAAAGGAAAACTTCACTTTGTAGAAACAAAGGAAGCAACATAACAAAACAAGAAATCAATCCTCTTCCTCTGACATCTCGTCGTCATCCTTACCATCCTCATCACTGCTGCCATCATCCTCAGCATCGTCCTCAGCTGCCTCTATATCATCACCAACAGGGTCATCAGCGTCTGCATCCTCCTCCCCACCAAAATTGGGCCTGCCTACAGGCCATCCAGCGTGCGCAAGGAACTGCTCCCTTGTCATCATCATATGGTTACTGGCGGGTTCACGTATCTGCAGTTGTAAAACCTGTATGGAGTCGTGTAGATCACATATGGCTCGCTGCTGAGCGGCCATCCAATCCCAGTTATAAGTGCAAATCTCCTGTTGGAATGGGTAGAAAGCAGGTGGAGCTGGACCAGAGCCAGAAGGACCGCTCTCATGTTCGCCGGCGTCACCACTGGTACCAGAGGTCTCACCTGCCAGAGGCCTAGCCCTACAGAACTTGTCGACATACCGATCATCAATCGCCGCAGGAATGGTAACATGTCGCCTCTGAGGAATATCTACACCACTGTGAGCACAGAGCGACATGATGAGGCATGGGAAAGCCAGCGGGGCATTTTTGCGAGCCGCCAACCCTCCATGTCCACTAAGGACGACTACATGCATCTCATCAGCAATGATGCAGGTGATGTCAATCTGGACATTCTGCAGTATATAGTGAATCAAGTGAGCAATTGGCAATGGCACCGAACTATGGTGGGACCTGGGCACAACATTAGTTAGAACAAACAAAAGAAAAAGTTGTGCCAGAGGCTTCATATCGGTACGTAGGTACCGAATAGCCACTCCAGTAGAGTTACGTACAACAGTTCGTCCATCCAGGCACAAATCTCTGGTCATCACATCCACGTCTCGATGGTGGTTCAGGTCTCGGTGGTACTCATCAATCTGGCTACCTGTAAGAGAAAGAGGATTACCCAAAACGTTATTAATAGCTCTTCAATCAAATCTGACCATAACACCACGAACCATCGAGGTCCAGCTGAAAACTTCTCCGTCATCCGGAAGGGCATTCGCGTAGAACTTCCGCACTATCTCCGCATTATATCCATCTAGTGGGGTCATCAAACGGTCCCACTTCTTCGTCACAAAGAGCGCGTCGATAGTGCAGTACGGTCCCGTTTCGCTCAACTGGAACCTCTTTTCTACTAAGATATTCCGTCTTTCGAGGTTCTCGTAGAGGGCAGCATGCGTCGCCCCACGGAACCTGTCCTGGTCAAATCTAATTGGCACAGTGCGAGAGCTTGAGGCCTTTCTCTTATTTGGGTTACTCATATTGGGTGCCATTCTGCAAACAAAGACACAAACAAACATAAACAGAACAAACATGTTAAAATAAGTAGTAACACTTATATAGAACAAACAACATAAAATAGAATAGAAAGAAAAATTCTGTTGTGTTTGCCTTGGTTCTCCAGGTGAATCCTGGCGAATGTTCGCTGCCTTTCGCCAGGCGAAGGCCAGCAAATGTGCGAAAAACCAGAAAAACAGAGGCTCTGCAATTGTGCATCAGTTCAACAGAATATGTACAACCCCCTTTCACCAAACCAGAAACAATTTGAACATGCAAACACGAATTTCACAGAGACAGTGAAAGGGGAATTCTAAACCTTGCACAATTCAGAGGTATTTACAAGGAAACAGTAGATAAGAATGTACATAGTAGAAAATTCACAAGAGAAAAAAAGATAGAATGTACAAAGTGAAAGGGAAAAACAGAAATCATACTTTGAGATGGAGTTAGTGTAAGAAAACAGAGAAAACACAAGTGAGATAGCAAGAGCAAATGAGAAAATTTTGAAAGTGTAGGAAATGTGAAGTTGGAGGCAATGGAAGACAAGAATTAGGGTTTTCTGAAAAATTAACTAATTCGGATTATGGGCCCAAGTGGCCCACCCCAAAAACCGTCAAAAATTAACTGATGTGGCAACCGAGGATTCTTTGATTCGCCACCTTCGCCAGGAGAACGCCAGTGAAGCTTCGCTAGGCTTGCCAGGCGAACGTTCGCCTCCATTCTCCAGGCGAATGTTAGCGAACAGGACAGCAGAAACAGGGTCTGCTGCATATTCCTATCACACAATCATACTTCCAACATACACAAAATGCAGTAAATGAACAGAAAACAGGTAAATACTTACAATATTGGGGTGCCTCCCAAAAAGCGCTTGTTTAACATCGGATAAGCTCGACGGTTCGAGATGCTCACAAAGGAGCATCCAAACGGATTGCATAACTCTCGCGATCCACTAGACCTCCAAAATAAATCTTCAAACGTTGTCCGTTCACCATCCAACTATCCTTTTTCTCCAAGTTCTCAATGACAATAGCTCCATACCTTTTGACTTCTTTAACACAAAATGGCTCGGACCATTTAGACTTCAATTTTCCGTGGAATAACCTCAACTTGGAATTGAACAAAAGCACCAATTGTCCGGGCATAAATTCCTTCTTTCTTAGCTTCTTGTCATGATACTCTTTCACCTTTTCTTTGTACAACAAACTCGAGTGATATGCGGCATTGCACATTTCTTCCAACTCAAGCAATTGCACTTTTCTTTTCTCACCGGCCAAACTCTTATCAAAGTTCATTAATTTCAAGGCCCATAAGGCTTTGTGCTCCAATTCGACCGGAAAATGACAAGTCTTACCAAATACCAATTGAAAAGGAGTTAGCCTAATTGGAGCTTTATAAGCGGTACGGTACGCCCACAAAGCTTCATCCAACTTTTGCGACCACTCTTTTTTCGAATTTGACACGTTTTTTTTCAAGAATTCTCTTAATCTCACGATTAGAGACTTCGGCTTGACCATTAGCTTGTGGGTGATACGGAGTCGCCAATCTATGTGATACACTGTAATGTTTCAAAACATTTTCTAACGGTGCATTACAAAAGTGCGACCCTCCGTCACTAATCAACACACGGGGGGTTCCAAAACGGGAAAAGATGTTTTTCTTCAAAAAATTTATTACCGTCTTAGCATTTTCCTGAGGTGAGGCAATTGCCTCAACCCACTTAGAAACGTAGTCAACCGCTACAAGCAAATATTCATTACCATATGAGGGTGGGAATGGTCCAACAAAGTCGATACCCCAACAATCGAATACTTCGATCTCTTGGATGTTTTGGAGAGGCATCTCATCTCTCTTACCAATCCCACCACTTCTTTGGCAACTATCACAACTTTGCGCATGGGCATTTGCGTCTTTGAAAATAGTAGGCCAATAAAATCCTGACTGAAGGACTTTAGTGGTCTTTCTTGCCCCATTGTAGTGTCCGTCGTAAGGCGAGTTGTGACAATGCCAAAGAATGCTTTGCGATTCATCGCTAGTAACACACCTCCTCAAAAGGTTGTCACCACCCAATTTAAACAAGTATGGGTCATCCCACACGTAATATTTAGCATCCGAGAGAAATTTCCTCTTTTGGTTCGAAGTTAGGTCGGGAAGCACCAAACCACTAGCCTTATGGTTCGCAAAGTCCGCAAACCAAGACCTAACTTGAACTTTGAAAAGTTTTTCATCAGGAAACACCTCTCGGATTTCCTTCTTGGAAGCGGTAACCTCCACATTAACTAAGCGAGATAAATGATCCGCCACCAAATTTTCCGATCCTTTCTTGTCTTTGATTTCAACATCAAATTCTTTTAACAAGAGGATCCAACGGATGAGCCTTTGCTTCGAATCCGGTTTGGTGAGCAAATATTTAATCGCCGAGTGATCGGTATACACTATGACCTTGGATCCAATAAGATAGGACCTAAACTTTTCAAGCGCATACACTATCGCAAGTAATTCTTTTTCAGTGGTGGCATAGTTAACTTGAGCCTCATTAAGAACTTTACTCGCATAGTGTATCGCATGAAAATTTTTCTCCTTTCTTTAGCCTAATACCGCTCCGATTGCATAGTCGCTCGCATCACACATGAGCTCAAAATTTAAATTTCAATTTGGAGCGACTATAATTGGAGCGGTAACCAATTTTTCCTTCAAAATTTCAAAAGCTTGTAAACAATCATCAGTTAAAAGAAATACCTGATCCTTAGCTAGCAAGTTACTCAAAGGCCTAGCTACCTTTGAGAAGTCTTTGATAAAGCGCCGATATAAATCGGCAATGCCCTAGAAAGCTTCGGATTCCCTTCAAATTCACCGGAGGAGGCAACTTTTCAATTACTTCAACTTTAGCACGATCAACTTCAAGCCCTCTTGAAGAGACTTTATGGCCAAGCACTATCCCCTCGATCACCATGAAGTGGCATTTCTCCCAATTAAGAACAAGATTTGTCTTCACACATCTTTCAAGAACTATTTCCAAGTTGTCCAAGCATAGACCAAAGGAACTACCAAATACGGAGAAATCGTCCATAAAGACTTCCATTGTTTTCTCGATAAGGTCGGCAAAAATGGCTTGCACACATTGTTGGAAAGTCGTCGGTGCATTGCACAACCCAAAGGGCATTTTTTGGTATGCGAAAATTCCAAAAGGACATGTGAAGGCCGTCTTTTCATGATTGGCCGGGTCAACCGCAATTTGTTTATTCCAGGAATAGCCATCTAAGAAACAATAGTATTGTTGCCCGAAAAGTCTTTCTAGCATTTGATCCATGAACGGGAGTGGAAAGTGATCTTTTCGAGTTGCGATATTCAACCGCCTATAATCAATGCACATACGCCACCCCGTTGCCACTTTTGTCGGGATCAACTCATTTTTTTCATTTCGAATCACAGTAATACCACCTTTCTTCGGAACCACATGCACAGGACTAACCCATGGGCTATCCGAAATAGGGTAAATCATTCCCGCATTCAACAACTTAACAACCTCCTTTCTAACAAATTCCTTCATAGTAGGATTTAGGCGGCGTTGAGGTTGAGCTACCGGCTTAAAGTCCTCTTCCATTAAGATCTTGTGCATGCAATAGGAATGACTAATTCTTTTGAGATCAGAAAGAGTCCAACCCATGGCTTCTTGATTCTTTTTCAAAACATCGATCAAACAGGATTCTTCATTCTTTGACAAAAGATTGCTTATGATAACCGGCTTTTCTTCGGTCTCGTCGAGGAATGCATACTTCAAATTAGAAGGTAGCATTTTCAATTCAATCGGAGATTTTTCTTCATTAACCTCCTTCTTCAATACTTCCTCCTCAACTTCCCACGGATGTAACTCTTTTAGACTATCAAGTTCCCTTAGGCATTCATCAAGAGCTTGCTCTTCTTCAATTGTAGAAACTTCAAAGGAGTCATCAAGAGCTAACTCCATAGGAGATATCTCATGAATATGTTTAGAAACTTCAAAAGTTGCCTCTTCGATCACATCAATTCGAAAGCTATCACGACTATCCTTTGAATGCTTCATGGCTTCGAATAGATCAAAAGTAACTTCTTCATTTTGGACCCTTACTTTCATCAAACCGTCGTCAATGTCAATCATCATGCGTGCGGTTTTCATGAACGGTCGGCGAAGAATAAGTGGAGCATTATCGTCCTCTTCCATATCAATCACAACGAAATCAACCGGGAAGAAGAATTTGTCAGCTTTGACCAATACGTCTTGGGCTAACCTATGAGGATGGGTAGTCGACTTATCGGCCAATTGCAAAGTCATCCGGATGACCTTCATTTCAATGTTTCCAAGCCTCTTCAAAATAGACAATGGTATTAGATTAATGCTTGAACTAAAATCAATTAGCCCTTTTCCTACATAGACATCACCAATTGTAACCGGCAAAGTAACTCGTCCCGGGTCAACCTCTTTTCTTGGAAGCTTCCGTTGGATGATAGCACTACAACTAGCATCTAGGACAATTGTCTCCGGTTCCGTGTACCTCCGCTTTTTAGTAAGTATGTCTTTCATGAATTTCGCATACTTAGGCATTTGCTCCAATGCTTCGGCAACCATAATGTTCACTTAAAGTTGTTTGAATATATCCATGAACCAGCGTAATGCCGTTCATTCTCTCTCTTAGATGGAGCATGCGGATACGAAAGGTTTTGGATTGGAGTAACGCTCACTACCTCCTTTCCTTTAGAAACTCTAGAATTCCTCTCTCTTTTCTTTTTTACTCCCTCCACCTTCGCTTCATCACTCTTATTTTTTTCAACTTCCATACTTTCTTTATTTTCTAGTTCACCATTCTTTTCATCCTTTTCAACTTCAACCATTTTTTCATTCTTTTCAACTTCTTCCTCACTCCACTCCCCAACTTCACCATCAATTCTATCATCTATTTTTTTTCTCCTCATCTTTCTTCTCATCCTCTTTTTTTTCACTCTCATCTCTTTTTTCACTCTCATTAATCAACTTCCTTCCACTTCTCGTTGTTATCGCTTTACAATGCTCTTTTGGATTCGTTTGCATGTTCGCCGAAAAAGATGGTCTGCGTTGTTGTTCTGCTAGTTGTTTAGCAAGTTGACCGACTTGAGTTTCAAGATTTTTGATTGTCGCATCGTTGCTCTTTTGATTATCCATCGACAATTGCATAAATTGTGTCAATGTCTCTTATAACTTTGAAGTCACGACCGGCGGTTGTTGAGGTTGGTAAGGATTTTGACGGCTAGAAGTACCACCCCATAACCTTGGTTATGGTGATAGTTAGCCCTTGGCTGGAACCCTTTATTCCCTTAATAGTGTTGTTGTTGTCGTTGATTTTGAGGATGTTGTTGATACGGTTTTTGTTGTTGTTGCCTCGGTTGGTAGTCTCGTTGGTTCGCCATGTAATTCACCTCTTCAAACTTGGGAGATGGACAAAACCTGGTATCATGTTCACCCTTGCAAAGCTCACAAAAAGCTATTTGTTTATCTTTTGATGGTTCTTTCAACTCTTTTATTTGTTGAGTTAAGAGTTCAACTTGTTGTGAAATGAGTTTATTTTGGGCAAGAATAGCATCGTTTGTCCCAAGTTCAAGCACTCTCGGTTTCTTCAAAGTGTTGCCTCTACTTTGACTTTGGAGGTCATTTAGAGTCATACAGTTAATGATATCTGTAGCTTCGTCGGTGCTTTTAGACAACAAAGAACCACCCGAGGTAGCGTCTAATAAAGTCTTGCGATTAGGTTGAAGGCCGTTTTTGAAAATGTGGATTTGCGTCGATTCGTCAAGACCATGGCCTTTGCACTTTCGAAGCATGGATTTAAATCTTTCCCATGCCTCATTCAATGATTCATTGGCTCCTTGCAAAAACACGGAGATATCCGTTTTGGATTCCATGAACCGGTTGTGGGAGAAAAACCTTTCAATGAACTTCTCTTCCAACACGTTCCAATCTGTCATGACTGCAGGTGTTTGATCTAAGTGTCAATCTTTGGCTTTGCCGAGAAAAGCGTGAGGAAAAAGTCTTATGAACAACGGTATCTCTTGAGCTTGATCAACTCCGACCGCCAATGCTATCTCGTAAAATTTGGTGAGAAAAGCAAAGGGGTCTTCATGGTCCATTCCGGTGAATGGAATTCCGTATAGCAAGTTAAGAGTTCTTGTCTTCATCTCCGCTTGCCTTCCTGTATGGTTGGCAAACTAAGCAGTATTCCTCGAACTGTTGACACATGGTGTGGAAACGGGCGGTGGTGGTAGTGGATCCATGATAGCTATGAAAGGTGGTTGTGGTGTTGTAGAAGAACCTTCTCCTTGTTCTTGTCGTTGTCTAGCTTGTTGCCTCCTCCGTCTCGTTCTACTATTCAGTCTCCTTGTGGTTCTCTCGATCTTGGGATCAAAAAGAATTTGGTCCTCAGGAACCTACCCTCGCATAAAACAAATTTGCACACTAAACCAAACAAATTAACAAGCACACGTCAAAAATTCAGAAGTTAAAAATTCAGCAACTATTGTGATACTCCCAATATCAATTCATAGTTCCCCAACAACGGCGCCATTTTGTTGGATACAGGGATAGAGTACCGGGGTTTGCTATCGTCCTCAAGGAATAGTGATTTTACCTCCGTTCGACAGTTGCTAAGTTCTTAACTTATAGTAACAAAGGGGTTTTGGTTTTTGGTTACGGTAGCTTGCATAAAAATTAAGAAGTTGCGGTAAAAGTTCCGGTTTTACGATTTGAGAAAGATTGTCAAAGTTAGGGTTCGACGGTCACTTTGCATGCATATGTTCGATCAACCAAAACTTATAAACTCCATTAGATGAGAAACATATTCACAATATCCTCCCAATGTGATTATTTCTAAACACATTGTGGTTTTTCCCATTTTGATCCATTGTTGATTTCTCACACAATCTATCAAAATGACAACTTTTAGGTTTGACATTTTAGTGAACAAACCCATTCAAAACTATCTCTAGCTCAAGAACATAGATGGATGAAAACCTAGGTAAAGAGTTGTAAAATACCTTTCAATAATAAACCAACACAAAGAGTTATCAATAAAACAAGGTTTTCACCATACATTCATCATCAAAGAGTTTACAAACGAAGATCAACCCATATACACACAAAGCTTTTGACCATCTACATCTAACCTTGACAAAATGGAAGACTTAGCTACTCATTTTCATGGTAGCTTGAACAAGAAGAAAGATGAAAGTACATCCGCGTCGAAGAATCGAAGAAGGATGTGATTCCACTTCTCTTGATTACACAATGAGCAAAAGCAAGAAAAACTACTGTTTTTAGGAGCTCTAGAACTATGTTAAAATGTTACAAGATGATATGTCCAAAGATTGTAAGTTATGATCCCTATAAAGCAAAAATAAAATATAAAATATCTTTTGTTTTTGCCCATTCGCCAGGCGAACCAAATGAAACAAGGCACTTCAAAGTGCCTCCAGCAAGCAAACCACCCTTCTGAGTTATCGCACCTTCGCCAGGCGAAGGAATCATTCGCCAGGCGAACCTTCGCTGGTTTCACTCGCCAGGCGAAGCTCGTGTTGGTTTGCTACTGGAATATCCAAGGATCCTTCGCCAGGCGAATGGTAGCGAAGCTTCATTGGAACCATTCACCAGGCGAACTTCATGCCCCTTTGGTCTGGGAGTTTAATTTGAATTACTCGCCCTGTCTGCCAGCACTCACCAGGCGAACATTCGCTGGCACTCGCTGAGCTTCGCCTGGCAAATGTTCTGATCTTTTCCAGCTTCTTTCAGCAGCTCTGTCTCATCTTTTCCAATGTGCTCCAACACTCCAACTAGTGTCAATCCCGCACACTAACATCAACATTACAAGCACCATTCACTTGGACCAAAACAAAATGAAACTAAGCAAGTCAATCTACTAATTCACACACTAATAGATAAAAGAAAGTAAAAATACTACTAATTCGAGATCAAATATATACAATAATTGGGATCTAACAGCTAACATCTTAGAAAGCCTTCATTGTAACAAATTGCAACTCCCACAGTGATTTTAATTTTTACGAGGCATGTGACTTTTTAAATCAAGGGAGAGTTATATGGTTGTAGAGTCCAGAGAAGGTTACATTGGTAGTGCATTAAATTTTACGACTATGGAGTGGTCTTACTGTTGAAGGTGACGATGAGTTAAATAAAAAACTCTCATATGTGCCACTTAAATCACATAGCGAGTTATCACAATGCAAACAAACCAAACACCTCAAACTTGAAGTTATATGTTGGGGCGAGCGTTCATTCTAAGCTTTTGTAAGCCTTTGTGTTATGAA
Source organism: Lathyrus sativus (assembly GCA_963859935.3). Taxonomy (NCBI): domain Eukaryota; kingdom Viridiplantae; phylum Streptophyta; class Magnoliopsida; order Fabales; family Fabaceae; genus Lathyrus; species Lathyrus sativus. Next base: position 528,761,438 of record OZ012740.1, read on the forward strand.
AATTTAGTTTCTGTTTTGTTTCGACACGTTTATGTTATTTGCAATAATGATTGCAAATAATAACTTGGCCTTGTCTACTTCTTGTGCATGGTTTGTTGACCTTGGAGGGCTGCACGGTTTCCTTCAATTGCAAGACTTGTGCCTTGCAACATGGTGGCTTGATACATCAACAACTGAACTACATATCTTATTGCGACACAATCCAATCAATAATCCCAACGTCTTCAGGAATACCGCAGGTGAACTCTCTTCTTATTATGCCTCACAATATTTTTAACTTGCGTACTTTATTGACTTGGTGGTAAAATCACATTAGGATTTGGAACTAGGAAATGGTTGGGGTAATCTTCGTTGTAAAGGGGATTACATGATAATGTATTATTGGTTGCCCTGTCATGTCTTGATTTCTATTGATTTTGTGGATGTTTTGTGTTGTTCGCATTCGCATGACTTGCCTTTCTTTTGATTTTGTATTTTCTCTTTTTATGCAGGTTAGTGATGTTGTTGTGAATTTGAATTTGGAGGGTAAGTAAAGATTGATGGAGGGTAACTGGTTTATGTTTTCTTTTTGCAAGTTGCGGCTTTTTCTGTTGTGAAAGCTTCTTTTGGTTGTGAGTTGCTCGCTTTGTCATTGTTGCAGGTTGCCGTTTGCAGAGATATTGGAAGTCGTTTCTTCAAAGAGACATCACTTAGTAACATCGTTCGCCCGTGTTTCAATAGACTTAGAAGCACCCACTCTGTCAACGTTCGGAGCTTGCTCGAAGCATGATTGATTTATTTAAGGAATTTGACTTTTGACTCGGAATTACTCAAATGGTGTTGAAACCTACCTGCTTTGCTTTGAATTCATTTCATATTGTTTCATTCGTAAAGTAAAAGGTCATCCACACCTTGATGCAATGCAGCTTTTGTAATATTGTGTCCATTCATGTACTCTAAATAAATTAAACAGCTTGATGTGATGCACCTCGATAATAATATTGTTTGATTTTCTTCTCTAGCTTTGTGATAGATTCTTGTATGCCTCTTATGAAAATTCTAACACACTTGGCTCATGTTCCATAATAGAAAAAGCAAAATGGGTATGACAGACTGTTCTTAGGTCCAAACTAATTCACTACAAATGGTTTGTAACATGTCTTATATTGAATTTTTGGTTATGTAAGGATTTATGAATGAGATCTTGAATTTATGAACATGCATTTTACTATTCTACATCAATCCTGGCTTCTCAAATAGTATGAAGATCGAATTTAAAACTATTGTTACATAACTGTGGACATGAAAAGAACTTTAACATCTCCTTTTGGGCCGTACTCGTAACTTGCGGCTCTTCTTGAAATGATAATGATGTTTGTACCATCCACTTATCTCAAGCTTTACTTACAAAACTTGACATATATATATATATATATATATATATATATATATATATATATATATATATATATATATATATATATATATATATATATATATATATATATATATATATATATATATATATATATATATATATATATATATATATATATATATATATATATATATATTTAGACTTTATCGTTTCCAAATACATTGTTCATTGGCTAACAAAAAATCCGAATAATTTCACCTAAAGAGATAACAGGACGAACCAAAATCAATGGATACAAATAGTTTTCTTGAATTAGGCTTGATCTTTGTTACTTGAACATTTGAAGACGAACTTGGTATTAGAGCCATGCCCGAGAAATCTCTTGAGAAATACCTATACAACTTATGATGTAATTTGTCATGAAATCCCTAGCCAAACTTCCAATAACCATGTTCAACACCAAGGGGAAGAAAGCTCTAATCTCCTTTAGCATGAACGCTGAATGAAGAAATGGCTTGAGTCCTTTGAGAAATATTGAATGAGATGACCTTGTTACTTGATAAGAAAATTGTTCAAACTCCACTTTCATGAAATAACCAGCTGAATTAATCTTTAATGAAACCGGGGATTCAAACCAAATGAAAGCCCTATGACCCTTGGGAGACTCCAAATTTGAATTCGCCATGCTTGCACCTGTAAGGACACCTCTGAGTCTTACATTAATCCTTGTGCATTCGGAGTTCTTGAATCTCAGACAGGAAACCAAAGCTCGAAAGTTCGTCCATGACGTTTCCAAAGTGTTGTTCAAAGAATGAAGAAACAATTCTGGAAGTGGAGCATGTATCAAGTAGAAATACCAGGAACACTTTGAATCATGCGTAATTGGTCATGCCATGAATAGCTTGACTGAGATAACCAATATCATCTACACTTGAAATCAATATACCTACACACACTTGTTAGTAATTATAAGCGCGCACACATGCAATATAATGCACAAAGAGGTAAGGTCTTAGGGTTAAAAATTAGGGTATGACACTTGTGCCTTTGATTCTTTAGGGACACTTCTAAGCATTCCTTCTCCTTATACAAAGTATCCCTTTCTTGACCAATCTTTTAAAGATAATCACAAGCATCCTTCGATCCCTCTCATGGAAGATTATCCTTTCATTGGCTGATGTCAGAACTACCTGATCGACCTATTGACTCTCTTTCATCCTCTTCACCCCAGCTTTCAAGTCATTCTTATGTTGAGCATTCTGATCATAATCTTCGAAGATGGCTATACTTAGCACAATGCTCCTTATGAGATAAGGGTAAAAAATTTAGAGCATCTTTTGGGTTCTCATAGACCTCACATTCTCCAAGTCATGATTTACATTTTGGTGGTCGTAGAGATATGGGAACTCATTGAAACTCTTGTCCCAATAATGATTTTCCCCATAAAATAGGAGTCACTCTAATGATAACCATCAGAACTCGTCATAAAACCTTCCGTCTCCATATAAATGGACACATACGTGTCCACAGTCAACGGCTACTTGCATAATTAGAATAAGAAGGAGATAAATTATGATATAAATTATGATGTGAGATGGAATTTGACCAAGGATAAAAAGTAACTTTAGTTGATTGAGTTGAGATAGCAATAAAATTACAAATGTAGTCTTGCAAATAAGAGGGATGATGACTCAATCTTAAATAAGTTATGGTTGGTGAAATGAGTTAACTAGTAGTAGGAGATGAAAGAGGTAAAGTATTGTCTGACGGGGAGTAATTTATGGGGGAGTTGTGTGAGGTAAGGTCAAGTTGGTCAAATATATTAGGATCATTGTTAATATGATATGATGTATTAAGATGCTATTGGTCTATAGATGCATATTTGTCAATGATGGATGGGAAGGAAGTATGACCATGAAGTAGATGAGGATGAGTTGGTGGATTTGAAAGGTATGATGTGTTCATGAAATATGACATTTCTAGAAACAAACATTTCGTTGGTATGAAAATCAAGCAAGATATAACCTTTCATACCAGGTTTGTATCCTGAAAATATAGACTTCATTGCCTTAGGGTCCAACTTGATCCTATGGACTTGGAGAGTCGAAGCATAAAATAAGGAGCCAAATACCTTGAAAGAATTAGATTAAGGGAGTTTGTTATGAAGGACTTGATATGGTGATTGTTGGTTAAAGATATGAGGTTGAACTCTTTAGATAATGAAGGCTACAAATTAAAAGGCATAAGACTAATATGTTTTTGGATGTTTGGATTTGTCCAAAATGGCTTGACCTACATTCAACAGGTGTTAGTGTTTTCTCCCAGCTCAATCATTTTACTGAAGATTTTCAACAGATGAACATTGATGTAGTATGTCTTTGGAAGTATAAAGTTGATGTAACATGAACTAATGTACATTATTTGATCTGGAAATTTTTTGTGTGATGTTAAATTGTGTAACGACCATATTTATGATGTTTGGAACCCATGAAGATGCTTCATATTTCGATTTCAAAAGAATGATCCATATAAAACGTGTGTGATCATCAAGGACAGTCAATAAATATTTGCGGTTGTGTATGAAAGATAAAGCAAAGGTCCCCAAATATTAAAATGTAAAAGTTCAAATTTGTGAGACATACAAGATTACATAATATATAGGAAGGTGCACTTTCAAATTTGACACAAGAAACCATTAAAATGACGGTGTGAAACGCTATTAAAATGACAGTATGAAACGCAAGATTCAGATATAGGGTAATGTTTGACACATATAGAGATAATGATGACTAAATATATAACAATGATGAGGAATTTGATGAAAATCTTCTGTGGCCAATAGAAAATGATATATTTTTTAACACAATTGAGATAATGTGTATCTAAATGAGCTTAAAGATAAATAAATATGAGCTTGAAAAAAATCTGTATGTATTAAATATAATTAAATTAGAATATATATATATATATATATATATATATATATATATATATATAAATAAATATTTAATTATATTAAAATTATTAAATATGTCTCATTATAATATTGATAAATTTAGTACTCTTTAAATTTTTTATCATTATTTCTTTTAATAATAACGGATACACTTGTATTTGAAAAATACAAAAAGAAAAGTTATGGAACAAGTTTTTGTTATTGATAAATATTAAAACATACTAAAAATATTTGTTTTTTAAAAATAAATATAAAACAAAGTTATTACGGGTAAATAAAAAAATGAAATGTCTATTTTTACTATGTAACTGTGACATCCACCAAACAATATTTTTAGTTTAAAGAAATATTAATTTTTAAATAAAACTAAATTATAAAATATAAGTAAAAGTGTGTGTCATTGAACAAAATAATATTTAGTTACGAGTAAAAATATATTGTTGATTCAAATATTTTTATATTTATTCAAATATATAACTAATGTTATTCTAAAATTAATATTATATACAAGAAAAAATATATTCTTGATTAATTTATTTATATATATGAGAAAAATTATTATTGTTATAAACGGAAACAACTTTAATTGTTCAAAATATTGAATAATATTAATTTATCAATAATTTTTTTAAATATGTGAAAAAATTAATAAAAAATATATAATTATTATAAACAAAAATAACTTTATTAAAATACTAAAACGATTATAACAAAAAAATATGAAGTTACTTATAAAAATATTGAATAATAATGGGAAAAGTTTACTATTGATTCTATTTTTTAAAAAAATATCAAAACAAAAATAATATTTACATAAATAATAATATATTGTTGATTCAAATATTTTTATATATGAAAAAAATTATATGCATTGGTTTATTATCTCTTTTAAAAATAATAATATTTTTTTGTTGAAAAATTTAATTTTTTTATTTAATTTTTATTATATTTTGAGAAAAATACGCGTAACATATTAGTACTCGTACAAACGCACATGTATTCCACTGGTTTGAATGAAAACATAAACATCAACCAAATTTATTTATCAATGCAAGATTTCGCTTATTCAATGATAATCGGTTAATTTATTTTGAAAATCACTTTAAATTTTAAAATTTATCTAAGGAGTATTTACATATATGAATTAACATATTTATAGTAAAAAAATTAGGGTATGTTTGATTATCTTCTTAAAAATAGTTTTTTACTTTTTAAAAATTAAATGACATAAGATTCATGGAACCCAGATTTCGGCCGCCTTCTTGTCCTTAAATGTTTTTGATCTTACCGAATCAGAAAGGGATCAGCAGTCTGCCACGCGTCGTGAGCTCTTATGTTCATCGATGTTGGAGAAGGGGGGTGTACCTGCAAGGTACTCTGATGTTAAAGTGAGAAACAGAGTAAGAGAGAGCAAGTACAGAAAGAAGGTGTAGAATTTAAAATACGTGACCCTCTAGTGAAAGAGGGTATTTATAGTGTGCCCCTAGTGCTGGGCCAACGACTACATTGCATTGGGCTGGATTTCCAGGCCCAACACAAGTAACTTCCAGGGTCTACGTGGCGTAGGAAATACCAACACGTGGTCTTCACCCTTGTCTAACTGCCTCGTGATCCTCGGAAGGTAGAAGACCGATTCTTTAAAACACAGGTAGTTGCCTGATGACGTGTCCTCGCGTAGGAATCACGTGGAGAAGGCATGTGAGCTCTCCCCGTGCTAGGTAATGATGTGCCCGACTGTAGAGAGTACTAATCATGTCTGACGTTATTGAGGATTGGGTCATGCTGGGCCTCTCCAACGTAGTAATGGCTTGGGCCTGCCCGACTATGGGGCAGGTACTAGCCTAGTCCAGAATAGGAGCCCTCTAAGTCGTTGCTCCTAAGTGGAAGAGTAATGACTTAAGCGTCAGTCCCAACATCGAGGATAATGGATGAGGCTAGGTGTCGAGCTTCTCCATATTGTGGGTGCTCTCAGGGAGCCTTGTTCGCTTGCTACAGCCATGCGCTGCTCTTCGTGTCCCTGACGAGGTACTGAGACCGCGGACCTGCCCGCATGGGAGACTTTGGAGGGGACGGACACGTACGATTCCGGGCAGGAGAGGAAGCTGAACGAGTGCATGAGGTGTCTGGCGACGTCACGTGTCAGGGCAATTAATTCCTAGGGCGACTAGGAGAAAGGGCACTCAAGTTCCTAGGGATGCCTCGAGTCCCGTGCTACGATTATAAATAGAGGGTGAGTCTGTTCCATTCGCACGCTTTCCTTCTTCTACTCAGGACTTTCCCTATTCTCTTTTTATGCTCTCTCTCTCTCTCTTCGCTTTCGTTCGTCCTTCGTCGTCTCATTGCTCTAAAACCACCATACCAAGTAAGTTTATGGTTGCTTTATTTTAGTTTTGTGCATTTTTCGACGGTTTCTTCGGTGACTTGATGAAGTTCCCGGGAAAACTATGAAGTTTTCGGTGACTACACCATAACTTCTTCGAATTTATGACGTTTCTGATGAAGGCCTCGGAGACTTACGATGAGTGCCCCGAGGACATAAGACGAAGGCCTCGAGAACCTGGGATGAAGGCCTCAAGAACGTTAGATAAAGGCCTCGAGGACCTTATGAAGGTCCTAAGGACCTGGGACGAAGGCCCCGAGGACGTTAGATAAAGGCCTCGAGGACCTGATGAAGGTCCTGATGACCTAGGATGAAGGCCACGAGGACGTTAGATGAAGGCCCTGAGGACCTGATGAAAGCCCTGAGGACCTGATGAAGGCCTTGAGGACCTGATGAAGGTCCTGAGGACCTATGATAAAGGTCTTAGAGGTCCTATCCCCGTCCTCTCATTGACAGGGTGAGGTAATCCCCGTCCAGGAGGCTCCTATGACCGGGTAAGGTCTCGTAGTTAAAGAGGAACTTCCTCTAGATGAGTACCCTAGTTGGGCATTTTTGATCGGGGAGGCCTGTCCGGTGGCTTTGTGTCACTCTCTTTGCCCTTTCACTTGATTTGTGGTGGAAGGCTGGATTGATCTTAAATATCGAATTCGCCATTTTCTTCTGCTTTTCAGGTAAAAATGACTGCAAGGATCGATGGGGTCATCGAGATTGATGTGAGCCCGATTCCCCAGTCGCGCAGACCAAGGAGGTCCGAAAGCGGACTGCCGAAGATTGGGCCGGGCAGGAGCCCCTGAGCATCCACTCACGCTTTGTCGTGGACAACTCAGACGCTTACGCTACTGTCGAGGACCGTTGTGAGGGCTCCTCCTTGAACTGGTAGGTTTAAAAACTTTGAGAACACCATCGTATATGCTCTTGTTTCAAAGGGATGAGGTTTCCCATGTACAAATTCGCTTTCTGGGAACCGGGCCTACATCTTCCCTTCAGTGACTTCTAGCGGGGAGTGTTTGATTGGCTGCGCTTGGCACTTTCGCAGCTCCATCCCAACACGATCACGCTCGTGCGGCCAAACGAGCTCGTATGTCGGTACCTCAATGTCGGGACCATACTAACTCTCTTCTTCCCCATCTTCCACCTGCAACGACAGACGTTCGAGGGCCGACACAACTGGGTGTTCCTAAAGTAACTGAGGAGATTGTTTCGGGCGTACCTATACTTTGTTCGTACTTTCAAAGACCGGTACTTCGTTGTCAATCCCATCACCCACATGGTCGTCGACTCGTTGTATGACCTCGTGGTCAAGGAGGAAAACGGGCAGAGGAAGGAGATCTTACAATTGAAGTTTCCACTGGAATGGATAGAGGAGCATTTCAAAAGGGGCACGGATAATTACATAGTCATGCCCAACTCGTTGGATGCCGAGGATAGACTGGCCTACCATAAGCTGGTCAAGTTTGTCTCCGACTTCACCCCTGTGAAATGTGTTACTCCAGATGGGAATTTTATCCTCGACACCTGCGGGAAGGTTCTTCGTGAGCCACGATTGATAAACACGAAGGTCCTCCTCGAGTGCGTGTCCGACAAGGAAGCCTTATGGTTTTAGGTAGCGGGCACCCCCTTCACACGGTTTCCATTTTTTTTTGTCGTTGGCCCGCTATTCATTGACTTTCTTATTTTTTTATTTTGCAGATGAGATGTTGAGCTTGCAAGAACGCGTGAAGAAGATGACGGCCACCAAGGGTGGGAAGAAGGCTTGCAAGGGGCGAGTCACTCAAGTTCAGTAGATGTCAGGCCCCGACATGATACCCAGAGGTTCGTCCTCTTCCCCTCAGAACAACCAATTTCCTATATTGCATGGGACCCTCAAGAGACAGCGTGTCGGCAAGCCCGAGACCGTCGACCTCACAGGGAGTATGTCCGGGGAGAAGTTCGTGTTCATACCCTATTATCTCCAACCTGATTTCTTTTGTGGGGACAACTCCCCGACTGTGAGTACTGCTAAGTCCAAGGCCATCCTGGGGGTTTACCGGAAGGTGAGGAGGAAAGCCTTGTCGAAGGATATGGTCGCAATGATGCGGGTCTTTGAAACGACTTTGGTCCTCAATGACGAGACTTGCCCCTCGGCTGACCTGACCAAGCTGCAGAATGACCTTGCAACCATTGAGACTGAAAAAAATAAGCTGGCGACTGACCTCGACGAGTGCAAGGATAGGAATGCATTCCATGTCAAGCTCTATGGCGAGATGGAGAAGAATGTGAAGGCTGCTGGCGAGGAGAGGACAAGGCTCTCGGCGAGGATTGCCGAGTTGGAGGAAGCTGTAAAGCTTGCTAAGGACGAGTCTTCCTAGGGGCTATCGAGGTGGGTTTTAATAATGCCCTGAAGCAGCTCCAGCTCGTGACCCTGGTGTCCAGCTGGTCACCAAGGGGACAGGCCCTTATCACCAGGTGATCGAGGATTGTGTGGTTGCGCCTGAAGTTGAAGACGAGGACGATGGCCAAGTTGTGGTGGGTGACCAACCCGAGAAGGATGTAATTGCCTAACTTTGTTTTCTTTTTTTTTCTTTGGCATGCGCGCCTGTGTTGATGTAATTGTCTTTGGCTTGGGTTCCATATTCTGTAATATTTGAACAATGGGCTCTGCCCGCATTTTGGAAATGTAGTATTTCACTTTTATGCTTTGTGTATGCTTTATTTTTCTTGTTTTTCATGTATGTGTATGGAATGACATTGTTGTTTGCTCTTCATCGGGGTTTTGCTTGAAAGTATCCTTATGCATTTAGAGCTTCTTGAACGTTATAAGCTGACCCCGATTTCATCACCACAAAATGCCTTCTCAAATTTAGCTACCTCGTTCTTTCCAACATTGAATTGAAGACGAGCGAACTTCGGTTTTTCCTCCATTTTTTCCTCCCACCTCCTTTTGAGCCTTTCTTCTTCAACCCCGCCCACACCAGACTATTCTTCCCCACCATCTGGGCATAGGATTTACCAGGTTTCCAAAAATTTCCATTGTAACTAAATGGCCTTACTCCTCATCCTTTACCCTATTTCTCCATATTTATGTAGCTTAAACCCTCCACCTCTCCCCGCCTCAACCTAGGTACATTGGAAAAAAGCTTCCTTCCTTGTATTTGAATACTATCAAGCTTTTCCGTCATAAGTCTTTCATCTAACATATTTCTATATAGAAAGAATATGTATCATTTCCCCCATTTATCCCTCCTTGCTCACATAAATACCTCCATCACAATACCATGCTCTTTTGAAGACTTCCTCCATTTCCTTTGCCCCGCACGACTTCAAAAACTCGGTGAAAAAAAGAATATATTTTCTCTACCTCACCCGTATCTTTGCCTCTCCTCTCAGTCCACACCGAGCTTCTATTGATATTATCAAGAGGCCTTATGCACCTCACTTTTTCCAAGTCTCCTATAAGAAGAATTTGTTTTTTTTTGTTTCTTTTGAATTGTAACATTTTATATGATCGTGCTAAATTGATAACAAAGCAAAAAAAAATTCAACATATCTAATAGTGTACAAAAATAAGTTAGATTGGAGCACATTTTAGTAACTAATTAAATTAAATAGACTTTTTTTAAAGGAGATTAATTACTATACACTGTCAGTGTAAAAAGTTTTACACTGACAGTTCATCACCATCATCCAATGGTATTACTTTATTAATGATTAAAATAAAAGTCAAACTTCTTTTAACATCCAACAATTATGATTAACTGACATTGTAAAATAGTGCATTTCAATTAAATTCTTTCTAAAGAGTTTTTGAACATTTATCTTGATTATATAAAACAAAAATATAGGTTTATTTTGGTCGATTTTTGTTCTGGACTGGGCCAAAGGCTGCCCCGCTGTCGAGCACGGTCTAATCCATCTCTCTGTCGTGGAGGCCCTAATGAGGTCCCAGCTCATCACACGGGGAGCGCTCACGCGTCTCCCCCACGGACTTCACGTGCCCTCCACATGGAGAAATATCATCAGACAACTACTCACCTCCCAAAGATCACGGGGCAGTTGACCCAGAGCGAAGACCGCATGTTGGTCTTCCCTACGCCACGTAGACCCTGGCAGTTACTCATATTGGGCCTAGCGATCCAACCCAATGCAAAGTAACCGTTGATACAACATTGGGGATATGTTATAAATACCCTCTTTCACTAAAGGGTCAGGCATTCTAATTGAGAAACTCACTAGACTTTTTGTACTTGCTCTCTCTTTACCCCGTTTCTTACTTTGGCATCAGAGTGCCTTGCAGGTACACCCCCTCCTCTTTTCCACCACCGGTGAATTAGGAGCTCACGAAGTGTTGCTGACTGCTGATCCTTTTTTGATTCGGTAAGATCAGTGGCGCTATCTGTGGGAATCTTGCTTCCCCATTCTTTCTTCCATAGAAATTCAAGAACCAAAGCATACTTCCATCCCCGTTGATCATGGCCAGCCCACGCACTGATGACAACATCCATGAAACCACCTTCACCATTTTCAACAATAGTGATGACCACGATCCCAACGTAACCGTTCTCGTCGATGAAGGCGACACCAGAGACGGGGGCACCGCCTCTCCTTCCCCTGACGATGCGGCCTTCAATGCTGCCCGATGCTTCCACAGCCCAACTATCTTCAAACCAATCCTTGTGCCTCCCAATGCCGACTCGATCATGGTGGCTCTATTCGCGGCAATCAATCATACAAACTTGATGATCTTCTAACAGAACAAATGGATCAGAATGCTGGAAAGGGAGCGAAAATCACACTCTCCCCCACAGAGACATCATTCATTGGTTTCTCGCAGCCCGTCCCTACGATGACGAGAAACATGTCCTTCCCCTCCCCTGCGGAGGCTGCAACATGATGAGTATCAGAGTCCCTCTTAACGACAACCTGGGCGTCGTTCAAGACCAGAAAGACCTCAACCCGTGGACGCCTAGAAGCATGACCACTCTCCTCCCCAGAAAGAGCGACACTTCCCGGTTCCCAAGAGAAGCAAAGTTGACGGGCAGACTGGGAAACCGAAGAGTCATCCGAAGATCCCTCCATGTTGTGACAGGAGCTCTCAGTATGATCCTTCCCCCTCACAATCACCCAGAAGAAACAACGAGGACGACCCCCATACTCCATTGTCCATGGCAATCATGGAGGCTCGCTTCCCCGTCGGGATGGAGAAGCCTCCGACACTAACTACCTACGATGGTACGACTGATCCAGACGACCAAATTGAAAGCATGGATGCGATGCTCGACTATTGAAATTTCTGGGGATTTATAAAGTGTAGGCTCTTCCCTGAAACCCTGAGGAAGGGCGTGATGGCATGGTATAAGAGCTTCGAGCCTGAATCCATCACCTCCTAGAAAGAATTAAAGAGGCAATTCTCCAGGCACTATCATTCAGAGGAAAAAAGAATCTCTATGATACTACATTGAGAGATTTAATCGAGAGGCTTTCCAAGTGTCTACCTCGGACAGGATGAATAAATATTTGATCGAGCAAGGACTGCGACCTCACAGTGATTTCTCCAAGGCTGTTGGCATCGAAAGGCCCGACTTGCTGGACCAACTTATCCATAAGGCCCATGCCTACATCCAATATGAGGAGAAGGAGGCCGCCAACAGTGTCTGTGACTCGCGAAACCAGGAGAGCGCCAAAAGCTCTAGACACAAAGACTCCACTGCCCTTAGACACGAGGAGAAAATAAGAGAAGATCGGCCCCGAGAGTAAAGGGGACCCGCAGACCGCTTCACCGAGTACACGCTTTTCACGGCTCCCCGTGAGCATACTCTGGCTGAGTGCATCAGCTCAGAGTTCCAAAGAGGCAGTGTCCGCTTCCCAAAGCTGACACCCCTAAACCCAACATTAACAAGTCCAAGTACTGCTGGTTCTACAGAAGCCATGGACACGTCATAGAGGATTGCATCCACCTCAAGGATGCCATCGAAATACTAATCAAAGAGGGGCACCTGAAGCAATATACCAGGAGGAACGAAGATCCTCGATAGGAGACCGGCGAGACAAAGAAGGTCGAGGAGGCGACACCAGTCTCCAGGTCGCCATATGCACCTCTCGACCAGAAGACTTCTACCTTCCCTGCAAAGCCGACACGCCCTTGTCCACTCGTAACCCTTGGGAGAACATCCCAACCGCAATGGTCATATTCAATGGAGGCCCTAACAAGCTTTCAGTTGGGCCAGTCAAGAGGAAGTTCGATGAGCTAATGAACAAGAGCTCGAAGCAGAATGCTACCCTCGATAAGTTCAAGGGTAACTCAAACCTAATCACGTTCTACCTCGAGGAGTTGTCGGGCAGCGTCCCCAATTCCTGCATCCCCCTGTTGATCAGGGCTCAGATAGCGAACTTCGACGTCCACCGCATTCTCGTCGACCAAGGGAGCTCGATGGGCATAATGTACGCCTACCTATTCACCATCCTCCAGGTCGACGAAAGCCATCTAACGTTGCATGACGACTCCAACTTGCAGAGCTTCAACGGTACCACCACGAGGTCGTGAGGCTACGTGGAGCTGCTCGCCACTTTCGGATCCGAAGAGACTACAAGGCAGATCAAGGTAGGATTCTTGGTGATAGAGTGCCGCCCTCTGTACCAATACATTATGGGAAGGCCGACCCTAGCTGAGCTGACTACGGTGCCTTCCACCGTGCACCTGAAGATGAAGTATTACACGACTAGAGGTTGAGTCGTCACTTTCCACAGGGACATCGAAGCGGCTAGAAGTTGTTTCGAAGCGGCCAACAAGGGGCTCAACTCAATCAACATTCTGCCCAAGAATGTCAGCAAGCCATCCAGGTCAAAGGAGCAGAAGCCTCTGCCTTGCGTCAACTCTGTGGATCTCGACAACCGCTTCCCCAGCGAGCAGGATCAGGGCGAAGCACCAGAAGATGATCCTTTAGTAAATGTTGCTAATGGGAGGCTACCCCATCCAGTATGCCCCGTTCCAGATGGAGACTTCAAGCTCATCACCCTCGGTGACGACCCTGAAAGGAACGTAAAGATTGACACGAGACTCCTCGACTTGGCAAGGAAGCAGCTGAAGGCCTGCCTCAGGGAGAATGCTGACCTATTCGTATGGACCACCGTAGAGATTCCCGAGCTTGACTCTGACGTAGCCTGCCACCAGCTCACCATAAATTCGGTCGCTGGGGCCGTAGTACAATGTAGGCATAGGCAGTGTCCCGAGAAAGGGGAGGTTGCTGAAAAAGCTGTAAAAGACCTCCTAGAGGAAAATTTTATTTCTGAAGCCCAGTATACAACCTGGATATCCAATGTTATACTTGTTAAGAAATCTAATGGAAAATGACGTATGTGTTTTGACTATACTGATCTCAATCGGGCATGCCCTAAAGATGCATATCCATTGCCTAACATCAACAAAATGGTCGACAATTCTGCAGGTTTCAAATTATTATCATTCATGGACGCTTACTCGGGATACAACCAAATCCCCATGATGAAGGCCGACAAGCAGTAGACAACATTCATGACCGATTCGGGAAACTATTACTACAACATAATGCCCTTCATCCTGAAAAAATTCGGTGCAACTTACCAACAGATGATGAACAAGGTCTTCCGGAGAGAAATCAGAAACATGTTCGAGGTCTACATGGACGACATGATTGTGAAGTCACGAGAGGAACTCAACCACATGACTCATCTCAGGAAGGTCTTCGATACAGTGAGGAGATGCAGAATGAGATTCAACCTGGAGAAATGAACCTTCGACGTCTGAGTAGGAAAATTCCTCGACTTCTACCTGATAGAATGAGGAATCGAAGCAAACTTCGACAAGTGCAGAGCTTTCTCCGAGTTCCTAACACCAAACTCAAAGAAGTCAATCCAATCCCTACACGGGATGTTCACCTCCCTATCCCACTTCATGGCTGAGTTTGCCCAACACGCACTCCCGTCTTTCACGGCCACGTTCGAGTTGACATACGAGTGCGAACAAGCCCTCCTCCACCTCAAACAAGTCCTCTCGCAACCCCCAGTCCTATCGCTTCCTGAAGGCGGTGAGACTTTATACATGTACCTCTCCGTCGCGATTGAGGTCGTCAGCGCGACCCTCATTTGCGAACCCCCGAGGGACAGAAACCAATTTATTTCACCAACAAAGCCCTACAAGGCCCCGAGCTCAGATACCAGCAGATTGAGAAGTTCGCTTTAGCCCTCATCAACGTGGCCAGAAGGCTGGGACATTACTTCCTGGCCCACACAATCATGGTCAAAACATATCAACCTGTCACACAACTATTCCATCGCCCGGACATGGCGGGTAGGATGCTCAAATGGTCACTCGAACTCTCTGTGTTCGACATCAATTAAAAAAGTAGAAAGGCCCTAAAAGCTCAAGTTCTGGCCAACTTCATCGTGGGGATGGCCGACACGTCCTCCCCGACGGAAGGAGCCCAAAAATGGACCATATTTGTCGACGGGTCCTCCAGCTCGACGGGGAGTGGGGCGGAAATCATTCTTGAGAACAAAGAAGGCATATTTGTCGAGGTCTCTCTGTCCTAGCCTTCCCAACATCAAAAAACAAGCCGAATATGAGTCCTTTCTCGCGGGGCTACGCCTAACCGAGGACTTTGGCGCTAAGGAGGTGAAAATATTTACCGAATCTCAGCTCGTCGCCTTCCAGATGCGGGGAGAATACCAAGACAAGAACGATAACCTCACCGAGTACCTAGCCCTGGTGAAGGAGAGGATGAAAAAATTTGATTCTGCAGAAGTGAAACATGTTCCACGTAAACACAACACCAGGGCAGATATTCTGTCGAAGCTAGCAAGCACGAAGAAGAAAGGCGGGAACAAGTCTGTCATCCAAGATTTACTCTCTCAACCAAGCATCGAGAAACCCACCTCGTCCGTCATTGTAAACACCATCGGCGATAGCAACTGCTGGATGACCCTGGTATACGCGTACCTTAGCACGGGAGAACTGCCCGACGACCCTAAGGAGGCTAACATGGTCAGACGTCGAGCTTGTTCGTATGTCTTGATCGAGGATAAATTGTACCAGCGGGGATTCTCCATTCCCCTCCTCAAATGCATTGAGGAGTCCAGGATGCCTGACATACTTTAGGAGATCCACGAAGGGATCAATGCACAACACCTCGGCGGGCATTCTCTCGCCCACAAAGCTCTGTGGGGAGGATACTTTTTGCCCACATGCAACAGGACGCCAATGAATACGTCAAGAAGTGCGATAAGTGCCGACGACACAAATACATACACCTGGCTGCACCTAACAAACTCAAAACGCTCTCGTCCTCATGGCCTTTCGCCTAGTGAGAGATGGACATCCTCAGACCCTTCACCATAGGGTCATACCAAAACAAATATTTAATAGTTGTCGTCGACTAATTTACAAAATGGATAGAGGCTGAAGCCCTCACCAAAATCACGATGCATAACATACTCCGTTTCTACAAAAGGAACATACATTCCCAGTTTGACGTACCACAAGAAATCGTCACTGACAACGGGACGCGGTTCACCGACAAGAACTTCCAGGACTTCTTTACCAAGCTGGGCACGAAGCAATACTTCACATCTGTCGAGCACTCGCAAACGAACGGGAAAGCCGAAGTCATGAACAAAGTGATCCTTTGAGGCCTAAAATGAAGACTGGGCGAGGCCAAGAAGAGGTGGGTCGAGGAGCTACACAACATGCTCTGGGCCTGTAGGATGACCTCACACTCGACAATTGGAGATACCCCATTCTGACTGATCTACAAAACCGAGGTAGCAATTCTGGTGGAAATAAGGGAACCCTCTTGGAGGATCGAATCTCCTCTCGACGAGGAGACGGACTGTGAGGCCTTAAGGGAAGAGCTCGACCTGGTCGAAGAAATCCGGTCAAAGGCATCTCTCTGTAAGCCTCGCTCAAGCAAAAATAAATTTGTGACATGACAGCAAAGTCGTCAAGCGTGAATTACAGGCAGACAGCCTGGTCTTACGAATGAACCAGAAAGACTCGCGTAAATGGTAAACTCGCTGCAAACTGGGAAGGTCCCTATCGTGTCTGCGCAAGAACAAAAAACGGGGCCCACTACCTCGAAAACCTGCACGGGAGGAACTCGCTCGACCATGGAATGCTGCAAAGCTCAAACAGTATTACAATTAAACACTGCCCGCGACGTACTCGGTTTGACCGTAGAAAAGTGTGTCACAAACAGGGGTGCGCTAAGGTACAAGCGCGACTACTAAACACGAGAAAAAAAGACAAGCGCTTGCTCTTGTATGTGCGAGCGAACTCTTGATCCGACGGGGACACCTCGGCTTATCTCCACCATTGTCGTACCAATTAGGCAGAATGCCCAGCTCACGATGGGAAGTTTACGCCACGAAGCAAAGACCTCGATCAAGCTCTTGGCTTTGTCGACAGTTGGAACCTAACTCTGACCACTCGGCCAGTTCTCCACACGGTCAAGGATCAACTACGTCGAGCAAAGGCCCCGATTACTTAGCAAAAACAGGAAAATACAATATTGCATATTCACGAGGAAAGTAAGCATTTGGCATACAATAGCACACACAAAATATGAATATACCAATTAATAAGACACAATGCACTGAGGCAAGCAAAAATCCCATTGTTCAAACATTACAAGCTAAGCCGCACATACCAGACAATATTAAAACCAATAGAACGCAGGCCAGACAAAGTTATGTTATAAATTACAACATGCAGGCCGGGTAAAACAATAATTAAAATGTGGTACGCATGACAAACAACTAAAAAGAATCAAACAACGGCTTCCTCCTCGGGCTGAGGCTCTCAATCGCTTTAGTCAGCTCCACTGTCTGACACTTTAGGGGCAACTATTCGGCCGTCGAGCACCCGGTGGAAAGCACTGATCCTATTGGTACAAGCTGGAGTCCGAGGTTAACAATATGAAGTTGCTCCACCACCATATTAAAGCCCAGCTTAAGGGTCCCAAGGAAATCTTGCTCGAGCAATCGAATCTGAGAAACTAGGTCACACCGGGTCGCCAAAACCTTCTCTTTGGCACTTTCGTCCTCGGCAGGGCGAGCAGTAACCTCTAAACCAACAACTTTAACCCGTAGTTGGTCCCTCTCCTCCTCAGTCTTCTTCAGTTGTTACTGCAACGCATTCATATTCTTAAGGAGGCGCATCTAGGCCTCAAACTTCGAGCGATAGTCTAGAAGTTCGGGTTCCACCTTTTCATTCTCCGCCTCCAGGAGAGCATTCTCGTCTTGCAGCTTCTTAAGCTCTGAGGAAGGGCTAGCTTTGTCGTTAAGTACCAGGGTCATCTAAAAAATCCTCATCATGGCTGTCAGGTCCTCGCACAGGGATTTCCTCCTGCTTGTCTTGTCAACCCTCATGATTGCTTCGGATTCCGCCGCGGGCATGGTCAGAGATTTTTCTCCGCTGAAGAGCTCCCGTTGGAGGTGGAAGAAGGCAACACAAATCTTTCACCGACAACACCGCCCAGGAGATCAACGAGGCTTGACTCCTCGAGACGCTGCTGGTCGGCCTGAGCCATCTCTTAGACTTGGGTGATGTGACTTTTGGAGGCTTTCTTGGCGCCTTTGGTTGCTGCAAGCTTCAACACACACTCTTGGATGCTCGACATCTGGCCTACAATAGAGGAAAAGTAAAATAAGTTAATACAACGAGAAAAACAAAGAAAACACCCTTTACCTAAGAGCCTCAAGGCCTCCTCGTTAAACCTAAGAGCCTCAAGGCCTCCTCGAGCAAAGAAAACACCCTTTACCTAAGAGCCTCGAGGCCTCCTCGTCAAACCCGCACTCGATGAGGGACTTGGTGTTGATTAACCGAGATTCACGGTGAAGCTCCCCACGCCCGTCAAGAATAAAACTCCTGTCCTTGTTGACATATTTAGCGGGAGTAAAACTAGAGACGAACTCGACTATTTTCTCGTAAGATAACTGATCCCCGACGTTCAGAGAGTCGGGCTTGATGATGTAGTTGTCCGTAACTCTGTTGAAGTGGCTCTCCTCCCACTCAAGAGGGAACTTTAAATCTAAAGTTCCATGCATTGCCCGTCCTCCTCCTTGACCATAAGGTCGTACAGGGAGTCGACGACCACATGCAACACAGGTTTTACGACGAAGTACTTGTCCTTGAAGGTACGTACAGAATCTTAGTATGCCCGAAACATCTTGCTCGGATGCTTTAGGGATACCCAACTATGTTGACCTTGGATGGATTGTCGCTGTAGGTGAATGGTATGGAAGAACAAAAGGGCATGGCTCCAATGCAAAGGTGTTGAAACACAAGCTCGAACGCTCGCACGAACACAATCGCATTGGGGTGAAGTTGCGAAGGCGCCAGTTGTAGCCACTAGAAACCCCCTTCTGGAAGTCACTAAAGGGCAGACAAAACCCCGCATCCCAAAATGCAAACTCGTACATCGAGAATCACATCCCTTTGAACCTCGAGCAAATGTGATGCTTCTCTTTGGGTGTGTAAACCATCCAACTCGGGGAAGTTCCCTCGGTGCGGTTATCTAAGATGGAAAACGCGTCCGAGTTTTCAATGGCGAAGTGCGACGTGGTGCTGAGGGGTTCCTGCCCGACCCTATCTTCAGGCGTGCTAGCTCACTCGACTTTGACTTGCTCAAAGGAGGTGTCAGACTCGACTTCCTCATCGATTATAATGACACCCCCGGTCCTTGCGACCATTTTACCTAAAAAGCAGAGGGAAACGATGAATTCGACATCTAAGATCAAATCCATCGTTCCACCGCAAATCAAGTGAAAGGCAAAGAGAGGGGCGAGGAGCCACTCGATAAACTTCCCCAACCATAACACCCGCTGAGGAAAACTCATCCACGAAGAGACTCTCCTCGACACAAAAAAGTGAGCCTCCCTCCTCGGTAGGAATGCTCATGCATGAGGAGATTCTCCTCGATGCAGAATGACGAGCCTCCCTCCTCAGTAGAAAGGCTCCTCAGAGCGTAAAATCCCTCCAATTGAACATGGGAAACCTCCTCAACAAGAGGCTTCCTCGCGACGCTCACGTGTTCGTGGCGAAAAGGGCTCCCCGAGACCTTCATCTTAGGTATCTGAGGCCTTCACCAAAAACCCCATGAAGGTCTCCAGAATCGTCATGAACTCCCCGACATCTTCATCAAAAACTTCATGGTTCCGCCGGAAACTTCATGGGGTTTGTCAGGAACTTCATCGGTTCGCCTAAAACTTCATGGGGTTCGCCAGGAACTTCATCAGTTTTTCGGAAACCTCATTGACTAGATGAAAACATCATCGGGAAGTTCATAAAATCTGGAAAAAGGGCCAGTGACTTACTTGAAGGAAGGAGATTCTGGACGGTGGAGGAAGGCTGATGCCGGCTGCAACGACGAATGTACTTTAGAGAGCAGAGAAAGCTTTGAGAGACTTGGGGAAAATTATTAAGTATAATAAAAGAGGAGCATTCAAATGAAGCCGACTTCCCCCTATTTATAAACCCTAGCACGGGAAGCGAGGCATCCCTAGGCACTCAAGTATCATTACTTGTAGTCGTCCTAAACAGTTATTATTCTTGACACGTGGTCCTAGAAGACAACATGCTTGTCCTTTCAAATCTATCTCTTGCTAGAGACCAGACATACCCATTCCCTTCCGCCTTCATCACATCGTTGGCCATATTACCCAACCTTACATTTCATGAACAAGTCCCCCGCGAGCTCCTATCCTGTCGAGCAACTCCTACTCCTAGCCACACACTTCATCCACCAAGCTTAGTGTTTCAAACACACCTGACACTCATCTGGGAAGGTCATCGACGCTAGAACTGACTCTTAAGTCATTACTCTTCTGCTTCAAAGCAACGGATTAGGGGGCTACTGTTCTGGATTGGGCCAGAGGCTGCCCCACTGTCGGGCACGACCTAATCCATCTCTCCGTCGTGCCCCTCAACACGAAGACACGTTATCAAGCAACTACCCACCTCTCAAAGATCACAGGGCAGTTGATCCAAGGTAAAGACCACGTGTTGGTCTTCCATACGCCACGTAAACCCTAGCAGTTGCTCATATTGGGCCTAGTGATCCGACCTAATGCAAAGTAACCCTTGGCCCAACACTGGGGGCATGTTATAAATACCCTCTTTTACTAGAGGGTCAGGTATTCTAATGGAGAAACTCGCTAGCCTTTATGTACTTTCTCTCTCTTTACTACATTTTTTATTTTGGTATCAGAGTGCCTTGTAGGTACACCCCTCCTCTTCTCCACCACCGACAAATTAGGAGCTCACGACGTGTTGCTGGCTGTTGATCCCTTTCTGATCCAGTAAGATCAATTTTGATTAATGTCTTTTAAAGAGATATTTTGATAAATCAATTGAGTAATTTTTTTTTTAATTTAAAGAATTAAATTAAGATAATAAAAATTTTAAAAAATATTTTAAAGAGTATAAGTATGAGCAAAAGATATTTTAAAGAGTAAAAGTGCATATTCTTAGTATCTTCAAATTTATTTTTACATTTTCTTTGTGAAAATTGAAAGAATATTTGATTAAGACAATTTATTAGACAAAGAAATCACTAACACTGCGAATAAGAAACAAATTAAAAGCTCGCGTGTCGAGCAAAGTATTTCCCGAGGCAAGTTTATCATCACAAATTTTCAAGATTTTTTAAAATCAAACTCTTGTGACAGGTTAAACAACTCGTTTAACATAGTTTAGTGACCCACTTGAAAGAGCTAGTAGATATTTCAGGTTGAAATAAGCTTGGCTCGTGAGGTGATCATGCATTTTATTAGGCGAAATATCATTTATATGCAGAGTTTAGAAATAGAAGTCCTGGTTGAAATTTTAGAGATATCACATGTTTTGAAGAAAGAAAAGCTCGAAGATAAAATGAAGCTTTCGATTAAAGTGAAACTCATCAATCTTGAAGATTCAAGTCTTTTGTACAACACAATCATTCTTTTCGTTTTTATTTAAAGATCCCAACATTATGAGTAGTAAGTTTATTTCATGTTGCAATCAGGTGTAATTGATTATGATTCTATTATAATACTCTTGTTGCGACAAACATATAAAAATTTTGTTTTTTTTTATCAATATTGTTATTTTTGTTCCTAATACTTTTCCAACATTAAACTTCAAAGTTTGTTAGGGGAGATTTTTCAACTAAGAAGTATTGAATAATTAATACTTAATCTCTCACTTGTTAATACTTAACACTCCCCTAGTTGAAAAGTTACTCTGACTATTATCCACACTACTCACATTTGTTAATACTTAACATTCCCCTTCAAGTGTGAGTCTATCTACAATACTTCTACAATGCTCCTCCTTAAGGGGAAGCTTCAACATGATACCACTGTTAGGAGGAGATTTTTCAACTAGGAAGCATTGAACATTGTAAGACTTTTTCTTTCGAGAGCAACACCTTTGTAAGAGACACACAATATACTCATCCAAAATCTTAAGGTAATATATGTATGAGTTCTCTCACTTATAAATGCTCAAGTCATCACATTCCTATATAATGTGGGACTATTATCCACATTACTCACACTTGTTAATACTTAACAAAGTTAATTTAAATAATACTTTTTTCGTTTTTTATTATAAATTGTTTTTGATTTTTCACATATATTAAGAAATGTAATAGTTATGGTATGGAAAAGAGAAATTTTGAAAGATTTTACAAAATTGTCTTACATTAATGATATTGAAAAGTCAAATTTACATAATTGAAAGGAGAGAGAATAATAAATATTTAAGGGTATAATAGAAAAGTTAACATAATGATTTATTAGTATTATAAAACAACTTATATTGTGGTACAAAATATTTTTCTAAAGCAATTTATAATAAAAAATAGAGGTAGTATTTAAAATAAATTTTCTACTTAAAAGGTTCAAAATAACTTTATCTTTAAATACTACTACTTTCAGTTTTATTTATATGAGAAATTTTACTTTTTAAATTTATTGAATAATCAATGTATCTAGATTGTATAATTGATTATATACATTATGATCTTATCTGATCAAAAAGGGATTAGTGGCATGCCATGCGTCGTGAGCTCCTGTGTTCACCAGTGTTGTTGAGGAAGAGGGGGTGCATCTGCAAGGTACTCTGATGCTTAAGTGAGTAACAGAGTTTAGAAAGAGAGCAAGTACATAGAAAATAAGTGTAGGGAATAAGATACCTGACCCTCTAGTGAAAGAGGGTATTTATAACCTGCCCCCAGCGCAGAGTCAACGATTACTTTGCATAGGGTCAGATTGCAAGGCCCAATACGAGTAACTTCCAGAGCTTACGTCGTGTAAGGAAGACCAACATGTGATCTTTGCCCTAGAACAACTGCCCCATGATCTTCGGAAGGTGGGATGACCAGTTCTTTTGGAAGTGGGTAGTTTCTTGATGACGTGTCCCCGCGTGGGGGCACACGGAGAACGTGAGGAAAACGTGTAGGCTCTCCCTGCACCAAGTAGTGATCTGCCCGACTAAAGGGCCTTATTGAGAAGCGTGCCTGACATGGGAGGATTGAGCCTTGTTGGGTCTCCCCAAATTAACATTGGGTTGGGCTAGCCCGACTCAGGGGGAAGTCTTGGCTCAGTCCCGAACAGGAGCCTCTAAGTCGTTGCTCATAAGTGTAGGAGTAGTAACTTAAGAGCGAGTTAGGGTATCGAGGACCAGTCCAGGGGATGGTGGCCTGCCCGACTTACAGAGTTGAGGGTTGTATGTGCGACCAAGAGTGATAGATGCTCGACGAGGTAGTGTGTCGGGGAGCTGGAAAAGCAAATGCACGAGGAGAAGCTGAAGGGATGCTCGTGGTGTCCCCTAGTGCCACGTGTCGCGTGCAATTAAAGCCTAGGGGCGACTACACGTAGGGGAATTTGAGTATCTAGTGTTGCCTCGCTTCTCGTGACAGGCTTATAAATAGGGGGAAGCCCCTCTCACTTGCACATTCTCTCCTCAAACCTATCGGAATCCTCTCCAAGCTTTTATCGTCGTCGTCACCGTTTTCGTTGCCGTCATCGATTTCCGTCGTCCAGATCCTCCTCTCACAAGTAAGTTTCCACCTCCTCTGTGTAGTTTTTTTATGACTTTTCTGGTGAAGCTATGAATTTTCCAATGTGTCTCATGAACTTTCCGACCAAGGTATGAAGTTTCTAGCGAGGACACTGGGAACTTCTTGTGGATTACGAGAAATTCATGAAGATGTCGATGAATGTCCCAGGGATCTGTGATGAAGGTCCGGGGAGCTAGGATGAATGCCTCGAGGAGCTTAGCTCCTCACAAGTATGTGGTTGTCGCATGAGTGGTTCACTAAAAATCTCCCTGCGTGCGTCGGGGTCACCTCGACTGGGGAGCTTTGCTGTCGGAGAGCCTTGCTATGTAGAGTTATCATCGGTTTTCTTCTAGGAGGAGCCTTCACCAGGGAGGGGCCCCATGGTCTCCAAGTTCCCCCATCTCTCTCTTCGTCCTTTCACTTAATTTGCGGTGGAATGATGAATTTGATATTGGAGTTGAATTCACCGTTTTCCTTTAATTTTCAGGTATAATGGCTGTAAGGATCAAAGGTATTATCCATGTTGATGATGAGTCTGAACCCGACACTCCCGTCGAGGTCGAAGGGGTTGCACCCGTTCGTACGCCCGCGGACTGGGCTGGGCAGGAACCTCTAACTATAGCTTCATGCTTCGCCATAAATGATACAGACACCTTTGTGACTGTCGAGGACCGTCTAAAAGGTTCCTCCGTGAGCTGGATGGTGTACAAACCCAAAGAAATACACTACATATGCTCGAGCTTCTGCGAGATAAGGTTTTCTATGTACGAGTTTGTGTTTCGCGAGGCGGGGATGCGTCTCCTCTTCAGGGATTTCCAAGGGGTGTGTTCCGGTGGCTCTGTCTGACACCGTCCCAGCTGCACCCAAATGCCATATTGTTCGTACATGCATCTGAGCTCGTTTGTGAGTATCTTTGTATTGGAGCCACCCTTCCTCTGTTCTTCCGTACCTTCCACCTTCAGCATCAATCCTTCGAGGGCAGGCACAATTGGGTATCCTTGAAGCAGTCAAGAAAGATGTTTTGGACATACCAATATTTTGTCTGCTCCTTCAAGGACAGGTTCTATATCGTGAATCCCGTGTCGCACATGGCTGTCAATTTGTTGGACGATCTTACAGTCACAGAAGGGAATGGGAAGCCCGAGGAGACATTAGTGTTGAAAATTTCACTTGAGTGGATTGAGGACCACTTCCTCCTAGGTACAAACAGCTATATTATGAGGCATGTTGACCTAAGTGCTGACGACCGACTGACTTACCAAAAAATGGCCGACTTTATGTTTAGCTTCAACCCCGCCAAGCATGTCACGAAGGACGGGAATTTCCTCCTCAACGAGCACGGGGAGATCTATCGTGAGGCTTGATTGATCAATACCAAGACTCTCATTGAGTACGGGTCTCGCGAGGAGGCTTTGAGGTTTTTAGGTAATGACATTTTATTTTGGCGGGGTGTCTACTCCTTTTCTTTTGTTACTGACTTTTGTTTCTCTTTTTATTGCAAGCCAGATGTCGAACGCGTAAGAACACATTTTAAAGCTCACAATGACAAAGGTCAGGAAGAAAAGCAAGAGAAGAGTTCCCTAAGTCCAGCAGATGGGGAAGCCCGACCAGGGAGCCAATGGTTCTTCCTCTCCTCAGTGCAGCCAGTCCCCTCCAGCTAGAGATATCTCGTTGAAAAGGCAGTGTACCGAGGGTCCTTTGCTGGTCGACCTCGAGGAGAGTGTTCCCACTGAGAAGTTTGTGCTACCTCCTTGCCACACTCAGCGAAACTTTTTCTCTTGGGGCAATTCTCCGATGGTGGCCGAGAAAGAGACCAAGGCGATTATGGGAGTTGATCAGGTGGCCCGGAGAAAGACGCTGACCGATGACATAGCCACCATGATGAGGATCTGTTGCACCCCAAATTTTGACCCCTTTAGATCTTCATCATCATTTTAGGATCATATTCATTTGTTTATCTAACCATAACCTATTTCAAGTTTGTCTTTGTTAAGATACAGGTGAACCAGGGTTCCGTACAGTCGGAAATCGAGGTTTCGACGGTTTAACCAGTCGATGTATTGGATAGATTATCCATGAATGAAGTCTCTACACCATCAAATATAATCCATTGGGTCAAACATGAGTCCAATTTGAGGTTGTCACACAAAGATCAGGAACAGTGCAGTTCAGGATCCCCGATTAGGGTTTCTATTCAGGAAAAGTCAACTGTGGTTTTACTTTTGATTTAGAGATGTTCCAATGATGGATTTATGGTACATGAAGCTCATATGGATTAGGGAAGTCCACTAAAGAAGTTTCAAGGCCTCTGAAGACCCACGACACCAACAGTCGATTCAGAGGTTTTCGATCGTTCGGTTCGTCTGACTGAAAAGTCAACCCATTGACCAACAGGGTTTTAACCTAAAATTGAAGCCAAATATGTTCCCAACATCATTTAATATCTAATCATGAAGTTTTGTGGCCAATTGATCAAGAATTGAGAAGTGTAATACCCCAAATTTTGCCCTAAGATTTGTCGTCGCATTTCATTGCATTTTTATTGCATTTAATCAATTACTAACAAATTTGTGTAGTCGTTTGACTTTTTGCAGGTAAATATCATATGGCATGCATTTTTTTTCTAAAAAGTAAAAATAGCACAATTGGCAGGAGGAGATGTGTAAGGAGTTATGAGTGTGAGAGGTTGAGAGTTCGAATCTCACCTTTGTCACTTTTTTTGTTTTTTATTATTTTTACTCTAAATTTTTCTATCTTTCATTAAAAAAATAACAAAAATAGTTTTTTATTATTATTTAATTATTATTTTCGTATTTTAATTAAATCATTTTTTAAAATATTATTTTTTTCACTTTTTTCTAAATTATTCATAAAAATATCCAAAAAATCATAAAATAAAAAATATTGAAAAAAATTTTGTTCTTTTTATAATATTTTTGATTTTAGGAATCAATAGGATTATTAGTTTTTATTTTAAGTTTATTTTAATTATTTTAAATTATTTAAATTTTATTTTTTCTTAACTAATTATTTAGTTTGGACTTTAAAATGGGCTTTAGGGACATTATTGACAATTTGGTGTTAACCCTAATTTGTTCCCTATATATACATGTGTTGCCTTGTTGGAAAAAAGGGGAGAATGAAAAAAACCTAAGAGGAGTGAGTGCCGTTTGCCGTTATTTAGTTTTCTTCTTCATCCATTACTATTGTTTCTTTTTCTTCATCGTTTACCGTTATTTCTTTTCCTTCATCTATTACTGTTGTTTCTTTTTCTTCATCTTTTACCGTTATTTCTTTTTCTTCATCTTTTACCGTTATTTCTTTTTCTTCATCTATTACCGTTATTTCTTTTTCTTTATCTATTACTGTTACGTTTATATATATATATATATAATTTTTAAATTGTTAGAGTTTATATATAAGATTAATTTTTGATCGAATTATGTCGATACGATGTTTGCACATTTGTGTGCATGACGCGTGACATTTGTGTTAGTTCGATCTGGTTGCGATGATCGCATTTTTGTGTGAGCAATAATACTATTTTTTGCTTAATTTCTTTTTCTTTGCGATAAATTTTGTTTCGTCCGATTTAGATCTGGTTGCGATGAGCGCATTTCTGCGTTAGCAACATTGTTGGGTTATTTGGCACATTTAAAATTCATTATTGCTTTATTATTATTATTATTATTATTATTATTATTATTATTATTATTAGTATTATTATTATCATTATTTATTATTATTATCATTATTATCATTATTATTACCATTATTATTATTATTATTGTTATCATTAATTTATTAAAACTTGTTATAATATAAAAATCTGTTTTTTTAAAATAAATAACATTAACATCTTTTCCAAATTAATATGAAAACCTATTATTTTTAAGAAAAACTTTTTTTTAGATAAATTTAAAATAATAAATAAAATCTTTTTTTTTAAAAATAATAACTAGAACCGTTATTTATTTTATTTTATTATTGTTCAATTCAAATTTCATTATCATATTGTATCTGCTCCTCTCATGTAACCTCGCGAACTTAACAATCGCTCTTTAAATTCTGCCTTTAAATTTCTGCTTGCATGGTTTAAATTATGACATTATCTCTCTGTTTGCATGATTCAATTATCTCACGCGTTTACCATTATTTCTGTCACATTGCACACATCCGAAGGTTAGGTCTAACTGTTTGGCCGCCGCGCCAATAGTCCGTAAAACTTCACACATTCAATTTCAAATCCTCAAAACTACAAACTACAAACCCTAATTTTCACAAATGCCTCGCCGCAGGCAAGATTACAATTTTACCCCTAGCATTAGGTCAAAGAGCCGCCGCGCTCAGTTTAGGGTTTCCCGCCGTGGAATCCCTAATTTAACCCTAATTACAACTTAACAATTCAACGTAGAAATTTGGAGTTTCTACACTCCACGTAAGCGTGTCCTTAAGATGCGTTTATTCCCCTTGAGACCTTGACCACAGTCAAGAAGTCTCTAACCTCCCTTTTGAGGGGAACTACGATTACTCTGATTCCACTCCCGTAAGGATACGTAGGCACAAGATGCGATGTCTTGCCGAGTAAACTTAGAATTAACCCCTTAGGTCTTTTTTTAACTTTTAATCCCTTAGTACATATACCTTAAGCAAATAAATAAAGCAAATAGTAAACATTTGAACAAAAGGTTCCTGTAGAGTACTACAGAAGTTTAGGGTGCTAATACCTTCCCTAAATTTAACCAACCCCCGAACCCTAGATCTTTCCCCGCATTGTGTTTACGATGCAAAATAGGTTTTCCCTCTTTTGACCTTTTCCTTCGGATAAATCAAAGAGCGGTTGTGAATTGAATTGCGATTCAAACTCATTTATAGTTTGTGATCCTATTTCCACCGCAACAGAAAATGGCGACTTCACTGGGGAGTCTTCTAAACTTTTGAGGGTTATCCCTAATTTGTTCATATTTATTACTATTTGTTTTACTATTCATTTGCATGTATATATTGTACTTTGATTTTGGGACTGTTCCTTGTGTTGTGAGATAAGTCCTACGCCCGGACTAGTGACATTATTATAGGATGGGGATATATTCGATGAGGCTTATAGGGAGTGAATCCCGACCAAGTTGATTCGAGAATCTCCGCTCAGTTGAGACCCTTTCCAAAATGGTTCGGTTGAACGAGTAATCGCGAAAACTTTTTCCATGGTCGATTGGAGTCTGTGATATTGAGAACCGTAGTACCTTAACACCACCTTGGCCTTATTTAGGACGTAGTGCGGGAGCTATGTAGGAGTAATCTTACAATGGCTGCTACGCGATACTACACTCAAAAGAGGTTCTCTTGAGAATATTATTAACCCCTGAGTCAGTCGGAAGGTTGATAATATCCGAAAGATGGGCTGATGACTTTGGGCACTTTGTAGAACCTTGTTCGGCAGGTACAACTAACCTATAGTACACTCCTTTTTGGGATGGGTAGACCTTAACTCCACTCACGTCCTTTAACCTAGGACTTTGTGTGTTTTCATGCATTGCATTCATAAAGCATCATATTACATTAAGACTTCATGGAATTCAAACTCTATTTATGAACATTGCAGGATACCATGGATCACTCTAGGAAGCATACTTTGAAATTTACTTTTAAGGGTTTTAATTTGGAAGTCCTAGAGAAGCTAAGAGATTTGGTTCAAGATCCAGAAAAGTTCCAAAACAGATATGGAAGGCTATTGTCTTTGTTGAAGGTTCAAGTAAACGAAGGACTTCTTGCGACTTTGCTACAGTTTTATGACCCAGATTATCACTGCTTCACCTTTCCAGATTATCAGCTTTTACCGACCTTAGAAGAGTACTCTCAGTTGGTGGGATTACCTATCTTGGATAAGTCTCCATTCCCTTTCTTGGAGGAAGACCCTAAGGAACGAGATATTGCTAAAGCCATTTGTCTAAGGATATCCGATGTCAAAAACAATATGATCACTAAAGGGGGGATCTCCGGTTTTCCCAGGGACTTCCTAATTAAGAAAGCCCAATTTTATGCCGATCATAAAGACATGTTTGCCTTCGAGACAATTTTTGCTTTGCTTATTTATGGGTTGCTGCTTTTTCCTAGTTTTGAAGGGTTTGTGGACCTTAATGCAATCAAGACCTTCATGAGAAGAAATCCAGTTCCAACACTATTGGGTAATACTTATCATTCAATACACCTTCGAAATTTTCATGGTGGAGGAATGATTACATGTTGTGTGCCATTACTATACAAGTGGTTTATTTCTCACTTACCCAAGTCCGGTCTGTTCTGGAAACCTAATCAAGAACGTTGGTCGCAAAAAGTTATGGCTTTAACCCACTCTGATATTGATTGGTATAATCGCATGTACGATGGGATATCGATCATTGATAGTTGTGGAAAATTCAACAATGTGCCTTTGCTCAGTTTCAGTGGAGGAGTTAGCTACAATCCAGTCTTAGCTCACCGACAGTTGGGATACCCCTTGAAGGAACCGCCTAAAGGTATTCATGTGGAGAAAATCTTTTTCAAAGACGACAAAAAGCTTCAAGATCAGATTCTATCTTCTTGGAATCATCTGCATAGGAAAGACAAAGAAAGTTTGGGCAGACCTAATTGTGTGTCTATGGAACCATACCTTCAATGGGTCCGAGGAAGAGCTATTGAGTTGAAGATGCCTTACTCTCGCCAAGATCCTTTACCTCAAGGAGAAGAACCTGTTCAGTATTTCATGACTGAAGCTGAGACTTTGAAGATCACTTTGAAGAAATCACAATGCGAAGCAGAATCATGGAAGAACAAATACCATGTGATGGTCAGCAAGTACGAAGAACTTCAAAAGCAGATTCAGTCGAAGAATGATGAGATACAATCCTACAAGAAGAGAAGGCTCTACGAATATTTATTTTCTTCCGGATCTCCGTCTGCTCACTGAAGTTGTGGAAGATGTTTCTCTAGGATTTTCTAGGCTTTTATTTAGCTATTTTGGTTGCAAGAATATTATTTGTAATCTGTCTTCAATGAATTAAAAGTTTCCTTGGTATTCCGCAATATTCGTAAATATTTGAATTCCATGAAATCTTCATTTGCATTCACATTTTAGCATCATACTTTTGCATTGCATGTGTCTCCCGGTTTCTCATACTCGGTTCTCTCACCTTCCAGTTTTGTCACCCTAAGTTCTCTGCGTCAATACGACCCTTCAAAAGGATGGAATATCAAAACCAAGAGATCAACCGTGTCATCCATGAACTCGAAGATCTTCGAGGAAGTGTAGGGCAGATTTTGGAGATGCTACAAGCTCTTAGTGTGAAGGTGGATGCTCAGTCTACTGTTGTTTCTGAGACTACTAATACCGTTATGGAACCGCAACCAGTTGTTACTGTCGAGAATGTACCTCCTCACGGTCTTCAATCCGGTTTGGTGCCTCCTAGTGCTCAACCAGTTCAACGAGCTACCCCTCCAAAGTGCAAAACTCCTAACTCCGACCATGGTAAAGGACCTGCACGTTCGAGGAACCGCAAAACAGCTACTCCTCCACCTTGGCAACATCAGCAGAGTTATGTTCAAGGCTATCCGTCTCCATATGTTCAACGATCCCATGTAGCTACTGTTGCACCTCCTTTCAATCAGCAGTTTCCTACATATCAGTCTGTGCAGTCAGCTCTGGTGTATCAAGCACCGGTTTATCAACAACCTTCCAGTTGTTCGCCTATGCAAGTTCCTGTCGACAGTCAACGAGTGCCCAACGCTCCTGTTCATCAACAATCACAGGATCAGGTTCCTTACCTCCGTAAGAGTCAGTATAAGCCTTGTCCTCCAATTCCGATGACCTTCACTGAGTTATACCCCCATTTGGTACAACAGGGTCTGATTATCACCCGTGCTTTGGGTCCTCCGCCTAATCCGTTACCTGCAGGTTACAACGCTACCGCTCATTGTTTATTTCATGAGGGTGCGCCCGGCCATAATCTAGAGAATTGCTATGCTCTTAAGAAAGTTGTCAGAAATTTGCTAGAAGCGAAGAAGTTGTCTTTTAGCGATGCTCAGATGAAGATCGAGACTCCTCTCGGGGTCCCTCACTTGTCGGGTTCGAATTCTGCAAAGCATGCTACTCCTGTGACGAATCAGCCGAATCCAGTAATTATTCAAAGGCCTAGCTCGCTTCATTTCAGTAACCCTTAAGATGATATGACCGGGATCAACAAAGAATCTGGGAAAGTTATTTTGAAGCAACGACTGAAAACTGTTGAAGATGTGACCAGCATAACTGGGGCAAGCCATGACGACTCACAGTGATCATAAACCGGACATCCTTTCCATTGAGGCTCCGCCAAAGGAAACTGTTACTCTTGAATGCAAGATTTCATAAACATTTAGAAGGATTTTTCCGACAGTTCATTTGTTTATTTATATGTATTTCTCTTTGATTAAGCATATTTAGCATGTACGAACTTGTTTATCTTCGATTAATTAATGCAACGCATATGTTTGTCTTGAATAAATCCATTCGTTTCACTCATTCAAAAAAAAAAACGTTTTCATAAATCATAATGCCAACTTTACCCAATCTCTTGTTCTGATGGAGAATTAGGGGGAGGATGACGAACCCAAAACGTCAGATTTCTTGTCGTATGCTTTCGATTGAAACCCGCTGATGATGTAAGGCATTGTTTCAAATCCCAAACACTGGAGATATAAGGATGTTAATCCCTAGTCAACCCTTTGAGCCTTGAAGTAGGAGTTTTTCTTTCTTTTTAAGAACCTTCATCCTAACCTGGGGCAGGGTAGGTTTCAGTTAAACCGAGCGAGCGCTTAGACTCTTAAAAAGGAAGAGCCAACCTTCGAGAATTTATCCTTAGCATCTTAAGAAGTCCAATACAATGGCTATCCCTCGGTTACCTAAGGAGTGGGGCAGTCACGAGCCTTTCGAAAGATTTACACGACTTGTGCATAAAAGAATATTCAAAAAAATAATAAAAGCCCGCTAAGTCAAAACCTATGAAGGAGACTTAGGCAAAACTGGGGCATCCCGCTGGACTCCAAAGTCAAATCAATAGACGCTGTCCAGGAAAAAGTTAGGGAATAAGAACAACAAACCAGTAGTTTTTAGAACCCCTATAAAGAACAAGGTCGTGTGACCAATTGCCAAAAGAAATAGGTGAGTGACTGCCATGTCCAAAGCCTTGATAAGTTCTCGACCATAGCAAATCCGCTTGAGATATGAGCGTTTGTATCCGGTTAACTGAATTAGGATTGGAGAACATCACGAAGAAGGGGTGGGTACAAATATAACTTTGAGCCTTTATCCTTTGTTTCTTAAACCGTGATTTGAGCCACGATACAACCTTTAAAAGACCTAATTGAAGTAGGACTTCGGTTGAAAGCATACTCGACAAGATCACGTTTCCTGACTCCTACGAGCTATGCTCAGAAAGATTCATGTTGGCATTATAATTAAAGCTTATATCCTGACTAGTGATTTCGGTCACAAGTTATTGCGATACCTTTTTCAAAAAAAAAATTTCAAGACAAATATATGTGTGCATTAACAAGCCCAGGATAGGCATTTCAGGCATAACGACTTTGCTTGATATCTTAGAGATTTACATATGGACATAACCCTTGGAACTTGAAGATCCTGCTGAACAGGGGCAGGCAGTTTCCCAGTTCGCTTACCAACGCGAGTCTGACGTTCTTAAGAGCTATTTCTCAATGATTTCGTCGTAACACGATTAATTTGTGCCAGTTACGTCGAGACCTGACAAATCTCTCAAAGAGTTTGAGAACAATGGGGCAACCAGACTCAGTGTTCTCTATAAAATCCTCTTGAGATGACCATACCTCACAACGCAAGTATCCTGGAGCACCGTGTTTTAGGAAACAAATGGCGACTACTACAGGGTCCTTCAAGATCAAAACCATGTGGTTTCACAACTTTTTCTTCATGTACCCGATAGATTTTACTCACGGCGGCCTTCATTCCCCAGTAAATCTCAGTGTTGCTACCGGCTCCTAAACTATTGCCTCATCACAGTCCCCAGAGAGACTATAAGCTGACAACTTTTTCTTGGGTAACTCGAAAGTGTCCCTCAGGTTTTCTTCTCCCCATGTGAAGACATGATACTGTGCACCCAAGCAGATTACCTTCTCCCCAGAGAATTCAGAACTTTAAGACCAGATTTGGTTCTACCATTGATCCTTCTCACCCATGATTGACGTATTGGTTGCAGAGAATGCAGGGTATCTCCGTCGAGATGTTTATTTCATCTCTCGTCCCATCTCTAGTCTGTTTCGTCAGCCTACGCAAGGGCCTAAGCATCACATGCCTATTTCATTACATATTCATTACATATTCATTACATATTCATTACATACTCATTACATACTCATTTCATAACATCCTGCATATTTACATACATAGACATCAACATACATTCATATTAACATATTCATTAACATACGCGTTAGCATGCACAGGTTCATTGTGTCTCTATCATTGGTCGTTACCGCCGAGTAACTGGGTTCGTCCATTCTCTTCAAATAGATTGTCAGCCCTAAGCATAAAATACATATGTGTTTCCAAGTTTCCCTACGGAGCTCGATCCTCGTGGATGACGGTTACTTCAGCTATCTTTCCTCGCCAGGATAAGATATCTACCCTTCGAGTTCATTCCCTCGATGGAGTCTTGATTACCAGTTTTCTTTCTAGCTCGATCCTAGATTGAATCTCAGTCTTGTCGATCGTCAAGCCCAACCGGACGTGCATTTATTTTGCACTATCTTTCAACCACAATCCTTTACAGATACACGCCAGTTCACGCCTGGAAAATCTATCAGTACAACACTTTACAATCCTACATCTTACAGCATCGGTATGCGACATTTCTCACCTAAGAAGCCGATCCTATCTTCGTTATGACTCGCAGCAAATGGCCATCTCCATTGAGCAGTTGGGCTTCCATTTTCCCTGTCGTCTTGAAGTATAGGGAGGTTTGAACCAAATCGTATTCAGGAGAGCACGATCTTGAAATACGGGAAGGTTTGAGCGGAATCATATTCAGGAGAGGACGATCTTGAAGTATGAAGAAGTTCATTTACCCTTTAGTAAAAGAAGGAACGGAATCATATTCAGGAGAGCACGATCTTGAAGTATGAAGAAGTTCATTTACCCTTTAGTAAAAGAAGGAGCAGAATCATATTCAGGAGAGCACGATCTTGATGTATGAAGAAGTTCGTTTACCCTTTAGTAAAAGAAGAATCAGAATCGTATTCCAGGCGCCGACCTTAAATATGAGAAAATTTATATATCAGATAAGCAGCAGCCTCTTTATTTGAGTGCTTATCCATTTTGGCATGTAAGTCCCTTCCAACGATAAGTGACAGTTCTCCCTCGAGAAGCTTATCAGGGCATTTCCTATCCAAGTCCATTTATTTTGGCATACAGCCGGTTTTTACCCTGTATATTTGATACGGATTTCCGAAAAGTCCGTTCGATCCCATCACGAAGGATAGTTTATAGAAGCTTGGATGTTATTCTTTGCTCAATGCTCCAGCGTTCTGTAATCGATCTTGCAACTGTGTAGATCCAGTTATTATTATACATTCCCAAATGGAGGTCATCTCATAGGTGCCATCTCCATTTAAGGATCTTATTCTTAAAAGTCCATTTATTTTGGCATACAGCCGGTTTTTACCCTGTATATTTGCTACGGATTCCCGAAAAGCCCGTTTGATCCTGTCACGAGGGATAGGTTACAAAAGCTTGGATGTTATTCTTTGCTCAATGCTCCAGCATTCTGTGATCGATCTTGCAATCGTACGTGATCCAGTTTTATTTTCTAGGTTCCCTAGTGGAGGCCGTCTCGTAGGTGCCATCTCCATTTGAGGATCACGTTCTGGGTCTAAAAAATACAATTGGTCGTGTTCGCACCAGTTGACCATCATCTTAGAATTTCCCGGTGTTGTGCTGTGTCCCAGCGCGTCGTTTTCCCAGTGTGTTCTTCTCGTAGCGTCTGTCCCTGTGTCGTCGTATTCGTCAGCATTTTCGCACTCATCATTCCAGCATACACATCATATCATATTCATGGCATTGTCTGCATTAGTCTTGTTTGGTCCATAACATTGCATATCGCCACATATAAGGGCAAAATTTTCGGTTATCTATATTTAAATCCCTCCACCATGATTCCTCGAGTCTCCGCCACTCGAATCACCCGGTGAAGTTATTTAAATAGGGGCAACTGTAATACCCCAAATTTTGCCCTAAGATTTGTCGTCGCATTTCATTGCATTTTTATTGCATTTAATCAATTACTAACAAATTTGTGTAGTCGTTTGACTTTTTGCAGGTAAATATCATATGGCATGCATTTTTTTTCTAAAAAGTAAAAATGGCACAATTGGCAGGAGGAGATGTGTAAGGAGTTATGAGTGTGAGAGGTTGAGAGTTCGAATCTCACCTTTGTCACTTTTTTTGTTTTTTATTATTTTTACTCTAAATTTTTCTATCTTTCATTAAAAAAATAACAAAAATAGTTTTTTATTATTATTTAATTATTATTTTCGTATTTTAATTAAATCATTTTTTAAAATATTATTTTTTTCACTTTTTTCTAAATTATTCATAAAAATATCCAAAAAATCATAAAATAAAAAATATTGAAAAAAATTTTGTTCTTTTTATAATATTTTTGATTTTAGGAATCAATAGGATTATTAGTTTTTATTTTAAGTTTATTTTAATTATTTTAAATTATTTAAATTTTATTTTTTCTTAACTAATTATTTAGTTTGGGCTTTAAAATGGGCTTTAGGGACATTATTGACAATTTGGTGTTAACCCTAATTTGTTCCCTATATATACATGTGTTGCCTTGTTGGAAAAAAGGGGAGAATGAAAAAAACGTAAGAGGAGTGAGTGCCGTTTGCCGTTATTTAGTTTTCTTCTTCATCCATTACTATTGTTTCTTTTTCTTCATCGTTTACCGTTATTTCTTTTCCTTCATCTATTACTGTTGTTTCTTTTTCTTCATCTTTTACCGTTATTTCTTTTTCTTCATCTTTTACCGTTATTTCTTTTTCTTCATCTATTACCGTTATTTCTTTTTCTTTATCTATTACTGTTACGTTTATATATATATATATATATATATATATATATATATATATATATATATATATATATATATATATATATATATATATATATATATATATATATATATATATATATATATATATATATATATATATATATATATATATATATATATATATATATAATTTTTAAATTGTTAGAGTTTATATATATAAGATTAATTTTTGATCGAATTATGTCGATACGATGTTTGCACATTTGTGTGCATGACGCGTGACATTTGTGTTAGTTCGATCTGGTTGCGATGATCGCATTTTTGTGTGAGCAATAATACTATTTTTTGCTTAATTTCTTTTTCTTTGCGATAAATTTTGTTTCGTCCGATTTAGATCTGGTTGCGATGAGCGCATTTCTGCGTTAGCAACATTGTTGGGTTATTTGGCACATTTAAAATTCATTATTGCTTTATTATTATTATTATTATTATTATTATTATTATTATTATTATTATTATTATTATTATTATTATTATTATTATTAGTATTATTATTATCATTATTTATTATTATTATTATCATTATTATCATTATTATTACCATTATTATTATTATCATTGTTATCATTAATTTATTAAAACTTGTTATAATATAAAAATCTGTTTTTTTAAAATAAATAACATTAACATCTTTTCCAAATTAATATGAAAACCTATTATTTTTAAGAAAAACTTTTTTTTAGATAAATTTAAAATAATAAGTAAAATCTTTTTTTTTTAAAATAATAACTAGAACCGTTATTTATTTTATTTTATTATTGTTCAATTCAAATTTCATTATCATATTGTATCTGCTCCTCTCATGTAACCTCGCGAACTTAACAATCGCTCTTTAAATTCTGCCTTTAAATTTCTGCTTGCATGGTTTAAATTATGACATTATCTCTCTGTTTGCATGATTCAATTATCTCACGCGTTTACCATTATTTCTGTCACATTGCACACATCCGAAGGTTAGGTCTAACTGTTTGGTCGTCGCGCCAATAGTCCGTAAAACTTCACACATTCAATTTCAAATCCTCAAAACTACAAACTACAAACCCTAATTTTCACAAATGCCTCGCCGCAGGCAAGATTACAATTTTACCCCTAGCATTAGGTCAAAGAGCCGCCGCGCTCAGTTTAGGGTTTCCCGCCGTGGAATCCCTAATTTAACCCTAATTACAACTTAACAATTCAACGTAGAAATTTGGAGTTTCTACACTCCACGTAAGCGTGTCCTTAAGATGCGTTTATTCCCTTTGAGACCTTGACCACAGTCAAGAAGTCTCTAACCTCCCTTTTGAGGGGAACTACGATTACTCTGATTCCACTCCCGTAAGGATACGTAGGCACAAGATGCGATGTCTTGCCGAGTAAACTTAGAATTAACCCCTTAGGTCTTTTTTTAACTTTTAATCCCTTAGTACATATACCTTAAGCAAATAAATAAAGCAAATAGTAAACATTTGAACAAAAGGTTCCTGTAGAGTACTACAGAAGTTTAGGGTGCTAATACCTTCCCTAAATTTAACCAACCCCCGAACCCTAGATCTTTCCCCGCATTGTGTTTACGATGCAAAATAGGTTTTCCCTCTTTTGACCTTTTCCTTCGGATAAATCAAAGAGCGGTTGTGAATTGAATTGCGATTCAAACTCATTTATAGTTTGTGATCCTATTTCCACCGCAACAAGAAGTAATCGAAAAGTTGGGGAATTAAGGTTTTTAAAAGGGCAAAGCCATAACTCCTTAACCACACAAGGGTTTTTGACCTAGTTTCAAGAGGAATGAGTTCCTAAAACAAACATAAATATTGTAGTACCTAATTGGGGATTTCTAAAAACTACAAGTGTGTTCCGTAACTCTTCCTGGTTAGAGAGAACCGAGGTCCACAAGTTGGCAAAAACTCGCATTGGCAAAACCAGGTCAGCATGAGTTTTTTGATTCCAAAACCTCTCCAAATCGATGATAATCAAAGATTAAGCCTCATTTATGATGTTTATGTTGATAATGAACATTTGTACATCAATTCCCACGAAAATGGCACAAAGATCAAAGAAAATCATTATTTAATGCAAGTTGCGAAAGTGAATAGTGAAGAAAGAGAAAAAAGGTGGTTACCCTTGTCAAATCATCAACTTTAATTCAACAAGTCACCTCCTATCCTATCAATCATTATGAAAAAAAAATCTATGGGGCATACAAAATATCTTAGTAGAGTGGCTTAAAGACAAAAATGAAGATTGTATTAGAAAACTCAAAGATTTTCATGATGGAAGGTTAAAATTTGCAATTTGCTTCACTTTTACCCATACCTTGATCCAAGGCTTTTGGCTATAAATGGAACTCACTTCCTACATCACAAACACACAATTTTTATGCTAGAAAACAGATAGAACTCCATTCCTTACACAATCACAAGTTCTTGCAAAATCTCATTAAGTTTCCAAAATCCCTCGAAATCTTTTTTGCAAAACACCTTTCAAAACCATTTCCAAACTTCTTCCAACTCAAGAAACACTTCAAACACATCAAATATGATGTATTGAAGCTATCCAAATCACTTCCATATTTATGTAACAAGGTTCTAGTGAGTTGGTCTTTGAAATCTTTGGATTTTGGAGATTTTCCTTCATTTACAAGGCATTTCGTCCACTAGCTTGCTTGGAGGTTGTTTGGAGCATCTATTCATCATCCTAGGAACATTTGAAGATCTTGGAAGAGTTTTCAAGATCTCTGGTTTTCTTATTGCTTAATCTTTCTTCAAGAGGTAAACCTAAAACACATACATGCGAACTTTCCATTTGCATTTTACATGCTACCATGACTGTTTTTAAGGTTTTTACCATGATGTTCTTAAACTTTTTCAACTTGTAACTTGATTTTTCTTGTGATATTGATCTTGTATTCTTTATACATGTTTTTTAACATGTTTAAATAATAAAATTTGTTTGATTCATTGTCTTACCATGTGCATTTTATTCTTTTTATCATTTAGATTTTTATGTTTTGTTCACAAACTTAAAAACCACATAACTTCTCCATTTTAAATCATTTTTAAGTGGTTCTTTTTTCCAAATTCTTGTTTTAATGTGTATTTTCATATGATGGTTAAAGAATTCTAAAATTCTTATTTTATAAATACTTTTCATTATGGGAAGATTGTAAATCATTTTAGGGTTTTCACCCTCCTACCTCGCATTCCGTCATTTCCAAAACTTTGAACTTTATTCTTCTTTGAGTTTTATTCGAGGATGACTTGAACTTGGATTGTTGGTTTCCTTGAACATTTAAGTTTTAAATTCAACTTTATTTGTACACATTTAAGTGGCTCACCTTTAAAACTATTGATTATCCCCATGAGGTTTTGAACCTTTTGTTTACATTATTCTGGCATTGTGTTTACATATGATATCCTTCATTTACCCTTTTATCCTAACCTTAGAATTTGAGTCGCCGTGCTCACTTTTAGCGACCCGCCGTGGACATCCTTTATCCCTTTTATCCTAACCTTAGGATCCGAGACTCCGTACTCACTTTTAGCGTCTCGCCGTGGACATCCTTTCTCCTTTATCCTAACCTTAGGATTTGAGTCACCATACTCACTTTTAGTGTCCCGCCGTGGACACCCTTTATCCTTTATCCTAACCTTAAGATTTGAGTCGCCGTACTCACCTTTAGCATCCCGCCGTGGACATCCTTTACTCCTTTATCCTAACCTTAGGATTTGAGTCGCCGTACTCATGTTTAGTATCCCGCCGTGGACATTCTCTACTACAACCATCTCAACGTAGATTTAGGAGTCGCCGCACTCCATGTAAGTACTTCCCTATGAATGCTTACATTCCCTTTGGAACCTTGACCACAGTCAAGAGTTCCTTACCCCCACCAGGGGAACTACAGTTGCTCTGATTCCATTCCCGTCAGGATACGTAGGCACGAGATGCGATGTCTTCGCGAGCAAACTTTGTACAAACTTTGTACATACTTTATACTTTATACCTTTAAACCCTTAGCACATTTTCCTTTAGCAAGAAAACTTTAGCAAACACAAATACTAACAAGAGGTCCCTGTAGAGTACTACAGATGTTTAGGATGTGAAATACCTACCCTATGCATAACCAACCTCGAACCTTTAGATCTCTCTTTGCTTAGCTTTAAGCCTTGCTTTTTGCTTTGCATTTTTATAGGTTTTTCTTTCTTTAAACCTTTCCTTTTTGGATAAATTAAAGTCCGGTTGTGAATTTAAGAATTAAAGATTCAAGTTAATTCAATAGCTTGATATCCGATTCTCACCGCAACAGAAATGGAGACTTCACTAGGGAGCATCCCTTAAGAGGGTTAAGCCCATCTTGTTTATATTTGTGTTTGCTACATGTTTGATTGCTTGTATATTTGTATATATTTGTACATATATTTGTCTGTGCTTGGGCTTTCTGTATGCAGGGTTGTTACTTTGAGTGGTGAGGATAAAAGTCCTATACCCGGACTTGAGTGCAGTTATGATAGGAAGGTGGTATATTCAAGAAGGCTTATAGGGAGTTGATTCCCAACCAAGCTGACTTGAGAAACCACCACTCAGTGGAGGCCCTCTTGAGAGTAGCTTTGTTTAACGAGTGTTTTTGAAAACATTACTACTTTCAACCTAGGAGCCTGTGACACTGAGGACTTTTAGTTACCTTTTACCCCCACTTTGCCTTTTAGGACATAGTGCGATGGCTATGAGGGAGTATTCCCGAAGTAGTTGATACGCGATACTACACTCAGACGAGACTCTCTTGAGAATATTATTGATTTCCAAGTAGTTGGTGTATCGATAATATCTGAAAGATGGGTCAAGGACTCTGGGAACTTTGTTAGAATCTGTTGTGCAAGTGCTTTACCCATAGTACACACCCTATGGTTGGTTCTTTACCCATACTCCATATTGTGATCTCAAAACTTTGATCCGGTTATGTGTGTTTTGCATCCCATCTTGCATAGCATCATTGTATTGCATTGCATTTGCATCTTTGCATGGTTTATTGCATACCTCTGTTGGTCCAGTCGCTCATCTCTAGCTGTCTCCATCTTCCAGTGTGCCTTTGAGTCGTCAAGATGATTCCTCGACACCGATATCGGACTAGAGCTAACTATAGACGCAAGATGTCAGAGCAAGAAGTACATAACGCAGAAATACGAATGGAGATCGATGAATTGAAATCAGGCGTGACCAAGCTCACCGAGATGCTTCAAGTCTTGATGGCCAGAGGAGAATCTCAAAGGACCGTCATTCAGGAAGTTTCAAGTGCTGATCCTGCTCCTGTTCAATTGCCACCTTCAACTTGGCCAGAGTTTGATTTACCTCCCAACTACTCTCCACCTCTTGCATCTACTGCTATGATCGGTCCAACTGTCAGACTTGTTTTTCAAGCTCTCGTCTTTACAGAAGCCAGACCCGTGGTCCATACTGTTGCCCAGAATGGCCGAACTCCCTTTGAGACTCCTTTCTTTTACTACCATGCTGCCAGTGCTCAAGGAGAAGACCATGAAGATTTTGTTGAGCCTGAGATTGTCCGTGAACAGTTTCAGAACATAGACAAGAGACTCAAGGTTGTCGAGGGTACAGACTTCTTCAATGTTGATGCAGACAATATGTGTTTAGTTTCTGGCCTCGTTATGCCTGCT
This sequence comes from Lathyrus sativus, assembly GCA_963859935.3. Taxonomy (NCBI): domain Eukaryota; kingdom Viridiplantae; phylum Streptophyta; class Magnoliopsida; order Fabales; family Fabaceae; genus Lathyrus; species Lathyrus sativus. The sequence goes on from OZ012740.1 coordinate 528,803,996, forward strand.
AAGTTTAAGATTCCTGAGTTTGTGAAGTATAAAGGTCACTCATGTCCAAGAGCCCATCTGGTCATGTACTTCCGAAAGATGGCAGCCTACACCAACAATCAGAAGCTGCTTATCCACTGCTTTCAGGACAGCTTGAGTGGTGCTTCTCTCAAATGGTATATGAACTTAGAGCATAACAACATCCACTGCTTCCAAGATCTCGCCAAAGCTTTTATGAAGCAGTATAAATACAACCTGGACATGGCTCCTGATCGCCGTCAACTTCAAAATATGTCTCAGAATGAGAAAGAGTCATTCAAAGAGTATGCTTAGCGATGGAGAGAGTTGGCTTCCCAGGTTAAACCGCCTCTAGCAGAGAAGGAGTTAACTGGAATGTTCATGGATACTCTGTCCCCTCTTTATTGGGAAAAGATGATAGGAAGTGTATCTTCAAGCTTTACAAATCTGGTGACTATTGGTTAAAGGTTAGAAGAAGGGCTAAAAAATGGTTAGGTATCCAAAGCCGCTGAATCTTCAAGTGGTGCGAAGAAATCCTTTGGGGCCTTCCATAAGAAGAAAGAAGATCAAACCAACGCTGTCATGGTTGAAGTGAGAAATCCTCGTCCTCAACCAAGGTATAATCACTCTACTATTGTTGTCGTTACTGCTGCTGCTCCACGACCAGCTCAGACTCCTCAACGTCCAACTGTTGGACAGAACCAGTATCGAAATAGGAATCAATTTGATCCTATTCCCATGACATACACAGAACTTTATCCTGATCTGGTTCAACAAGGGCTGATCACTACGAAGGCTTTGCAACCTCCTCCTAATCCTCCTCCAGCTGGATTTAGAGCTAATCTCCATTGTGCTTTTCATGAGAGTGCCCCAGGCCATGATTTGGAGCATTGTTATGCACTGAAAGCTAGAGTGCGTGAGTTGGTTAGAACTGGAATCCTTGATTTAGTCATCCGAATGTCCAAAACAATCCCTTTCCAGTACATCAAAGGTGAAGCTTCAGACTGACTTCAGCAGGCTATCTTCCTAAACGCCAGTGTTTCAGACAAGACGGCTCATCCTTGTCCTGATTTAGTCACTAGACCTTTTGTTTCTCGTTGTTTGTACTTTCCTTCATTTTGTTTAGGTTGTTTGCCTTCAAATTATATTTGTACTTTTGTATTAATGAAATGAGCAGTGCAACTTTTGATTCAATTCATTTTGTCTAGTATTTGCATCTTTATGCTTTATCTTTTAAAATATGCACCTTTTGTTCAAAGTTTTGATATGCAAATATTTGAGGGAGGATGATGAAAACGTTATACCTATAACTGCTGTCAGTATGCTTTCAATCAAACTTTGTTGACGATGTAAGGCATTGTTTCAACTCCCAAACACTGGAGAAATAAGGAAGATAATCCCTCGTTAACCCCTTTGAGCCTAGAAGTTAGAGTTTCTTTGTTTACAAAAAACCCACAATTTTAACCTTGGGATGGGTAGTTTCTCAGTTAACTTGGTTGTGCTTTCCTACAATACACTTTTCATATAAGGGTTGCACTCATAGTTTTCCTTCGCACGCCGCAAGTAAGTGTCGAAGATGTTTTCCAAGTCAAAAGCCGATGATGGTTCACCGCAATCATTAAAGCCAGACAGTCACTCTCTTTCTTTTAAAATATATATATATATATCAAAAGAAAAAACCTGCTAAGTCAAAACCTATGAAGGAGACTTAGGCAAAACTGGGGCATCCCGCTGACTGTAAGCTTTAAAAGAAACAGTTCAGGCAAAAGTTAGGGACAATAAAAGAGGAGATCTTTAAATCCTTTACCCTGAAAATCCTCAATGTCAGATGTTAGGAGGAGGTAGTGACTGCCTTTTCAAAAAGTCTGTTGACTTCTGAACCATCATCATGGCTATTATTAGTGCAACTTCCCACCTTTTGAGAACCTGAGTGCATATTCTGAGTTAACTGAGCATAGGATTGAAGATCATCACGTAGATTGGGTGGGAACAAGTAAACTTTAAGCCTTTATCCTTTGTTTCTTAAACCGTGAACCATGCCATGCTACAACCCTAAAAAAGCCTAACTGAAACAAGGTTATTTTGAAAGCATACTACAACAAGGTTGCGTAAACTGACTCCAAAAGATCTTTGCAGATCATTTGTTTTGACATCATACCTTTTTGCTTTACCTTTAAACTTTGAGTGTCTTGAACCACCGTGTTCTGACCAATGACTCATTTACGTTGCAGCTTTCAAAAATGATTTTGATTTCAAAAGTTGCATGAACTTTACATTACCATGTTTGTATGAATACTTTTCTTTGCAAACTGCCTTTCCTCTCAAGGAATTTTCAAACAGTTGAGAAACTTGGTCGGTGATCCTATCAAAGGCAAGTTCTTTTCACAACCTGTCGAAGAATCAGTTCAATATTTGGTCAAGGCAAGGTCTTCTCAGATGTGGTTTATCCAGAAGATATTTCAAGACTCAGACTGGGGCAAGCCTTCCAAGCACCCAGCGGATCAGTCATTTTCAACATCCAACAAGCTGAAGCAATTATCAGTTCATCTACAACAGATAGCTAAACTGGGGCAGTTTACTTGAAGAATCCCCAGGCAGCTCTTCATCCTTCCTACAAGGATCATCAATTTGACACAGCTTACCAGTGTAGCAGAGATATGTTCAGCAGTAGCATCTTTGGTCCCTAAGCAGAACGAAAGTGATCTCCATGTTGAGGAACCAGTCTTCCAGTCTTGTCTTCTCACTAAAAGAGTCGAGCCTTGTCGTCTGCATTTGCATTTGCATTCGATCATATACCATCTGCATAATTCATATACATATGCATAACATGGGTGTTTCATCCTCATTTGCATTTCTCCCGAGGTCGTGTTTTATCCACGTCTTACCTTGTGGTCAAAGTCCAACTCACTTGGCACCTACCAAACAGATTTTTGTGTCGTGTCTATCTGATGTTCTTCCAGATATGACATTTCTTATCCGATTGTTCTTCCGAATATGTCTGTTCCTATATACATCCAATATTATTCTCAGATACTATGTTTATACCTTTCATTCAAAGCCATTATTGGGTGTCTGGTTTCCTTTTATCCAACGCTATTCTTGAATGTCACCTTTGTTTGTCTCTCTCTGATGTTTTTCCAAATTGAGTCTTTGTTCTGATGTTCTTCCAGAACTTATCTGATGGTTTTCTAGATATTTACCTTGATTCTGATGTTTTTCTAGAATATATCCGATGTTTTTCCGGATATGTTTCTTTGTTCTGATGTTTTTCCAGATTGTTTCTTTTCTAATGTTTTTCCAGAACTTATCTGATGGTTTTCCAGATATTTACCTTGATTATGATGTTTTTCCAGAATCTATCCGATGTTTTTTTGGATATGTTTCTCTCACTGATGTTTTTCTAGATTGAGTCTTTGTTCTGATGTTTTTCCAGAACTTATCTGATGGTTTTCCAGATATTTACCTTGATTCTGATGTTTGTCCAGAATCTATCTGATGTTTTTCCGGATATGTTTCTCTCTCTGATGTTTTTTCAGATTGAGTCTTTGTTCTGATGTTTTTCCAGAACTTATCTGATGGTTTTCCAGATATTTACCTTGATTCTGATGTTTTTCCAGAATCTATCCGATGTTTTTCTGGATATGTTTCTCTCTCTGATGTTTTTCCAGATTGAGTCTTTGTTCTGATGTTTTTCCAGAACTTATCTGATGGTTTTCCAGATATTTACCTTGATTCTGATGTTTTTCCAGAATCTATCCGATGTTTTTCCGGATATGTTTCTCTCTCTGATGTTTTTCCTGATTGAGTCTTTGTTCTGATGTTTTTCCAGAACTTATCTGATGGTTTTCCAGATATTTACCTTGATTCTGATGTTTTTCCAGAATCTATCCGATGTTTTTCCGGATATGTTTCTCTCTCTGATGTTTTTCCAGTTTGAGTCTTTGTTCTGATGTTTTTCTAGATACTCCCCTTAAATTCTGATGTTTTTCTAGGATCTTTCTGATGTTTTTCCGGATATATATATATATATATATATATATATATATATATATATATATATATATATATATATATATATATATATATATATATATATATATATATATATATATATATATATATATATATATATATATATATATATATATATATATATATATATATATATATATATATATATATATATATATATATATATATATATATATATATATATATATATATATATATATATATATATATATATATATATATATATATATATATATATATATATATATATATATATATATATATATATATATATATATATATATATATATATATATATATATATATATATATATATATATCCGGAAAAACATCAGAAAGATCCTAGAAAAACATCAGAATTTAAGGGGAGTATCTAGAAAAACATCAGAACAAAGACTCAAACTGGAAAAACATATATATATATATATATATATATATATATATATATATATATATATATATATATATATATATATATATATATATATATATATATATATATATATATATATATATATATATATATATATATATATATATATATATATATATATATATATATATATATATATATATATATATATATATATATATATATATATATATATATATATATATATATATATATATATATATATATATATATATATATATATATATATATATATATATATATATATATATATATATATATATATATATATATATATATATATATATATATATATATATATATATATATATATATATATATATATATATATATATATATTTTGTTCTGATGTTCTTCCAAAACTCCTTTGTTGCTTACCTGATGTTCTCCCAGATATATCTTCAAACCTTTTCCCCGTACATTTAAATACCCTTCTAAAATGTTTCAGATGAACCTTCAGATATATGTCTTCAATGTGCTTCTTTGGATATGTTCCGGAGTTTATTCGATGTTTTTCCGAGTATCTCTGGTATATTTCAGAGTTCATTCGATGTTCTTCTGAATGTCTCTGATGTTTGTTTCTGTGTCCTTGTTATATTTCTTCGGTTTCTCCTCACCTCATTCATTGATATTTTGAATGTTGTGACTCTTTTCCATCCAATTTCGTTCATGGATGATGTTTGTTAGTTCCCAAGTGTGTCGGGTCCCCTGTGAGTAATTACTCGTCGTATTCCTGTTCTTTTATTTTTGCTCGTGCGTCTGCATTTGTCTTGCATCCAGGAGTCATAAAGCATCATTTAATTGTCATTGCATTTCAGCATTTGTCCTTTTGCATACCATAGGATCTAAGGGACAATTTTTTTGGTTTGCTATATTTAAATACCTTTCACTATGATTCTATGAGGATTATCATCTCTCATTGCCATCTGGTGAAGATATTTAAATTGGGGCATCTGTTTCACCCCAAATTTTGACCCCTTAGATCTTCATCATCAGTTTAGGATCATATTCATTTGTTTATCTAACCATAACCTATTTCAAGTTTGTCTTTGTTAAGATACATGTGAACCAGGGTTCCGTACAGTCGTAAATCGAGGTTTCGACGATTTAATCAGTCGATGTATTGGATTGATTATCCATGAAGGAAGTCTCTACACCATCAAATATAATCCATTGGGTCAAACATGAGTCCAATTTGAGGTTGTCACACAAAGATCAGGAACAATGCAGTTCAGGATCCCCGATTAGGGTTTCTATTCAGGAAAAGTCAACTGTGGTTTTACTTTTGATTTAGAGGTGTTCCAATGATGGAGTTATGGTACATGAAGCTCATATGGATTAGGGAAGTCCACTAAAGAAGTTTCAAGGCCTCTGAAGACCCACGACACCAACAGTCGATTCAGAGGTTTTCGATCGTTCGGTTCGTCTGACTGAAAAGTCAACCCATTGACCAACAGGGTTTTAACCTAAAATTGAAGCCAAATATGTTCCCAACATCATTTAATATCTAATCATGAAGTTTTGTGGCCAATTGATCAAGAATTGAGAAGTAATCGAAAAGTTGGGGAATTAAGGTTTTTAAAAGGGCAAAGCCATAACTCCTTAACCACACAAGGGTTTTTGACCTAGTTTCAAGAGGAATGAGTTCCTAAAACAAACATAAATATTGTAGTACCTAATTGGGGATTTCTAAAAAGTACAAGTGTGTTCCGTAACTCTTCCTGGTTAGAGAGAACCGAGGTCCACAAGTTGGCAAAAACTCGCATTGGCAAAACTAGGTCAGCATGAGTTTTTTGATTCCAAAACCTCTCCAAATCAATGATAATCAAAGATTAAGCCTCATTTATGATGTTTATGTTGATAATGAACATTTGTACATCAATTCCTACGAAAATGGCACAAAGATCAAAGGAAATCATTATTTAATACAAGTTGTGAAAGTGAATAGTGAAGAAAGAGAAAAAAGGTGGCTACCCTTGTCAAATCATCAACTTTAATTCAACAAGTCACCTCCTATCCTATCAATCATTATGAAAAAAATCTATGGGGCATACAAAATATCTTAGTAGAGTGGCTTAAAGACAAAAATGAAGATTGTATTGGAAAACTCAAAGATTTTCATGATGGAAGGTTAAAATTTGCAATTTGCTTCACTTTTACCCATACCTTGATCCAAGGCTTTTGGCTATAAATGGAACTCACTTCCTACATCACAAACACATAATTTTTATGCTAGAAACCAGATAGAACTCCATTCCTTACACAATCACAAGTTCTTGCAAAATCTCATTAAGTTTCCAAAATCCCTCGAAATCGTTTTTGCAAAACACCTTTCAAAACCATTTCCAAACTTCTTCCAACTCAAGAAACACTTCAAACACATCAAATATGATGTATTGAAGCTATCCAAATCACTTCCATATTTATGTAACAAGGTTCTAGTGAGTTGGTCTTTGAAATCTTTGGATTTTGGAGATTTTCCTTCATTTACAAGACATTTCGTCCACTAGCTTGCTTGGAGGTTGTTTGGAGCATCTATTCATCATCCTAGGAACATTTGAAGATCTTGGAAGAGCTTTTAAGATCTCTGGTTCTCTTATTTCTTAATCTTTCTTCAAGAGGTAAACCTAAAACTCATAAATGCGAACTTTCCATTTGCATTTCACATGCTACCATGACTGTTTTTAAGGTTTTTACCATGATGTTCTTAAACTTTTTCAACTTGTAACTTGATTTTTCTTGTGATATTGATCTTGTATTATTTATACATGTTTTTTAACATGTTTAAATAATCAAATTTGTTTGATTTATTGTCTTATCATGTGCATTTTATTCTTTTTATCATTTAGATTTTTATGTTTTGTTCACAAACTTAAAAACCACATAACTTCTCCATTTTAAATCATTTTTAAGTGGTTCTTTTTTCCAAATTCTTGTTTTTATATGTATTTTCATATGATGATTAAAGAATTCTAAAATTCTTATTTTAGAAACACGTTTCATTATGGCAAGATTGTAAATTATTTTAGGATTTTCACCCTCCTACCTCGCATTCCGTCATTTCCAAAACTTTGGACTTTATTCTTCTTTGAGTTTTATTCGCGGATGACTTGAACTTGGATTGTTGGTTTCCTTGAACATTTAAGTTTGAAATTCAACTTTTTTTATACGCATTTAAGTGGCTCACCTTTAAAACTATTGATTATCCCCATCAGGTTTTGAACCTTTTGTTTACATTATTGTGACATTGTGTTTACATATGATATCCTTCATTTACCCTTTTATCCTAACCTTAGAATTTGAGTCGCCGTGCTCACTTTTAGCGTCCCGCTATGGACATCCTTTATCCCTTTTATCCTAACCTTAGGATCCGAGTCTCCGTACTCACTTTTAGCGTCCCGCCGTGGACATCCTTTATCCTTTATCCTAACCTTAGGATTTGAGTCACCGTACTCACTTTTAACGTCCCCCCCGTGGACATCCTTTATCATTTATCCTAACCTTGGGATTTGAGTCGCTGTACTCACCTTTAGCGTCCCGCCGTGGACCTCCTTTACTCCTTTATCCTAACCTTAGGATTTGAGTCGCCGTACTCACCTTTAGCGTCCAGCCGTGGACATACATACACCTTTAACCTTTATCCTAACCTTAGGATTTGAGTCGCCGTACTCATGTTTAGCATCCCGCCGTGGACATTCTCTACTACAACCATCTCAACATAAATTTAGGAGTCGCTGCACTCCATGTAAGTACTTCCCTATGAATGCTTGCATTCCCTTTGGAACCTTGACCACAGTCAAGAGTTCCTTACCCCCACCAGGGGAACTACGGTTGCTCTGATTCCATTCCCGTCAGGATACGTAGGCACGAGATGCGATGTCTTCGCGAGCAAACTTTGTACATACTTTATGAAGGTGAGATATAACTTAGAAGGGGGGGGGGTTGAATAAGTTTGGAAAAATAATACTTGAAATAAATCTCACAATTATTTTTATCCTGGTTCGTTAAACAACTACTCCAGTCCACCCTTCCAGAGTGATTTGCCTTTCTCAACAAGGTCTTAATCCACTATTAAATCTAACTGATTACAATAGTATCACCTAAGAACTACAGTTCTTAGTCTTCTCAAGAGCTACTGATTCACACTGAATCCTCTAAAGGAAAATCCTTTACAAACAATGTAAATTCAATATAAGAGTTTTTAATGCTTCTATAAAGCTATAATCACAACAGTGATTTTTCTCTTAAGATTTAAGTACAAAGATTCTATGAAGAATAAGAATGAGAGCTTAAGAATATTTGATTTCTTTTCAGCAAGTGTATAGCTCAAGAGTATGTAACTGAAGAATGAAGTGAGAGGCTCCTTTTATAGGCAACTGAATTTTCCACGTTGAAAAGAGAGTCCAAAAGGTCTGAGCCTTTTTGTCTTCACATGTACTGACCTTTCCTTGAAATAGATGGCACAGATAAATCCTTTTTGTCTGTGTAAGTGTGTCTAGCACAAATAAGGAAAGAGACGTTGAATGATTCCAACGGATACATTCTTGAAAACACTTCTTCAGTTTCAGCAAGTTCTTCAGAGTTTGAATAGATCAGAGTCTTCTGATGAGATTCAGAACTATGTTGTATCAGAGTCTTCTGCAGCTTGTGTGCTTCTAGCGTGTTGATCATCAGAGCATCTTGACACAGAACTTCAGTACTTGGCAGCGTAGGTACTTTCAGAAACTTCTGTAGATCAATGCTTTGAGAAACTCTTCAATCAATATTCTTGTATTCTTCTGATGCTTCATCTTCAGATGCTTCTGATTATCTTCAGATGCTTCTGACTCAGAATGTTCTGGAGCTTCTTTCTTCAGATCCTTCTAGAGACTACGCTCAGGATCTTCTGTAAGGAGCAAGCAGATTCTTCTGTACGATGCATCTGACGCTTCAGATTCAGAATACCTTCTTGTATTCAAAGACAGATTTGCTTCTAGAGAGTCAATATAATTTTAATCTGCAGTAAAACTCTCAAACAAATTTTAGAGTATATAATTCTTAAATATAAATTTCCTAACAGTTATCATCAAAACAAAGAGTAATTATTAAGAACCAATCTGTGTTCTAACAATCTCCCCCTTTTTGATGATGACAAAAAGTATCAGAAATTTTATTTAATTGAACTTAAAGAATTATAACTCCCCCTGAGATGATGAATCTCCCCCTGAGTTAAATATGAAAAAGGAATAGAAACTTCCCTTTTTATCTTGAGTAATCTTTAGAGACAGATCTTGCCTGTCTTGTAATAATCAATGGTCTGAATATCTTGTAGATATAAGATTCAGATTTTGATAAAGGATAAATGATCTGAGAAACTCAGAGGTTCTTTTATAGAGTGTTCTTATCAAAAGTTCTGAAATAGTCAATTTAGATATTAGAAAAAATAGATATGTCTGAAGATTCATTCTAGTGAAATTATATTAAATAGTTCAGATCTTTATTTTCTCCCCTTTTTTGTCATAAGCAAAAAGTAAAAAAAAAAAAACTTTTAAGAAAGACAAGTAAAAGGAATAAAAGCAGATAATTCAATGGAGAATAACAGTCTGATTTAATTAAAGATAACAGATCACAAAGAAAATCAGAAGATATTGCAAAACATTCAGATGCAAAGATAACAGATGCACAAACATGAGAAAAAAATCTAAGTGTGTTTAGACAAAAGCATCTTCAATAGGTCTGTAATCTCAGATTGTGATTGCTCTTGCTTTGACATGAACTTAGTGATTGTCTCATTCTTCTCATCTTGTTTGGTCATCCATTCTGACATGTCCTCAGATTTCTTGTCTTGCTTCGCCATCCAAGATCTGATTTCAGATTGACCAGCTTCTAGAGCAGCAATCTTGTTTGCCAAATCTGGATTCTCTGTCTTGATTTCAGATGATGGAGGTTCTGTATCCTGAACAGAGTCAATTGCCATATGTTCTGGAGATCCTGAAGAGGGTTCTACCAGAGTCATAGTTAAGGTAGGGGCAATTTGTTCTGGTGGAGGAGGAGGTGGAGGAGCATCCAGACACAGCAGAGGCCCAGTCTTGTTATCAATCCAAAATTGATTCCTTTCAGCTCTGAGCTTTGCATCATCAGAACATATGTTCTTTAGATTAGAAGCTACAGTGTTGAATCTATTCAGAAATCCTTTCCAGATGATTTCAGTCTCATTTACATCCATAGATTCAGAGCATCTTCTTTGAACAGTACCTAAAGACATCTGTAATTCTTGCAAAAACGTTTGAAATAAATGTTCAATATTAAGTCTGGGTGGAGGTTTGAGCAAGGTTTCCAGAGTCATCTGTTTAGGCTTTGGAGTTGGTGGTATCAATGATTTTGGAATGGAAATCAGAGGAGGGGGAACATATGGGAAAAATGGAATTTCTGGTTTCTGAGGAAGGGATCTGTTTAAAGCATTAATCAGATTGGGTTGAGGTCTGGTGCGTGGGTAAACATCATCAAAGACTGCATTAGAGTATGGTACAAAAGCAGATTTTGATGGTTTATCAGATGCAACTGTGTTGTCAGATGCAGAATGCAGAGCTGAAACAGCAGCTTTACCAGATTTATCAGATATGGTGGCTAAAGATCCTTCATTTTCCATAGATTTAATATATGAAAGGATCACAGATGGAAGGGTTGGTGTAAGTTTAGGTCTCAGAGGTGTCAAGGGTTCAGAGGGCTCAACTCTATCATAAAAATCTTTAAGTTTGAAACCATAAGATAAATTATGATACAGAGAGGACACTTGAGCACACGAGATTCCAGATGATGATGGAATAGATGAAGGCACAATCATCTCAGATGAAGGTTCAGGTGGAGGCATAGGTTCTGGAATTGCAGTTTTGGTAGGTACAGATGATACAGGTTCAGGGTCATGAACAGGGTATTTGTCAGATGGATTAATCAGAAAATCAGGGTGAATTTCTGATTCAGATGAATTTGAGGATGTTTCTGGTGTACAAGAGGTAGAAGAAACTTGAAACACTGTTTTTAATGGAGTGATATCAAGAACTTCTGTCTCAGGGATATGAGATGGTTCTGAAGGAATTTCAGGTTGTTGAGTAGGTGGTTCAGATGAAACAGGAGCAGAAGTTACTTGAGTGGGTTCAGAAGTAACAGTTGCTACAGGTTCAGAAGATTGAATTGGTGAAGGTGGAATGACAGATTCATTTTGTGGTTGATCTTTTGAGGTTTGTTTTTCTGGGAGATTTTTTTCTGTTGAGGGTGATGCAGATTTTTGTTTATCAGAATTTTGTGGTAGTTCTGATGGTTGTGTTGGTTGTGGTTCTGTTTGTTGTGGAACAGTTGGTTGTGGTTCTGTAGGTTGTTTTTCTTTAGGTTGTGGTTCTGATGGTTTTGGAACAGATTTTGATGGTTTTGGAGTGAAGTGTTTGATGTGTAATTTTGGTTGAGGTGGTTTTGATATAGGAGCAGTGGGTTGTTTATGAGGTGATACAGAACAGGGGGCAGCAACAGATGTAGTTTGAGTGACAGGGGGTTTGGGAACAGACTTAATAGAAGAATCATTTATAACAACATTTTTAGAAGAGACAGAAGCTTTAGTACCTTTGAGTTTAATCCTCTTAGCAGAGACAGCTTCTCCAGAGTCCTTTCTCTTCAGAAGATCTTTGGGACTCTCAGCAATCTTAGCCTTCTTCTGGACAGGTTCAGATTCTGCTGCAGGTTGAGATCTTTTCCTCTGAAGTGGAACTTCTGCTTCTTCTTCTTCTTCTCCTGCATCTGGAAGGGGTTGCTTGACAAGTTGAAATACATTTGCAGGTACAGGCACTCCTTCTCTTTTGCATTCCTCTATATACATCAGAACAATGTGTCTAGGTTCTTCAGCAAAAAATAGAGGGAAATCTGATACTGGAATCCTTTTATTCATATCAGACATGTTCAACTTCTTTGGAGCAATGGTAAGTTCATCTACAATCTTGAGTCTCAGAAGGCTCTTAGCGTTCAGAGGCTTTCCCATAATGAATTCAAGTTCCTCTGTTACTCCAGCATCATACAGAGCAGCCACTAAACCATTTTCAGTGAGAAGATCTGAGAGCAACCTTCCAAAAGGTATCCAATTCCTGATCTTCTGAGTCTTTTCCTTCACAGATTCTCTGGATGCATTTATGTGATTCCACAGATGCATGAACAATAAGTAAGGAAGATCTACCTTATTACTCTGACTGAGGCAGTACATAAAATAGATCTGCTCATTGTTGACATAATCTGGGGAGTTTGTTGATTTTCTGTGATGAATGCATCCCATGAAGATCTTGGCCCAGATCTTGTATTCTGGTTTCAGATCTTTGAATTTGTTAGAGGCTTGTCCAGCAGTCATAACCTCATCATAGACTTCATCCATATCAACACGTCCAACTGGCAGATGTGAAACACCATCTGTTTCTTCATAACCAATCAGTTTTCTAATAAGATCCTCTGTGATGATGATCTCCTTTCCCAGCACAGATGACAGAATAAACTTTGGATACACAGATGCATGGATCCAGAATTCCTTAATAAGCAAAGGGTAAACTGGTCCAAACAGTCTATCAAAGTATTTTACCCAGCCTTGAGCTCTAACAATGGAGCGAAAATCAAACCCATTTTCAGCCAGTGAGTCAAACTCAACCATGGATTCACACAACACTTCTAACTTTTCAACAGGTGTGAGAAGAGTTCTCTGAGGAGGAATGTATGGATTAGCACCAAGATTGTCTGAAGTTACAGCAGCCATTGTTGATTGAAACTGAGCAGTTGTTGAAGAAGAAGACGCCATTGAAGAATGCTTTTTAGAACACTTAGGTTTTGGGTTTTTGTGAAGAGAGAACAAGAGATGAAAATGCATATAAATTCTGAGAGTGAAAAGTGTGAAAGTGAAAACACTTCAAGTATTTATAGTAAACACATAGGCACACCAAAAGACAGAATTAAAGCACGTTGGATCAGCATTAAATGAAAAGAATAAAATCATTTCAAATAATAAATGCTTCTGACAGATTTGGGGGGAAAATCAAGAATTTAACTATTCAAATTTCACCTCAAATGTCTTTTCAGTTGTCCACACGCCACCTCTTCAGATTTTGTGGGACACGTGTTTGCTTGCATGCTGTTCTGAATTCTCTCAAGAAATGAAACGTTAGCCATGTTCAGATCTTCTAAAGATGGTCAGTTCAGATTTTCACATCAGAAATAATAATCAGAATAGAACAAATGAACATATGAAATACTTCAGATCATTAAACAATTTGCATCTGAGAGATTGCTTCTGATAAATATTACTCTGGACAAAAATCCATACAAATATTTTTCAGAATGAACTTAAATCTATCCTCAGCAAGGGGTTTTGTAAAAATATCTGCCCATTGATGATCTGTATCAACAAAGGCTAAATTTATGATTCCCTTCTGAACATAGTCTCTGATGAAATGATGTTTAATTTCTATATGTTTAGCCTTAGAATGCAAGATTGGATTTTTTGACAAACATATAGCAGAAGTATTATCACAGAAGATAGAAAGATTACTCTCATAGATTAGATAATCTTCTAATTGACTCTTCATCCAGAGCATCTGAGTACAACATCCAGCAGCAGCAATGTATTCTGCCTCTGTAGTTGATAGTGCTATGGTAGGTTGCTTCTTGCTGTACCATGAGATCAGATGACTTCCAAGAAACTGACAGCTTCCAGAAGTGCTTTTACGTTCAACTCTGTCTCCAGCATAGTCAGCATCACAGAATCCAACTAATGAAAATTCATCAGATCTTCTGTAACACAAACCCATGTTAGCAGTACCTTTCAGATACCTTAGAATCCTCTTAACAGCTGTTAAGTGTGATTCTCTAGGATCTGATTGGAATCTAGCACATAAGCAGACACTAAACAGAATATCTGGTCTTGAAGCAGTCAGGTATAGAAGAGATCCTATCATACCTCTGTAGAGTTTTTGATCTACCTTCTTACTTACCTCTTCCTTACCTAGAGTGCTTGTAGGATGCATTGGAGTCTTTGCCATTTTGCTATCAACCATGTTAAACTTCTTCAGAAGCTCTTTAACATACTTGGTTTGATGTATGTAGGTGCATTCTGGAGTCTGATTGACTTGGATTCCCAAGAAGAATCTCAATTCTCCCATCATGCTCATTTCAAACTCTTCCTGCATACATTTAGCAAACTCCTTTCCAAGCGTAATATTTGTTGATCCAAAAATAATGTCATCTACATAAATTTGACAAATCAACAGATCTTTCTTAACAGTTTTACAGAATAAAGTTGTATCCACTTTTCCTCTGATAAAATTTTTCTTCAGAAGGAAATTGCTCAACCTCTCATACCAAGCTCTGGGAGCTTGTTTTAATCCATAGAGGGATTTCTTTAATTTAAAAACATGATCTGGAAAGTTTTCACTTTCAAATCCAGGAGGTTGATGGACATATACTTCTTCTTCTATAATACCATTAAGAAAAGCACTTTTAACATCCATCTGATACAGAGTGATGTTATTCTGTGCAGCAAAAGAAATCAGAAGGCGTATAGATTCTAACCTTGCCACTGGAGCATATGTCTTAGTGTAATCAATACCTTCTTGCTGACTGTATCCTTGAGCAACCAGCCTTGCCTTATTCCTTTCTACTTCTCCCTTTTCATTCAGCTTATTTCTGAAAACCCATTTTGTTCCAATAATATTGAATCCTTTGGGTCTAGGAACCAGATCCCAAACTTCATTTCTGGTGAATTGATTCAGCTCTTCTTGCATAGCTATAATCCATTCATTATCTTCCAGAGCCTCATCTACAGATGTTGGTTCTATTATTGACACTAAGCCAAATAAAGAAGATTCAGAAGTTCTGAGAAATGATCTTGTCCTGATTGGATCATCTTTCTTTCCAATAATCACATCTTCTGGATGAGATGATTTGATTCTGGAAGAAGATCCTCTGACAATTGGTCTTTCAGAAATTTGCAAGTTGTTTAGTTGGGAAGTCAAAGGTGTAGCATCTGGAGTTGCTTCAGATTCTTTGATATTTGTCTTTTCTGCCTCTGATCCTTCAGAGTCTGTGAGAATCACTTCTCTATCTGCAGAACTTTCAAACTGCTTTGGCTTTTCAGAGCCAAGCTTATCATCAAATCTAACATGAATAGATTCTTCAACAATCTGTGTTTCAGTATTGAATACTCTGTAGCCTTTAGAGCGTTCAGAATAACCAAGCATGAAACACTTCTGTGCTTTGGAATCAAACTTGTTCAGATTATCTTTAGTATTAAGCATATAACAAATACATCCAAAAGGATGAAAATAAGAAATGTTAGGCTTTCTGTTTCTCCACAATTCATAAGGAGTCTTTTCCAGAAGAGGTCTTACAGACACTCTGTTCTGAATATAGCAAGCTGTGTTAATTGCTTCTGCCCAAAAATGTTTTGCCAGATTTGTCTCATTGATCATGGTTCTGGCCATCTCTTGCAATGTTCTATTTTTCCTCTCTACAACTCCATTTTGTTGTGGAGTTCTAGGGCAGGAGAAATCATGTGCAATGCCTTTTTCAGAAAAATATTTTTCAAAATGTTTATTTTCAAATTCTCCACCATGATCACTTCTGAATTTAATAATTTTGGAATCTTTTTCAATCTGAACTTGATTGCAGAAGTCAAAGAACACAGAATGAGACTCATCCTTGTGTTTTAGAAACTTTACCCATGTCCATCTGCTGTAGTCATCTACAATGACTAATCCATACTTCTTGCCTCTGATGGATGCAGTTTTCACTGGTACAAACAGATCAATGTGAAGTAATTCCAATGGTCTGGAGGTAGACACAACATTTTTTGATTTAAAATGAGATTTTGAAAATTTACCTCTTTGACATGCTTCACACAGAGCATCTGAGTTGAACTTCAGCTTAGGAAGTCCTCTGACCAGATTGAGTTTATTAATCTGAGATATGCGTCTCATATTAATATGCCCCAATCTTCTATGCCAGACCCATTGCTCATCATTCACAGATAAGAGGCATTTTACATTTTGAACTTTAAGTTCTGAAAGGTTAATTTTATAAATGTTGTGTTTCCTCTTTCCACTGAATAGGATAGAGCCATCCTTTTGACATACAGCTTTGCAACATTTTTGATTGAAGATTATATCATAACCATTGTCACTTAATTGACTTATGGACAATAGATTATGTTTCAATCCTTCAACTAACAGAACATTAGTAATAGAGGGAAGCTTACCATTACCAATAGTGCCAGATCCAATGATCTTGCCCTTCTGGTTCCCTCCAAACTTCACGTCCCCTTCAGATCTAAGTTCCAAGCTTTGGAACATAGACCTTTCTCCTGTCATGTGTCGTGAGCATCCAGAGTCCAGGTACCATGATTGGTGTCCTGACTTTGCTGCTAAGAACATCTGCAACGGGAATTATTTTGTCTTTAGGTACCCAGATCTTCTTGGGTCCTTTGGGGTTAGTTGGTTTACAAGTTTGTCTAAACTTCTGTTTTGCAACATAATGTTTATTCTGACTTGCCTTTGGTTTAAACACATAAGTACTCTTCTCAGAGCTTGTGTGTTTAATGTCATTCAGATGACCAAATTTGAATTGAGAGTACAGAGGTGTCTTACTGATAAAAAGTTTGTCAACAGGTTTTGGATTGCTTCCAGATGAAGACTCATATCCAATGCCTCTTCTGTTGTTTCCACTAACACCATAGATCATGGAAGCCATCTTGCTTCTGTCTATGCTCTTAGTGAGAAACTTCTGAAAACTAAAGTCATATTTTTCTAAAATATTTTCACAAGACTTAGTTTCAGAATCAGATTCTTGTTGAGTTCTATCAAAGTCATTTTTGATTTTTAAATTTATTTCCTTCTGCTCAACAAGTTCTGTTTTCAGAAGATCAATCTCAGATTCAAGATTGCTTTTCAGCTTCTTGTATTTGAGTTTGATGTTGTTGTAACTTTTAAGAACTTCTGTTAAAACTTTAATGAGTTCTTCTTTGGTAAGTTTGGCCATTACCTCTTCTGCATCATCATCAGATTCAGATTCTGATTCATATCCAGAGGTACCTTCTTCTTGATCCTCTGTCCTGGCCATCAATGCAACGTTTGCACATTCTTCTTCAGATTCAGAAGATGACTCACACTCATCAGAGTCATCCCATGTTGCCATCAGAACCTTTTTCTTCTTGTTGAACTTCTTCTTAGGTTTTTCTTTCAGAAGTTTAGGGCAGTCATTCTTGTAGTGCCCAGGTTCTTTGCACTCATAACACACCACATCTTTCTTGGCAGATCTTCTGTGACTAGAAGATTCTTTTCTGTTTTCAGATCTTCTGAAGTTGTTAAACTTCTTTCCCTTGTGCTTCCAGAGTTTGTTAATCCTTCTGGACAGCATGGACAACTCATCTTCTTCTTCAGAAGAAGATTCTTCAGAGCTTTCTTGAATAACCTGCAAAGCTTTAGCAGTTTTGTTAGATTTTAAAGCTATGGATTTACCTTTATCTTTCTTCTGGGGTTCATCTTCCTCCAGCTCAATTTCATGGCTTCTCAAAGAACTGATAAGTTCTTCTAAGGAGATCTTGTTCAGATCTTTTGCCATCTTTAATGCAGTCACCATTGGTCTCCATCTGGTGGGAAGACTTCTGATGATTTTCTTGACATGATCTGACGTTGAATAACCCTTGTCCAGAACTTTCAGACCAGCTGTAAGAATCTGAAATCTAGAAAACATAGTTTCTACATTTTCAGAGTCTTCCATTTTAAATGCCTCATACTTCTGTATGAGCGCCAGAGCCTTTGTCTCTTTAACCTGAGAGTTTCCCTCATGAGTCATTTTGAGTGATTCAAACATGTCATGAGCAGTATCTCTGTTAGTAATCTTCTCATACTCAGTATGAGAGATTGCATTAAGCAATATAGTTCTGGCTTTGTGGTGATTCTTGAAGTCTCTTTTCTGCACTTCAGTCATTGATTTTCTATCAATCTTTTTGCCATCCTCTCCAGTAGGATGTACATATCCATCAATGACCAAATCCCAAAGATCAGCATCATACCCAAGAAAAAAACTTTCTATTCTATCTTTCCAATAGTCAAATTTTTCTCCATCAAACATTGGAGGTTTGGTACTGATCCTATCCTTCTCTTCATATTTATTGTTGATTGAATTATCAGCCATGATAACAAATAAATATATAGATCAAAGTATATCTCCTCTGGATCTTTACTGACACTGTTAAGTGATAGCACACTCAGAACCGGAGCTCTGATACCAACTGAAGGTGAGATATAACTTAAAAGGGGGGGTTGAATAAGTTTGGAAAAATAATACTTGAAATAAATCACACAATTATTTTTATCCTGGTTCGTTAAACAACTACTTCAGTCCACCCTTCCAGAGTGATTTGCCTTTCTCAACAAGGTCTTAATCCACTATTAAATCTAACTGATTACAATAGTATCACCTAAGAACTACAGTTCTTAGTCTTCTCAAGAGCTACTGATTCACACTGAATCCTCTTAAGGAAAATCCTTTACAAACAATGTAAATTCAATATAAGAGTTTTTAATGCTTCTATAAAGCTATAATCACAACAGTGATTTTTCTCTTAAGATTTAAGTACAAAGATTCTATGAAGAATAAGAATGAGAGCTTAAGAATATTTGATTTCTTTTCAGCAAGTGTATAGCTCAAGAGTATGTAACTGAAGAATGAAGTGAGAGGCTCCTTTTATAGGCAACTGAATTTTCCACGTTGAAAAGAGAGTCCAAAAGGTCTGAGCCTTTTTGTCTTCACATGTACTGACCTTTCCTTGAAATAGATGGCACAGATAAATCCTTTTTGTCTGTGTAAGTGTGTCTAGCACAAATAAGGAAAGAGACGTTGAATGATTCCAACGGATACATTCTTGAAAACACTTCTTCAGTTTCAGCAAGTTCTTCAGAGTTTGAATAGATCAGAGTCTTCTGATGAGATTCAGAACTATGCTGTATCAGAGTCTTCTGCAGCTTGTGTGCTTCTAGCGTGTTGATCATCAGAGCATCTTGACACAGAACTTCAGTACTTGGCAGCGTAGGTACTTTCAGAAACTTCTGTAGATCAATGCTTTGAGAAACTCTTCAATCAATATTCTTGTATTCTTCTGATGCTTCATCTTCAGATGCTTCTGATTATCTTCAGATGCTTCTGACTCAGAATGTTCTGGAGCTTCTTTCTTCAGATCCTTCTGGAGACTACGCTCAGGATCTTCTGTAAGGAACAAGCAGATTCTTCTGTACGATGCATCTGACGCTTCAGATTCAGAATACCTTCTTGTATTCAAAGACAGATTTGCTTCTAGAGAGTCAATATAATTTTAATCTGCAGTAAAACTCTCAAACAAATTTTAGAGTATATAATTCTTAAATATAAATTTCCTAACAGTTATCATCAAAACAAAGAGTAATTATTAAGAACCAATCTGTGTTCTAACACTTTATACTTTATACCTTTAAACCCTTAGCACATTGTCCTTTAGCAAGAAAATTTTAGCAAACACAAATACTAACAAGAGGTTCCTGTAGAGTACTACAGATGTTTAGGATGTGAAATACCTACCATATGCATAACCAACCCCCGAACCTTTATATCTCTCTTTGCTTATCTTTAAGCCTTGCTTTTTGCTTTGCATTTTTATAGGTTTTTCTTTCTTTAAACCTTTCCTTTTTGGATAAATTAAAGTCCGGTTGTGAATTTAAGAATTAAAGATTCAAGTTAATTCAATAGCTTGATATCCGATTATCACCACAACAGGATCTTTTCGACGACCTTGGTATTGAATGACGAAACAAGCCCTACCTCCGAGCTGAAGAAGTTGCGCAATGAGAATTCTGTCCTCGAAGAAGAGAATAACAAAGCGGAGAGCGACATATAGGAGGCCCAGACGAGGTGCGAGAATCATGTGCGCCTCCTCCACGAGATGAACGAGATGACTAAAGAGCTGAAGGGAGTAAAGAAGGAGCATGATCGATTGCAGACCAAGGTGGACGAGCTAGAGACCGAAGTCAAGACCACTAAGGATGAGGCTGCCGAGGAGAGGCTCCTTTTGTCATGAGCTGACCTGGTGTCGAGGATCCGGGAACTCGCGCAGGACTGTGTAAGGGCTCTCGAGGTGGGCTTTAGCTGCGCTGTGGAGAAGCTACGTGTAACACCCCGTTTTATTTAATATTATATTAATATTTTCGAGTTACCGTTTGACGTTTATTTTGCGACGAGAATATTTATACTAACTGATATATCTGTTAATATATTTGGCGACGTATTATTCAGACCGGTAATTATTTTATTCGGTCCGATAATTATTTTGAGGGACCGGTAATTATTTTATTCGGTCCGATATTTGTTTTGAGGGACCGGTAATTATTTTATTCGGTCCGATATTTGTTTTGAGAGACCGGTAATTATTTTGTTCGGTCCGATTTTCATTCCGTTCGGTTCGGTAAAATATTATTCGGACTGATACTTAATTATTTGGAGTTATTTTAATTATTTAGGTTAATAATATTATTTAGTGTTATGAGTAGTATATTTTAAGAGGGGCTAGTTGGTAATTTGAATTATGTCTTGCTACTAAACAAAACCAAATACACCTTGTTTTATGTCATAACTCACAAAACACACTTAGAGGCATTAGAGAGAGCTAAAGGGTCTTGGAGAAGAGAAGAAGAACAAGAACACAGAGCTTGGGTTTTGGGTTGGTTGAATCATCAAGAATCATTTCAAGTATATAAGGTAAGGGGTTTGATTTTCCAATGCTTATAGTTAGAGTTTGATTTGGTATATTTTGATTTGGGATAAAATTGTTTTTTAGGGTTTATGAGTTGTGTTGAGTGAATTTGATAGAGGTTAGAGGAATTGATTTAGGTGTTATTGTTGTTGTTAGATTGTTATTGAATTAATTAAGAAGAATTAAATTAGAAAAGAAAAAACTAATTATATTAAAGTTATAAAATAAAAAAAAAAATTATGCAGTAAGTAAAACTTAGCAGAAACTGTTTCTGCTAAAGTTTTATTTCTATTACTTAATATATTAAATAATTATATTAATTAAATATAAATATGAAATAAGTTAGCCAATTTAATTTGGAACCCAATTATGTTCTGATTTTTCGATTTCGGCAATTTCGGCGACGGAGCTAGTTACTCCGAATTGGACGAAAATTGACGTGCTAACTAACTTTGACGTGTAGAACGTCGTGGTGAGGTTAGTTTTTAGAGATTACGAGTTTTTAACGGAGTGACCCGAAATAGGCCAATTTACGGTTAATTCTAAACGGGTTGCGTTTTAGTCGGTTTAAGTCGCGTATGGACAATCCGATTGCGACATTGATAATTATGATTAATGCCGATTATTATGAATGACTTTTGCGACGATTATTGATGTTTGATTATTTTTCCATGTTTGGAATGAAGTGAATTATTTGGTGATGATGTGGTGTGATTAAACATGATGTTTGCGACGGTTTATTTATAATGAATACTTGATGATATGCGATGCGATGATATGTTATCTTGATGTGGATAAGTATGGCGACGTGGGCTTTATGCCAATCTTGATGCGCGATGATGATGTTTTTGTTGTGTCGTGTTTGTGATGTCGTGTTGTCAAGTCACATACATTGCATTGGCGACGAGGGCTTTTATGCCAAAGCGACGATGGGCTTTATGCCAAATTTCCCTAATTATGGACAAAGCGACGGGTACCACATGCATAACATAGTCGTGTCTCATGGAGTCGGTTATGTTTATTTTTTAGTCTTTTGGCATTGAGTTTTATTTGATGACTTATGATGAATTGTGATGTTGTATGATACTTTGTTTTGTGATCATTTTTATGTTAAACATAAAGTGATTATGATGTGATAAATTCATGAGGATTATGCGATGAATATAACATGACGGTAAAGCAACGATATGAATTTATGGCGATGGAGTTTATATCTTGTTTTGATATGATTATGGCGAGTATGTGACGAAATTAAAGTGTTAATTCTATACACTAAATGATGATTTAAAGTGTGTGAGATTTGGATATGTGTTAATATATTCTTATTAATCCTATATCATTTATGATTCCAAACTATTCATATTTTTCATCATGCCTTTAATTATATGTTTTGGAGTATCTCACCCTTTACTTGTCTCGTCGTTGCCTTTATATTGGTAACGTGCAGGTGATCCACGAGGATGATGTGGATTAGCTCAAGTCTCTTTATTTTGAGTCGCTCTGCTCTGATAGTAGTAACACTCGGGATTTGGGCGACGTTATTATTTTGGATATGATAGTTTATGTATACTATTTTATGACTTTATGAATTTATGTATTGATGATAACTTGTTGATGCGTATATTTTGTGAATACATCCGCTGTGCTGTGAATATTCATATGGTTATATGATGTTAATGATATGAATCGGTATATCCGACTTTTTATTTTTTGTGATGTGCATTATAATGCAAAGTGATGAAAATGAATATGTGATACCTCAATTTATGTTTGGATGAAATTTTGAAACTTTGATTTTATTATTTATTGTAAGGGGTTGAATTGGGGTGTTACACTACGGATCGTGATTTCGGACGTCCAGTTCGTCACCAAAGAGACATACCCTTATCATCAAGTTGTCAAGGGTCGTGTGGTCGCGCCACCAAACAAGGAGGAAGACGACGACCAAGCTATGGTGGGTGACCAACCCGAGGAAAATGAAGTTGTTTAGTGTTTTTGTTATATTTATGTTTTCTGGCATGCGCGCCATATTTGATGTAGTTGTCTCTGGCATGCGTGTCATGTTTTATAACCTTTGAACAATGGGCTCTGCCCGCACTTTGAAAATGCTATATTCTATTTTTATGTTGTGTGTGCTCTTATTTTTCTTGTTTTTCATGTGTATGGAATAATGAGGTGTATGTTTGTTACCGGGATTTTTACTCGACCTGTATTGTGACGGACCGTGCAAAGCTGATATTCGATCTATGACAAAGCTAAGACCTTGGTTGAGGTCTCTGCCTGCGGCGAGAAATTTCCATCGCGAGCTAGGTGTTCTGTCTTTCTGGTACAACAACGGTGGAGCTCAGTTGAGGGGTCCCCATTGGATCAAGAGTCTTCTCGCACACACAAAGGTCAAACCCTTATCTTTTTGTTTTGAATTTAGGAGTCGCGCCTATACCATGCCGCGCCCCTGTGGTCGCGACGCTAGTGGGTCGCGGGTAGCGTCTAATTGTAGTATTGCTTGAGCTTTTCTGTGTTCCGCAGTCGAGCAAGTTCTTCCCGATACAGGTTTCTGAGGTAATAGGCCTCGTTTCCTGTTTTGTCTCAGACACAGTAGGGGCCTTAGTTTGCGGCAAGTTTTCCCTCGCGCGAGTTCTTCTGATTCCTTCGTAGAACCAGGCTGCCCACTTGGAACTCGCGCTTGATAACTTTTTTGTCATGCCACAAAGTTTTATTTCAGCGAGGATTCTCGTAGGGATTCCCCTGACCTAATTTCCTCGACTATGTTGAATTCCTCCCTTAAGGCCTCGTCGTTTGCCTCCTCGTTTAGGGGGGACTCGGTTCTCCTGGAAGGTTCTCTTATTTCCACCAGGATTACTGCCTCATTTCTGTAGGTCATGCGAAATGGGGTCTCCCCAGTTGTTGAGTTCGGGGTAGTCCTGTAGGCTCAGAGCATTCTGTATAGCTCCTCAACCCACCTCTTCTTGGTGTCTCCCAACCTTCGCTTCAATCTATGCAGAATCACTCTGTTCGCGGCTTCGAACTGCCCGTTCGTCTGCGGGTATTTGACTGATGTGAAGTGTTGCTTTGTGCCCAGCCTGGTAACGAAGTCCTGGAAGTTCCTGTCAGTGAACTGAGTCCCGTTGTCAGTGACGATGGCCTGGGGCATGCCGAACTAGGCGAGGATATTCCTCTTGTAGAAGCGGATTATGTTTTGGGTCGTAATTTTGGCCAATGCTTCGGCCTCTATCCATTTAGTGAAGTAGTCGACACCGAATATCAAATACTTGTTCTGATATGATCCTATGGTGAAGGGCCCGAGGATGTCCATCCCCCACCAGGAAAATGGCCACAGGGACGAGAGTGTTTTGAGCTCGTTTGGCGGGGCCATGTGCATGTCCCTGTGCCATTGACATTTGTCGCATTTCTTGACGTGCTCTTTGGCGTCTTGCTGCATGGTGGGCCAATAGTATCCTGCTCGTAGAGCCTTACGGGCAAGTGATCTTCCGCCGAGGTGCTGGGCATTGATTCCTTCATGGATCTCTTGGAGTACGCTCGGTATCTTGGATTCGTCCATGCATTTAAGGAGGGGAATAGAGAATCCCCTCCAGTACAATTTATCCTCGACCAAGACACATGAGCAGGCTCGGCGCCTGGCCACTTCCGCCTCTTTGGCATCGTCGGGCAGTTGCCCCATGCTGAGATAGGTGTATACAGGGGTCATCCAGCAGTTACTGTCGCTGATAGCATTAACCTTGATAGTCATTATGTCCTTCTTGATGCTGGGGCGAGAAAGAACCTCCTGGATTATGGATTTCTTTTCGCCTTTTCTCTTCGTGCTCGCTAGTTTTGACAGGATATCTTCCCTGGTGTTGCGTTCGCGTGGAACGTGTCATACATCTGTAGAATCGAAGCTTTTCATATTTTCTTTTACCAAGGAAAGGTACTCGACGAGGTTGTCATTCTTGGCTTGGTACTCTCCCCGTACCTAGGAGGCCACGAGTTGGGAGTCAGTAAAGATTTTCACCTCCTTTGCGCTAAGGTCTTCGACCAGGCGGAGTCCTACGAGGAACGCCTCATACTCGGCTTGGTTGTTCGATGTTGGGAATGCCAAGGCGAGAGAGACTTCTATCAGGATGCCCTCTTTGTTTTCCACTTCTTGTCGAGCTAGAGGCACCATCGATGAAGATGATCCATTTATGCGTCCCTAGGGTCGGGGACTCTGTGGAAGTCATCTCCGTGAAGAAGTCGGCCAGGACCTGTGCCTTGAGGGATTTTCTGCTCTCGTATTGGGCGTCAAATTCTGAGAGTTCGAGCGATCATCTAAGCATTCTTCCTGACATGTCCAGCCGTCCGAGCAGTTGTTTGACGGGCTGGTCAGTTCTGACCATGATTGTGTGGGCCAATAAGTAATGTCGTAACCTCTTGGCCACGTTGATGAGGGCCAGAGCGACCTTCTCGATCTTCTGGTATCTGAGCTTGGGACCTTAGAGGGCTTTGCTCGTGAAGTATATCGGCTTCTTCCCTTCATGGGTCTCGCAGATCAGCGCTGCAGTGACGACCTCCATAGCAACGGGAAGATATAGGTAGAGGGTTTCCTTGACCTCGGGCCTCGACAATACTGGTGGTTCTGAGAGGACTTGTTTGAGGTAGAGGAGGGCCTGATCGCACTCCTCGGTCCATTTAAATGCGGCCTCCTTACGCAGAAGCTTAAAGAAGGGGAGGGCGTGTTGGGCAGACTTGGCGATGAAGCGTGACAACGACGCGAGCATCCCGTTTAGTGACTGGGTGAACTTCTTTATGTTCGATGTGACAAAATCGGAGAAAGCCATGCACTTGTATGGGCTTTCCTCTATTCCTTGTTCCGTTAGGTAGAACCCGAGGAATTTTCCTACTCGTACGCCGAAGGTGCACTTCTCAAGGTTGAACCTTATCCTGCACTTTCTCGCCGTCTCGAAGACCTTCTTGAGATGGGTTGTGTGGTCAACTCTTCTCTTGACTTCACGATCATGTCGTCCATGTAAACATCGAGCATGTCCCTGATTTCTCCTCGGAAGACCTTGTTTATCATCCGCTGGTAGGTCGCTGTCATACCCCAAATTTGTCCTATCCTGTATAATTTCCATCTGTATGTCCATCCATTAACCTTATTCAAAAATCCCAAAAATGTGTTGTTCATCATAGGATATCAAGGCTAGGGTATGCATGTTTTAAGTGGAGTGTGTTTGAGGTTTCAGTCAGGGTTTTTGTGCCAAGTCAAATCAGTTGTGAATGGATAAAACTCTCAGGGTTTGACAAGTTATCAATGTTTCATGGTGGAGAATCATCAGTATCACTTTCATTTTTCAATTAAGGTTTGGTTATGGTTTTTTGATTTCAAGGGCATTTTCAGGCTCAAGGAATTTCATATTGAAGGCTTTAGTTTATCAATATTCAAGTGGCCAGATTCAGATTGATTCATTGATTCAAGGATCTAGTCTATTCCCCAATTCAGGATAACTTAAGATTGGTTCATGATGGATTTATTGAAGTTCCATTCACTTTTGTTGAAAATTCAACCAGTGTAATTTGTTTATTGAAGATATTTGGATCAAACATTGGAATTGCAAGTTTTGATTTTCATAAATTTTAATCAAGAATTAAAAGCAAGAATTCTCATGACTAAGGTCCAAGCAATGTGAAAGAGTAATATGGAGGGTGTAAAAAGCCTATTTTTATTTACAAGCCCAACTCACCAAAAATGCTACACATTTATTACAAAAAAAAAAACAAGACCACATATGACTCATAAGCTTACAACTCAAGTCCATTACATTTTTTTCAAGGCCCATTTCATAAAGAGTCCATTTTGAAAATAAAAAAATATATACAACAAGAACAAGTAACAATATCAGTTACTACTACAAACTTCAGCTGCTACAAAGCCAACACAACCTCGAGCTGCCTTCACAAAAACTCACCAAGCCCACTGCAAGTTACAACCCTATATTCCAAGTTGACCCACCCATCATAATTGCGTTGACCCCATACAACTTTTTGAGCCACCTGTGGTACTTCGAGTATCCTCTATCCTGCAACACCACGCATCATGCCATTATGATGAAGAAACCGAGTCACTTCATACAAGCCTGTGTGAAAATGAAATTCTATATCACGTAAAAACTACAGTACGATAAAACCGTCACAAATACATTTCACACAGAACAACCAAGCCAAAACGACCTCACCGACCTACAGCTTACGAACTGCAACAGCTTGTGAATACACACTCAATATGCGGACCTTCCAAATCGTTCCAATACGTCATAAACCAAAATATAAATCCACAAAACGAAACAACAATTGAACCTCCACACCCTCTATAAATATCACACACGCTTTCATAATTGAGAAAAAGGAGGTTGAGGGAACCATGAAAAATCTGTTGAATTCTCCCCTTAATTCTTCATCTTCATCCTTTCCCAAACCTCACTCTTAACAACTCGATCCAAAAACGAACCCTCAAATCCTCAACCATTCTTTCCCTTATCAACAGCAACACATTCAAACCCAATCAAATCAGAACAAAACTAGATAGAAGAATAGAAGGAGAAGGGAGTCTGAGAACAAAACGTAAAACACAACCGAAATTATAAACTCAAAAGTAGAAGGGGAAGTGAGTGAATGAAAACAAATTCCTTCGAATTTTGAAATCAAAACGACCACAAAGAGATTAGGAAGAAGATCAAAAACCTATTGCAAACTAAATCTGAAACCAAGAGAGGTAAGCCTGATCTTGAAACCGATGAAAGAGGTAGTAATGTTGAAATCCGTTGGCGCGAAGGAGAGGTTAGAGACGATTTTATCGCGCAGACTTTGTGAACATGTCTCTCTTCTTTGTTTTGAACCATTGATGCGCGATGATGAGGAGATTGTTTTCACTGAGTTTTTGTTTTTTCCTTTTCCAATTTAGTAAGGTCTGGTTCTTACCCTGTTTTCTGTTTCCATTTTTGTAAAGCGTGCTAAAAATTTGTGGTTTAGAGGCTTTTTGTTTTAAGATGTATCAGTTTTAATGGTGTGAGGTTAATGCTTTTTCACGATTAACCATACTTTTTGTAGGCATGGCTTTCTTTGAATGGGCCACCATTTTTTGCTTATTCTTGGAGAGGTGATGGGATTTAGGCCCATATGATCCTCTCCTATTTATCCCACCCCCTTGATATTTATTGTTATTTTGTTTAATTCTATTTTTCTTTGAATTTTTATGTCAACAGTTTTGTTCATAATTTTATTAGCTTGTCAATTACTCTTGTTAATGATTTTGTTAATTTTATTATTAAGAATTTTGGTAAGTCATTTCACTAACAATCTAGTATTAGTTTTTGTTTAACCCTTTGTTAGGTTTTGTTATATATTGTTATTATTATCTTTTCGGTCGATGATGAAACCACAAAAGTCGCCACTAGTCAAATTATTGATAAGTGGCGATGAAACCGATACCATTTTTATTTTCATTTTCTTTATTTTCTTTGTCATCCCGATTTTATTTTAGTTTATCGATCAATGAAGTGTTTACAATCTTAAACGTTAATTTATCAAAGTCGATAACCTTCACTATGTCAAATCTGTGGAAAATGACCATTTGGGTCATTTTCTATACTTTGGGATCGTGATAGGCTACCTTCGATTAATCGACACGAGTTTACGATTAAGACGAGATCATTTGCTTTTTGGTCCGTGTGATACGATTACATTGGAAAATGATCCTCAAATATCATTTCTCCATCATGTTTTTTAGCACGGATATCAACTTGCGCGACCTCCTATAGTTTGATCTTTGTCATAGATCGAGCTACAATGGTTTAGTGCTACATTTCTTCCCAATTCAATTCATATCAAACTAACGACTAACTTTATGTTCTGTCAACATATTCTTGTTTTACTTTTTAGTCAATATACTCCTGTTTTAAATTCAGTCATTATATCTTGATTTATATTATCTTGTTCATATACTTGTTAATATTATCTTGATTATATTGTTATATATCTTGCCATAATTATTCATATTGTTCATATTCATATTCATCTTGCTCATCTCTTATTCACATTCTTTTCAAAACACTTAATAATTATCGAAACAATAAAAGCCTAAATTGGTGGACTGTTCGTTACTTGTCCGAGCAATGGATTATTGGACTTTGTCAGAAACCCTAGCTTGAAGTTTTGTCCGATCTTTGTTCAAGGCATAGTTTAGGACACCTCGCACACACATGACTTCCTCTTGGGCTATCTTACAACGAGACCTTTTATTTCGTGCAATCCCGTGTAACTTACATATACCCCTCTCCCACTCTGATGTACACATTCGTATTTCTTTGATTGTGGTTTATCTTATAGGAGCACCCTTAGGGACTAGCGTAGACTAAACCATTTTCAAAATAATTCTTGATTCATCATCGAGCCATTTTTAAAAACCCTCTATAAGTCGAGTGCTCGTATGCATTCGTCATAAACCTATCGCACACGCTTTCACGTTTATCGTGATTTCGATATTGGGGGCACCCTCAAGGACTAGTATCGTTTCTCACAACCTAACCCTTGATTCGTCGCCAAGACGGTTCCGTTTTCAATCAAACCCTCGACTTGTCGTCGAGCCATTTTCAAACCAATTTCCATTCCAACACGCTTTTGCATGCAAATAGAAGTCAAATCCTTGATCCAACGTCAAGTGGTATTTTCAGCCTAGTTGTAAGCCGAGTGCCTTTTGCCTCGCAGTTCACCTTTTTTCACAACGTGTTTGGTTCAGTCTTTTATTCACATGCTTTTCTAAACAAATAACGAGAGAAGGAGATTCGTTGAGTCTAGCATTCCTTGAATCTCTGAACGAATAGCTCTTGAGGCGCACGCTTTGTGTTGTCATTCACTCACCCTTTCGTCTTAAAATACCTAATCTTTATTCAAACATTTTCATAATCAAACTTACGAAAGAAGGATATTCTTGGAGTATAGCATTCCTTGGATCTTCGAATGTATAGCTCTCGAGGCACGCCCTTTGAGTTGTTATTTATTCAATATTTCGATTTCAAAATGTTTAACTCTTTCTCGAAACCTTTCTAATTAATTCCCGAAAGAACTGAGTTCTTGGAATCTCTCATTCTTCGAATTCTTGAGTGACAGCTCTCGAGGCACGCCTCTTGGGTTACTTATCAGTCAATTTTTCGTTCCCCAACCAAACTTCAAACTCAAACTCAACTTTAATTCAATTCAACCCTTCATCTTTTCATGGTCGTTACCACGAACTACAGACGCTTTGATTCTTCATTCTTGTGTGAATATAAGATACGTAGGCACAAGATTGCGATGATCTTGGCGAGTACAATCCCCTTCATCTTCTGTTTCCCCCTGTCCTTTTCCGTAGTCGAACTACGATGCTCTGATTCCTCATTCTCGTCCAAATAAGCATACGTAGGCACAAGGGCCCCAATCCTTGGCGAGCACCCTATCCTCTAACCACCCTTTACCCTCAGCATCTTTATCCTTTTATCCCGCCAATTCGAATTTATCATGGAGAAGAAAACAATTAAGCTTAGATAACGCCCATCACAAATCACCCTAAGAGGTTCTCGTTGAATACAACGGACGTAAGGGGTGTTAATACCTTCCCCTTGCGTAACCGACCCTCGAACCCGGAACATCGATTGCGACGACCCTGTTTCTATCCTTTTGTTTTAAAAGGTTTTCTCGATATTTTCCTTTCTTGTTTCTTCGGGATAAATAAAGTTCGGTGGCGACTCTGTGGAACCACATTCTGTGTCTTTCGCGTGAGGGTCATGTTTCGGAATGAATTTTTGAGGTGCGACAGCTGGCAACTCTGCTGAAGAATATTTGCTCCATGCAAGAGAGAGTGGAGAATATCTTAGGGTTTTGTGAGGAGTGTTATCTTCGTTTATTTATTTTCTTCTCGTTTATGTATTCGTTCTCTTATGACTTTTATATATGCTTGTTATCTTACTTGCCTATTGGTTCTTGGGATGACATCATGAGTAAAGGCTTTGCGCCCGAGCTTTGGTAAAAGCAGAGATAACACATAGTTTAGAATTGGTAGTTGATTAGTGTTAGTCCCCAAGGACTTGCTCCTTGTGTGCCTAACATGAAAGCTCCCCTAGAGGAGACCTACTCGTAGATCTCAATGTAACACAGCTAGCCTGTTGCACGACTTTATTAATCAAGGGTCCGAGATTCTGGGAACCCTTTTTAGCACCAGTTCTATATTTATGGTCATGTAGTGTTAGTCTCCAAGGATTCGTTCCTTGTGTGCCTAGCATGATAACGCCGCTCAGGAGAGACTTTATCGTCATTATCATCGTGATACAGCTAGCCATTTACATGACACTGATGTGATTAGTGTCAGTGATCCTGAGAACTACAAATGTAGAAACCATCCCGTGTGTGGGTTTATAGGTAAAGGATTTAGATCTTTCCGTATAGGGTTTACCTGTAAGGTTTCTGTGATAAAAAATTATGGTTACTTACCTGTTACAGTTACCAGCTTTAGAATTGTTTGAAACTGTGATCTTGTGATCCCGGATCCTGCATCTTGCATTGCATTTGTTGTGCATCTTGCATTTTCATTCCTTCAGCAGCATCTCATTTCTCCTTCCTTCATCTCCAAAGTTGATTCCTCGACACTAGTACGCAACTAAAGCCAATACAAGATGAATGATGGAACAGATTCAGCAAGAGAAAGTTACCTTCAGAGAAGAGTTGGACTCCATCAAAGGAAAGATGGACCAGATTCTCGAAGCCCTCCTTACGGCCAGAAAGGAGGAAGAACAGCGTGAAGCTGCTATCGTCAACAACAATGGTCAGGTGTAAGGGTCCACCTCAAGGCTCTCAGTTCTTGTTCCTAACCACAACCCCTATGGGATGCTGATGAACTTCGCTACCACGGCTGAAGGAACCACATATCAACCAATCCCAGCGCCTGGGGTTACTGTTGGAGCTATCTCGCAAGCCCAACCTACAATTGTTCAGATCCTCGTTCCTCATGCCGAAAATAATCTGTTGGACCAGTATGAAGATGTTTAAAAGTATCATGCTACTATCCCCATTGCCAGTCTTGTTCCCGCTCAAGATTCAGAAGCCATTAAGATGTGTCTCGATCTAGCTGACAAACTATGAGTCATGGAGGGGAACAACTCAAACTCTATCAGTGCTCTAGAATTTTGCTTGGTGTATGATGTTGTCATTCCTCCCAAGTTCAAAGTGCCTGAATTCTCAAAGTACAAAGGCCTCAGTTTCCTAAATACTCATCAAAAGATGTACTGTCGCAAAGTGGCTGCCTATGCCAGAGACGAAAAACTAATGATTCATTACTTCCAAGACAGTTTATCTAGGGCATCACTCGAATGGTATATGCAGGTGAAGCGTAACAATGTGTGCACTAGGACTAAACTAGCTGATGCATTTACCAAGCAGTACAAGTACAACACCGACCTTGCTCTCAATCGTACTCAACTTCAGAGTATGGCTCAGAAGGACAGTGAATCCTTCAAGGAGTACGCGCAGCGATAGAGAGAGCTAGCTGCAAGGGTGCATCCACCTCTTGTTGACCGTGAACTGATTTACATCTTCATGGGTACCTTGCAAGGCCAGTACTACGAGAAACTGATCGGTAGTGTTTCTGCTGGATTCTCTGACTTGGTAATCGTCGGTGAGAGAATTGAAGAAGGTTTGAAGAGCAGAAAGATTCAGGGAGGTTCTAACAGCCAAGCTGGTGCCAAGAAGCCTTTTAACGGATACAAGAAGAAGGAGGGCAAAACAAATGTCGTCTCTGTGCAGAAAGATCAAGCTCCTCAACAAGCTCCCGCTCTTATGCCTTATCAAGTCCCCTACTACTAGTATCCATATGTTGTTGTTGTGTAGTATGCTCGAATGCCTTATCCTCCGACTATTCAAGCTCAAATGCCTCAACAACAGGCTCCTCAACAACAATCTTACAATCAGCAAGGATATCGGTATCCTCCTCAGCAACAACAACTGTAAGCCGCTCAACAATAGTAAGGTGCTCGCCAACAACGTCAGCCTAATCAGCAGAGAACGTGGAGGCCAAATCTGGTCTTTGATCGCCTTCCAATGCCATATGCTAGTATCTTTGCTCAGTTACTGGAGAAAAAGGCTATCATTCCGATAGATTTGGCTCCCCTAACTGTCGTTCCTGCCGACTATGATGCAAATGCTCATTGTGAGTTTCATAAAGGTGCTTCAGGTCACACCATTGAGAATTGTAGGGATTTTAAGCATAAAGTTCAAGACATGATTGACATGGATGCTATCAACTTCAATGGGAAGACTCTAAATGTCATCAACAATCCTATGCCACCGGCCAGCTAGCACCAGTATCAAGTCAAGTCAAATTCATTTTCCCGAAGAAGGCAGTCATGTTGCCATTTCATTATTTGCTTTCTTATATTTTGTCTTTGTGTGTTTAAGTACTGTACGCTTTGAACATTGTCATTCGTATTTGGTTTTCATTAATGTATTGCTTATGCATGTTTTGAATTAGTTATGTCGTATTCACTCATTATTTTTCTCACGAATCATACACATATTTTATTCACTTCACTCTTTATCAACTATTGTTTAGCATGATTGGAGGGAGGATGAAGAAAATGAAATATCCATAATTGCAAACTGTATGCTTTCAGATAGAATCTTGTTGATAATGTACATGCATTGTTTCAATCCCCAAACACTGGAGATACAACGATATAATCCCTAGTTAACCACTTCGAGCCTAGAAGCAGTAGTTTCCTTCGGATACTCAAACCCTTACACTCAACCTGAGGCAGGGTAGTGTTCAGTTAATCTAATTACACACTCGAATCACAAAGAAAAATCCAAAAGACATAACGGTTGTTCTTCAAAGACCCATAACTTGGCAGTCACAATCCTCCAACAAAATTCAAAAAAAAAAAAAATTCATTAAGATCCTGCTAAGTCAAGCACCTCAAAGGGGGACTTAGGCAAAAATCAAGGCAATTCCGATGGATCTGACAAGCAAAGTCAGTCCATGCATAAGTTAGGGATCAAAATCAAAAAGGGCCCTCAAATCCTCGCTAAAAACAAAAATAAGATTCAGTGACCACCGTATCAAAATCAAAAGGGTCATTGACATCCATTAAAAGCAAAATAAGGTGACTGCCATTTCGAGCAAACCTTGGATCATCAAGCTTACACCGTCAAGATAGACATGCACAGATTTAACTAAACCTAGGACTGAAGATCATTACGAAGAAGAGGTGGGTACAAATCATGTTTTGAGCCTAATATCCTTTGTTTCATAACCGTGAACCAAACCATGTTACAACCCGTGAAAGGCCTAATTGAGGCGAGGAGTATTCCGAAAGCATACTATTGTAAGGTTGCATAAACTGACTCTTTACATACATGTTAATCATCAGTATTGGTGTCATTTTCCTTGCTATATCTTTCGCACTAATCAAATGAGCACAACGTCTAGACTAACGGTCCATTCACACTATCACGACACTTCAATAAACGACACTTTTTCAAAACTTGCATGAGCTTTTCATTAAGATTACCATTTATGAATATACAATTTTAACTGTGAATCAGTGCTAGACATTAAAGACACTCCAACAAGGGGCAATCAAGGAGGAAATTAACTTTTAGGGGCTGACAATGAAGCAAGGCTACCCCAAAACCCACAAGCTGGAGAAAATCCTTCAAATGCTCAATCAGGGGCAAGCCATTCCAAAGCATTAAAGTTCACCTTCAACTTCAGAACTGGTTAATCTGGGGCAGAACTACCATGTTCAAACTGGAGCAAGATCAAGTTATCCTGACCATCAAGCAGAGAGGCAATCTTCTCTGAGGCAAATTCACAATAAATCACCAAGTGATCAGACTTGGAGCATCAAAAGCATCTTCGT
Source organism: Lathyrus sativus (assembly GCA_963859935.3). Lineage (NCBI taxonomy): Eukaryota > Viridiplantae > Streptophyta > Magnoliopsida > Fabales > Fabaceae > Lathyrus > Lathyrus sativus. The sequence goes on from OZ012740.1 coordinate 528,839,151, forward strand.
CTACTTCAGTCATGACGTCTTTAGCTAACTGCGTATCGAGGAATTCAGTCCCTCCCACCACCAAAAGTCCCATCCATATTGGCAACTATTGAAAGTCCATCTTACTGGCACCTTTACCTGCATATTCAATCACCTGTCTGCAATCATATGTATCATATGCATCGCATTCTATATTATAAGCATCATCTTGTATCATATGCATACCAAAATCTATCATATTTCTCCAGCTCTTGCATCTTCGCGCGTCAACATTTGCATTTCCATTCGATATGGAACATCATTTTAACATCAAGCATCCGCATATGCAAGTCAAGGTCCAGGATCAATCTCGATATTTCCAAGACTGTATTCGGCCCAGTCAGGGGCATCTTCTGCAAGATTGTGGGCGTTCCCCACGAAATTGTTTCAACCTTGTGGTTGATCAAGTGTTTCAAGATGATAGACTCAGCCCAGTCAGGGGAAGTTTATTCAAGACCGTAGGCGTTCCCCACGAAGTTGTTTCAACCTTATGGTTGATGAAAATTTCAAAGCAAAATTCAGCCCAGTCAGGGGCATGATATTCAAGACTGTGGGCGTCCCCACGAAGTTGTATCAACCTTTGGTTGGTCAAATTCTAGAGTTTCAAAGCAAAACTTAGCCCATCCAGGGGCATCTTCTTCAAATCCGTAAGCGTCCCTCACGAAGTTGTTCAACCTTTTGTTGAGCAAGACGAGACATCAAGCAAGACTTAGCCCAGCTAGGGGCATCTTCTCCAAAGTTCATGAGCGTTCCTCATAAAGTTATTTCAATATTTTGTGGTCAAAAATGTGACCTCCAAGCAGGTCAGTGGGTGTTCCCTGTTGATTTGTTTCAATCCAAATCTTCCTCTTCGGTGTTCCCTAGTGAGTTGTCTCCAGCAAAATTTAATTCTTGTCAATTGCCTCACTATAATCCTTTTGGTGATAGCCGAACCTCGTCGGTTCAACTTAGCCTGCATCCTTTTGGTGTTGGTCGCCTTCAAAATTGGGAAGTTCCTATCATCCTTTTGGTGGTAGTAACTTGTGTGTGTGTTTCGCTCCATCATCCTTTTAGTGATGGGTCTGTCATCCTTTTAGTGCCAGATTGTGCGAGTGTTCCCTACATCCTTTTGGTGTCAGGGTTGTGTGTGTTTCGCTCCATCATCCTTTTGGCAATGGGTCTATCATCCTTTTGGTGCCAGATTGTATGAGTGTTCCTATCATCCTTTTGGTGATAGCAACTTCTGTGTGAGTTCGCTCCATCATTCTTTTGGTGATGGGTCCGTCATCTTTTTGGTGTCAGATTGTGCGAGTGTCGTTCTATCATCCTTTTGGTGATAGCAACCTGTGTGAGTTTGCTCCATCATCCTTTTGGTGATGGGTTTGTCATCCTTTTGGTTCTAGATTATGCGAGTGTTTCCTACATCCTTTTGGTGTCAGGGTTGCGTGTGTGTCACTCCATCATCCTTTTGGTGATAGCAACCTGTGTGAGTTTTCTCCATCATCCTTTTGGTGATGGGTCTGTCATCCTTTTGGTGCCATATTATGCGAGTGTCGTTCTATCATCCTTTTGGTGATAGCAACCTGTGTGAATTCGTCCCATCAGCCTTTTGGTGATGGGTCTGTCATCCTTTTGGTGCCATATTGCGTGAGTGTCGTTCTATCATCCTTTTGGTGATATCAACCTGTGTGAGTTCGCTCCATCATCCTTTTGGTGATGGGTCTGTCATTCTTTTGGTGCCAGATTGCGCGAGTGTCATTCTATCATTTTTTTGGTGATAGCAACCTGTGTGAGTTCGCTCCATCATCCTTTTAGTGATAGGTCTGTCATCCTTTTGGTGCTAGATTGTGTGAGTGTTGTTCTATCATCCTTTTGGTGATAGCAACCTGTGTTAGTTTGCTCTATCATCCTTTTGGTGGTGGGTTTGTCATCCTTTTGGTGCCAGATTGTGCGAGTGTTCCCTACATCCTTTTAGTGTTAGGGTTGTGTGAGTTCGCTCCATCATCCTTTTGGTGATGGGTCTGTCATCCTTTTGGTTCCAGATTGTGTGAATGCCATTCTATCATCCTTTTGATGATAGCAACCTGAGTATGTCGCTCCATCATCCTTTTGGTTCCAGATTGTGCGAGTGTTCCCAACATCCTTTTGGTGTCAGGGTTGTGTGAGTTTGTTCCATCATCCTTTTGCCGATGGGTCTGTCATCCTTTTGGTTCCAGATTGTGCGAGTGTTATCCATTATCCTTTTGGTAATGGACCCTCTACATCCTTTTGGTATCAGGGCTATGGGTGTTTCGCTCTATCATCCTTTTGGTGATGGGTCTGTCATCCTATTGGTGCCAGATTGTGCAAGGGTTTCCCTACATCCTTTTGGTGTCAGGGATGTGTGTGTGTGAGTTCACCCTATTTTGATGATAGGCATGTCATCCTTTTGGCGTTAGATTGTCTCTGTTATCATCCTTTTGGTGATAACGACCTTTGCAAGATATTCACTGTCTACTTAAGGGTAAACATTGATCCAGTATTTCACTTCCCAAACACCCTATTTCTTTTCGGACTAATTCGGGGTTTTCTTCGTATCTAATTTACTTCTACCTTGAAAGAATGAACGTCATAGCAGTTCATCTTATTTAGTCTAAACCAATTAGATAGGGGCATCTATCATACCCCAAATTTGTTTTATCCTGTATAATTTCCATCTGTATGTCCATCCACTAACCTTATTCAAAAATCCCAAAAATATGTTGTTCATTAGATGATATCAAGCCTAGGGTATTCATGCTTTAAGTGGAGTGTGTTTGAGGTTTCAGTCAAGGTTTTTGTACCAAGTCAACTCAGTTGTGAATGGATAAAACTCCCAGGGTTTGACAAGTTATCAGTGTTTCATGGTGGATAATCATCAGGATCACTTTCATTTTTCAATTAAGGTTTGGTCATGGTTCTCTGATTTCAAGGGAATTTTCGGGTTCAAGGAATTTCATATTGAAGGCTTTAGTTTATCAATATTCAAGTGGCCAGATTCAAATTGATTCATTCTTTCAAGGATCTAGTCTATTCCCCAATTCAGGATAACTCAAGATTGGTTCATGATGGATTTATTGGAGTTCCATTCACTTTTGTTAAAAATTCAACTAGTGTAATTTGTTTATTGAAGAAATTTGGATCAAGCATTGGAATTGCAAGTTTTGATTGTCATATATTTTAATCAAGAATTAAAAGCAAGAGTTCTCATGACTAAGGTCCAAGCAATGTGCAAGAGTAATATGGAAGGTGTAAAAAGCCTATTTTTATTTACAAGCTCAACTCACCAAAAATGCTACACATTTATTACAAAAAAAAACCATATATGACTCATAAGCTTAAAACTCAAGTCCATTACATTTTTTACAAGGGCCATTTTACAAAGAGTCCATTTTGAAAATAAAAAAAAATACAACAAGAACAAGTGACAATATCAGTTACTACTGCAAACTTCAACTGCTATAAAGCCAATACAGCCTCGAGTTGCCTTCACAAAAACTCACCAAGCCCACTGCAAGTTACAACCCTATGTTCCAAGTTGACCCATACATCATAATTGTCCTGACCCCATACAACTTTTTGAGCCACCTGTGGTACTTCGAGTATCCTCTATCCTGCAACACCATGCACCGTGCCATTATGATGAAGAAACTGAGCCACTTTAGACAAGCCGTTGTGAAAATGAAATTTTATATCATGTAAAAACTACAGTACAATAAAACCGTCACAAATACATTTCACGCAGAACAACCAAGCCAAAACGACCTCATTAACCTACAGCTTACGCACTGCAACAACTTGCAAATACACACTCAATATGCGGACCTTCTAAATTGTTGCAATACATCACAAACCAAAATACAAATTCACAAAATGACACATCAATTGAACCTCCAAACCTCTATAAGTATCACACACACTTTCATAATTGAGAAAAAGGAGGTTGAGGGAACCTCAAAATCTGTTGAATTCTCCCCTCAATTCTTCATCTCCATCCTTTCCCAAACCTCACTCTTAACAACTCGATCAAAAATCAAACCCTCAAATCCTCAAACATTCTTTCCCTTATCAACAACAATACACTCAAACCCAATCAAATCATAATAAAACTAGATAGAAGAGTAGAAGTAGAAGGGAGTCTGAGAACAAAATGCAAAACACAACCAAAATCATAAACCCAGAAGTAGAAGGGGAAGTGAGCGATTAAAAACAGATTCCTTCAATTTTTGAAATCAAAACGAGTACAAAGAGATTAGGAAGAAGATCAAAAACCTATTGCAAACTGAATCTGAAACCGAGAGAGGTAAGCATGATCTTGAAATCGACGAAAGAGGTAGTAATGTTGAAATCCGTTGGCGCGGAGGAGAGGTTAGAGACAATTTTATCGTGCAGACTCTGTGACCATGTCTCTTTTCTTTGTTTTGAACCACTGATGCGCGATGATGAGGAGATTATTTTCTCTGAGTTTTTGTTTTTTCCTTTTCCAATTTCTTAAGGTCTGGTTCTTACCCTGTTTTCTGTTTCCATTTTTGTAAAGTGTGCTAATAATTTGTGGTTTATAGGCTTTTTGTTTTAAGATGTATCAGTTTTATAGTGTGAAGTTAATGCTTTTTCACGATTAACCATACTTTTTGTAGGCATGACTTGCATTGAATGGGCCACCATTTTTTGCTTATTCTTGGAGAGGTGATGGACTTTAGGCCTATATGATCCTCTCCTATTTATCCCACCCCCTTGATATTTCTTATTTTTTTTGTTTAATTATATTTTCTTTGAATTTTTATGTCAACAGTTTTGTTCATAATTTTATTAGCTTGTCAATTACTCTTGCTAATGATTTTGTTAATTTTATTATTAAGAATTTTGGTAAGTCATTTCGCTAAAAATCTAGTATTAGTTTTTGTTTAACCCTTTGTTAGGCTTTGTTATATACTTTTATTGTTATCTTTTCGGTCGATGATGAAACCACAAAAGTCGCCACTAGTCAAATTATTGATAAGTGGCGATGAAACCGATACCATTTTTATTTTTATTTTCTTTATTTTCTTTGTCATCCCGATTTTATTTTAGTTTATCGATCAATGAAGTCTTTACAATTTTAAACGTTAATTTATCGAAGTCGATAACCTTCACTATGTCAAATATGTGGAAAATGACCATTTGGGTCATTTTCTATACTTTGGGATCGTGATAGGCTACCTTCGATTAATCGACACGAGTTTACGATTAAGACGAGATCATTTGCTTTTTGGTCCGTGTGATACGATTACATTGGAAAATGATCCTCAATATCATTTCTACATCATGTTTTTTAGCACGGATATCAACTTGTACGACCTCCTATAGTTTGATATTTGTCATAGATCGAGCTACGACGGTTTAGCTCTACATTTCATCCCAATTCAATTCATATCAAACTAACGACTAACTTTACGTTCCGTCAACATATTCTTGTTTTACTTTTCAGTCAATATACTCCTATTTTAAATTCAGTCATTATATCTTGATTTATATTATCTTGTTCATATACTTGTTAATATTATCTTGATTATACTATTGTGAATATTATCTTGATTATATTTTTATATATCTTTCCATAATTATTCATATTGTTCGTATTCATATTCATCTTGCTCATCTCTTATTCACATTCTTTTCAATACACTTAACAACTATCGAAACAATAAAAGCATAAATTGTTAGAATGTTGGTTACTTGTCCGGGCAACGGATTATTGGACTTTGTCAGAAACCCTAGCTTGGAGTTTTGTCTGACCTTTGTTCAAGGCATAGTTTAGTACACCTTGCACACACATGACTTCCTCTTGGGCTACCTTACAACGAGACCTTTTATTTCGTGCAATCCCGTGTAACTTACATATACCCCTCTCCCACTCCGATGTACGCATTCATATTTCTTTGATTGTGGTTTATCTTCTAGGAGCATCCTTAGGGACTAATGTAGACTAAACCATTTTCAAAGATTCGAACCCTCGATAGTTCTTTGTTTGGAACTATACCGGTTTTCAAGATCGGAGCTATCAACCACTCAACCATCTGTCCAAAAGTATATGTCTTTTTCATTGCGTCGAAAATCAATTTTACGGTATAGACACTTATGACCTCCCCCTCTATGCCCTTCGTACATTGCAGTCTAACCAGCTTTCTTATTTTAGGGGACCGAGAATCCTTCTTTTGATCCCCCTCAAGCCTACTATCTTCTTTCGAATTAAGCTTCCGATTTAGTTGGTGCAGACGTTGATGTAGATGCTACATAGTTGGTTCTCATCCTTCAGAGGCTACGAGTATAATAGGAACATCCGTCAACAAAAGGATCACCCTAAGATGACCATCCCACTCAGTCCCTGACTTGAATTAGGAATCTCAACTCGATCTTAGCGGATCTAACTTGAACTCCTTCTGTCTTAATTCTCGATTCGTCATCGAGCCATTTTCAAAAACCCTTTATAAGTCGAGTGCTTGTACGCATTCGTCATTAACCTATCACACATGCTTTCACATTTCATCGTGATTTCGATATTGGGGGTACCCTTAGGGACTAGTATCGTTTCTCACAACCTAACCCTTAATTCGTCGACAAGTTGGTTCCGTTTTCAATCAAACCCTCGACTCGTCGTCGAGACATTTTCAAACCAACTTCCATTCCAACACGCTTTTGCACGCAAATAGAAGTCAAACCCTTGATCCAACGTCAAGCGGTATTTTCAGCCTAGTTGTAAGCCGAGTGCCTTTTGCCTCGCAGTTCACCTCTTTTTGCAACGTGTTCGATTCAATATTTTATTCACACACTTTTCTAAACAAATAACATGAGAAGGAGATTCGTGGAGTCTAGCATTCCTTGAATCTCCGAACTAATGGGTCTTGATGCGCACACTTTGGGTTGTCATTCATTCACCCTTTCATCTTAAAATACCTAATCTTTATTCAAACATTTTCATAATCAAACTTACGAAAGAAGGATATTCTTGAAGTCTAGCATTCCTTGGATCTTCGAATGTATAGCTCTCGAGGCATGCCCCTTGAGTTGTTATTTATTCAATCTTTCAATTTCAAAATGTTCAACTCTTTCTCGAAACCTTTCTAATTAATTCTCGAAAGAACTGAGTTCTTGGAATCTCTCATTCTTCGAATTCTTTAGTGAGAGCTCTCGAGGCACGCCCGTTGGGTTGCTTATCAGTCAATCTTTTGTTCCCCAACCAAACTTCAAACTCAAACTCAACCTTTCATCTTTTCATGGTCGTTACCACGAACTACGGACGCTCTGATTCTTCATTCTTATGTAAATGTAAGATACATAGGCACAAGATTGCAATGATCTTGGCGAGCACAATCCCCTTCATCTTCCGTTTCCCCCTATCCTTTCCCGCAGTCGAACTAAGACGCTCTGATTCCTCATTCTTGTCTGAATGAGCATACGTAGGCACAAGGGCCTCAATCCTTGGTGAGCGGCCTATCCTCTAACCACCCTTTCCCCTCAGCATCTTTATCCTTTTATCCTGCCATTTCGCATTTATCATTGAGAAGAAAACAATTAAGCTTAGATAACACCCATCGCAAATCACCCTAAGAGGTTCCCGTTGAGTACAACGGACGTAAGGGGTGCTAATACCTTCCCCTTGCATAACTGACTCCCGAACCCGGAATATCGGTCGCGACGACCCTGTTCCTATCCTTTCGTTTTAAAAGGTTTTCTTGATATTTTCCTTTCCTGTTTCTTTGGGATAAATAAATTTCGGTGGCAACTCTGTCGAACCTCATTCCGCGCCTTTCGCAAGAGGGTCGTGTTTCCGAATGAATTTTCGAGGTGCGACATTTGCGTCGGTGTTCTTTAAACCGAAGGGCATTACGTTGTAGTAATAATTTCCCGACTGGGTCATGAAGGCCATGTATTATTTGTCGGCCTTCTCCATGGGGATTTGATTGTACCCCGAGTATGCGTCCATAAATGATAGCAGTTTAAAACCTGCAGAATTGTCGACGAGTTTGTCGATGTTAGGTAGTGGGTAAGCATCTTTGGGGCATGCTCGATTGAGATCAGTATAGTCAACGCACATCCTCCATTTCCATTATGTTTCTTAACTAGTACAACATTAGACAATCAGATTGTGTACTGGGCTTCCGATATAAAATTTGGCTCTAGGAGGTCTTTTACAGCTTTTTCAACCGTCCCCACTTTCTCGAGAGACTACCTACGCCTACGTTGAACTATGGCCCTAGCAGCCGGATCTATCGTGAGGTGGTGGTATGCTACACCGGGTTCGAGGTCGGACATCTCCGTAGCGCTCCACGCGAATAGGTTGGCGTTTTCCTGGAGGCAGGCTTTTAGCTGCTTCTTCGCTAGGTCGGGGAGTCCCGTGTCAATCTTCATGCTTCTCCCTGGATAATCTCCGAGCGTGATGAGCTCAAAGTTTCCATCTGGAGGCGCGTCTTCAGATTCTGCGTTCTGCTTCTGCTTGTTGGGCAAGCGGCTGTCGAGGTCGACGGAGTTGACGTGAGACAGTTGCTTTTGCTCCTCAGCCCGAGCTAGTCTACCGGTCGACTTGGGGGGACGTTGATCGAGTTAATCCCTTTGAGTTCTGCTTTGAAGCATCTCCTGGCCGCCTCAATGTCCCCATGAAGGGTGACGACCCGACCTATGGTCATGTAGTACTTCATCTTCAGGTGGATTGTAGATGGTATCACGGTCTGTTCAGCCAAGGTCGGCCTTCCCAGGATGCACTGGTACAGAGAGGGGAACTCGATCACCAAGAAACAAACCTTCACCTATCTGGTTGTCTCCTTGGCTCTGAATGTGACGAGCAACTCCATGTATCCTCAAGGCTTGGTGGTGGTACTGTTGAAGCCTTGTAGGTTAAAGACGACATATGGGGTCAGGTGGCTCTCGACGAACTGGAGGGTTATAAACAGATGGGTGTACATTATATCTACCGAATTCCCTTGGTCGACTAGGATTTGGTGCACGTCGAAGTTCGCCATCTGAGCCCTGATCAAGAGGGGAATGTTGGAGTTTGATGCGCCCTCGAAAATCTCCTCAAGGTAAAAGATAATCGGGTTCAATTGACCTTTGAACTTATCGAGGGTAGTGTTCGTCTCGAGCTCTTATTGATCAGTTCCTCAAACTTCCTCTTGACCGACCCGATTGAGAGCTTGCTGGGCCCTCTGCCGGATATGACCAAGGTGGCGGGGAAGTCCTCCCATGGAATGTGGGTGGACAAAGATCTGGTGGGCTCACTAAGAAGGAGGAAATCCTCTGGCTGAGAGACACACAGGGCGACTTGTAGTCCAGCCTCTTTAGTGGAAGGTGACACTTCCTCGACCCGTTTGGCTTCACGGGGCTCCTGTCAAGGAGCCTCGTTTTTCCTGGTGTACTGTTTTAGGTGCCCTTCCCTAATTAGGATCTTGATTTCATCCTTGAGGTGGATGCAATCTTTCGCGACGTGTCCATGGCTCTGATGGAACCGGCAGTATTTGGATTTGTCGACGTTGGACTTCGGGGGTGTCAGTTTTGGGAAACAGACACTTCTTCTCTGAAACACCAAATTGATACATTTGGACAGAATGTGCTCGTGGGAAGCTGTGAGTAGCGTGTACTCGGTGAACCTGCCTGTTGGCCCCCTATGTTCGTGGGGTCTCTCTTCTCCTTTCCCCGCCTCTTCGAGGAGGCGCGGCATGCTCATGCCTGGCACCTCTGATGCCTTTCTAATTCCGCGTGTCACAGGATGTATGGGCGACCTCTATTTCCTCATATTGGATGTATGGTTGGGCCTTGAGGAGGAAAGCATTTAAGGAACGAGGGCGTTTGATCCGGACGACTTTGGCGAAGTCGGAGCGAGGTCGTATTCCTCTATCGATTAGGAATTTCTTCACGTCATCCGTGGTGGACACCTAGACAGCTTCGCGGTTGAACCTTTCTATGTATTCTCGAAGAGGTTCGTTTTTCCCTTGGATGATGGCTTTCTGGGCTGCCTCTGTCTTTGGATGGCGCTGGGATGTCGTGAAGTGCCTGGAGAGCTACCTCTTTAGTTTGCCCCAGGAGGTGATAAACTCTGGTGCGAGGCGTTTGTACCACATCATGGTGCCCTTCCTTAGGGTAGTGGGAAAAAGCTTGCACTTGATGGTTCCCCGTATGTTCCGATAGTCGAGCATCACTTTGATGCTTTCTATGTGGTTGTCCGGGTCGGTCGTGCCATCGTATGTTGCCAAGAGAGGGGGTTTCTCCATCCCGATGGGAAATGGGGTCTCCTTGATGACCCTATACAACGGTGAGCGCTGGTCGTGCTCGTTGCTCCTGACAGGTGACCGTGAGGGGGAAACTGATCCTTGATGGTGTCTGTTCTGTCAAGGAGGAGTCCTCGGCTGGGCTCTTGGCTTGTTGATGCCTCCTTCATCTTTGTTCTTCTTCTGAACGGGGGAGCGTTGCTCCTTTCGGGGAGGTGACCGGTCGCGCTTCTGAGAGGCCACTGGATGTGGTCGCTCCAAGCGAGGGTGCCGCCCGGACAATCGGGGAGAAGGGTTATGAGAATCATCGTGTTGCGTCATCCGCTGGGGAGGAGAGGGGCTGCTGGAAACTGGGCGACGATGTCTCTGTGGGGGAAAACGTAATGGTCGCTCCTTCTCGAGCATCCCTATTTGCTTGTTTTCTTGGAAGATCATCAGGTTGGTCTGGTTGATCGCCGCGAACAAAGCCACCATGGTAGGGTCGACGCTAGATGGCACCGGGATGGGCGGGTAGATAATCGGGCTATCGAAGCATCGGACGACGTTGAAGGCTGCCTCTTCAGAGGAGGGAGAGGCAGTGTGCCCGTTCCTGTAGTCGCCCTCGTCGGAGTGATCAGTCATGTTGGGGTCGTGGTCGTCACCGTTGGTGATAGAACGAAGGCGGTTTTTGAAGCGTTGTTATGGCGTGGGCTGGCCATGATCAAATGGAAGTTGAAAGTTGATTTTGTTCTTGAGCTTCTATGCTTGGACAAGAGAAAGAATGGGGGAGCAATGGGTTCCCACAAATGGCACCACTGATCTTACTTGATCAGAAAGGGATTAGTGGCCTACCACGCGTCGTGAGCTCCTGTGTTCACCAATGTTATTGAGGAAGAGGGGGTGTACCTGCAAGGTACTCTGATGCTTAAGTGAGTAACATAGTTTAGAAAGAGAGCAGGTACAGAGAAAATAGGTGTAGGGAATAATATATCTGACCCTCTAGTGAAAGAGGGTATTTATAACGTGCCCCCAGCGCAGGGCCAACAGTTACTTTGCATTGGGTCGGGTTGCAATGCTCAATACGAGTAACTGCCAAGACTTACGTGGCGTAAGGAAGATCAGCACGTGGTATTCGCCCTGGATCAGCTGCCTTGTGATCTTCGGAAGGTGGGCTGACCAGTTCTTTCGGAAGTGGGTAGTTACTTGATGACGTATCCCCGCATGGGGGCACGTGAAAAACGTGGAGAAGCGCGTAGGCTCTCTCCGCGCAAAGTAGTGATCTGCCCGACTGAGAGGTCTTGTTGAGAAGCGTGCCCAACATGAGAGGATTGAGCCTTATTGGACCTCTCCAAAGTAGCATTGAGTTTAGTCTGCCTAATTGAGGGGCATGTCTTAGCCTAATCCAGAGCACAATCATTATTTAATGAATTAAAAAAATCAATTTTCTTTTATAAATAAGATCAAAAAGAGTAATTAAAATTTCCGCAAATATGTGAATTTGAAACTATAGTTTAGTTCTTATAATCAAGATAAGATTTAACAACTCATAAGTACATTCAACTATATATTTCACAAATGTGACTCTCTTATTTTCTATAATTAGATCCAATACACAATCCAATTTCCTTTCCACCACAAAGTTTAACCAACCATTGATACCACTTGCCAAAAGATTTGAGAAACAACATAGCACCGACAAACCAATATTCTAAAACCACATAAAAGAAAATCCTTGATCTTCCCCCCAAAAAAAATTCAAATATTAAATATGCGAGTCATCTATTTTACCTATCTAATATTTTATTCATTCTTAATCAATATAAGATTAGACACCAATATATGATGTTCCTCAAATTTTTCTTTAAATAAAATCAATATAAGAGCTGTTTGCTTAATATTGGATTAACTTTGAACAAGTTAAATTTTATAGCTTCTCCCAAATGTTTAAACATGAGATGTTTCAAAATCTAAACCAAACATGGCATTAAATATATGGCACAGTACTAAGTAGTACTAATAAATAATGAAGGTGTGGATGAGTATCTTTACCAATATTACTATTCAAAGTAGACATAAAACACTGTGTTATTTATGTAAGAAAGGAAATGGAGTCAAATCCAAAAAAAGCAAGATATGTGGTCCTGAAACATGATGGATGGTTAGGGTGTGTCAATTGATTTATGTGCATAAATTCCAATCCTGTCATTTCAACCATATGTTGCCTTTCTACGTAGGGTCTCATTCTGTCATCACAAATCTATATAACTCACGCGCTCATCCCATTTCTCCACTCAGGACAAAACGTTCAAGAAAAATGTTTTGATGGTGTTGTTGAGATGCTTAAATGCGTGTGGTGTTGGTCGCAATGTGAACAATATACACCACACTGGCTTTTGCATTAGTTACTACTGCAACGTACTTTGTATACCAATCACATCATGCATGGTCCAGTGCTGACCGAAGACCGAACTATTTTGCACTCGTTTTGGCCTTTATGTTCAGTACTATTGTTTTTTCTTTCTTATCTCTCTGTTCTTACCCATGTGACCTAATGTAAATGCCCTACATGTCTTTGTAATTTTCTTCCCATCTTTACGCACAATACTTACTCTTCTATGCCATGCTATGCCATTCGATCATCAATAGTAAAATGGGGTTTAATCATGTCTTGGATAGGACAAAATTGTTTCGAATTTTTTATACACATAACCAAATTTCCTATGTCATTTTTTAAATTATCCAACTTTTCAATTTATTTTTCAATCTATTTATGTTTTTTTTAAAAATTGCGTATAAGGCGTACGCCGTTGACTTTAGAGTCACCTTTATAATTATAAGAGGGCGTCATCTCCTATAAAATACTCTTAAAAATTATAAGGGGGCGCAATCTCCTATGGAGTAAACTTTAAATAATTATTTTTATAATAATATTTAATAAATAATATATTAAATAATATTTAAATAATAATATATTAAATAATATATTAAAAAATAATAATTAAATAATAATTAACAATTAAATTATATTTAATAAATAATATATTAATAATAATTAACAATTTTATTTAATAACAAATGAGTACATAAGAAAAATATGGTACACTAATTTCTACGACTAGGTCGAGGTAAATGTCCGCATGTACCGCATCCTCTAGTACGTACGTTTTTTGGTGGTCTTTGTGGTGACGTCAGGTCCAATGGATCGTCTTTAAGAAATTAGATCATTTGGGCCCATGAAGATGAGTCGATATCCGCAAGTCATCCAAATTAATGGAGTTGCCCATGCCTGCATAATTCTGTTGGGGCGGTTGGCTCAATAGACAATGTCACATTGGTGTAAATGTTTGGATGGGTAAAGGTTGATTGGGTGTTTAATACTTCATGTTAAATTAGTTTGTAGTATCATATGAGTATGTTTGGTATGGTGGTGGATATTGTTGGTATTGAGACTGAGAATAACTTTGTGTGAATGAGGTGGATTGGTAAGGGGTATGTTCATGGAGTTGTGGTTGTGTGAGTAGGGGTTGGGTTGGCGGTTAGAAATGAGGCTGAGTCGGTTGTTGGGTTCTTGATGACGAGGCTTGTTGGCGTGGGTCAACAAGATATCTAGGATGAGAAATGAAACCAATGGATACCGACCTATACCAATTCATGTATTGGATAAACAATTTTCTCTCGTATGGCAACACAGTATCGGATAAAATAAAATGACGGTGATGCTTCCATTCACGACACTCATGTTTTGCAAAGTTGGTCTGTGGAGAATAGTCTCATCGGTCAGAGACTTTACTTGTGTGATACCAGTCTCCTTGTGTGATACTTCTTGGGGATGCATTTTGGTGGACATGAAATATCTTGTAGCATTTCAAACTGAAACTTGACACGATCACTCTTGTGCATTTCCACAGTGGTGAAGTTGATAATCGGCACCTTTGCACTCCACACTGCAGAGTCGTGTTCATTAACTTCATGAATGACTTCTAGACCAAGATATGACCGCCAAATAAACTGTAGGAGAAAAAAAATAATATTTAGGATTTTGAAATAATATTTAATATGCCTCTATTCCAAATGATCCAAAATATTTTGGTACTGGGTGATACTGTAATGGAGATAGTGAAGACCACCTACAAATCGAAAAAGGAAACATTTGTTAATAATAGGATAAATTAAATAAGAGAATATGAAATTTTCAAAGAATTGGTCTAAGAAATTACCTTGTAGCCTATGGAAATCCAAAATTATTGTGTTAGATAGGTGCTAGATTGATCATTCTTGACCAACCCCAAGCTTGAAGAAAAACACCACATCCAGTAAAATTTCCCGAATTTGCTGTTGCGTTGTTACACAAAGACCGATATAGGTGTGCTAGTGTGGCGGACCCGCAACTATATGTTTTTATTTTATCTATGTCATCTAATAAAACTAAATACATAGGATGAATAACGTTGCCACTTGCACCCGGACATAAAAATAAACCTATTAGTAGTATAATATAAATTCTAATTTTTCTGATTTTTAATATTTTTGGAGAGTCTACGGTTAATGTTAATTCTTTATAAAAAATTTTGAGCCATGATAATAATAGTTTTTGACCCCTCAAATCGCTTGAGGTTTCGACCCCTAAAAGTTCTTCGATCATACTACCATGAAGATATGTGAGACCGTTTACCGCTTTATCATTAATAGGTAAACTCAATAACATGTAAGTGTCTTCGACAGTAACAACACATTCACTTAATAGAAGATGAAACGTATGTGTCTCGGGTCGCCACCTTTCTTGAAGCGCTAAAATGAACTTTGTATCGAGGATATAATTTTGTATTTTGATTACTTCTCCAAATCATGCGCGCTTCAAATATGGTTGAATTATCTCGTCATGTGGAAAATATTTATGCTCACGAGTTCGGAAGTCATGAGTATTTTAACAAAAAATAAATACTGAGTTACAAACCATTACAACACTGATTATAACAAAAATAGTGAGCTACAAATACTTACATAAGAAACAATGTTGTTTGATGTTCCTCTATGCTTCTCGCTCAATGTTAACAAAGACATTTTTCTACAGACTATACAGTGTGAAAGAATATACAAGTCTCATCTATTTATACAAAAAATTTTTTAAATAAAATAATAATAAATATTATAAACATATATAATATATGATTTATTAATAATTAAATAAATTATAACGAAATAAGGGGGCTCCAAAGGGGATGGCGCCTCCTCCTAATCATTTAAAGGTGACTCCATAGGAGATGGCGTCCCCTTTATAATTATAAGGGTGACTTCAAAGTCAACGGCGCCTCCCTTATACACAATTTTTTTTGAAACATTGGTAGATTGAAAAATAAATTGAAAAGTTGGGTAATTTGAAAAATAATATAGGAAAACTTGGTTATATGGGTAAAAAATTCAATTGTTTCAGTAACGAGAAAAGCCCAAGTCCCACATTGATTAAATATATAATTTATAAAAGATTTATATAGAGTGACACTTCTCATTTTACTAAAATTAGGATTGTATAGTTGAACAAAGTCAAACTCTAATTCTATCAAAATATCACAAGTTTATTGATGATATTTTATTTATTATGTAAAAAATTATAATGACTTATTCTTTTAATTTTAGTTATAATATTAGTTTTCACTTCTTTTAATTGTATGAAAAGGAATACAATTTCCTATTGAATTCATAATCTCTTTTAGTTGCCTCAGAATTTTTGCGCCATATTCAAAATCTGATGAAATTACGTTGTCTTTAGTAACTTCGAAAAATAGTCAATACTTCAAATTTTAAAACTACCAATTTTAACATATGTAGAAATTGAAAAATATCTTCAAACTAAAATTGGTTTAGAAAAGAAATATTTAACACAGAAAAGTGCCAAAATACAATGGGAAGTTGACACTTTTTATATGAACCTTTTTTTTTTTAGAATTCAAATTGGCATCCCCCAAATTAATCATGGCACCCCCCACCCCTTATTAAAAACATGGTATATATAGCTTGCATTTATACCAGATTTTAGAAAGGCATGTCCCGAATTTTTAAGTTTTATTGCATTTTTTAAAACTGTATATATAAATGCATAAGTTATACTTGTTTTTTCTAAAAATTAGTGGAATTCATATGGCTTATGCAAACATTTTCCAAAAGTCCGATAATTATTCATGCAATCAGATAATTAAAAAATCGGTACACCAAATTTTTTTAAAAAATGGTAGGCATTTTTTTCATTTTTTAATTACTTATTTTTTAACTAGGACAACGAGAATTGATAACACCATCATAGGATTTTGAGTCATACACCTATAAGGGATGTTACAAAGAGCTCTACCGGAGACAATATAAATAATGAGAACGGTCATTTTCGTACTATGGTCGGTAGACTAGTCTCCACCGGTTCTCACCGCAAGAGGATCGAAGAGACTCGGGAACCACATACTCTTCGCCATATAGGAGGTAGAGTTTGTCGTTCCGGAGATGACATTAAGGAGGCAGAAATTGTTGTGATTGATTATGTTGAGTCAAAGGTTGATTGATACAAAGGTGCTTGATAAGGCTAATAAATGTGATGATTATGATGGTCCCATAAAACTATAAGCCTTTATTATCCTACATTGTTGAACTAGTATATTGATCACATTACATTTATATTATTCCAAGGAGAGATTAAATATTTTAAATTAAGTTGATTTTAGGTATTAGTGGTTAATTGATAGTAACTGATGATTTATGTTTTAATTGTTACAAGACAATGACTCATTGAAGGTCTTTATCCATGGTTAGAAGTTAAAGAAATTCTCGACAATGCAGATGTCGAAGGAGGTTAAGACATTTGTAAATGATGTTGGCATGCTGCGCTGGTGGAGACATATTCATTTCTTCTTCCATTCGGTGAGATGACCATTACAATGAACAATTTCTATAGCATATTTCATCTCCCACTTGCGGGTAACTTTTCACCTCATTCTCTAATGAGCTATAATATTGCAACTATGATTGTTGAGACATATGTAGGGTCACATGAGGTATGATATTGGAAAAGTTAAGTTTAACATGGGTTATCATTTTTGTCTCTCTTGGCTATGAGAGATTTATGTGTCATTGGTGGAGCATTCTATGTGTGATGTGGACGCCAAGGTAAATATGTTGCATCTTGTTGGATGCACTATTTTGGCCGATAAGTTGAATGTCTACATTGTTGTGAGGTAAATAAACATGTTTGTTGATCTTGGATTTCATAGTTGGTCATAGGGTTGTATTGTTGTGATGCTTCTATATCATGCCCTTGGAGAGGCTACCTTTGAGAAGAGGCAATTTACCAGTTACATTGACCTATTTCAGGTATAAATATTTATTATGTTTTATTTTGTGCGTATTTTTTATATTTATTTTGTATGTTTAATCCGTTATGTTAAAATTATATCTTTTACTACAATTTTGGATATACGAGCATTTCTTGTCTGTTTCTGATAGACGTGATAATGGTCCTATCATAAACGGGGCTACAAGAATTCTCATTCAGAAGGTCTTCAGAGGCACAAACGGAGAATTGACGCTTTAACCCTAGATGATGTTATATGGACACCATATAGTGCATCAAAAGTTCAATGACATTGCACTATTTTTTCGATTATATGTGATGAGAGAGTAGTGTTACTTCCTATTCACCTGATAGGTGTTTGTGCCAGTTTGGATATGTTCATAGTATACCATATCAATCCTTATTGTACCATCTAGTGTTGATAGATGGTTTCATGCTAACATGGTGAAAAGTATCAGCGTGATTTGACAAAATGTATTGGCCGTGTCTTTTCCTAGTGAGTGTTTAAATGGTTATTTTTAGTGGTACTATAAAGTATCACATCCTCACAACATCTATCCTTCCTTAACCTAGTTTGTAGATGTTTATATACCTTTGCATGTTGGAGGACATTTATATGACATGTCACCACCTCCTCCACCAAATGGTGTGACAGATCAATATTAGATACATATGGTATTTCTTCTTTTCAATAACCTTATGAGTTTGGTAAATTCAAATGCAAGGTTGGCCTTTCCCATGTGCACCAAGTGCTGCAGCACTGGCCTCAAATTTTGAGGGGCCCAATTTTATTTTATTTTTAATTACAAAAAGAATACATTTTACACCAGTTTTTCTTAAAAACATGTGTAAAATCCTAATTTGTTTTCAAACCTCTACGATTTTATACCAGTTTTTTAAAAACAGATGTAAAATTGTATTTTTTTTTAAAATTTAGATCTATTTGAAAATTAGAGCCGGGCCTCCGAACTAATTGAGTCGGTCCTGTTTAAATGGCAAGGTTTATGTTATAAAATTGGAGATAACATGCATTTCCCACAGTAGACCTTTGGTTGCATAACAAAAAAATATACTCCACATAACTCTTACATATGCATTCCTCTTCAGCTCAAACTTATTGAACTTGATCATCCCTTCATTATCGATAGTACGTGAATGATAATAGATCTTAGTCACTATTTTATTGTTGGTTTAGTGTAAGAGATTCTCCATTTTTGTTATTCATATCTACTAGAAAGGTGTCATCTATTACTCTGAATTTAACAGGATGCCCCGTGTCATTGTAGTAAGAAAATGCGATATAAAATTAATGATTCATTTGGAGTGATTTTTTTAAAATCATGTGAGGGATATTTATAAAAAATTCAAATCATTATGGCCAATACATAAGTGTTTGTTCTATATCAGTTATACAATAGTGTTGGTGCAATTTCTATCATACAAAAGTGTTGATATGTTCCAAATCATGTTGACTTTATGACATCGCTTTCCCATTGCCATAATGTGTTATATATTTTGTTTATCATTCTCTTGCACCTTCATTAAAGTTCTATATCCAACGGTCAACGATGGATGAAATGGACAATTAGACTTGAACTTCAACGAAACCTATGATTGTTGTTGACAAAACCAACCACAATAAGTTTATGTCTACTTGCAGACCTAGATAGAGATGAAAAAGTTGGAAGAATATGATGTTAAAGTTTTGGGACAAAGAGACAAATGTCACAATGTATCTAGAAGAAATAGGGCAACCTACATCAAGAATCTTCATCCATTTGTCACACCTTTAAACACCTAAGTTAGAGATTCTTAAGTGACTCCTAACTTCTGAAACTGTGTCATAGAATGTATGGGAATACAAATCACTATTGTAAAAATCTTCACCATTTAACTGTGTACAAACCAGTGACCATGAATCTTCACCCATTACAAGTAAATCTCTAATAGCACGAAAACTAGAATTTCCATCAGCCTCCACATATACAATATCTTCAATATAGTCATGAATGAAAATAGGAAACTGAAACAAATACATGTCACTTGAAGACTTTCTAGATGGTTGACTTAAGGGAGTCTTAATAGATGATCTCTTAGGCATTTAACTTTTCAGTGAGGCATCAACATACGCCCAATGTGAATGATCACAATGCACATCACTCTTTGGCGCCTTTTTACTCTTGGCTCCCTTTTTGGGCTTAAGTTTTACATGTGTCAGACACATAGAAGTTGTACATGGATATCTAAGTTCACGCACCTTTTTCTTCATTGCCCTTTGACAAACAATATCTGAGGTGCAAAAATACTTCGTCAACTTTTCACATTCATCGTTTAACTCTAGTTGTGTGACACTTCCTTCTTCAATAACTTTACACTCTTCAATGTGTAGTTTCCTCCAAAACACATGAATGGATTCCAAAAGAACATATTCACTTTGTACTGGAAGATGTGTAAGTTCACATGTACAAGGTAACTCATGTGTTGTCTTAATGAAGCTTCCACGTACAACTTTGTCAACACCAACTCTTTTCATATTTCCAAACTTTTCTGTAATGTGATGTTTACACAGTCTTGAGACGAATCCATGTAATATCAAATAAAAAAGAGTTTTATATCGATGCTCACTGTTCATAACACTTTTTTGAAATGATAATTTAATTGCACCTAGTTGCAACTTCAATATGGCGTTCACTGCAAGCTTTTACACAAATCTCCTCTACTAGTACTCAACATGTTTTCGAGTCTCCAATGAGAAAACTCAACCCTATAAAATAATATTATAGAAATATTCAATAAATAAAATATTTGTGTAATAATATTAAACTCGTGTAAAAATGTACTTGTTTATTGCCATATTCCCTAAGTGAGTGACTTGGTTAGTCCATGCAACAAAAAATATCTCCTTATAGGTGACAACCATATTTGGTTAACATAATCAACAAAGAATGGAGATTAACACATACTAGCTCAAATTATTGCAAGTGTTGCTCATACTCAAACACCCATTTGAATACGTGACCTCATTTCATAGTTTCATCACATGCTCTTGTCTATTAACCTCAAAAAAATTCCTTGCACTTTCTACCAACATTTTTCGCAACATCAAATGCATATAAGAGGTTGATGAAGGATGGTAAACAACTTTAATGTAATTCTTTGGGGAAAGTTCCTAATCAATTACCACGACCTTGGGAAACTACTTATCGTATGTGAACAACTTCTTCAACTTCTCTAGTTTCCATGTAAAATTTCATTCCCTTTCATGTTCCAAGTAAGCAAACCTTACAAAGAATTTCAAGTCAATTTACATAAGACCAACTATCTAAAGTAATGAAATTTGGTTCCTATTGGGTATGTGTAATCAAAGATCAGAACCATATAAAACATATTCAACAACTTCACTAAATCAGAATGTATCAAGAATATATCACCCACAACATCCAACTACTTTCTATTTCCAGTCTAACAACTATACTTCTCTTTATGAATTATCCATAACAAATGTTAAATTTCCTTCAATAGACCTCTAATAGTAGAATAATATGTTTGTCTCACCTTATACAATTGCCTTACACTTGTGAGATTATCAACATTACTATCTTTCAACAGACCCATTATGAACTTCAGCGCGATGTTGTACTTTATTATGTCATTTACTAACTGTCTTTCTTTAAGTTTTATATGACCACTGTCGCTTCCACGAAAATAAGGTGCCGGCAGAACAGAAGAGTCGCCACCTTTCGTTATTTATCCCTCGGAGCGGGAAAGGAAACAATCGGAAAAACCTGAAGAAAAGGGTAAGACAAGGTCGTCGCAACCGTTGTCGGGGTTCGGGAGTCAGTTACGCAAGGGGAAGGTATTAGCACCCCTGACGTTCGTCGTACTTGACGGGATCCACGCTTGTTGTGTTTACTGGACGAGTTGGTTTATCTATCTACCTATCAAGGCTGGCTTAAAACAAAAAAGAAAATGACTCGGCAAAGCGTCGCACTTTATGCCTACGTATTATCATCAGAGAATGAGAAATCAGAGTCAACGTAGTTCGACCTACGACGGGTTACGGGGAAGGTGGCTCGCCAATACATCAGTATTGTGCCTACGTACTCTCAACAGGCTTGAGAGATCAAAGCTTACGTAGTTCGGGGTACTACGGATTACGGGGATTCAGATTCATCTGTTTTATCGAGTAGGGTTAAACAACAGTTCCAGCAGTTAGGGACAAAGCCTGTTTGCGGTGGCGCTGAAGTTTAACGACACTCTTTTCTTCATAAAAGCTTCCTTTGAATTAATGGGCCCACGGGGCAAAAAGGTTTGAAGTTTGTTTTTTGTCTTTTACGAAAGAAGTGTTTTTTATTGTGTTTGCAATTTCAATCGCACTAAAGACTATGACCTGAGAGTGCGTGCGTCGCATGTCACCCAAAGGGTGCCATACTAAACATCCAGACTGTTGAAAAGAAACTCTCCAATAATCCTTTCTCATATAGCTTAAGGCTCGTAACGTACGAAAGAAATCATTCATAATTACTGTATCTTAAGCTGTTTTGAGATGAGAAGAGGACAAGCTCAACTACGGGGAGACTATCAAGTCCTACTGTTATCATGCCAAGGATTCATCCTATAGTTGAGGTTTGAAACAGGGAACTCCTAGAAGTTATCATGCATAGGTTTCAACCTAAAGTTCTATCATCATTTCCTTATCAAAGGAAATGAGAGTCCTAAGGGATCATGTCAATGATACACAGAAACAGATAAAGAATCAGCTTAAACAGTAAACAGTAAACAGCTGTAAAATGCATGCAATGCAAGTGAGGGAGGAAATGTGTGTGGGGCAGCAGCCTCCACAAGCCCATCTCAACCTCAAGCCAGAATGAATAACAGTAATCATACTGAGGAAAATAAAACAACATGCTATCAAGCAAAATAGAAGTAACTGCAATCATACAGAAGAAAATAAAATATGCTATCAAGCAGAATAAACCACATGGGCAAGGGAGCAGGGCTCTACCGAATACCCGCAAGCAAAGCCATACAGTAAAAATACAAGTAGAGGGAGCAACTCAACCTCTAGTGCAATCATGCTCCTAGATTAAATCAGTCTAGATATGGACTTATTCTAATGCATCAAGCAAGTCAAACAAGGCACATTAATACAGAAAAGAAAACAGACAAGAAAGAAAGCAGATCAACAACTCCTCTCCCAACTCCAAGCCTCAGCTCTTGACAGCAACTCAGTCTTCAGACCTCCATCACTCTTGACAAATATCAATTTGCTTCTCCAGGTTTTAACCCTTCAACATAAGTTTCAACTTATTCTTCTTCTTCAAGCTTCAGCTTTCCTTAATCAGTTCCACCTTCAGGCTTCACTCTTAACCACAAGTATCAACTTGATTCCTTTGTTCTTCAAGCTTCAGCTATTCAGTCAATCTCAATTGAATCCTCTTCATCTACAAGCTTTAGCTTCTCAGGGTAGTCCTCAATCACTTGGAAATATTAACTTTATCCTTCAATTTTCAAGCCTCAGCTCTTCATTCAATCTTTACTGGATCTTCAAGTATCAACTTGCTCTTCTTGCTCTTCAAGCTTCAGCTGAAATGACAATGCTCAGGGAATCATCCTTTTCCATACTCTTCAATGAAGTATTCATCTTCACACTCAAGCCCAACATCTCTCAAGATACTCAAACCAGAAGAAATCACTTAACTGGATAAACTAGGATATTAAACTGCTTATTGACCACCAAAGGTGGCCTATAAGGGTTTAACATCAAAAGAATGGTTCCCTCAAAAGTTCTACTTCCTGGGTACCATCACTTATCCCTCCAAAGGAGGGAGGTGAATACCATGGAAGGACCTTGAATCATGGGGAAGAATGGAGGTGAAAGATACCCTCCATGTTTAAGAAGGAAATTAACTAAGTCTAAGCTCTACTTAATTCCTAACCCTAAAACAACAAAAAAACAAACAAGTCTCCAAGCTCTCAAGCTCCTTATTCAATCTTCAAGTCTTCCACTATGCTCCTCCATGCTTCACAAAACAAGACCAAGCCCACCAAGCCAAGCAAACCCATAAAGCAAAGCAAAACAAAATACAAGCCCACAAGGGCAACACAAACAACAATCAACTACAAAAATCAATTAAAAATAGTATACTATTATATTAAAATCTAATATAATTTCTAGGGGATCCTATATGACTACCCTTAATACCCTATATGTCCCAATATCTAACTTGACCTAAAAACCCAAAATTCTAGTATTATTGTGGACCTATGTTAAGGATTGACCTAAATCTACACAACCTAAAGTCATCTAATAAAAACTAATCAAAAACTAATCACAAAATTATGGAATAAATCCAGAGGGGAGCTAAAGTCCTAATCTAACTATCCTAAAAAGAATGGTGCAAAAATTCAAAGGGAACTAGCTAAACAAAATTCTACAAAACTATGCATCAACATAAAAGGAATTAAAATGCTATTAAAAGAGAAAATACAAAAAAAATATTAAAAATGCATGAAATGAAAATGTTTTGATTTTATAATTTTCTAGACATTAACGTGAAATAGGAGAAAAAATTCCCATGCAAAAATCATTAATTTCCTATTTAATATGATTTTTTAAAGATTAAAGAAAAATGGAGAAAAAGAAAATAAAATGGTAAATGTTTGGTGCAGATAGCAATGGTATGCAGTTCAATATGAGGATGGGCCCTAAATGGGGGTGCGTAAAGCAAATGCGCTAGGCCCATTTTCAGTCAGAAAACAAATCACAAAATATAAAGAAAAAGGAAAATATGCGGTGCATTTAGTAAAGAAAATCAGTTAAAAATGCAATGGGCCATGAGAGTGGGGTGGGATTATCACTTATTCCACTAAAGCCCAAACGAAGAATTAAATGAAACGGCTGCGTTTTGGTAGTCTTCAAACTCCTCTTCAAACGTGAAATCAAATCCCAGCCACACGATCTGACTTTGGTCAACCGGTCCTTGCATGATCCAACGGCCATGGAGTTATCTTCTTCCTCCAGCCATGAAAATGGAGGGAAAGCTCCATGAACAGAGCTTCATATCTCAAGCTCGGGTACCCTCCAAACTTAACCAAAATCCATGGTTCAAAACCCTAATCTGCTCTAAATTCAACCCTGATCATAACCATGGTATTAGAATCCATTGAAATACCCTCAATCTCTAAACCCGATCCAAGATCAAAACTATGCTCAAACTTCAACTTTAACGATTCTTGAAATTGATTGGCTCAGAATGATCACCACCTCACACTGGTTAAATCTTGCTATTAAACTCATGTCATATCTCACTATACATCATGTTCTTGATCAAAACAAAAATGGTGTCACTAACTCAAACTTCACCAAATGATCTCAAAGTTTCCAGAATCCATCTCCTACTTGTCTCTAACCATTCTAACCTAATAAATCTAACTAATTATGCTTAAATTAAGGTGTAGAAGAAAAGTTGCAAACCTGTCAAATCTTGAATATCAGATAGGTCAAATCTTCAGTTCAACCTCTCAAACTCTTCAGAAACACTCCTTGATTGATGTTAATGCTTCTGTTTGCAAAAGATTTGATCCAAGAAGCTTGAATCTCCAAATCCGATTGTGACTTGCAGCTCCCAAAATCCAAATGCTAACTCTTCAATTCTTCATGATCTTGCTCTTAATTTGGTATGCACATATTCAATATGATCAATGGAAGGTGTTAGGATTGAAAGAATCAATGGAAATGGTGTGGAATGTAGAAATTGATTTCAACTTGCAATGGAAGAAATTGAAATGGCTATCTCACTCTCCTCTCTAATCTCTCACCAACCTTGCATCTGAGCAAGTTCTAATCCATATATAGGATGGTTCTAAACCATCCAGAACTTTCTGAAATCATCCAATGAGAATTTGAGATTCTCATGCCATGAGTTTTTGATTTCAATCCATCTCATGTACCATCTTGTGCTATACCTCTTGCAGCAGCTTGTTCTGACTTGAAAATCTCCTTAGATGAGATGCATTATGTGTTAGGATACTTAGCTAGCTTGTGCCTTGCTTTTCCTTGTGTTTTGCATATGTACCTTAATGTGCAAGTAATCATTCTCCAAAGCAAGTCCATGATCTAAACCTCAAATAAAAAAATATGGTTGAACCATTGTTTCTAAAATGCTTTCTAGAGTCAAAATGACCTATTACATGCCATGGTTTGGATGTGTAGCTTGGAAATTTCAATTTCCAACTTTGACTTATTTAACTTATGCCTTCATTTTAGGTCATTTTTACCATTTTGAGCTACAAGCCTCTTCAACATCTCATGACCTCCTTACTAGCCTTAAAACATCATTTTAAGCAAGTTTGATGTTAAAGATGTTTCCATTTGAAGCTTGGAAATAGGAGTTATGACCTTATGCTTGAAATGACCTATAATCTCCAAATGACCAAAATGCCCTTGACTTGTCAAAGCCATAAGTTGAGTTCTACAAATCCTATCAAGGACTTCTAGTACTCTCTAGAAACCTAAGAATATAAGGAACAACATTCATGTTGACCAAAAGTTCATAGGAATCATCCTTATTGGGCAAAGGTTGGATGCAAGTTGGGTGACTTTCAAGGCCCCAGATTCACATACCTCAGATAACCTGTAACTTGTCAAAGTCATAACTTGAGTTCTACAAATCCTATAAAGGACTTCTAGTACTCAAATTAAATCTAAGAGCAAGCTTTACAACATTCATGTTGGGGGTAAGATGAGATGACAATCACATCTTGAGATAAACTGCCTTGAAGATAGGGGTCAAACTAGGGGATTTTACACTGTCAAGCCTTAGAAACCCTAGCTTGAAACTTCTAAAACTCCTCAATCATGATGATTTGATCTTGGAATCATCCTTATAGAATCTCAATGCATCAATCCATGATCACATGGCTCTTGGATTAGGTCTCAACCCTCTCCAAATCATCAGTTGACCTAGGGTTGACTCAGTCAAACCCTAATTACACCACTCATGGCTGGGTCTCTTTAATCTTGCACAATGACCTCTCTAGGCTTCATGATGGCTTTCAAGACATCTCCTAAGCTCTATCAAGGCTTCAAGTCCATCCTCATAGCTTCAGAATCATCTGAGGAGCTCCCACAACTCTCAAGTTAGGAGGCACACAACCTTGGTTTCAACCACTCTCTCTGAGGATCTCTTGACTTCTCTGACAAAGATATCAACCCTTGAACACTTGAATAGCCCTCTTGGCTAGCTTCCAAGTCTTGTAGTGCTCTTGATTGGTAATCATACCTCTTGATCTCCTGCATACATGTCAATGAAATGCAAATGATAATGCTAATGTGAATGAGATGAACCACAAGCTAGGTAAAGAAATGTTGGTCAAATTTTGGGGTGCAACAACCACAAATGTCATGATCATCGAAATCTTTTATTATACAGTGGTTATTAATAACACATAAAACCTTTATATTCCAACCAAAACAAGATGGAAAAGGTCTCAATTGAAAGGGGAACTTAACTCTTTTACTGAAAGTAACTTCTGACATTTCTTTGTTCTTGTAATCTCTTCCGCTCTCATAGCCAAGAAACAGCCTGACTTTCCTATAGACTAACCTATTTGTTTTATTAGAGCGGATGGTAACCACGTTTATATTGTTTTATCTCCCAATATATTGGGCACATGATAACACTTCTATCCAGGAGGAAAATATTTGTCAGTTATAACATAAAGTAAATTACCCATAGATTCCATATGTCAATTAAAAAATTCAAAAGTTTCAATTAATGTTGTAAGTAAAACATACCAAGTCAATGATGAAAAATTATGTCAAATCTTCTTGAGGACCAGCCACTACAAATTCATTCATGGGGATCAGTTTAACAACAAATACAACAGTAAGTGGTCAAATATCTAGTGTACCAAGTCCTTAAAATTTTCAATATGTGAAAAATTCACACTATACTTTTTTTTATAGATATTTTGTATAAATGAATATCAGATTTTTTTATTGGAAATAAATGATCAATAGATCCACCATCTTTTAGCTTTTAAAAATTTTATGGTTCGATCAAATTTTTATTTTAACTTCCAAATATTTAGTTTTCACATGATTTTTTAAAATTAATATTTTTATTTGAAAATTGTAAAAATTTGTAAATCTAAATTAAGAGAGAAATATTATTGACATTTAAAAATTATGGGAGGTTTTAATTCAGGGTACAAGGGTGAATAATCAAAGATAACACTTATAATAAGAAATTTAAACACGTCTCAGTAAATTGAGGTAACAAGTTTCAAACGCAATTTCAATTCACTCTTCTTCCTCACATACTGACTTGAATGTTGGAGTCTTAACCTTATAGGTCCCCTTCCAATGTGCTGGAAGATTAGAACCACCATCACTATCGATTATCACTCAATTTCTAGTTCCAGGACAAAACAGTGGCGCCATATATGAGAATCAACTTCTTATTCCTATGATTTCCTCTATCTTACAGTCTCTCTTTGATTCGTCAATTCGTAGCCTCCTTAGGTCACTGAATCAGGAGCATTCCAAATCTTACGCGAAGATCCTTCACATGTTATACCAATCTAGTATCATTTCAACTTTGAACTTCCAAATATCTAACTCATACGATTCCAAGTGATGGTTGGATTAAAAGCTACTTGATTCACCGCTACACGTGAAGCTGTCGTTGTTGCTTAAGCAGTGATCAATCAAACACATCTACCTTCACTACTCACCAAAGCTTTATGAATAAAAAGTGATGATTCCACTGCATCCAGATCTAAGTCAAACACCTCAGGAGGATGGATATGTCTAATTTCTTTTGATTGGAAGTTAAATTCCATCTCAAGTTGCACCATCGAAGGTCTTTCCTAGTTTCCAATTGTCGCGAGCTAAACTTGGAGTGCAAGGAGCTAATGAGCTGTTGAACAATATGTACCATATTGTTCTACACCAGAACTCGCATTCCAAATAGGTTATTACGCCTAGAAGAAAGCCTCCACAACGCTCCTCGACGAGGAAATACTATGCTGGAGGCTATATCAAGAAGAACTCACATTTCCATTCTAAAGCCTACCAAAACTAAGAAGGACGAGCCTTCTAGATCAAAAAATTAGAATAGGAGTAGGAAGCACCAAAGACCCCCCCCCCCCCCCCCCAAAAGCTCTAGGGGAGATTGAGATAGCCACACTCATTCCCTGGATCATGGATAAAATCGATCATCAAAGAGTCAACCAAAACATCCTCTGTGTGCTTGGATTTTGGACAACAAGATACCAAAATCCATGGAAAAGCCTCATAAGATAGGAGAGTGTGATGAAAAGTGAGATCTAGATGAGCATATATAGCTCGTCAAAGATCTTCTGAACTACTTCAGCAGCAACAAAGTGTCCAGATGGTAATTTTTTGTCTTGACTTTGGTTGTATGATGGGTGATTGAATCATAGATTAATTTCATAGAGCATTTTTGTGTGTATTCCACTTCCCAAATGTGATGGTTGGTCATTGTAGTCGCCTTGAGCAATATTCTCCAAGGAAAGAAGGAAAGCCTACATTCTTACATCGACCGATTTACGTAAGTTCCAGTTGAAATTGAGGGAGTTGAAGAAGGACTTAAGTGCTAGATCTTCGAAAATGGCCTTCTGAAGGACCATCCATTCAGGTTAAAGATAAGAAGGAAGAAGGTGAAAACCACTCGAGAGATGATGAACATGGATGAGTCTTATATGATACTGGAAGAGAAGCTGGGCACACACTTCGAAAACCCTGTTTCCGCTTACACCAACTCCAGCCGCTTGGCAGGGAAGGAGTCCCACTAGCAAAAGGATGATTCTGACCGAGGTATATAAGGACGATACAATAAATACACTCATATGACTATTTCTCAAGAAAAGATCTACCAGGACCGTGTTAACACAGATTTCAGGAAGGGAGGAATACAACCACCTTACCTTATCAGAGAGATATATCAAACTAACAAGTCAAAATATTGTCATTTTCAAAAGTGTCACAGTCATAAGACATTCACAATTGCATCTAGCTTAAGGATGACATCAAATGGATAATTAAGAGGGACCAACTAACCAAGAACGTGAAAGAGGGAAAAAGAGACAAGGAAAAGTCGTCTAAAGGAAAATATTTCTACAAGGTTGTTATGCTAGGACGAGCAGCGAGAGCAAAAAGACCAGCAAAGTAAAGCACTCGTATATCGCCTCCATCACTAGAGGAGCACTTAGCGTAAATCTTCCCCCCAAGGGGACCATTAAGAGGAAAATTATCAAGATGATGGCCATTCACAAAAAAAGATACATGTACGTCGATGAAAAGTCCAGACCAGCCTATGTTGGGGTTTCAAGACTTTGAAAAGGTGTGTGGTATCCCCAATAGGATTTCCCCTAGTGATCACATTCACCATCCGACAGTTTGATATACCCCGCATCCTGTTCGAAGATGCAGCTCATGTGATATGATGTATTCTGAGTTATTTGAGAAAATTAACCTTGAGAGAGGAACGTTACTCCGATATGAAGGCTCTGACCTGCAAGCGCTGAATAGAACAACCACCCATCTATGGGGGTACGTCGAGATAGTGATATCAGTAGGCAACAGAAAAGACGTTCGAGCTGTCAATTTTCATTTCATCCTCATCCGTTACTGAAACATTCACAATTGCATGAAATCCCTTTTCCAACATTGTAGCCTCACAGGTGCACCTCAAGTTCAAATATCACAACTTTCAACGAGAGTCGGTCATCGTCAACGTTGACCTAAAAGGATAAAAAATAATCTATCAATTACTCCAAAAAACCAAGGAGAAGACATAGCCATAGAGATTAAAGTAAATTCCCTCACCAACCAGCTCAACATGATTGGCATCTGTCCCCCACAAAATGGATAGTTAAACAAAGAGTGAACAAGAAGAATAAGTGGAGGCTAGCCTGCCTAGTTATGTTTTCTCTGTCGCATTCATATTAAATGATGTGATTTTATAATCATCTTCCTTGTGTACATGGGCAACCTAAGATTATAAATTAAATATGATTTTATCTGAATGTTCATTTTTTTTGGAATTATATGAAGTAACTGCGAGTATGGGGTTTGTCCGACTACTGCAATCAATCTCTCGCAATACAAAGCACACATAAAGAGATCTATGGGTGATTTTGGATACGCTTTGCACGCCTGGATACATAAATCACTTTCTCATCTAAAGTCAGGGGTGCTCTCAAAGAATCTTTGCATGCATGACTTCAATAATCACTTCCTCACCTAAAGTCAGAATGCTATCGAAGACGTTTTGCACATCCTGCTATAATAATTACTTCTCTACCTAAAGTTAAGAGTGTTGCTAGATACCTTTGCTATTACAATCACTTCCCCACCTAAAGTCAAGGGTGCCGCTGGAGACGCTTTTCACGTTTGGCTACAATAATCAATCCCCTCATGCAATAATTGTCCACTCCTATCTAGCAGCTAACCACTCCAGAGGCCGCGGTGGGTTGACCACGCGTCTACCCCTGACCCGGTTTTCATCTAGTAGGGGAAGGGGAAGTGACCCTTAGCCATAAAAGGCCCAGTGACATATAATAAACTTCGAGGGAAGACCTCGTAAGTTCACAGAGGATCCAGAGTCTTGCACTTAGGATCATACAAATATGCATCCAAATCCTCACACTCAAGGTCACATGAATATACCTTAAACAAGTATAAAAAAAAAGCATTTGATTCCAAAAATGACAATATATGGATATACATTCTTCCACTACATCAATACTACACATGAAATACATAAGGAAATACCCGCCAAGGTTACTTTCGTAGAGATACAACCTATCCATCTTTGAAAATTTAATCCATCAAAATTTGTTCTCTCGAGACAACAAAAGGGCTGTGAAAATGTTCCACATGCTGCAAAACATTTTCAAACGACTGCAAGATGGCTTCAAGGGTAGCACCTGTATAGTCAGCAACTATTGAGTCAGAGAAACATTATGAAGGCAGAGAAACTCTAATTACCCCTGAGCAAACAACAAATTTCCCCTAGCAAAAAAACAGAGCCTGGTTCTTCCTCACCACCGTTCTCACCAAATGGGTCACTTGGTCGGAAAAGAAATCGAGTAACATTAAGAGGAAACAAATAATCCCTCTTCCTAGTAAGAGAGGTATAAGCCTTTTCTATTTATTGCATGTATTTATCCCACTGAAGCTTCAGATCTCGAATGCTCACCTCTAGCCATTGCTTCTCAACAGGTGTCGGTCGGACCAAATAGCTTCCAATGGCCAGGTCCACCTAAAGCCAAAGCATCATAAACATGTTGTCGCGGTGAGAATTAAATATCAAACTATTGATTAACTTGAATCATAAATCATAATTCACCATCGATCTTTAATTTATCCAAGGGAAGGGAAAAAGTGCGAATAACCCAAAATATGCAATGCAAATGCAAAAGAGAACCTAAGGTTTGAGGGTTGGTTATACCTAGGGAAGGTGTTAGCATCCTAAGTATTTGTAGTACTCTACAGAAATCTCTTGCTATGATGTGTTATTTGTTATCTGTCTGCTAAAGGGTGAAAAGATAAAAGGGAGATCTAAGGTGTTATTTCTAAGTATGATCACTAAGACATTGCATCTAGTGCCTACGTATCCTGACGGGAATGGAATCAGAGCATTCGTAGATTCCTTAAATAAGGGTGAAAGTTTGTTGATTGGTTTCAGGATAAGAGATATATTGTCATCTCAAGGAGAATACTCGATTTAAACTGCCACGAACGTGTAGAAGACGGTTCCTTATTTCGCATTGAAAGAAGGGCTTTAACTCTGATATAGAATCGACAAGTATGCCACATACCTCTCTCGAGCAGAAAAGAATCTACATCTCTCTCGACTACGTCATGGGGTAGGAGAATTATATCTCGGCTAAAAATGATTAGCGTTTAATTCTCTCACGAGAGAATGAGAATTAAATTGTAAATGTCTATGAGTTGAAATCCTAAGGGAGCTAGCTTGAGGATATAAGTAAAGTATGTTCATCCTAAACTAATTAACCTGGGGGAGACCAGGGATCAGATAAAGGGGGAAATGATGCAGATGAATAAAATGTTCATGACTATAAAGTCAAGAGCATATATTTTCCTTGGACTTATAACATAAGGCATAATAAAGGTTTAAGGACCATAAATAATTATCAAATAAAAATAGACGATCAAGATATGTGGTCAAGTAAAGATTGATCATGAAGTCGAGATCGAAAGGGGAACTTCTAACCTAATATTATGGAATGAGAAAACTCTAATTTTACCAATCAAGTTTGTATAATTGAACTAAATCAAACTCTAATTTTATCATAGTATCACGAACCTATAGTTGTAACTTGTAATTCATTCCCAAAATAATCTCCTTATTTTCATATAAAAAAATTATAATGACTTATTCGTTCAATTTTAGTTATAATATTAATTTTCACTTCTTTTAACTCTATTAACTAATATTATTTGCATAACTTTCTTTAGTTGTTTTTTGTTTGCGAAGCAATATATAAAAACCTATATAGTCCTTGCTAATATCAAATACATATTTTTTTAAAAATTAAATTTCAAGTTAGATTTTTGGACTGAGGCTTAGAAGTTGGGCACCACTAGCATCTTGACAGCCTTACTCATTGTATGAGTTATTTAACATTTCTTCAAGTCTCTATCAAGACTATGCAAGAACCTATATCTTTTTTATGCAACTTTTTATTGTTTTTTTAGGTTTAGTTTTCAATTTTTCAACTTTTTATTGTTTTTTTAAGGTTTAGTTTTAAGTATTTAACAGAAAAACAGAAGAAAGAAATAGGCAATGAAAACGAAAAATTACATAAAACAGAGTTAAACTTATTTATGTTAATATGATAAGATGGAAAGACATATAATTCTAGTTCACTGAACTAATAGAGATTTTTATCTTTGTGTGTGCAAATGTGTAATGTATTTTCAGATAGATTTTTTAATTGAAAATAAAACTTCTCTAATAATAGATATTTTTTACTTAGTTATAACAAATCAAAAAGATTATCTTACTCCTTGCACGAGAATCACGTGGCTCGTAACTATTCTTACACTACTTAGTAGAAACTTCATTTTTTTTTTTAAGAGAACAATTTTATTAAACAGCAGCATTCAGAGAGGGTTGAAAAGAAATACAGTTGGAAGGTTCCCCAGCTCTGGATATATATATATATATATATATATATATATATATATATATATATATATATATATATATATATATATATATATATATATATATATATATGAAATTCTGGCTATGCAGATCACATGTGTTCCAAGAACATTGATCTCTGCTCAACAAGGATGAGGACAGACCATGGCCAATTTAAATTTCATTAAATTGTCCCGATGTCATGACCTCTTCTGTGACATCTGCAGTCTGTCATACTATTTATCTAACCATTTAAAGTACAAAATTGTAAATGCAGAAAGATAAATAACACAGTAATTGTTCATCCAGTTCGGTATCAACAACACCTACATCTGGGGGCTACCAAGCCAGAGAGGAAATTCACTATTAGTAGAATCAATTCAAAGTCAAACCTCCAGTTTGCACTTCTCACTTAATCTCTACCCAATGACACTTCAGCCTAGAGACACTCTAGTACCTGAGTATACCTACTCACTCCCCCTCAATCACATAACAGTGATATCAAACAATTACATAATTTAATATGAAGAGACACTTCATACTCACCTTGATCTTGCTTCACATCTTTGATCAAGGAACTCACACACTCTTGCTTCACATCTTCGAGTGAGACACAGCCTAAAATCTACTCATCCAATGCAATTATCCACCAGACAGTTGCTTGAAGTACAAGTATTCCTAAGTAGAATTTATACGTGAAGACTAACCTTCTTCACTTACAATTATGTCTACCACAATATATCAAATGATACAAAGGGTGACTTACACCACAAGGGACTCTCAAACCCTAGACCTCTATTTTACACTCTGATTTTTCTTGATGTGAGTGCTTGCGTTTCTTCTGCTTCTGCTCCTCCTTTTATAGTCGTGCAGACTGGGCTTGGGCTGTGCAGAAGTAACAAATATTAGTTTTAACAAAATAAAACTAATTTCCACAATTCAAGGTGTTGTCCAATTAGGTCATGGCATGGTCAGCATTGCCTTGAATCTCTCCTGATATAACTTAGGGGTCATAACAAGTCTTCCTGAAATCTAGCCTGAGATAACAGAAAACTAACATGCCTGTACGACTGATGTCATATGATCAATGTCATGACATTCAGTATGACATCCACTCTTCTGCAGATTTTTCTTTACACCAGATCTGGCTTCACCCAATCTTCTGCAGAATGACATTAAGAACAAGTATATTAAAGTTTCCTAAAAGGTCTCCAAGATCCTTTCATGAATACTAATACAATCTGTTCTTGTTCCTAATAATTCTCCTTGACATATTTACTGATGAGGTATATTCAACATGGTCTCATCAATCCAAACCAATTCTGTCAAGAGATATACACTAGCAGTTCCTTCTGTTGTCATGCATTGATGCCCTGCTTAAGACACATGAAAACACACTTCACTCACTTCCTGTGAGGAACTTCATCACAACCTAACCTGTTGTGGATGCACACCTCACACTACCTGTGAGAAACTAGGCTACTGCTAACCCATAGCAGTGCATGTTGTGCCAGACAGCTATGTCATTACTTTGGTAATGACATCCATGACAACAATCCTTTCTTCAGCCTCTGCTAGCTCCTGCTTGCTCTTGCTACACTCGACCTTGATGTCAGCCTCTGCTAGCTCCTACTTGCTCTTGCTGCACTCGACCTTGATGTCAGCCTCTGCTAGCTCCTGTTGCACATAGCTCCTGTTGCACCAGATGTAATGACATGATAACAGTTCTGTCATCAGTAGCTCCTGCTGCACCACATGACAACAGTTCTGTCATCAGCTCCTGCTAGTTCCTGCTGTTTCTCACACATGACAGTAGTTCTGTCATGACAGCAAATAGATGTCTTGATGGATGTCACGATATTCAGCATGACATTCACATTAAAACACTCCACATCAGTTCTTTCACCAGCCCCCGCTTGCTTCTTTAGCGATGTCATAACTATGATAATGACATCCTGCTTAACATTTGTGCAGAATCTTGTTTTACCATAATTTAGCCAATCATAGAACCATGGACAATTCTATATCATAGACCCATGGAACTAACTAACTAACTAACTATATATACACACACACACACACACACACACACACACACACACATACATATAAATATTTTTATCGACATAAAAGAACAAAAAACATAAAAATTGAAAAAAATAAGTTAAATGACATAGCAAGCATTATAAATACAAATGGTATGATATAATGTCATGAAAAATAAAGACATAATTGGAAATCTGATAAGTCAGTAAATGCAAAAGGAAATAAAATAAATACTAAAAGCAGTGAAATAGTGCCATCATGGAGGTGGTTGCTCGTCTGACTGATCTGGGTGACGGAGTGAATGCAGCTTTCTGTGTAAATCTGAGATCTCCTGATACAGGACGTCTGTCTCAGTGGCATGGGTCATATCGGAAATTTGAACCTGTAAAGTAAGATCTTCTACTGTCTGCTGAAGGTGAGCTATCTCTGAACCTAGCTCAGCTATATGGGTATACAAGTCAGGTCTTCGTAATGCATGATTATTGGAAAACACGGTCGTCCTCGGAGAAGGTGGCAAGGGATGGTATTCCGCTGAAGGCGTTGTATGTGGCTCGTCGATCGTCTCGACATACCCTTCCAACGCATAACTCCAGTTGGATGGATCATGCACACTAGTGACAATTGGGTCAGGTAGAGTGAAATAATGGACCGTCTGGTAATCGATGAGAAGTCTGAAAGCATCAGGCTGAAAGGAAGCATTCCTTATCAGCCCACGATCCAAACAGAAGTCAATATCAAGTGAAGTAAGTCCACAATAAGGGGTCAGATGTAACAACTGATTGGTTAGTCCCAATGCAATGGCTATGTGTGTAACGGTGCCTCCACATGAATAACTCCTTCGGATGATCTAGCTTGGCCTTCGAAATTGTACAGCAAGAAATTCCCACATGCTACTGGGTACAACCTGTTAGCGCAGAATAGGAAGAATATCTCTTCCTCGCTAACATGCATGTCAGAATCTTCCTTTCCAAGGAAGGTGTGAGCCACAGTCATCTGAAAATATCTCATGGTCGGGTTATGAATCACCAGAGACAGCTGAGTCGATGGATCTAGGCTCCCTCCTCCTGTGATGTCTTGACAGAACTGATTAATGTCTCTGCTCATAAAGTATCCCATCAGAAGGTCAAGAATAGAATAAGGAGTGGTCGAAAATCCAAGTAGGTCTCCGAATCCTTTATTGGTGAAGGTGTACTCTCTTCCAAAAAGTCTGAACGTAGCCAACCCTTCCTCACTGACGTATGACTCGTAGTGGAATGAGCTGAGAAACTCTAATGTGAGGTTCCTGTAAGTATGGTGCAGTTCGTCAGCATATTGGCCCCATTGAAGCTGATGACAGAGGAATCGTATGCTGGGCTCAATCTCTAGAGCCTCCATGCAAGCTTGATCTGGATATCGGGTCGGTGCCATGGAGCGTTGTCGGAGAATCGAGTACTTCTCTCTTTGCTTGTCGTCTCGGAAGGCGACGTGCATGTCATCGCGCAGCTGCATTCTGAAAAATAAAACTCAGAAAACCTGAAAGCATAATCATCATAAATCGCCAGTTGACACATAAAAGAAAATAAAATGAAGTAAAACGAAGAAAAAAAAGATAAAGAGTAAAGAGATCCATGGGTTTCCTCCCACACAACGCTTGTTTAACGTCATTAGCTTAACGAACAAAACCTATATGTCTGAAGTAGGCAATGGTGGATCAATCAAGGTATGACTGGAGTAATTTTCGGGAATGTCTCCTCCTTTGTAGAATTTTAATCTTTGCCCGTTCACAACGAATGGACTACATGACTCATTCTGGATCTCGACTGCTTCTGATTGTAAGACTTTAGTAATTGTAAAGGGACCTGGCCACCTCGAACGGAGCTTGCCAGGAAAGAGTCGTAATCTAGAGTTAAACAGGAGAACAGGGTCTCCTACATGAAAATCTTTCTTTACGATCTTCTTGTCGTGCCAGGCTTTGGTTCTTTCTTTATAGATAATGGCATTTTCATAGGCGGATTGGCGGAGTTCTTCTATTTTATGTAAATCACCGATGTAGTTTTATCTAGCGGTCAAATAATCAAAGTTTAGGGTTTTTATGGCCCAATAGGCCCTGTGTTCTAATTCAAAGGGGAAATGACAAGATTTTCCATAGACTAGTTGGTAAGGGTTGTTCCAATCGGGGTTTTGAAGGCGGTTCTATAGGCCCATAGTGCATCTTGCAGCTTTTGAGACCAGTCCTTTCTTGATATAGAGACCGTCTTTTCTAAAATTCGTTTTATTTCCCTATTGGATACTTCTACTTGGCCATTAGTCTGTGGGTGATAAGGCGTCGCTATCCTATGCTTAACTCCATATTTTCTTAAAAGTTTTTCGAAAATTCTTGATATGAAATGCGATCCTTCGTCGCTGATAATAAGACGGGGGGTTCCGAATCTAGGGAAAATATAATTCTTAAATAGCTTAATGACTACTCGTGTGTCGTTGGTGGGGGAGGCTATGGCCTCAATCCATTAAGACACGTAATCGACTGCAACTAAGATGTACTTGTTTCCTAGGGAAGACAGAAAAGGTCCCATAAAGTCTTTGCCCTAAACATCAAAGAGTTCTACCTATTGAATGTTCCTTAAAGGAATTTCATCACATCTTGAGATGTTTCCAGTGTGCTGGCACCAGTCACATTTGTTTATATAGGTGTGTATATCGCGCCACATTGTTGGCCAAAACAGGTCTGCTCTAAGAATCTTGACGTGAATTTTGGATGTACTATAGTATCCTCCATAAGGCGCAGAGTGGTAGTTGTTGCACCCCAAAATTTGACCAACCGGGGCTCGCATTTGGTCCTATGTTTCGACACATAATCGCATTCGCATCTGCATATTGCATACATTGCATTTTGCATTGATATTGATTTTATCAGGGATCACAGCTCTCGTCTCGTGTTTCAGGTGTTTTTTATCAGTTTAAGTCAGTAGAATCGATTTTTGGGATATTTCGGTGCCCGTTTATTTTTACCGATTATTTTTGTGTCGTTCGGTGCTTATTTTTGTTCCTCCGGAAATTATGGTGATTTTTCTGGATTTTATTGGCATTTTTTTAGAGTTTAATTAGCTTTTTAATCATTTGTAGAATTTAATAGGTTTTTTGTTAATTCTTTTAAATAGATTTTTAATCATTTTAGGATTTAATAGATTTTTTAGAATAATATAGAATATTATTAGTATTTTCTAGAATTTAAATAGTAAATAGCATTTTTCATTTTTAGAATATTAATGTTTTTTTAACAGTTAATAGCTTTTAAAATCATTAGTGTAGAATATTAGTGAATTGTTCTTTTAGCATATTGAATGGTTTTTGTTAATAGAAATTAATTGTTTTTAATTTTAGATATTAATATAGATTTTGTAGATTTTAAATAGTTTTTTAAATAGTTAATAGTTTTTTAATATAGTTTTTTTGCATAGAATTTAATATAGTTGTTTTTATAGATATTATAGAAAATTAATAGATTTTAGAATATTATTAATTAGTTTAATTGAGTTTAGTCTAGGTTAATCAGATTTAATTAGTCTTTTAATTCAATTCAGGTTTTTGTGAGTTTTTGGTCCATTTTCGTTTTGGGCCCAGCTAATTCGCAGCCCAAGTCATTTTTTTTGGTCCAGATGATTCAGCAAATGTCCAGCAATACGTCCAGATTCATCCACCAGCTTCCACCATATTCCAGCAAGCTCCAGCGCATTCTGGAAGCTTCCAGAAGTTATCAGCTATAAATGCCAAGCTCGCCACGTGTTGTAACGAGGACGGTCCCACATCTCTGCGTCACAGCACGCCACGCCATCACCCATTCAGGCCTCTCTCTCAGCCACGCGTGGGACACGCGTCCCACATGCAGAGACCCACTCCACCATCGTTACCACGTGTCCCTCCATCAACGCTCCACACCACTTCACCGGAAAAGCCTCACCGGCCGGCCTGCATGGCCGGCGGCCACCACCAACCCCCGCCGGAAACATCAACATTCCCAGAAACCTCCTCCCTTCATCATCTTCTCCAGGCACCTTCGTCCAACCTCCGATCTGCTTCCGGCCGCCGCTAATCTCCCCAGAACGGCTTGAATCTTCAACCAATGTTCATCCTCCATCATCATGTTCATCATCTATCAACGATTTTCAGCTCTCCAGGTTCATTCATCAAAACTCTCAAGAACACCATC
This sequence comes from Lathyrus sativus, assembly GCA_963859935.3. Taxonomy (NCBI): domain Eukaryota; kingdom Viridiplantae; phylum Streptophyta; class Magnoliopsida; order Fabales; family Fabaceae; genus Lathyrus; species Lathyrus sativus. The sequence goes on from OZ012740.1 coordinate 528,879,153, forward strand.
GTTGTTCTTCACAAGATCGTCCAGAAGTTCATGATCTTCATCTCCTTTCCCTGATCCTCATCAATCGTCGCCGATCATCTTCATCAGCATCATCAGTGTTCGTCCTTGTTTTCCAGAAGTCATCAACAATCATCAATTTTCCATATATTTTTCTCAGATCCGTGCGAATCATCCATCAAGAACCAATTCCAGAAAATAGCAACAATCACCATCAGGAGTTTCCAGGAAAACGAAGATCTTCAAGGCGTATCCAGAAGAATCTTCAGCCATCCTCGTTAGGTCTTCATCCCAGAAGATCTAAAATATCTTCGTCCGGCCCCAACAAATTCATTCCTCCATGAAGGTTCATCAGAGGACATCTCCAGTTTACAGATCCTCAAGAAGATCTTTTGAAAACCTTCCTCAACACGCTCCCAGATTTTCAACCGCGTCCAAATTGTCTTCATCTGGATCCACGAAGAACACGAGTTAACCTTCAGATCTCCAGGTGCTTCGAAGATCATGGTGTTTGAGAGGGAGATCAAGAGAGGTTAGGGAGGAAGACTGAACGGGAGGAGGAAGAATAAAGAGAGACGCGGGAGTTTAAGAGAGACGGAGGAGGGAGGCTTGGACGGCGGCGGCGCTGATGAGGAAGAAGAGAAGAGGATTAGGGTTTGGTCGTTCAGAGAAGGAGAAGGAGAGGATGGGTCGTGGGCCTCAGGCCCAGTCATTTTTTTGGCACCACACTCCCTACGTTTTTGGCAACAAGTTCTGGACCTTGGGCCCAATAAAGCTAATTGCTGCCCAACATCCCCAGTTTACACAATACGCCCCCCTGCGTTTTTTCTGAAGAGACTTGGGCTGGGCCCAAACAACTCAGTTTCTACTTTATTTTTCTGCACACCCCCTGTGTAACAGTATACCCCCCTCCCCTTATTTTTGTTTCTTTTATTCTTTTATATCTTGTTTTGCATATATTGTCCATGTGGGAAAAATAAAGAAAATATATTTGAAAATATAGAAAAAGAAATGAAAAGAAAATATATTTGAAAATATAGAAAAAAATGAAAAGAAAATATAGTTGAAGAATAGAGAAGAAAAGAATAAAGAAGATGTTGAGAAAAATATAGAAAAAATATTTTGAGAAGAGGAACAATATGTTAAAGAGAAAAGAAGAAAAAAGGAAAAAATATTAAAGTGTCGATTTAATATTTTTTAGAGTTCATTTGCTTTTAGGGATATTTCCATAGAGTTTATTTTACCAATTCTTTTAGGATAGCTTAGAAGCCCATTTGTTAGGGGGCTATTTTTCATTCGATTTTTTAGGATAGAATAGGATAGCATTTCCTAGGAGATTTATTTGCAGTATGCAACCATTGTAACCATTTTTTCAGAAGATTAATAAAACGAGATTTGAGCTGTGGTCCCGAAGTAGCCGAACTACAGCTGCTCTGATTCTTCGTACCAGACGAAGATATGTAGGCATAGGATGCGATATCCTAGCGAGCACCCTAACGACTAACTTGTTGTTCTCTCGCGGCTGTGCGATCGAGACTTTCCCGCTGACGACTAATTGAAACCCTTTTTCTCTCTTGCCCGAGTGCATTTGAGACCAAGCCGTAGCTTTGACCATAGGTTCCCGACCCTGTGAAACCAGTTGTTTTTCTCACTGCTGTGTGAGAATGTTTGTTTAGCCGTAGTTAGTCTGAACTACGTAAAGCTCTGATCTTCCATGCAGTGGAAGTACGTAGGCACAAGACGCGAGGTCTTGGCGAGCCAATTTTCCCCGTAGTCCCGAACTACGTTGACTCTGACTTTCTCTCTTGAGAATACGTAGGCATAGAGTGCGACGCTCTATCGAGTCAATTCCCTTCCGTTTAGATTTAGCAGCCGTAGATAGATTGTTTTGCATCCAGTAGACAACCAAGCAAGCGTGGATCCCGTCGAGTACGACGGACGTGAGGGGTGCTAATACCTTCCCTTTGCGTAACCGACTCCCGAACCCAGGCTATGGTTGCGATGACCATACCTTTTCCCCGTTTTTTGCGAGGTTTACTTCGAGCGTTTCCTTTCCCGCTCTGAGGGATAAATAACGCACGGTGGCGACTCTTCTGTCAGCCGGCGCCGATTTTCGCAGTAGCGACAGCTGGCGACTCTGCTGGGGAAGAGATAGTTTCCTAGGGATCCAATGTCCCGAAAGCGAGTCAATTTTGGGGATCCAACGTCCCTTAAGAGAGTCAATCCTAGCGTTTGTTTGCTTGTCTATTTGGGGCTTATTTATCGATATTATCTGTTGTTGTTGGGGTGTTACGGGTGTTCTATAATTGAGATAAGCCGGACCTGGGCTCGAGTATGAGTATACACCTAGATATAGTTGCGGAGAAGTAGTAGACGAACCTGTCTGCTGAGCAGGCACAGTTCCCTACGAAAATTCGCGCTCGGACGAGGTTCTCGCAGAGGTGCTCCTTTCCGGTCCTGAGGATCTGAGGGGAGTCCAGACGTGAGAATTGTCGACTCTGGGAACCGATCAATTGGAAGTCAGCTAAGTGAGGCCTCTTCATGAGATGACGATGCCACTCCTTCTGGGAATCGTATCATTCCTCATGAAAGTCTGTGACGCTGACGACCGCATAGGATGCCGTACCTTGTCAGATATAGGTCCACACCTGTGAGTGGGGGGTTTTTTTTGTGCAGGAAACTTGACTTCCAACCTACCCATTATTCTGGTCTTCTCTTCAGAGCAACCGTACTCCGTCAGCAGTGCGGCAGTATTTAGATTATGGGGGGGCTGTGATCCCGTATTTGTTTGTTGCTTTGCATTTGCATAGGCATCTTTGCATCATATTGCATACCATTCGCCAGCTAGTCAGAGCTCTTATCCAGCCGTTATTTTGATTCTGAAGGTGAGTGTTGAAGACGACCAAGGGGTTGAAGCAGATCTGAAGCAGATTTGATCAGCAGTGGAGTCAGCTGACAGTTGTTGGTAGCTATGTCAGAGAGCGGCTTCCAGTTTGTTGATACCTTGTTAGGGTTCACCGTGACGCCCAATCCTCTGTATGGATCTCCGCCCGACGAAGACGTTCCGCAAGTGAACAACCTTACTGCGGCTCAGCTTGTGCGGCCATCTGTTGAAGATCAAGGTCTACGTGAGCAGTTTGTTATCCGAGGTGAACGTTCTCCTTCTGTTGATGTCTCAGACTACCAGGGTTTTGCCTTCCCTGTGCCAAAACCCCGAAGAGAGGTCCTGACAGCAAAGAATGAAGACGCATTAGCTCCCGTGTATGCTGGAAGGTTTCGTGCATTAGAGGAGAGATTCAAAGCCTTGAAAGGTAAAGACGCTGTTACTCCTAGTGCTGCAGATATGTGTCTGGTTCCTGGCCTAGTGTTACCTCCGAAGTTCAGAATGCCGAGGTTTGAAAGGTACAAAGGAGATAGTTGCCCGAAGCAACATTTGGTGATGTTCTGCCGAAGAATGACTTCATTTGTGCACAACGACAAGCTGATGATTCATTGCTTTCAAGATAGTCTGACTGGGGCACCTCTGAGTTGGTATATGCAGTTAGAGCGTGATCAGATCCGATCATGGATGGATTTGGCCAAAGCTTTTCTGAAGCAGTACGACTATAATCTTGACGAAGCTCCTATTCGCATGCAGCTGCAAGAATTGTCTCAAGAGATCGATGAACCTATCAGGAAATATGCTCAGAGATGGAGAGAATTTGCTGGTAGAGTGCAACCACCGCTCCTAGATCAAGAGCTGAAAGGCATGTTTGTAAACTCCTTGCAGAGCCCGTACTTCGAAAGAATGCTTGGCACCGCACCAAATTTCACTGAGTTGGTAAGGACAGGAGAGCACATCGAGTATGGTGTAAAGACTGGAAGAATCCCGAATGTTTCAAGAGGTCAGGGCAGTGAAACTGAATCTCTCTATAGCTCTCAATCTGAGGATGAAGCTATGATCAATGCAGTTCTGACAGATGTTGGATATCCTCAAGTCGAATCGGTGAAGTCTGTTGGTTCTCCGTCTTCTCAGCGGTCAGTATCTTCTGTGTCTCGTTATTCTGAACAGACAGCTGTGCCTGGGGCACCCCATCAGGAACCTTATGTCGCTTCCATTGCAAATCAGCGAACTCGTGGCCGAGGTCATCAGAATCAGCGTCAGAATCAGAACAGACCTCGTAACAACTTGGAACGAAGGAAAGCTCCTTTTCACCCAGTGCCGATGCCGTACAGCCGGTTGCTACCATCTTTGATTCAAAAGTCTTTGGTGGAACCTAAAGCTCTTAAGCCAGTCCCAGAACCTTACCCTCCTGGGTATAATCCCCACGTTCAGTGTGGTTATCATGGTGGCTCACCGGGGCATTCGACAGAAGATTGTAAAGCATTTCAGGCGAAGGTACAGCAGTTGATTGATCAGGATCGCATTTCCTTTCGAGAGGGATTTCTGTTTGTTCATCCCAACCGCTCAGCTGCCTAAGCTCGTAGACTCGGAAGGTATTCCCCAGCAAAAGCCAGTGGTTCAGACAGGAAGGCGCCTCAGCATTGGCAGTCCTCAGACCTTTCATCATTTGCATTTGTAGTTTCTTTTTCTGTTAGTTACTACCTGCTTTTAAACATTGTATGTTTCGAATGGTGATAATAATAAAGTGATTATGCATTTTTCTGAATTAGTCATGTCGCTGTCGCTCATTTATTGCATTGCACTGACACTTGCATTTTATTCACTCCACTTTTTCGCTGTGACTAGCAAAGTTAGGAGGATGATGAAACTGAAACTCATAACCGATGATCGTATGCTTTCAGATAAGACCGTACCGATGACGTACAAGGCATTGTTTCAAATCCCCCAAACACTGGAGAGATAAGGAGTTAGTCCATTGTTAACCACTTCGAGCCAGGAAGCAGAAGTTTTTTCGGACTGTTAAACCCTTGCATCTTAACCCGGGGCAGGGTAGTTGTCAGTTAGCTTGACCAAGCATTCAAGTCTTGCAGAAGGATGTTGTCTTTCAAGGACCAATCAGTTTACACCTTGCAAGAGGTCAAACCTCACCAATCAGGAGTGAGACAGTTACAATCCTTTCGGAGCAATCAAGACAACCAGTGTCACACGACTTTGTTCCAAAAGAAAGAAAGAAAGAAAGCCCGCTAAGTAAAAAGAAAGAAAAGCTAGAAAGCTAATACTTAGGCAAAAATCAGGGCATCCCGCTGGACTTCAAAAGAAATCGAAAAAATCGAAAAGAACTCAAAATGAGTCAGTCCAGGCAAGAATTAGGGAACCAAAAGAATGAAAAAGAGGGATTAAAAAGAAAATTTTCCCCAGCAAATCACAAAGTCGTGTACACAGACACCGAAAGCGAAGAAGGAGTAACTATCACTCTCGAAGAAAAGCATTGTGAATTCCTTAGCTATGGTCTTTACCATTCAGCATACCTCCCGAAGAGGCGAGCGCTTGTGCCAGGTTAACTGAACCTTAGGATCGGAGATCATCACGTAGAAGGGGAGGGTACAAATCAAAATTTAAGCCAAATATCCTTTGTTTCACGAACCGTGAACCCGACCACGATACAACCATCAAAAGACCTAATTGAGGTAGGGATATTCTGAAGCGCATTACGATAAGGTTGAGTAACCTGACTCCTTCTTGACTTGCTAGTCACCTCCTTGTTGTATTTTTCACCGACCACGTAAGCACTACGTTTGAACTTCGGTTCACTCGTCACTTTCAATCACATGCATGTAAATGAGTGACAGCTCAAAATTTTTTCAAAATCTGCATAACCACTGCACTAAGATTACCATTCGTAGACAGACGATTCTAATTGTAGGTTAGTAGTTGGCATGAAAGAAATTCCAGCAGGAATAATCAAGCAGGACTGAGTAATTCAGCAATCTGAACCAGAATGGTGAATGTTGTGAAAGCCTTGTGAATCAGGGGCATTGACTCCCAGTGAGTTCGGAATCAGTCAGTCTGAGGACAAGTCCCGAAGTTTCAGTTGAGCGGGGGCAGTTCATTTGAGAAGTAGTTGATCAGAAGTGAGTCTTCTCGAAAGCCAATCAGGGGCAATTATGCAGAATGCTGAGACTTGAAAGCAGATACTTCCAGTGGATAATCAGATCGGGTTAAGTCGCTAGAACGCTCATTCAGGGGCAAGTCATCGCAGAGAATGCTGAAATCAACTGGGTTGATAGGTGTTTATTGGAGATTGAATTCTTTTGTTGTACAAACACCGGGGCAAATATTCTCGAAGTCGTCTCGTAGCAAGCTGTTCAGAGCAAGTATTCCCAAGAGTTAGATTGGGGCAAGTTGATTGTACTGGGGCAAGTTGTGCAAGATAGTCTTGTTATCCCCAGCTGAGTGCACTGAAGCAAGTTGTTCAAACAGGTCTGTTTATCCCCAGCCGGAGTTGAGTATCGGGGAATCATGTCAATACCCTTATCGAAAACCTGAACCTTTCAGATAGAAGGTCTTGTTGTCGTTGGATCATTATCCCGCAGTTTAAACCTGTTGCGTGTCAGCAACCAGTCGTTTCCAAAGTCCAGTTCTCGCCTGGCAAACCGGTAACCAGTTCTCGTCTGGCCCAACCTTCTGTAAGCAGCAGTTCCCGTCCTGGTGCAGTTTATTGTAAGCAGCAGTTCCCGTCCTGGTGCAGTCTATTGTAAGCAGCAGTTCCCGTCCTGGTGCAGTTTATTGGTAACCAATTCTCGTTTGGTCACCGTTTCTTCAAGTGTTGTATCAGTTCTCGCCTGGTACATGTCATCGCGTAATCAGTTCTCGTGTGTTTAACCCGAGTGTTATACCAGTTCTCGCCTGGTGCACGTCAACTTTCAGCCAGTTCTCGCCTGGTTGTCTATACCTCAGTCTGTTACCCAGTCAGCCCGTCTGATGTTTAAAAACGCACAAAAATCAGTTTTCCTAACCCATTTTCCTATCAGTTCTCGCCTGGTAGTCTACCTTTGAATGCTAGTTCTCGTCTAGTATTTCCCATACTTCCACTGTGTACATAGTCCATGTTTATTCTAAACCAGAAAAGCAAAAAAACCTAAAGGTATCTGACACAGTATTTCCCAATGACCCGCATGTTGTCATGTTCCCCGATACGAAGCTCAACGGACGCCAGTGTCCCGATTAATGTTTGAATTCCTTGTGGATGTTGTTAAATCAGAATTGCCACTCTTTAGCAGATGAAAGTTGCTTATTATCCCCGGAAGAATCGAGATTGTATTTTACCCCGCATCAGAGTAGGATCAGGAGTATCTTCAGCAGATTGAAATTGATATCCTTGATAGTAGGGGCATTTCCAGCAGTGTGCCGCGCGTAATCAACCTCAGTTTGGGTCAATCCCCGCAGAGCGCAATCAGTTGCCAATGGTTTGAAGAGAGCATTCCCGAGCAGAGTTGTTTTCTTTCCCCAGTGAAGTCGCCAAGCAGGATTGCCTTTTCATTTCCCCAGCAGGATGATTATCCCCAGCGGATTTGATTTCCCGTTTCCAGCATTTATTTTGCTGAGATGGTTCTGTGACTTCAGTTCATCCCCAGTAGAGTTGGCGTTACCTTCGGCATTTATTTTGCCAAGTGGTTTTCAGACCTGGTGTTCTCTGGCAGCTAGAGCCTGCATTAGCATTTGCATATATAGCCATTGCATCTATCAAGCATATAGCATATCCATGTTGTCTGGGCATCGCATTTTCAAACGGAATGTATAGCATTTACATATCATATAGGACATTGCATCATTATCCAGCATACGCATGTCGAAACATGGACCAGGATGGTTACCTATTGGATTTCGAATTTGTTCACCTGCAGAGTTGTGTGGTTAAGCTTCTCGTCTCCCCAGCGAAGTCTTCAGTTCAAGACGATTCTTGAATCCATCAGCAGAGCCGTTTACTTAAGATAATTCTTAAGACCTCAGTACAGCTTCCCGAGTTGTTCGCCTAGTATGATGCTTGAGCTCCCCGGTAGCGTCCTCAGCAAGAGTTGCCCAGGAAGATTCCTGGAATGCCTAGCAAAACAAAGTCTCCAGAATGGTTATCGGTTCAGGATGATTCTTGAAGGTGCCCGACGAATTGTTGGTTCAAGATGATCCTTGAAGTCCTTAGCAGCGTGATATGTCTGCTCCAACAGTGATGTCTAATCTGAAGATGGATTTCGCAAGCGCCTGAGGGTGGTATCAGAAGGTTCCTGTAAGGTCAGATTTCCTTGTTGATGAATCAACGTGTGACTGAAGTCGAAGATACCTCCTGCAGAGTGGCCAGGGGCCAGGGTTTTATATATCTTTAGTGTCGAAATTCTACGGCGGGCAGTGAGCAGCTAGTATTCCAATGTTCGGCAAGTTGAGCAGTTTTGCAGTATATTCTTGCGGTTGGCAAATTTCAGGGTTCCATTTGTATTCAACCGTCATCTACCTTGAATGTTTGAAGGCTGAGCGCTCTTCACCCATTCAGGTCGAAGCCGCTTGAATAGGGGCAGCTGTTGCACCCCAAAATTTGACCAACCGGGGCTCGCATTTGGTCCTATGTTTCGACACATAATCGCATTCGCATCTGCATATTGCATACATTGCATTTTGCATTGATATTGATTTTATCAGGGATCACAGCTCTCGTCTCGTGTTTCAGGTGTTTTTTATCAGTTTAAGTCAGTAGAATCGATTTTTGGGATATTTCGGTGCCCGTTTATTTTTACCGATTATTTTTGTGTCGTTCGGTGCTTATTTTTGTTCCTCCGGGAATTATGGTGATTTTTCTGGATTTTATTGGCATTTTTTTAGAGTTTAATTAGCTTTTTAATCATTTGTAGAATTTAATAGGTTTTTTGTTAATTCTTTTAAATAGATTTTTAATCATTTTAGGATTTAATAGATTTTTTAGAATAATATAGAATATTATTAGTATTTTCTAGAATTTAAATAGTAAATAGCATTTTTCATTTTTAGAATATTAATGTTTTTTTAACAGTTAATAGCTTTTAAAATCATTAGTGTAGAATATTAGTGAATTGTTCTTTTAGCATATTGAATGGTTTTTGTTAATAGAAATTAATTGTTTTTAATTTTAGATATTAATATAGATTTTGTAGATTTTAAATAGTTTTTTAAATAGTTAATAGTTTTTTAATATAGTTTTTTTGCATAGAATTTAATATAGTTGTTTTTATAGATATTATAGAAAATTAATAGATTTTAGAATATTATTAATTAGTTTAATTGAGTTTAGTCTAGGTTAATCAGATTTAATTAGTCTTTTAATTCAATTCAGGTTTTTGTGAGTTTTTGGTCCATTTTCGTTTTGGGCCCAGCTAATTCGCAGCCCAAGTCATTTTTTTTGGTCCAGATGATTAAGCAAATGTCCAGCAATACGTCCAGATTCATCCACCAGCTTCCACCATATTCCAGCAAGCTCCAGCGCATTCTGGAAGCTTCCAGAAGTTATCAGCTATAAATGCCAAGCTCGCCACGTGTTGTAACGAGGACGGTCCCACATCTCTGCGTCACAGCACGCCACGCCATCACCCATTCAGGCCTCTCTCTCAGCCACGCGTGGGACACGCGTCCCACATGCAGAGACCCACTCCACCATCGTTACCACGTGTCCCTCCATCAACGCTCCACACCACTTCACCGGAAAAGCCTCACCGGCCGGCCTGCATGGCCGGCGGCCACCACCAACCCCCGCCGGAAACATCAACATTCCCAGAAACCTCCTCCCTTCATCATCTTCTCCAGGCACCTTCGTCCAACCTCCGATCTGCTTCCGGCCGCCGCTAATCTCCCCAGAACGGCTTGAATCTTCAACCAATGTTCATCCTCCATCATCATGTTCATCATCTATCAACGATTTTCAGCTCTCCAGGTTCATTCATCAAAACTCTCAAGAACACCATCGTTGTTCTTCACAAGATCGTCCAGAAGTTCATGATCTTCATCTCCTTTCCCTGATCCTCATCAATCGTCGCCGATCATCTTCATCAGCATCATCAGTGTTCGTCCTTGTTTTCCAGAAGTCATCAACAATCATCAGTTTTCCATATATTTTTCTCAGATCCGTGCGAATCATCCATCAAGAACCAATTCCACAAAATAGCAACAATCACCATCAGGAGTTTCCAGGAAAACGAAGATCTTCAAGGCGTATCCAGAAGAATCTTCAGCCATCCTCGTTAGGTCTTCATCCCAGAAGATCTAAAATATCTTCGTCCGGCCCCAACAAATTCATTCCTCCATGAAGGTTCATCAGAGGACATCTCCAGTTTACAGATCCTCAAGAAGATCTTTTGAAAACCTTCCTCAACACGCTCCCAGATTTTCAACCGCGTCCAAATTGTCTTCATCTGGATCCACGAAGAACACGAGTTAACCTTCAGATCTCCAGGTGCTTCGAAGATCATGGTGTTTGAGAGGGAGATCAAGAGAGGTTAGGGAGGAAGACTGAACGGGAGGAGGAAGAATAAAGAGAGACGCGGGAGTTTAAGAGAGACGGAGGAGGGAGGCTTGGACGGCGGCGACGCTGATGAGGAAGAAGAGAAGAGGATTAGGGTTTGGTCGTTCAGAGAAGGAGAAGGAGAGGATGGGTCGTGGGCCTCAGGCCCAGTCATTTTTTTGGCACCACACTCCCTACGTTTTTGGCAACAAGTTCTGGACCTTGGGCCCAATAAAGCTAATTGCTGGCCAACATCCCCAGTTTACACAATACGCCCCCCTGCGTTTTTTCTGAAGAGACTTGGGCTGGGCCCAAACAACTCAGTTTCTACTTTATTTTTCTGCACACCCCCTGTGTAACAGTATACCCCCCTCCCCTTATTTTTGTTTCTTTTATTCTTTTATATCTTGTTTTGCATATATTGTCCATGTGGGAAAAATAAAGAAAATATATTTGAAAATATAGAAAAAGAAATGAAAAGAAAATATATTTGAAAATATAGAAAAAAATGAAAAGAAAATATAGTTGAAGAATAGAGAAGAAAAGAATAAAGAAGATGTTGAGAAAAATATAGAAAAAATATTTTGAGAAGAGGAACAATATGTTAAAGAGAAAAGAAGAAAAAAGGAAAAAATATTAAAGTGTCGATTTAATATTTTTTAGAGTTCATTTGCTTTTAGGGATATTTCCATAGAGTTTATTTTACCAATTCTTTTAGGATAGCTTAGAAGCCCATTTGTTAGGGGGCTATTTTTCATTCGATTTTTTAGGATAGAATAGGATAGCATTTCCTAGGAGATTTATTTGCAGTATGCAACCATTGTAACCATTTTTTCAGAAGATTAATAAAACGAGATTTGAGCTGTGGTCCCGAAGTAGCCGAACTACAGCTGCTCTGATTCTTCGTACCAGACGAAGATATGTAGGCATAGGATGCGATATCCTAGCGAGCACCCTAACGACTAACTTGTTGTTCTCTCGCGGCTGTGCGATCGAGACTTTCCCGCTGACGACTAATTGAAACCCTTTTTCTCTCTTGCCCGAGTGCATTTGAGACCAAGCCGTAGCTTTGACCATAGGTTCCCGACCCTGTGAAACCAGTTGTTTTTCTCACTGCTGTGTGAGAATGTTTGTTTAGCCGTAGTTAGTCTGAACTACGTAAAGCTCTGATCTTCCATGCAGTGGAAGTACGTAGGCACAAGACGCGAGGTCTTGGCGAGCCAATTTTCCCCGTAGTCCCGAACTACGTTGACTCTGACTTTCTCTCTTGAGAATACGTAGGCATAGAGTGCGACGCTCTATCGAGTCAATTCCCTTCCGTTTAGATTTAGCAGCCGTAGATAGATTGTTTTGCATCCAGTAGACAACCAAGCAAGCGTGGATCCCGTCGAGTACGACGGACGTGAGGGGTGCTAATACCTTCCCCTTGCGTAACCGACTCCCGAACCCAGGCTATGGTTGCGATGACCATACCTTTTCCCCGTTTTTTGTGAGGTTTACTTCGAGCGTTTCCTTTCCCGCTCTGAGGGATAAATAACGCACGGTGGCGACTCTTCTGTCAGCCGGCGCCGATTTTCGCAGTAGCGACAGTAGTGTTCTATTATATTTCTTACTTCTTCTTCTAGAATGAAACGACGGAAAATACCGTCAGTGCCTCTTTTAAATAAGAGCGATTCGTCCCAATAGAAGTGTCTTACATCGCTAAAGAACTTCTTTCTCTGCTGGTAATTAGAATCATGGGGTATAATATCGGCAGCTAGGTAATTTACCAAATCTGCGTACCAAGGTACGTTGCTTACTACTAGAGGTCTCTCGGGGTTCTTAGAAGGTTCTAGGTTGTTCCACGGCCTCTATCCTAGCGATTAACCTGTCATAGGTAAAATCGTCGTTAATGGGGAGTGGGTCTGGTTTTAGATATTCGAGCCTAGAAAGGTGGTCGGCAACTACGTTTTCCGTGCCTTTCTTGTCTCTAATATCCAGATCAAACTCCTGTAATAGGAGGGTCCATCGAAGTAACCTAGGTTTGGTATCCTTCTTGCTCAATAAGTAACGGATGGCAGCATGATCTGTGTAAACTATGATTTTGGATCCTACCAGATAGGATCGAAACTTATCCATAGCAAAAACTACGGCAAGAAGGAAGCTCTTTCTCTGTGGTAGCGTAATTAAGATGAGCAACATCTAGGGTTCTACTAGCATAGTATATAACATGTAATTTCTTATCCTTTCTTTATCCTAGAACAGCTCCTACAACGTAGTCGTTAGCGTTACACATAATTTCGAATGGTTGGTCCCAATCTAGAGGTTGAATGATGGGTGCCAAGATCAGAGCTTGTTTTAGAAAGTTAAATGCTTCAATGCATTTTTCGTCAAAGCTGAACTCGACATCTTTCATTAGGAGGCCGGTTAAAGATTTGGTAATTTTAGAGAAGTCTTTGATAAAACGTCGATAGAAACCAGCGTGTCCAAGAAAGCTTCAGACTTCTTTGACATGGCTAGGGGGTTTAAGGTTTTCAATCACTTATATTTTGGCTTTATCTACTTCAATACCTCTCTCGGAAACTATATGTCCTAAGGCTATACATTCGATGACCATAAAGTGACATTTCTCCCAGTTCAACACTAGATTGACATCAACACATCTTTTCAGGATTTTCTCAAGGTTAGCGAGGCAATTGTTGAAATTAAAACCGCATACCGAGAAATCATCCATGAATACTTCCATGGTTCCATCAAGGTAATCTGCGAAGATCTCCATCATGCAACGTTGGCAAGTAGTAGGTGCGTTACAGAGATCGAAAGACATTCGTCTGTAGGCGAAAGTGCCATAAGGGCATGTGAAGGTAGTTTTCTCTTGATCCTCCGGGTGTATGGGAATTTGGAAAAATCTAGAATACCCATCCAGGTAGCAAAAATAGGAGTGTCGGGACAAACGTTCTAACATTTGGTCTATAAAAGGTAAGGGAAAATGGTCTTTCCTAGTAGCTTTGTTTAATTTCATATAATCTATACACATACGCCATCCTCCTTCTATCCGTTTTGCCACATGTTCACCTCTTTCGTTCTGCACAACCGTGATGCCTCCCTTTTTAGGTACTACATGCATGGAGCTTACCCACTTACTATCAATTATACTTGCTTCTAGTAACTTGAGAACTTCCTTCTTAACAACATCACTCATTATAGGGTTTATTCTTCTCTGGTGTTCTCTAAAGGGTTTTGAGTCTTCCTCGAGCGAGATCCGGTGCATGCACACAGATGAACTTATACCTTTTAGATCAGAGATGTTATATCCTAAGGCAGAGGGATATTTTCGTAAGATGACAAAGGGTTGGTCTGTCTCTCCTTGGTTTAGGGTAGCACTGACTATCACTGGACGGTTCATTTCTTCGTCCAAGAATTCATATCTTAGGTTCTTAGGTAGTTCCTTAAGTTTTAAAGCTGGTTTTTTTAGGAATGGTATAGGATCTAGGGTAAGGAATAAACATTCGTACAGGTTATCATCAATGTAGGGTTCTATAAATCCATCATCTTCTTTTATGAGGGTTGGAGGTAGTCTGATGGTTTCTTCTAATTCTAGCTCTCTAACACATTCATCGATGATGTCTATGGCATAACATGCGTCTCCTAATACTGGTGCCATAAGAAACTTCGATAGAATGAATTCTATCTTTTCGTCACCTACCTCAAAAGTCAACTTCCCTCTCTTAACATCTATTATGGCTCCAACAATCGATAAGAATGCTCTTCCTAGGAGGATAATAATGTCATCATCTTCTTTAATGTCCATGACGACAAAATCGATTGGAATGAACAACTGACCGATCCTAACTGGGACGTCTTCCAATATGCCAACCGGATATTTAACGGATCTGTCGGCTAACTGAAGTGACATCCTCGTAGGCTGTAATTCTCCTAGTTTTAACCTTTCAAAAACTGCTAGGGGCATAAGGCTTATACTAGCTCCTAAATCTAGAAAAGCTTTTTTGATGACATGACTTCCCAAAATACAAGGTATGGATAAATTTCCAGGATCTTTCTCTTTCTTGGCAAGTTTATTCCCGGAAATGGAATTGCATTCTAAAGGTTTCGGGTCGTCAAGTCTACGTTTATTGGTAAGGATGTCTTTGAGGAATTTTGCATATGACGGTATTTGGGTGATGGCTTCTGTGAAAGGAATTTCCACATGAAGTTTCTCTATGACTTTAATAAATTTTTGGTATTGGTTATTGATCTTGGTTCGTTTTAGTCTTTGTGGATAGGTATGGGAGATTTATATGGCGGAGGCGGTTCGTTGGTTTTGTCCTTGTCCTTCTGCTTTTCAGATCCTACTGGTTCCTATACTTCGCTCGTCGGTACCATGCTTTCCTTAGGAGTCTTGGGTTCGATAAATATCGGGTTAACTGGTTCATCATAAGCGGTCCCACTTTGTAAGGTAATTGCATTAGCTTGCCCTCGGGGGTTCTGTTGGGGTTGACCATGGAACTGTCCTCTGGGTGTAGTCTCAGGAGCTTGTTTTAAAGCTATTTGAGATATCTGGGTTTCAAGCATCTTATTATGGGTGACTATTTGGTCTACTTTGGTTCCTAAACAGGTGATCAGTTTATTTACATGAATGTTCTGGATCAGGAATTCCTTGTTTTGCTGGGTCTAAGCTGAAATGAAATCTTCCATTATTTTGTCAAGGTTCATCTTAGGTTGTACAGGTTGCATAGGCGAGTTTTGTCTTTGAGCTTGATAACCGGATGGTCTCGGGGGTGCAGGGTTTTGGACAGGGTTATTGTTTTTGTAGGAAAAGTTTGGTTGATTCTTCCATCTAGGGTTATAGGTATTTGAAAATGGGTTTCCTTGGGTGTAGTTGACTTCTCCTGAGTGAGTTTCATTCAGCAGATTTCATTATGCCGATTGGTATCCTTGAGTACCGCATAGTTCACACTCAGTTGAAACTGCTGCTGCAGCTACTGGGTTTGCGTACATATGTTCGACTTTAAGGGCTAAAGCGTCCATCTTGGCTTGCATCATGTCTATAGAACTCATCTCATGTATTCCTCCTTGGGCTTCTTTCTTTTCCACTATTGCTCGCTCAATCCCCCATTGACAATGGTTTTGGGCCATATCCTCGATGAGAGCGCAAGCTTCAGGGTAAGGTTTATTCATCAGAGCGCCACCTGCGGCGGCGTCGATGGTCATCTTAGTGTTATAATGAAGTCCATTATAGAAGGAATGAATGATTAGCCATGATTCCAGGCCATGGTGTGGACATATTCTCAACAGGTCTTTATATCTTTCCCAAGCTTCGAAGAGAGATTCACCTTGGTTTTGGGTAAATCTGGTTATTTGGTTTTTAAGAACATCGGTTTTGCTCGGGGGAAAATATCTAGCGAGAAAAACTCTCCTAAGGTCTTCCCAAGTTGTTATAGAATTGGCTGGAAAGGAATCTAACCAAGTGAGGGCTTTGACTCTAAGGGAAAAAGGGAATAATCTTAACCTAATCGCCTCAGGGGTAGCACCATTGGTTTTAAAAGTATTATCTAGTTGAATAAAAGTTTTTAAATGTTGGTTCGGGTTCTCGGTAGCGAGTCCCGCGAATTGGTTTTGTTGTACTAATTGTAATAGGGACAGTTTTAGCTTGAAATTGTGAGCAGGAATATTGGGGTTCACAATACTAGAACTAGGTTCGCCATTAGATGGTTGAGCGAAATCCTTAAGGGGTCTTTGGTTACGGTCTTCGTCCATAGCTCTCTTAAATCTACAAAATAAGATACGTGCGCGAGCGTAACGTTCAGGTTCCTCTAAAGGATCTATAAGGGTACCGGTGCTGCGAGTTCTTCGCATTGACCGACGAGTATAGCCTTAGTCTAGACGGTGTAACAACATGGTACGAAATTTTGACGTAATTGGTCCCCGACAACGGCGCCAAAAACTTGATGGGCGATTCGCAAGTTCACGAATAGCGTCAAAGTAATACAAAAGATTATCGATCCCACAGAGAGCAAACATCAATCAATCGAGTACTATTGTTACGGTGTTTCTAATGAAAAGAGGTTCTTACAAACCGGACTTTAAATCCATAAACGCGTCCGAAAACAGTTTTAAAATCGGTTTTCTTAAACATTAAAGATTCCTAATTGACTGAGCCAAGCGTTTTCGCTTCCTTAGAACAGTCAAAACTAACCAAATTTATCTAAAGGTTGGATGACTTTCGATCTTACCCAACAGATTTTAAATGCAGAAAATAAGTGTTAAAAGTTAAAATAACCCTTAAGTAATTCTATCGACAATCGTTTGGAATACTAATTATAACTATAATCCTTGCATCCTAGCCCTTAAAGTTTAGTTGGGCATGGTAAATAAATGCGAGAAAGTAAAGTGCGGGTAAATAAATAAAGTGAAATAAAAGGGTGCGCTAAATAAAGGGCAGGTAAATAAAGGCGCGACAATAAAAGGCAGGTAAACAAAGGCAATAAACAGAAACCTGCTCAAACGAGAGGCTTTAAAATCTTGTACAACTGGAAGTAAATGCGGAAATAAAATGGCTGCAGGTTTAACTTCTACCCAAGTGCTCCAAACTCAATTACAGACTCGATTACACGGTGTAATAACCCCTCGGTGTGATAAGTTTATTACTTTACAGATAAGTGAAATTTATGGCTTGAGTTCTGTTCTCTAAGCTTGGATGATTTGAAATGAATCAGAACTCTGCTATTTATTGAGGCAGGAAAGTACGGGCAAAGACAGGAATGCCCCCAACTCCTTTTGGAAGGGAAATGACCGTGTGAAGGTGGCGCCTGCCACCTCCTTGTGGCACCCGCCACATGTACTAGGGTGGAAGGGAGTGGGAGACGTGGCAGTTGTCAGCAGTTGGCTTGCATCCTACTCATGGCATCTCCTATGGCGCCCGCCATGGTGGAAGCCATGTGTACATTTCCTCAAAAAGTAGGGTTTCAGCTCATTTTTCTTCATTTCTTCTCGAGTAGCCTTGAAAATACAAAAACCTGAAAAAGAAACAAAGTAGAGGCATAATACAAGAAAATGGAAATAAAATACTAAATAACATGCACAAAATCGAGTCAAATAAACAGTATATTTTAGGTCTATCAGTAAATAAACATGTTTTTCGATCTTGGATTTCATAGTTGGTCATAGGGTTGTACTATTGTGATGCTTCTATATCATCGCTTGGAAATGATACCTTTTAGAAGAGGTAGTTTACCAGTTACATGGACCTATTTCAGGTATAAATATTTATTATATTTTATTATGTGCGTATTTTTTATATTTATTTTGAATGTTTAATTTGTTGTGTTAAAATTATATCTTTTACTACAATATTGGAACGAGCATTTCTTGTTCGTTTGTGATAGACGTGATAATGGTCCTATCATAGGCAGGGTAATAAGAATTCTCATTCAGAAGTTCTTCAGAGGTACAGGAGGAGAGTTGACGCTTTAACCCTAGATAATGTTATATGGACACCATAAGTAGACTATATAGTGCATTAGAAGTTCAATAACATTGCACTATTTTTTCTGTTATGTATGATGATAGAGTAATGTTATTTCCTATACACTTAATAGGGGTATGTGCGTGTTTGGATATGTCCATAGTATACCAGATCAATCTTTATTGTACCATCTAGTGTTGATAGATGGTTTCATGCTAAAATGGTGAAAAGGATCAGTGTGATTTGACAAAATGTATTGTTCGTGTCTTTTCCTAGTGAGTGTTTAGATGGTTATTTAGAGTGGTACTGTAAAGTATCACACTCTCACAACATCCATTCTTCCTTAACCTAGTTGTAGATGTTGATATACCTTTGCATGTTAGACGACATTTAGATGACATGTCACCACCTCCTCCACCAAAAGGTGTGACGGATCGGCAGTAGATACATATGATATTTCTTTTTTTCAATAACCTTATAAGTTTGATAGATTCAAATGGGAATTTTTATGCTATAACATTGGAGATAACACGCATTTCCCATGGTAGACCCTTGATTTCATAACAAAGAAATGTACTCCACATAACTCTTATATCTGCATTCATCTTCAGCTCAAACTTATTGAACTTTATCGTCCCTTCAGTATCGATAGTATCTGAATGATAATAGATCTTAGCCATTATTTGATTGTTGGTTTAGTGTAAGAGGTTCTATGTTTTTTATTTTAGATCTACTAGAAAAATGTCCTTGATTACACTGAATTTAATATAATGCCTCATGCCGTTGTAGTAACAAATGCGATATAAAATTAATGATTCATTTGGAGTGATTTTCTTAAAAACATGTGACGGATATTTATAAAAAAAATTAAAATCATTATGGGAAATACAAAAGTATCTGTGTTATATCGTTTATACAATAGTGTTGGTGCAATTTCTATCATACAAAAGTGTTGATATGTTCCAAATCATGTTGACTTTATGATATCGCTTTCTCAATGTCTTCATGTTTTGTATATTTTGTTTATCATTCTCTTGCACCTTCATTAAATTTCAATCTCCAACGGTCAATGACGAATAAAAATGGACAATTAAACTTGAACTTCAATAGGCCCTATGATTGTTGTTGAGAAAACTAACCACAATAAGTTTATGTCTACTTGTAGATCTAGATGGAGATGAAAAAGTGGGAAGAATATGATGATACAATTTTGGGACAATGAGACAAATTCCAGGGTGTATTTAGAAGCAATAGGATAACCTACATCAAGAATCTTCATCCATTTATCACACCTTTATGTTAGAACAAGATTTGGTTGTGCAAGATATCTCTAAGTTTTGATAATAACAAAGTGGTATTTGTGTGAGAATAATTCTGGAACTCTAACGTTTGTTTTTTTGAAGAATTAACAAACAAGTTATGACTCTGATAGAGATCATATTCAACGATTACTCTGATCTAATCAAAGTCACTTCCGCACTATAAGAAGCAAGTTTGCTTATAATCTACTCTACTTCAGAAAGATTCTAAGAATTTTGTTTCTGATCATGACTCTGATACTTTACTTCTGAAGGCTTTCAAGCTTCTGAAGTCATAGTCTTCTGAAGACAAGGTTCTGTTGAACGAAGTTCTAAAGACTCTGAATACTTGAGTTTCTGAAGAATAAGTGCTGAAGACTCTGAAGACAAAGTTCTGTTGGACGATGTTCTGAAGACTTAAGTTACTAATGACCAAAGGTTCTGAAGACTGAGTGCTTATAGTTTTGAAGACAGGGTTCTGGTGAACAAGTTCTGAAGACTCAAGACTCTGAAGACCTACTGGTTAGATCTTCTATTCATGCTTCAATCATCTCCACTACCATGCCGCTACCCTGATTTAGTGGTACAAAGGACAACTTTTGTGTATGATCTTCATCCATGCGTAACTACATCATTTCAAGTCGCCAGCTACATAAAAGATATTCCTGATCTACCCTCCAATGGATCTTTTTCTGGCTATATAAGGACTTGATTAGTTGAAGAAATTATGAAGCTTTACAACGATTAATAAAAAGTCCTCCCTTTGATTGAAAGAAAATACAAAGAAAGAATATTGTTCATGCTATATTAGTGTCTTTAAGACATTTTAGCTACTAATAGTTTTTATATCTGCTTGTTTAGAAGTAATTTCATTGTAAACGTCCTTGTTCAAATTATTGTTTGTAACTCCTTAAGGGACCGATTAGGTTTGTATCCTTAAGAAGAGACGGTCAGCCTTTGTTGTTAGTCATCAGCGGTTGCTTGTGCAGTTTGTGTTTCCTTAAGGGACCAGCTGGGTTAGAATCCTTAAGAAGAGACGGTTGTCTGAGTTGTTAGTCACCAGCGGTTGCTAGTGTATTGTAATCTGTTGATTATAGTGGATTAAGTCATTGTGTTAAGGAGAAATCACCTTGGTGGGTGGACTGGATTAGCTTGATAGTTTTCAAGTGAACCAGGATATATCGTGTGTCTTTCTTTCTTGATTAGTCTATTTGTGATCTTTGTTTGAATTTCACAAAAAGCTTTCATTTTTGAAAACCCGATTCAAACCCCTCTTTCTTGTGTTTTCTCACACCTTCACTTTAAACACCTAAGTTAGAGATTCTTAAGTCACTCCTAACTTCTGAAACCATGTCATAGAATACATGGGAATACAAATCACTATTCTAAAAAGATTCACCATTTAACTGCGTACAAACCAATGACCATGGCTCTTCATCCATTACAAGTAAATCTTTAATTGCACGAAAACTAGAATTTCCATCAGCCTCTGCATATACAATATCTTCAATATAGTCATGAATTAAAATAGGAAACTGAAAAAAATACATATCTCTTGAATACTTTCTAAATGGATGACTTGTGGGAGTCTTAATAAATGATCTCTTAGGTGTTTAACTTTTTTGTGAGGCATTAACATACGCCCAATATGAAGGATCATAATGTACATCACTCTTTAGCCCCATTTTACTCTTGGCTCCCTTTTTAGGCTTAAACTTCACATGTGGCTAACACATAGAATTTGTACATGGATATATAAGTTCATGCAACTTTTTCTTCATCACCCTCTGACAAACAATATTTCAGGTACATAAATACTTCTTCAACTTTTCACGTTCATCGTTTAACTGTAGTTGTGTCACACTTCCTTCTTCTATAACTTCATACTCTTAAATGTGTAATTTCCTCCAAAACACATGAATGGATTCCATTGGAACATGTTCACTTTGTACTTGAAGATGTGTAAGTTCACATGTACAAGGTAACTCGTGTGTTATCTTAATGAAGCTTCCACGTGTAACTTTGTCAACACCAACTATTTTCATATGTTTAAGCTTTTCTGTCATGTGAGACGAATCCATGTAATATCAAATAAAAAAGAGTTTTATGTCGATGCTCACTGTTCACAACACTTTTTTGAAATGATAATTTAATTGCACATAGTTTCAACTTCAACATGGTGTTGACTGCATCCTAGCTTCTACACAAATCTCTTCTACTAGTACTCAACATGTTTTTTAGTCTCCAATGAGAAAATCTAACCCTATAAAATAATATTATAGAAATGTTTAATAAATAAAATATTTGTGTAATAATATTAAACTCATGTAAAAATCTACTTGTTTATTGTCGTATTCCCTAAGTGAGTGACTTGGTTAGCCCATGCAACAAGAAGTATCTCCTTTTAGGGTGAAAACCATATTTGGTTAACATAATCAACAAAGAAATAAAGATCAACACATACTAGATCAAAATATTGCAGGTGTTGCTCATACTCAAACACCCATTTGAATGTGTGATCTTATTTCATAGTTTCATCACATGCTCTTGTCTATTAACCTCAAAAAAATTCCTTGCAATTTGTACCAACATTTTTCGTAACATCGAATGCACATAAGAGGTTGATGGAGGATGGTAAACAACTTTAATGTAATTCTTTGGGGAAAGTTCCTAATCAATCACCACGACCTTGGGAAACTACTTATCGTATGTGAACAACTTCTTCAACTTCTCTAGTGTCCATGTAAAATTTCCTTCCCTTTCATGTTCCAAGTAAGCAAACCTTACAAAGGATTTCAAATCAATTGACATACACTGACTATTTAAAGTAATGGAAGTTGTTCCCTATTAGGTATGTGTAGTCAAAGATCAGAACTAGATGAAACATATTCAACAGCTTCATTGAATCAGAATGTGTTAAGAATATATCACCCATAACATCTGACTACTTTCTATTTCCAGTCCAACAGATATACTTCTCTTTATGAATTATCCATAACAAATGTTAAATTTCCTTCAATAGACCTCTAATAGTAGACTGATATGTTTGTCTCACCTTATACAATTGCCTTACACTTGTGAGATTATCAACATTTCTATCTTTCAACAAACCCATTATGAACTTCACGCGATGTTGTACTTTATCATATCATTTACCAACAGTCTTTCTTCAAGTCTTATACGACCACATATGTCATGATTATTGAAATCATTCATTATACGGTGGTTGTGAATACCACATATAACATTCATGTTCCAACCATAACAAGATGGCACGGGTCTCAATTGAAAGGGAAACTCAACTCTTCTACTGAAAGTAACATTTGGCATTACTTTGTTCTTGTAATCTCCTCCCATCTCACAACCAAGAAACAACCTGACCTTCCTACTGACTCACCTATTTGTTTTATTAGAGTGAATGGTAACCATATTTATATTGCGTTGTCTCCCAATATGTTGGGCCTATGATAACACTTCTATCCAGGAGAGAAACATCTATCAGTTATAACATATAGTAAATTACCTATAGATTCCATATGTCAATTAAAAAATTCAAAATTTTCAATTAAAGTTGTAAGAAAAACATACCAAGTCAATGATGAAAAATTATGTAAAATCTTCTCGAGCACTAGCCACTACAAATTCATTCACGATCATCAGTATGGGTGGAAAAACAGGTTAGGCCCATCGGACCCGCCCGTTTAACCCACCTGAAAGCTTCTGAGGTTTGACTAAATTTTGGTTAAAATTATTGATTGAACAAGATGATCCAACATGAAGAATTTTTCCAGAGAACAAAGATGTCAAATGAAATGTCCCAACATGAAGACTCGGCATCGGGACAGATATAGAGGATTTTGATTTTAAATTTGATCCAAGATTCAAGGCGTGTTTAGTAGTGGATCAAGGACAGAAGATTTGAAGCCTAAGACAACATAAGTTTATAAAAGAAGACTTAGACCTAGGGCTGAACAATGAATCTTTTGTAACACTTTTGTAAAGGGAAATAAGGGTTTATAATTTTGAGAGTTGTAGGGTTTTCTATGAGGCATTCATAATGGAGGATGATGGAATATTTGAGAATATGTTTTCATGATTCCAAATGCTAGTCCCAAGACTTAAAGTTCTGGACAAAGGATACTCAGCTGCTGATCATGTCAAAAAGATCATCATAAGTCTTCCTAAGAAATGGAGACCTATGGTAACTGCTCTCAAACTATCCAAGGATCTAAATAGTATAAGTCTTGAGGAACTCATTAGTTCTTTAAGAAGTCATGAGATAGAGTCGGATCAAGATGAACCTTGGAGGAAAAATAAATCTATTGCTCTTAAGTCTAAACCTGAAAAGGCAAAGGTTTATCAAGCTGAGGAAGAATCAGAAGATTCTTTTGAAGACTCATAAGACGAGCTATCACTTATCTTCAGAAGGGTCAACAAACTCTAGAAAAATAGGCAAGGGAAGTTCAGAGGAGTAAGAAGAAACAAAAGTCGTGCTGACTCATCATCTAGACAGAAGAAGCAGAGCTCTGGAAAAGAAGTCATATGCTATGAGTGTAATGAGCCAGGTCATTACAAAAATGATTGTCCAAAGCTTAAAGACAAGAAGCCAAAGAAGAACTTCACCAAAGTCAAGAAGAGATTCATGGTAACTTGGGACGACTCTGATTCTAAAGAAGAAGAGTCTGATGAAGAACAAGCAAATGTTGCGCTAGTGGCAACAACAGTTAATGTTGAGGTCTCTGAAGGACCAGAAGACAAATTAGAATCAAAATCAGACTCAGACTCTGACTCAGAGGTATTATCTAAACTCTCTCGTTGTGAATTAGAGTCTCGTCTTTCATAAATTCTTGAAAAATATCAAGCTCTTCAAAGTAAATACAACGATCTTAAAAAAAGTCTCATGTAATTACTTCTGAAGTCAGAGATAAGCTTGAAAAGAATAATTCTTCTTTGAATGAAAATGTTTTTTCTTTAAAAAATAGTAATTGTGCCTTAAAAAGCAAAGTTTCTAAACTAGAAGAAGAATTAGTCTCATATGTCTCTAATACTTGTTATGTCAATAAGTATGATAGAGCATTCTATCACTTTATGGCTAAAAGCATAGATAGAAGTAAGATTGCTTCAATGATCTATGGAGTTAGCAGAAATGGTAAAAAAAGGTTTGAGGTGTACATAATTATTTGAATATGACGAAAGTCAACTTGTAAAACCAAAATCTCTCTATGATTATTTTGTACCTTCTAGCACTGAGCTTGATTGTTCTGAGCTTGTGAAAGCACCTTCATAGACACAAAAATCTATTTCTAAATATCATGCACAAATTCCACTTGATTATCTTGTTGCACATAAGCCCAAGGTTATTAAATACTCTAGGAAAACTAATAAAAGAGGACCCAGAAAGTGGGTACTTAAGGATAAGATTATCTACGTTACATATATCCTTAGCAGCTGAGTTGAAATACCAATCATGGTACCTGTACAGTGGTTGCTCGCGACACATGTTGGGAAAAAGGCATATGTTCCAAATTCTGGAACTTAAGCCTGGAGGCTTCATCAGTTTCAAAGGAAACCAGAAGGGTAAAATCATTGGCTCTAGAACTGTTGGTAATGGTAAACTTCCTTCTATTACTAATGTTCTTTTAGTTGATGGTTTGATGCATAATTTATTGTCTATTATCCAACTTAGTGACAATGGTTATAATATCATTTTTAATCAAAATTCCTGTAAGGCTGTTAGTCAGAAGGATGGCTAAATCCTTTTTAATGGAAAGAGGAAAGACAACATTTACAAGATTAGACTTTCTGATCTTAAAGAACAGAATGTCAAATGCTTAATGTATGTTAATAAAGAGCAATGGTTATGGCATATACGTTTGGGCCATGTTAGCATGACAAAGATTTCGCATCTAAATAAGCTTGAATTAGTCAGGGGCTTATCAAATCTGAAGTTTTCTTCAGACGCTCTTTGTGAAGCATGTTAGAAAGGAAAGTTCTCCAAAACTTCCTTCAAAGTGAAAAATGTTGTTTCTACTTCTAGACCGTTAGAACTTCTACACATTGACTTGTTTGGACCAGTGAAAACCGATTCAATCAGTGGAAAGAAGTATGGATTAGTTATTGTTGATGACTATAGTCATTGGACTTGGGTAAAATTCTTGAAACACAAGGATGAGTCACATTTTGTGTTTTCTACCTTTTGCTCACAAGTGCAAACTGAAAAGGATTGCGAAATTGTCAAAGTAAAAAGTGATCATGGTGGAGAATTTGAGAATATATACTTTGAGGATCCTTTTGATTCCCATGGAATTTCCCATGATTTCTCCTGTTCCAAAACTCCATAACAGAATGGAGTAGTGGAAGGGAAGAATAGGACTTTGCAAGAAATGGCTCGTACGATGATCCAAGAAACTGACATGGCTAAGCATTTCTGGGTAGAGGCAGTAAATACAACATGTTATATTCAGAACAGGATTTCTATCAGACCTATTCTGGGTAAGACTCCATATGAACTGTGGAAGAATAGAAAACCCAACATTTCATATTTTCATCCTTTTGGTTGTATATGTTTTTTGTTTAACACTAAAGAGAATCTTGGCAAGTTTGACTCCAAGACACAAAAGTGTTTATTGTTAGGATACTCTGAACGCTCTAAAGACTACAGAATCTATAACATAGAAACAC
The DNA here is from genome assembly GCA_963859935.3 of Lathyrus sativus. Taxonomy (NCBI): domain Eukaryota; kingdom Viridiplantae; phylum Streptophyta; class Magnoliopsida; order Fabales; family Fabaceae; genus Lathyrus; species Lathyrus sativus. The sequence continues at coordinate 528,904,973 of OZ012740.1, forward strand.
GAATTATTGAGGAATCAATTCATGTTAGATTCAATGATAAGCTTGGCTCTGAAAATTCAAAGCTAGTTGAATATTTTGCAGATTTGAAGATTACCTTATCAGAATCCAAGGAGGAAAATTCTAATGAAGAAGACAAATATGCAAAAACTACGAAATCAGATACAATCTCACCAGAAACAACAAATAGTCCAACTCATCAGAAGAAAAACAAACTAAGGACTTCTTATTCTGAAGAATTGTTTCTAGGTGACAAAGCTGATCCAGTCAGAACTCGTTCATCATTCAAACCTTCTGAAGAAACTCTTCTGGGTTTAATATCAGTAATAGAGCCAACAACAAATGATGAAGTTCTCCAAGAGAATGAGTGAATTCTGGCCATGCAAGAAGAACTAAATCAATTCACCAGGAATGATGTTTGGAATCTTGTTCAAAATCCTAAAGGTGTCTATGTCATTAAAACAAAATAGGTATTCAGAAACAAGCTTGATGAAAAAGGTGAGATCGTAAGAAACAAAGCACAACTGGTAGTACAAGGTTATAGTCAGCAATAAGGGATAGACTATACCGAAACCTTTACACCAATTGTCAGGTTAGAATCTATTTGCTTATTAGTTTATTTTGATGTTAATCATAACATCATTCTTTATCAGATGGATATTAAAAGGGCATTTATAAATGGATATATTTATAAAGAAGTGTATGCACACGAACCTCATGTTTTTGAAAGTTCTGAAAATCCAGATTTTGTTTTCAAACTTAAAAAGTCGTTATATGGTCTGAAACAGGCTCCCAGAGCTTGCTATGAAAGGCTAAGTAACTTTCTCTTAGAAAATGACTTTATCAGAGGAAAAGTAGATACAACCCTCTTTAGCAAAACCTTTAAAAATGACATTCTGGTTGTGAAAATTTATGTTGATAATATTATTTTGGTTATGCTAATACTTCCTTGTGCAAGGAATTTTACAAGTTAATGCAAACTAAATTTGAAATGAGTCTAATGGGAGAACTCAGATTCTTTCTGGGAATTCATATTGATCAATGTTCTGAAGGAACATACATTCATCAGAGCAAATATGCAAGAGAACTTCTGAAGAAGTTCAATATGTCTGATAGTAAACCAGAAAAGACACTTATGCATCCTACATGCATTCTAGAGAAAGAAGAAGTAAGTAAAAAGGTTTGTCAGAAGCTCTACCGTGGTATGATATGCTATCTTTTGTATCTGATTGCTTCTCGTCCAGATATTTTGTTCAGTGTTTGTCTATGTGCTCGTTTCCAATCATATCCAAGGGAAACTCACTTAATCATTGTTAAGAGGATCCTAAGGTATCTAAAAAGAACAACTAACCTTATCTTGATGTATAAGAAAACATCAGAGTACAAACTTTCTGGTTATTGTGATGCAGATTATGCTGGAGACAAAATAGAAATAAAAAGTGCTTCTGGAAACTGTCAGTTTCTGGGTAACAACCTCGTCTCCTGGGCTAGTAAAAGACAATCAACCATTGCACTATCTACTGCAGAAGCAGAATATATCTCAACCTCGTCTCCTGGGCTAGTAAAAGACAATTAACCCACCTGAAAGCTTCTGAGGTTTGACTAAATTTTGGTCAAAATTATTGATTGAACAAGATGATCTAACATGAAGAATTTTTCCAGAGAACAAAGATGTCGAATGAAATGTCCCAGCATGAAGACTCGACATTTGGACAGATATAGAGGATTTTGATTTTAAATTTATTCCAAGATTCAAGGCGCGTTTAGTAGTGGATCAAGGATAGAAGATTTGAAGCCTAAGACAACATAATGTTATAAAAGAAGACTTAGACCTAGGGCTGAACAACAAATCTTTTGTAACACTTTTGTAAAGGGAAATAAGGGTTTATAGTTTTGAGAGTTGTAGGGTTTTCTTGTGTTTTAAGTCTCCCTTTGTATCAGTTAGACACATTATGGTAGACATAGTTGCTTATACAGATTCAGAAGCCTTAAGGTGATGAATTGTATATTGTTCTTGAATGAAGCTTTGAAGTAAATCCTATAGAATCCCAGGAGGATTGTTAGTCAAGGTTGCTTGGCTGAACTTTACATTAAAAGAGGGGTCTTTCAAGTAAGATGATGCAGTTGTTGTTGACTGTAACTGTTAGATATCACAGGAGGTGATTATGGTAGTGAGATAGGTTTCTCTTATCTAGGATTGAGTTCTTAGATAAAGTTTTCATTGGGTAGTAATAGGTATACCGAAGGCTGTTTAATGTAAACCTGAGGTTTTTTACATAAAACTATACTACTGATAATGGATTCTTCTTCTTGTCTTGGTATCCCCCATATGTAGGTGTATTGTACTGAACTACGTTAATATATCTTGTGTTATTTATCATTCTGCAAATTTACAGTTCAGTATTTGCTTATTGATTGACATGTTGTAACAAATGTTAAAACATCTATCGTGATTTTGTTGCTGATATTCAGAGTGTCAGCTTGATTATTTTGCCTTTATTTTAAAGTTATGCAGAGAACAATATCGTGACATGTTGTTAGGATATCTGTAATCTGCTATGCCATAATTTCAATTGGTATCAGAGCAGGCATCCTGTCTGTTTCTGGATGAGATCTTGGAAGTTACTTTCAGGCTCATTAAATAAGGTGTGTGTTTGTGCAATCAGACCATTCATTGGATATCTGGAATGATTGGTATTGGATCAAGGATGACAACTACTGGTTGGTTGTCTTTTGCTTCTGTGAAGATGTTCTAGCTGTTGCAGGTGTTGAGGTTCTTTTTTGCAACGTGTCCTCTAAGATGTATTGACATCTTGACTGGAGCCTGTTAAAGATGTGTTGTTGTTCTGTTGCATGTGTTTCTGATGAAAGGAACTTGGTAAAGCTAGATTGAAGACTCTATTTATCCTCTTCAAATATTTTCCATGAAGGTATCAGCATCTATGGAAGCTCTAGCCGTTCTAACAGGGAGTAATGGAATGGAGAGAGTTGTTTGGTGTTGTTTTCATTTGTTGTCTTAGTACTTGGAAGTTTGGCATCGACAAATATTTTGAATTCAGAAGAGGAGAATTTTAAGTTATCAAATCCATGGTCTATGAAATTGATAAACTATCCTTATCACAAATTTGAATATTGATTAAAGACACTTGAGATCTCTCTCAAGTCCACTCATAAGACATCTCTATTCATAATTAGATGAACAAGGAAGATAATATGGTTTTCTTTATGAAGATAGTCATCTGGAGTTCTCTAGTGATGATAAATTTTCATCATCTTAAAGATAACGGGAGGTGATTTATTTTCACCATCCGTGATTTGCAAGGGTTTCATCAGCAAGAGAAAGTAATAGGCAGGATGAGTCAAGGGTGTCAGCCTTGATGTCTCAACATTCTGCTTGGCACATAGAGATACTTGCATTAAAGAACACTTATTGGTATTACTGAAGTGTAAATATACGTTGAATGGTCTTCCCTACAAGATGTGTGGTTTGCTGAACAAGGATTTAAGATCAATTGTTATTTATGGAATGCACAAGTATTTAATTGGTTATCTATGTTCTTAAAGTTCAAGATTGCTGGAGTTCAGGAGGTGCGACATTTCTCGTTGCAACAGCTCAAGGACTAACATCAGGTGGATGATCCAAAAAGGTTTTCTTATAAGGATTTAAGATTCATTGCTATTTGTGATATTCACAAGTATTTAATGGATTATCCTTAGTTGATTATCAAGGAAGATGAAGCCAAGGTGTCTCATCAGTTGTTGCATCATCAATGCTCAAGTATCTGGTCCTTGGATCTGTTTGGACTACTACAAGGATCTGATGTTCATCCAAATGATGGAACATCATATCAACATCATGTGGTCTAATTCTAGACACATGTAAACGAGTCTCTGGAGATTCAGTTTTTCTCCAAGGATCTTAAGATAAAAGTGAAGATGAAGGCATATTTATCTTGATGAATATTATTTGGGTCAGTTTATTTCTGATCTAGGTGAATTAGAGTGCAGTTGTTGAGAGCATGTGATCCATTTCAACATGGAGGTTCTGGATAAGTGTCCAGGATATTACCTCTGACTCTTTGAATAATTCTATACTTAAGGAAAGTTGGATTTCTTTTGGTATAACTATTGTATGATCTGGTTTTGATTACCCTTTTCTAAATAATCCGACTTTGGCATGTTTGATTCTTCTGAAGATGTATTTATGAAGCAGTTGTTCATCAAGGTATGTGTCCTTGAACAGTTTGGGTATGGTTCATAAACAGGATATAGGTTTTCTACTCAAACTTGATATCTTAATCAAGTCTATGAGAGCATAGAAATTTTGTTCTGTAGAAATGGAGAAGTTCCTCGAGATGGTATGTCTGAGGGGGAGTTGATCAAGACTGTATCATACAGACTTGAGCTCATCAGCTGGAAGTAATGACATTGATGTCAAAATTATATGTTCTGACATCGTGGTTGTCATCAGATTGTTCCCTTTGTGGGATCTGGTTATAGTGGAGGTTTATCATCTTGAGAGAAGCTGATCTTCTCAGATGTGATTGGAATGGATGCTTCAAAAAGCCTATGCATTGTATGGGAATTGTAGAAGCTAGTAGAGCATAGATTTCATAGTCTTAGTGTATCCAAGATGTCTAGCTTTAGAGAAAGTAGGATGTTTGTTGAAGACTCGTATTCTTGGTTGAATTAAGAGTATTCTGTCTTTTGGAAATCAAAAGGAAGTTGTGTGACACTTGGCTGTGTTTAACCATAGACACTTGGATCCATGATGTGTGTTTCATCTTTCCCTTTGAACAAATTACCTTTGTGAAGAAGGGTGGTTGTTTGAAGACCAAAGGAGGAGCTAGTTCTGCTCTTGGCTTACTGATTGTTGAAGGAATCTTCACTTAAGAAGCTAACTTTGGTGGGAGTATGAGAGTTTATTTCTCTATGTGGTTGTCTGGAATTTTATTGATCAAGCTGGTGGAGCTATGTTCTTTGGATATTTTCAGATGGATTACTATGCAAATAGTAAGTCTAGTTGTTATTGTATCAAGAACCATATTGTATGGTGTCTATTATATGATCAGGATATCCTAACTGATGTTAGAACATCATCTTGTTTGCTAAACTTAGGGTTCAGTTTGTGAAAATGATATTCACCAGTTGTATTAGAAGTGTTCTAACTTATCATACAGGAGAATGATGAGATGAAGATTGTATTGGATTATGGGGGTGTCTATCTTGTACTATGACTCATGCTGAGGTTAGAATACTTGTGGAGAAATGGTTGTTTCTGCTGCAAGTAACTCTAGAAAGAAGTGGATCAGTTTAGAGCTTGAAAAGCAAGTAAGCTGAGGATTTTTGAGGAATGTGAGCATTCTAGGTTCAATTGGATTTATTCTCAAGGAACAAGGATATTTATGGCTGTAAAATTCAAGGTGGATTTGTATAGGGTATGGATGGGTTCAGGATGAGAGGGATCAATGGTGATTTTGGTATTAATCCAAGAGTTTGTTGGTTATGCTACAAGGATGGTAATCCTGGTACTTTCTCACTATATGAGCATGAAGTTAGTCATGTGATAACATGTGGTGATTTTGGGTGTTTTTTGTTGGAAGAAGCATCGTTTATGAAAGATAGGGGGAGAACTTCTGTCTATTGGGTGTACTATTGTGGTACATAGATTGATTGTGGATCAAGAAGTGAGTGAATGCGTTAAGCAGGTGTGTTGAACAAGGAGTGAGATCTTGAAGACATAAAGATAAGCCTTATGTATTTCATTCACTTTAAGGTGTTCTTCTTGCAAAGGAGCACTGGTTATCCTTGATAAGGGGAGTCGAACTTCTCTCTAGGATTTGTTGTTGCAATAGTAAAGTTGTTTATCAAGATTGTTTGTGGTTTCCAGCAGTTTGTGATTATGTTCCTCTGGTGAGGGTGTAATGTCAGACAAGATGTCATGACATTGTGTTACAAGTGAAGTTCATGGTGGAATTGACAATTTAGACTTGGTTCTATCGTTGAGGTGTCAATGGATTGAATTAGCATTGTACAAGCTTCTTGGGATTGTCCTAAGAATCATCGCTTGTGCCTGGGAGAATTTATTTTTCTCTGTAGATTGGGTTTCGTGTTCAATTGCTTGAAGTCTTAAAGATATCTTGACCATTCTTACTAATTTTGGATGAAAGGAGTTCGTGTAGAGTTGAGTAAAGAGAAGTGTGATTAGGTGTCAAATCTTGTATAACTGTGCTATAAGCTATTGGCAGAAAATCTCTTGCTTGATGCGAAAGAAGATATTAGACAATGTCTGAATGGATGTTAGGACATTGTTTAGGACTTGCCTATGAATCCTTGTGGACAGTGGTCCTTGGACAATGGAAAACGTGCGTTAAAGAGAGCATGTTTGGTCGGTACATGCATTGTCTTTGGATGGTTCCCCTTAAAGAAGAAACAGTCAAAAGTGCTTTGGCCGGTGCACTTCTTTTGGACGAAGTTAAATTCCTCATTTAATGTTCTCATTGAATTGACGTTCGTTATTTTCAATGGTTCGTTACATCTTAAGGAAACAGCTCGGGTATATAAAGGGGGTTTTTGGCTTTGATTTGTCTCAAGTTGTTTTTCTGTTGTGTTGTCTTCTCATGGAATTTATTTGCCTTTGGGTATGTTTAGTCTGGATATGGGTTTGTGTTGGACATGTTTGTCAATTTTTGGCTAAAAAGGGGGAGAAAAGTACATGGGTTAAGTCCATTCTTGCAGTTAGTTTGCAAGGATGTTGGATAAGATATTCTGATATTCTGTCTGAGTCTCAGGTTTCCTTTCTATTATGAGTCATTCCTTTGTATCTTGTGATCTGAGTTATGAACACAGTCGTGTCCTGTGTTCTGAGTTACCCAGGTGAGGGAGTATATGTTCCTTGGTAAGGGGGAGCATTTTAGAGGGAAAATGTGTTCGAGGGGAGTGTTCTTTGATCAACTCTTTCAGACTTCCTTCTAGCTTCTTTAGGAGTCTCAAACTCCTTTCAGGACCTTTTTCAACTTCACTCACCCTGGGTATATTGTGCGGAAGGAGTTTTAGCCAAAATTTTTCAAAAGGAAGAGATTGAAAGCTCCTGAGGTTTGAATAAATTTTGGTAAAACTTGTTGATTGAACAAGATGATCCAACATGAAGAATTTTTCCAGAGAACAAAGATGTCAAATGAATTGTCCCAGCATGAAGACTCGACATCTGGACAAATATAGCAGGTTTTGATTTTAAATCTATTTTAAGATTCCAGACGCGTTTAGTAGTGGATCAATGACAGGAGATTTGAAGCCCAAGACAACAGAAGATTATAAAAGAAGACTTAGACCTAAGGTTGGACAACGAATCTCTTATAACACTTTTGTAAAGGGAAATAAGGGTTTAGGGTTTTCAGAGTCATAAGGCTTTCTTGTGTTATAAGCCTCCCTTTGTATCAGCTGGATATATTGTGCTAGTCATAGTTGTTTATACAGATTCAGAAGCCTTGAGGTAATGAATTGTATATTGTTCTTGGATGAAGCTTTGAATTAAATCCAATAGAATCTGATGAGGATTGATAGTCAAGGTTGTTTGGTTGAACTTTACATTGAAAGAAGGGTCTTTCAAGTAGGATGGTGCAGTTGCTGTCGATTGTAACTATTAGATATCACAGGAGGTGACTAAGGGAGTGAGATAGGTTTCTCTTATCTAGGATGGAGTTCTTAGATAAATTTTTCATTGGGTAGTGATAGGTAAACCAAAGGCAGTTTACTGTAAACCTGAGGTTGTTTACATAAAACTATACTACTGATAGTGGATTCTTCTTCCTGGCTTGGTATCCCCCAGATGTAGGTGTATTACATCGAACTAGGTTAACATATCTTGTGTTATTTATCATTTTGCAAATTTACAATTCAGTATTTGCTTATTAATTAACATGTTGTAGCAGATGTTGAAACATCTATCGTGACTCTGTTGCTGATATTCAGAGTGTCAACTTGATTATTCTGCCCTTGTCTTAAAGTTATGCATAGAACAATATCGTGACATGTTGTTAGGACATCTGTAATCTGTTATGCCAGAATTTCACCACCATTTTTGGCGGGTCGGGGAGAGGTTTTCGGCTTGGTGTCTTAAGTTGGCCTATCCCGCCTAACCCACTTTTAAAAGTGGCCGAGGGCAAGTCAAGACGGGTTTTGCCCACGAGTTTTTTGTTAAAAAAATTTATTTATTTTACTTGGAATTAAAAAAATATTAGCTTGGTTTGTAGTAGACATACTTTTTAAACAACCCTCATTTTTTCAAACTCTAATGTTCATTTTTTACATAACAACAAACACCTTTTTTTAAAGACATTAATTGGTCTCTGCTTCTTTCTTTATTTTCACTCATCGTAGGAAAGGTCTATATTGTAAAACATAAAGAATATTTTCTTTTCTATTTTCTACTACTCGTTGTCATTAGAGTCGGGTTCTAAAGCTATAAGGTAAGTTTTGCACATAGGGGTTTGTTTCTCATTATGATAATAAAGTTTTGATTTGTATTTTATTTTATTTGAGTTCTCATTTTATTTATTTTTTACACTAAAATGCTCAACTAAGTTCTTATCATTTGTATTTATAATTTTTAAATAATGAAGCTTTGATTTTTCTTAGATTGTTTTATATTTGAGTTGCTTCCATTGATAAATCTAGTGATTTTGATGTTGTTGATCTTAATAATTATTAAATAGTGGGTGACAACAAGGAGAGAGATGGTGGAAGGTTTCATCCAATGGCTACGATATCATTTGAAGTTTCGTATGTTTACGACATAGATGATAATGATCTTGTCATGGAGTATATAAGATTGATTTTTTGTTATTGATTCTTAGTTGTCTCTATTTTGCTTGTGCTAGTTTGTTTTCTTGATTTGTGTCCCTAGATGTCCTTAACTAGGTTGTATTTGTTGATTTTTTTTAACCAAAAGAATTATTTTGGGATTTTAGTATGTTTATTTTAAATTTTTGGTATTATAGTTATGGTTTTTGTTTATGTTGAAGAATGTGACATTTACATTAAGACTTGTTAAAGTTTTACTATGTGTTGTTAAAAATTTCCGGTCTCTTAGGTAAAGATTAAAAATTTTATAAATTATGTAGTAAATAAAATTGTAAAAAAAAAAAAAAAGGCGGCCCGACCCTCCAACCCGCCAACTCGTTAGTAAATAGGGGGGCTTGACTTTTGAGTTCATACGCCTAAGTTGACTCACCTCTCCCCACTCCACTTTTAGAAGAGCTTGAATGGGGTGGGCCTAAACGGAGAGGACTGCCCGCTTTGTCACTCCTAGTTATTAGTTTAACAATAAATACAACAGTAAGTGGTCAAAAATAAAGTGTATCGGGTTCTTTAAATTTCCAATAGGTGAAAAATTCACACTATACTTTTTTTAGATATTATGTATAAATTAATATCGAGTTTTTGATTGGAAATAAATGATCAATAGATCCACAATATTTTATGGTTCGATCAAATTTTTATTTTAACTTCCAAACATTTAGTTTTCACATGATTTTTCAATCTAATATTTTTATTTGAAAATTGTAAAAATTTGTAAATCGAAATTATGAGAGAAATATTATTAACATTGAAAGATTATGGGAGGTTTTAATTGAGGGTGCAAGGGTGAATAATCAAAGATAACACTTATAATAAGAAATTTAAACACGTCTCAGTAAATTGAGGTAACAAGTTTCAAGCACAATTTCAATTTACTCTTCTTCCTCACATACTGACTTGAGTGTTGGAGTGTTAATCTTATAGGTCCCCTTCCACTGCGCTGGAAGATTAGAACTACCATCACTTTTGATTATCACTTAATTTCTAGTTCCAGGACAAAACTGTGGCGCCATCTGTGGAATCGACTTCTCATTCCTATGATTTCTTCGATCTTACATTCACTTTCCGATTGTCAATTTGCAACCTCCTTAGGTCACTGAATCAGGAGCGTTCCAAATCTTACTTGAAGATCCTTCACATGCTATACCAATCAAGTATTGTTTCAACTTTGTACTTCTAAATCTCTAATTTATACGATTCTAGGTGATGGTTGGATCAAAAGTTACTCGGTTCACCGCTACGCGTGAAGTTGTCGTTGTTGCTCAAGCAGTGATCAATCAACCACCTTTACCTCCACTTCTCGCCAAAGCATTATGAATCAAAAAGTGGCGATTCCGCGCATCCATATCTAAGTCAAACACCTCAGGTGGGTGGATCTGTCTAATTTCTTTTAATTGGACATCAAATTCCATCTCAAGTTGTACCACCAAAGGTCTTTTCTGGTTTCCAATTGCCGTGAGCTAAACTTGGAGTGCAAAGAGCTAATGAGTTTTTGAATAATATGTACCATATTGTTCTACACCAGAATTCACATTCGAAGAAATGTTATAATCTCTAGAAGAAAGCCTCAATAACGCTCATCGACGAGGAAATACTGTGCTAGAGGCTATTTCAAGAAGAACTCACGTTTTCATTCTAGAGCCTACCAGAACTAAGAAGGACGAACCTTCTAGATCAAAAATTTAGCATACGAGCAGGAAGCACCAAAGACCTCCCTAAATCCCCAGGGGAGATCTAGGCAGCCATGCTCCTTCCCTGGATCATGGATAAAACCGTTCATCGAATAGTCAACCGAAACATCCTCTGTTTTCTCGGATTTTAGACAACAAGATACCAAAATCCATGGAAAAGCCTCCCAAGCTAGGGGAGTATGATGGGAAGTGAGATCTAGACGAGCATATGCAGCTCGTCAAAGATCTTATGAATTACTTCAACATCAACAAAGCGTCCAAAAGGTAGTTGTTTGTCTTGACTTTGGTCGTATGATGGGTGATTGAATCATAGATTGATTTCACAGAGCATTTTTTTATGCATTTCACTGCCCAGATGCGATGGTTAGTAATCATAGTCGCCTTGAGCAATATTCTCCAAGGAAAGAAGAAAATTCTACATTCTTACATCGATCGGTTTACGCAAGTTCTAATTGAAATTAAGGGAGCTGAAGAAGGACTTAAGTGCTAGATCTTCGAAAACGGCCTTCTGAAAGACCATCCATTCAGGTAAAAGATAAGAAGGAAGAAGGTGAAAACCACTCGAGAGATGATGAACATGGATGAGTCTTATATGATACTGGAAGAGAAGTTGAGCATATGCTTTGACAACCCCGTCTCCACTTACACCAACTCCAGCCACCTGGCAGGGAAGGAGTCCCACTAGTGGAAGGATGATTCTGACCAAGGTATACAAGAACGATACAATAAATACACTCATCTGAATATTTCTCGAGAAAAGGTCTACTAGGACCGTGCTAACACAAATTTCAGGAAGGGAAGAGTACAACCACCTTACCTTGTCAGTAGACATATCAAGTTGACAAGTCAAAATACTGCCATTTTCAAAAGTGTCACAGTCATATAACACTCACGATTACATCAAGCTTAAAGATGACATCAAATGGTTGATTAAGAGGGACCAACTAACCAAGAACGTGACAGGGGCACTACTATGAAAAATATATACAACAACAGTTGGAAAAAGGATAACATCACGTGTGAACTGCAGTCGTTACGTAGGGTGTGGTTGTATATGCACTACTTACAATCACGATCTTATGACCGTTGTAGAAAATATGAAAGCGTGCGATATATTATCACGGTTAATAACCAAACCGTTGTCATATATAAAATGTCTCAAGTTCAAATCCCAACGTATTTTTAAGTATATAACTACATATTCTATAAAAACTGTGGTTATATTATATATTCTCCACTATACAACCACAGTCATTATAAAAAAAACCATCGTTAAATTATATGCATTTTTAAAAAATAAATTTTTGCATTTTGAAAATTTTCCATTTTATAACCTGTATTCTTTAAACTGTAATAGAACAGAAACATCAATTTAAGACACATATTAAAACACTCAATCTCAAATACTTATTTATTTCATCAAATCAAAAATGATATTTACAACACTCAAACTCAAATGTACATCAAACTGTAACATAACAGAAACAACAATTGAAGATGTATATTACCAACACTCAAATGCAAATACATATTTATTTCATCAAAAAAAAATTTATTTACAACGCTCAAACTCAAATGTACATCAAACATATATATTACAGATGAATCTCATGTTTGAGATTCCTTAATCACATTGAACATATACATCCAACATTTACGGATCTCTTCAAAGTCCTTGCATGAGAATGGTGTTTCGTCGTTAAAAGTCTACATAAAATAGACTAGATTAAGCTCATTATTGAGGACCTATAAGCCTATTGTAAATAATTATTACATATGTAATATATACCTGATCCCATTTATCAACAATGTCGATAAAGACAATGTTTAACATGTGTTTCATTATATAATAACCATACTCAAATTCCTTTGGTTGTTTCCTCGTCTACAAAAATAAACATTAATTCCATGAATGTTATAAACAAACATGCATGTAACAATATATATAAATGAATGTCACAAGTAATATAGTCACTTACTTTAGGCAAGATAAATGTTGGCTTTTTCCTAACATTGTTCTATATGTTGTATCGCTGCACAACACTGTAGATTTGAAAATATTTTACGGGTTCAACCAATTAAACCAATTACAAAGTCAAAGAAAATATGTATAAATGAAAATTTCATATAAACATAAACTTACCTATTAATAATTTTTTTTTATTTTAAGTTCGAGTGGTTGATGTTATAAACACAATGTCGTTATCGTGTTCATCTTAAGCAATATAATGATCAATTGTCAATGACCACTGAATATATATATATATATATATATATATATATATATATATATATATATATATATATATATATATATATATATATATATATATATATATATATATATATATATATATATATATATATATATATATATATATATATATAGTATTTTCTAAAACAAAAATAACTATAAAAGATAAACCATAATTTTAAAATTTCTTACGCATTGAGAAATGGTGCGAAGTAACATTCTTTTCCCCTTGACCTAACCGTCCCGAAATGTAGGTCTCAATATCTTTTGGCTTATTATTTGTCCATCGAATACTATACGGATCCAAAATGCCATAAATATTGGACTTATTTAACTTTATACGTACACGATGAATGTACCTAAATGGTTAAACAAAATTCAAAAAAATAAGTAAAGGAAATACAAATATGATAATGTATTATAATGACATGCATATTCAAGTATATACCTACATTCACCAAAGTTGCATTTCCTGTACGTCCAGCCAACTACCACCATAGGGAAAATCTCGAATGTCACTAGGATAAAAATAACAGAGCTCTATCGATGGACAATGCTCTAGAGAAAGACGATACAAATCATCATGTTCCGCAACCAACACGTATAACATGACGATTACACTTGCGGAAGGATCCAATAACTCATTAAACTCTTTAGCGGGGGCGGCTGAACAATTTCTTCCTTTGATGCTAGCATGACATACACAGTGTGTTTGGGGAACTTGATCATCATCATAATTAGTATCATTTTCATCCGTGCGTTATGGTAAGGATCCACTTATTCTCTGTGATAATATATCAATACATAATAAATAAATTTCTATCTTTTCTAACTTTTCAGATTAAACACAGCATATCACACATTTCATATAAAAAACTAGCATTTCAGATAAAACACTTACCACATATAACTCTTCTAACTTTTCTATGTCTTTCTTCTGACTTTCCCGCTTAGCTTCTAACATCTTCCTCTGCTCTTCTAACTCCTTCTCAACAAGAGCAAGCTTTTCTCTATGTTCTTGTAATTCGGCATTGTCGGCGTTTTTTTTGTTGGACCAAAGAATAACCTAATGCTGACGCCTTCTGCAATACCATGAATGCACCCACCATGTTCGTCCGTTCCAATATCCTCGACTAGTATATCATGTCGTAGTTCTAGAACAAATGAGCCTCTACGGGCCTCTTCAACCAAAATATCCTACACAACATGCATGATAATATTAATATTGTAATTATCGCAACATTTAAATAACACATAACATACAAGCAACAAATCATATTGTAATTATAAATGCTCAACTCTCCATAAATAACCAATGTGGGACTCCAACTCACACTTGTTATATTATTCTCAACACCCTCTCTCAAGTGTGAGTCCATAATACTCCCCCATCATGTGGAAACTCTTTTGTCTACATATATTTGTATCGCTGTTGACACCTTTGTCCTGGGCATTTTGATACACCTCTTCTCGGGCATTTCGATTTCAACGAGACACCACTTCCTAGGAATTCTGATACATGTAAGTTGGTCCCTTTAATCGAATCAAAGGCTTCACGAGGAGAAGCATCAACATTGGGTTCTCAACACTCTCCATTTGATAACAATTCATATTTTTGTCGCGACATTTTTCGGGAATATGCTTGTTACAAATAGAGCCAAACACCTTCAGATGACTCACTGGTGGTCGTTTGCCACTCAACACTTCTTTAGGAACCTTGTTCTTTAGCTTCTTGGTAGGATATTATAAGACTGAAGCATACATGTTGTTCAATCCAATTAATCAGAAGATTGTGATAAGTCGAGACATTATGATTGATGAAAATTCTACCCGAGATTGGAACTCTAGTAATGCAATTGACAAGCCACTGATGAGCTATGATTTCGACGAAGCAAGTAATGATGTCTAAGTCGAAGACATTTTTGATACTCCAGTCGAAGAAGAAGTTGAAGCAGTTGCTGACATTCTCGACACAAATGAAGTTGAAGAGGATATGGCTGATACAAGTCAGAGACCTAAATGAACTAGAGCTCGTCAAACAAGACTTCAAGACTATGAAGTGGTTGGTGATGATGAAGTCACAATAGATGGGGAACTAGTCGATTTTACTTTACTTGTAGGTGATGAACCAATCAACTATAGAGAAGCCTTCAAAGATAAACAATGGAAGTCTGCTATGGTCGAAGAGTTACAAGCAATTGAAAGAAACAACATGTGGGAGTTGGTCGAATTTCTAGCTCATACAAAAGCTATCGAAGTAAAATGGGTGTTCAAGTTAAAACACAATGTTGATGTGTCGATAGCAAGGCATAAGGCAAGATTGGTAGCTCGAGGATTTCTCCATAGAGCAGGACTCGACTACTTTGAAGTATTTGCACCTATCGCAAGATTGGAAACTATTTGACTAGTGGTGGCCTTTACATTCAAGCAAGGGTGGTCAATATTTCACTTAGATGTGAAATAAACATTTTTGAATGGGCCTTTAGAAGAAGAGGTGTATGTCACACAACCTTCTGGGTTTTTTGATTTAGGAGGAAGCAAGTGAAGTATACAAGTTTCACAAAGCACTCTATGGTCTCAAGCAGGCAGCTAGGGCATGGAACAAGAAGATCGACTCATACTTGGTTGAATTGAGATTCATAAAATAAAAATCCGAGTATGGTGTCTATGTTTAAGTTATTGCACATGATATAACAATAATCTGCTTCTATGTCGATGACTTGCTAGTAATTGGAAATAGCCTAAAGAACTTGTCGAAGTTCATAGAACTGATGAATAAGGAATTTGAAATGTCGGATCTAGGAAAGTTATCGTACTTCCTAGGCATGGAATTTCAAATGTCAAAGCAAGGCATGGTGCTAAATCAAAGAAAGTATGTCAAAGAGATACTCAAGAGATTCAGAATGGATGATTCGAATCCTGCATCTTCGCCTATCGAACCAAATTTAAAGTTGGAGAAGCATGGAGAGGAAGACAAAGTCGATGCAACTTTGTTCCAACAGATTGTCGGATCTCTAAGATATATGTGCAACAGTCAACCTGATATATTTCTCAGTAGGATTAGTGAGTAGATACATGAGTGAACCAAGAGCATCACACATGAAGATTGTAAGAAGAATTATGAGATACGTAAAAGGATCGACAAACTATGAAATTTTATTTCGATGAGATTCTGAAATCAAAGAAGCTATGATTACTTATTATTCAAATGTTGACTTGTGCAGAGATAAGAAAGATTGAAGAAGCACTAATGGATATTTCTTTCAAGTATTTGGTGCCCCAATTTCATGGTGCTCAAGAAAGGAACATGTGGTGGCACTATCATCATGTGAAGCGGAACATATAGCAGGATCCTATGCTGCATGTTGTTGCACCCCAAAATTTGCCCTCACAATACAAGACTTTGTGTTCTAAGAAGGTTCACAAGGTTCACAAGTTCTCCAACAACTTGCATAACCTTTCATGAAGTTCATAAAGTCCGCAAGCTACTTTATGAAGGTTCACAAGGTTCACAAGATTCACAATGTTTACAAAGCTTTCCTAAGGGTCATGAGGTCTACAAAGCCACTTCATGATGTTCACAAGGTTCACAAGCTTCACAATACCTCCCATGAGTATCACAAGATATCTTATGAAGATTCACAAGGTTCACAAAGTTCACAATTGGTCAGAAGAGTTGACAATTCCCTCAGACAATGCACCTCCTAAGCAGTGCATCCAAAACTAGGGTTTTGACTTTAATCAGGCTAAATGGACTTCCAAGACTTCAAGTGAGCTTCATAACATCTTATATGTGTATAAGAACCCCCATGTCAAGTTTCAAGACTTTTCTCAAAAGTTTGCTCAGTCAGATGATCAGATAAGTCAAAAGCAGTCAATGCAGTTAAAAAGTCAAACTTCATGATTCTTTGCCAACACCAAAGAGAGATTTGGTCCCAGGGGTATTTTGGTCATTTTACACAAATTCTACCAATTCCTTGAAGATGGGCTGTTATTAAAATTCTGAGGCGTTTGATACATTTATCTATCACCAGGTCTGATCATATCAAGATCTTGGCATTTGGTCAGTAGAATTTAATTACGAGTAGTGTTACTGTTGATGCTGAAACTGTTGTGATTACGGTGCCCATATGTGTTGGTTATGAAGTGGTTTGGTTAACATTTTAATCGGATGAGATTAGAATTACAAATATCACTTGGGAGTGTTTATGTTTTATGACTATGTTAATGAATTTAAATGCTTGTGGATTTATTCACAATTGTTTATATTTTTTTTAACTAGGAATAAAATATAAATAAATTCAAAGTGTTGAGAATTTTATTTCATAAAGATTGCATTATACAAAAGGGAGATTGTTTCACATTTTTGCTGTTACAAGGAATTACATTAAACCTAAAAATCCTAAGTCCTAAAAATGATAAGTGTCTTCATGTTGACCCTTGAGCTTCGCCGCAAATCTCGACTAACCTGCACATCAAAGCAAAACAAACAATATAGAAAAAAGGGTTAGGAGTTTTTTCGACACTCTCAGAACAATGTCATCATCGAGTGTCGGGAGTGGCACAACCGAAGCTGCGTCCTACCCCCGTTACCGATCCGCGTCGTAGGCGTCAGATCAGGTAATACATGTTCTTATCAAAATGGGACATCCGAGAGATAGAAAAATATAAATGAAGTGGGACTGATTCGTTTCGCCGCGATTGGATTTCCAAACTGATATGAGAGTAAGGCAGTATAGTCAAGCTGGATTCAGACCCGGATGCCGGCAGGTCTAATCACTTTGTGCTCATTTTTTTTCCAAACCTGAATTCCCAAAACTGCATCAGCTCTGAAGCCACAATTACACCAAAACAGACTTAGTTCCACAACACAATTCACATCATGAAAAGCGACATAACTGAGTCAGGTGAAATCACAAACTGCACCAACATGAGCTCATAAGTATCATAAAAGAAAAATCAGACAATGCAGCAGCAAGACAGGAATAACCAGAGATCAAACCAATATCAGAACTACATCAGTTCACAAACCCAGAAATCATGTTCTGAACCAAATTCAAACAGCCGTGAATGAACAAGCAAAGAACACAACAGAGAATATCAGAAGCAACCGTCGCAACATAGTTAAAGGAAACCGAGGCATCATCGATTCCCTCATCAGGTTCAGACTCATAGGTCATCATCACCGCGTCGGACCTCCCTCGACGGCATTAATCTAGAAATATCTGAACTTCAAGGCCTTTCTGAAAGAAGAAGAAAAAAGTTAATTTGGTTCAAAACAGAGGTCCAAATCCGGAAATCAAAAGCAAATATCCAATGAAATCCAAGTTCGAATATGGATACAAACAAAACTGTTCTCAAACTGTCATCAAACAAAATCCATATCCAAGTGAATCTGGAAAAGGAAAGTACAAAATTGATTCAAAATCCAATTCAGAGATAAATCCAAACCAAATCAGTAAGCCATCATAAAACAATATCTAATCAAGGAGTTCTGAAAAAGGAAAATCCTAATCAAAATCATATCAGAAAAGGAAATCTGGATTTGCATCGGATTAAATCACAAAATCAAATCTCATAGCACTAAATATAACGAAAATCACAAGGCCCAAAAGAGAATCAGAAAGTATATAAAAAGAACAGTCTCACCGCGTCACAAAGAACCCTAGAGGGAGAAGAGAGAGCGGAGAACAACGCGAACGGCGGCCGCGAGGAGAGAAGACCGAAAATTGTCACAAAGAGGAACTCGCGAACTAACCCACAGAGGGTGGTTCACCGGCGCCGCCTCAACGACGAGCAAACCCCCCTCAAGCTCAGATTATTGACATCATCATCGCTTTTGTCAAACTTCCACAACCACCGTCATCGCAACCAAAAACGTAAGCCACATATGTATAGAAACTTCATACTTGATGGTTTAATGTTTATATTTCAGGGTCTTGACGCGGAACGAGAGGAGAACGAGAGATAAAACGTGAGGAAGCGAAGGAGATGAATGAGAACAAGAGGAAAGGAAGCTCAGCGCCGCGAGTTGAGAAGGGGATGGACAAACCCTAAGTCCATGATGCGTTGTGTGTATTGGGTCGGGGCACCACCGGCCCAACCATATGTATTGTTTATTGTGTTGTGTTTTTTTTGTTATAATCTTTTAACTTAGGTAATAAAAATATAATAAAAAATGTGAATAAAAAAAAAAACCCCTTTTAATGAGCAATAATTTTAAAACTACTTTTTTGTTATAATAAAAAACCTTTTTTTTAAAAAATAAAATAAAATAAAACTCTTTTTTAATTAAATTAAACTTTTTGGTAATTAAGTAAAACTTTCTTTTATTAAATAAATTAAAACTCTTTTCAAAATTAAAACCATTATTCCTTTTGCAAATTTAATTTAGTCTATCTTTTATATTAAGAGCTTGCATATAAATATCATAGATAAACAATAAAAGTCCCAAAAAAATCTCTCAAAATTCTCGTTTGATCCTAACCACTAACCTTGTCTGTTCGTTTTGCAGTTTGTCATGTGACCCTTTATTTAGTTATTCATATTTTATTCAAATTTTCATTACTGTTGTATCTGTTTCCCATATGTAACCTCGCGAACCAATAATCGCGTTTACTTTTTCGCATTTTATTTCCGCTTGCATGATTTAAATTTCCAACACTTTCATCACTATTATTCTGTCACATTACACTCATCCGAAGGTTAGGTCTAGCTTTTGGTCGCCGCGCCAATAGTCCTCAACTTCAAACCCTTTCACCTTACAAACCCTAAATTTTCATACATGTCTCGCCGTGGACAAAATTACAATTTTACCCCTAGCATTAGGTCAAAGAGCCGCCGCGCTCATTTTAGGGTTTCCCGCCGCGGAATCCCTAACCTAACCCTAATTACAACTTAACATTTCAACGTAGAGATTTGGAGTTCCTACACTCCACGTAAGCGTGTCCTTAAGATGCGTTTATTCCCCGTGAGACCTTGACCACAGTCAAGAAGTCTCTAACCTCCCTTTTGAGGGGAACTACGATTACTCTGATTCCACTCCCGTAAGGATACGTAGGCACAAGATGCGATGTCTTGCCGAGTAAACTTAGAATTAACCTCCTTTATTATTTATTATTGCTTATTTATATTTTATTTATCTTTGCTATTTAATTATTTTGCTTATTATTTTGTAATTGTTTCTTGGATGTAAAGTTGTTTAATTATTTAATTATTATTATGGTTAGTAATTAGGGAGTGTAACAACATGTATGTAATATTAAAATAAATTTAGATCACTTTTAAATAAAGATAATTAAAATAAACACGTCACACACGTAAGTCGATTTTAATCGCCGTTTCACTTCCTAAGGATATCCCTCAAGTTGCCTACGAATAATGGTTAAGTGGGGTGTATAAAGCAAGTCCCTCAAATAGAAAAATCATCAAAGTCCCTTATGGTTGCCTTTACGAATCGAGTCCCTTTCGAAAAATGATGATAGTCCCTCCAGTTTGCTTATTACACCCCACAATGGCCTTCAAAAATCCAATTGTCCCTCACATGTCCCTTAACATCCAAAGTAAGGACTACCTACTCCATTATAGTAGGGATAGTCTTACTAAAGGAAAGAATGAAGAATAAGAAAGACCTTTAAACATTAGGGTAGGTTACTCCTAGGTGCTTGCTCACTTCAAAACTGTTTCACACTTAAACAAATTTTCAACAAGTTTTCAAACAAGTTCTTAACACATCCTTACATGGATTATTTATTAACTATTCTGAAAATTTTCTATTCACACACTACACTTTCAAAACAATTCAAAAGTGAGCTTAAGTACCTAAGAGCCCATGGATAACCATGGATGAAAAGGGTGCTAACACCTTCCCTTTTCATAACCTACCCCCCGGACCCAAAATATTCTCTAAGGTCTTTCCTGTTCTTTTATAACCTTTCCTTATGGATAAAATAAAAGTCGGTGGCGACTCTTGCTATCCGCAACATTGTTTAAAGTCAGTTCTCCCACCGTGTTACAGAACTGGCGACTCTGCTGGGGATCTATTTAAGAGGGGTACCCTTAGGAATTAAGATCACTTTAAATTGTTTGCCTTGTTTGCTTTATTATTATATTGTTGGGGTGCTCTTATGTGTGAAAGGTCCTAACCCGGATCTAGTGTACCTTAGGTAAATGGCAATAGACCAAGGAAACTGTACGACGTATATCGATACGGTAGATCTGGTGGCCATAGTTAGTGCGACTTCTTGGTTGGTGCTTATATTCCTTAAGTCAAGTTGAGGATAATATTGAGGCTGCCATATGTTGTCAATGCACTAACTGACTTTTAGAACCCTAGTTAACTCATCTTGGCCTTTAGAAAGTAGTGAGGTAACCGGCTTTGGTGCAGACTGAAGTTGGTTGACACTCGATACTACGCTCATTGAGATCTTAAACTTGGAGGGTTTTGGTTGGCAAGTAAGTTGCCTTCTGAACAACCACCCTTGTGAAGGATCAATGATATTGAGATCCCTTAGAACCTGGTTACTTTTGTAGGACAGGATGAACCATCTAACTTCAGGGGAGGGTACTTGCCTTTGAACCTCATGCAAGCCTTTAAACCTAGGGCTATGGTGTGACTTGTTTGTGTGTGCCACATGTTTGTGATTGAGCATGACATCATGACATCATCATGCATCATAAGCATATCATTTTCCCTAACCATTTCAAGGACCAAAGGATTTATCTTTGTTCTTTGTTGCAGGTCATGACTTCTGCTCGTAGAAACACCATCAGGATCAACTTTGTAGGGATACCTGCTAAGCTCAAGGAGTTGGTTTCCCTAGTGCCTGATCATTCCCAGTTCAACAAGAGACATGGTCACTTATTGGATCTAGTTACTTCAGGGTTCAGTGAAGACATGATGAGTGTGCTGTTTCAGTTCTTTGACCCTAAGCACCATTGCTTTACATTTCCTGATTATCAGCTGGTTCCAACCATGGAGGAGTTCTCTAAACTTCTGGGTATACCTGTTCTTGATCAGAAGCCATTCACAGGCTTAGAGAAGGAGCTTAAACCAGAAGTTATTGCTGCAGCTCTACATCTGAAGAAGTCTGACATTGTTCTAGAGACGAGAAGTGGAGTTAAAGGTATTCTTGCCAAGGTATTAGTGGATAAAGCTCAAATGTTCTTGAAGGCTATGAGCTACGATGCTTTTGAGGAGATCTTAGCCTTATTGATTTATGGCTTAGTGTTGTTCCCCAATCCTGATCAGTTCATAGACGTTCATGCCATCAACATATTCATGAGTCACAATCCAGTGCCTACCTTACTTGGAGACATCCTACATTCTCTTCACACCCGTACTACAAGGGCAAGAGGAACTTTGATGTGCTGCATACCTTTACTTTCTAGGTGGTTTATTTCTCACCTTCCTCGCTCAGTAATGAAGAATGAGCAAGGGTTCAGATGGTCCAAGAGGATCATGTCACTTTCTCACTCAGACATCCATTGGTGCTCCAGATCTATGGAGAATGTCACCATCATTGACCGTTGTGGGGAGTTTCCTAATGTGCCACTTCTAGGCATAAGAGGAGGCATCACCTACAACCCATCTCTAGCTTTACGACAGTTTGGTTACGCCCGGAGCGATGGTCCACATGACATGTTGATTCAGGGCATTGTGTTTGACTACGACAACGATCTTCAGGGTTACCGTCAGAGATTCATACGAGCTTGGGGAAAGGTAAACAGGATTGACAGCAAGACACTGGAGCCTAAGTACACTATTCCTATGGAGGCTTATCTCAGATGGGTACGATCTCGTGCTCAGACACTCATGATGCCATATCCTGCCGTCCTACCAGTTACCATGGAACCTGTTGCTGAAGGAGACACAGCTTATACCATCCTTCACCCAGACATGCCTACTGATATGGAAGACTTGCAGAGATCATGGGTCCAACTGAAAGAGCAAAGGGATACTTTCGAGGCTCATTACAAAGCAAGCCAAGCAAGGATCCTAGAGCTAACAAAGCTACTTCATGAGGAACGAAACCTCAACTCATACCTCAACACAAAGAGGAAACGTCCATGGGAGACTTAAAACCCCATCTTTTGTACTTATTTCGTTTTCATTTTTTGTAAGCCTAAAAGGCAAAACAAGTTATTACTAATAAAAAGTTACTTTCTTGTTTGTTTAAGCAAATTTAAATCCTGCGGTCCTTGAAAACATTGCATATGCATTCCCATATCATTGCATCACAGGTTTATAATTGTGCACAGGTTTCTCATCTTCTCGATGTTTATTTCAGCAATGGCTCTTGAACAATCAGTTAAGGATCTCCAGGCACAGAATGCACAGTTCCAAGAGCTGATCCTGAACCTAGCCAAGGGGCAGGATGAATTGAAGACACTGCTGGCCAAGAAGACTAAGAAAGCTAGAAGGTCTGCTGGGTTGCTCAACATGGGAAGAAGGTTCAAAGGTCCTGTCAAGGCCAAGGAACATGTTGAAGACTATGAATCTGAAGAATCTGAGCAGGAGAGAGGCAGTCTCCACAACACTATGGGGGACTCTGATTCTGAGGCTAACTACTACCATGAGCCTAACGAAGACAAATTCAAGATGCTGGTGGATAGAATGGATGCTGTGGAATTACAGAAATCATCTGGGCTGGATTTTGAGGATTTGAGCTTGATATCTGGGGTGGTCATACCCATTGGATTCAAAGTTCCTACATTTGTTGTCTATGATGGGGTCTCTTGTCCCAAATTGCATCTGAGGTCTTATGTCAGAAGAATTCAACCCCACACTGCTGATAAAAAGTTGTGGATCCATTTCTTTCAAGAAAGTTTATCTGGAGCTCAGCTAGAGTGGTATTATCAGTTGGAGAGTGTCAACATCAGAGATTGGAATGACCTTGCTGAAGCTTTCTACAAGCAGTATCAATACAATGCTGACTTAGCCCCCACTCGCATGCAGCTTCAGAGCATGTCTATGGGTGCCAAAGAAAGCTTTAAGGAGTATGCTCAGAAGTGGAGAGACTTAGCTGGAAGAGTTCAACCCCCTTTGACTGATAGGGAGTTGGTTGATATGTTCATGTGTACGCTGAATGGTCCGTTTTACAGTCATCTCATTGGAAGCTCATCATCTGGCTTCACTGAGTTGATCATGACAGGAGAGCGAGTAGAGAATGGTATCAAGAGTGGTAAGATCCAAGTGGGCACTTCTTCATCAGGTGCTGCAAAGAAGCCTCCCACTGGGAAGAAAGAATCTAATGCTGTGTATGGTCAGCCTGATCGTAACAGAAGGCATCAGTCTGTGAGTGTAGTTCATATTTCAAATCCAACTCCTGCAACAACAGAGCAGCCTCAAGGCAACCAACAGAGGGCTAGAAGACAGTTCACGAAGATCAACATGTCAATGGCTCAGGCATTGCAACACTTGTTGAAGGCTGGACTTATTACCCTGAGGGAGGCTCCTCAGAATCCCAATGTTACCTCTCCCAAGTACAATCCCAATGCACGATGTGCATATCATTCAAACTGTCCAGGACATGATACTAATAACTGTTGGGTCTTGAAGAACAAAATTCAAGATATGATTGATGCTGGAGAAATTGAGTTTGATCCACCAGGTACTCCAAATGTGATTACAGCTCCAATGCCAAACCACGAGAAGACTGTCAACGCCATTGATGAAGATATTGATGAAGATCTGCATGTCTATTCAGTTATGGAGTTGAGCACACCATTGTCTGTTATCAAAAAGAGGTTAGCACAAGCTGGGATCTTTCCAGGTTGTCATGAAGATTGTCTATATTGTACCTATAAGCCGGATAGTTGCTTCATTTTGAGAGATGGGATTCAACGTCTCATGGATAAATATACTATAGTGTTTGAAAGAAGACCAGCATCTGTAGAAAGTATGGTGGATCATCTGACTCAGGGTAAGAAGATTGAAGAGGTTGATATGGTTGACAAAGTACCACTAAGAATCACTTCAAAGGGTCCCATTAAAATCACTCATCAGGGCCCAATCAAGATTACTGCTGAAGGTCCTGTGAAAGTTGTTGCTGAAGCCAGAGTAGCTCCTCTGATCATTACCACTCCTGGTCCTATTCCTTATACATCTGACAAAGCTGTGCCTTGGCACTATGGGTCTGATGTTTACATCCATGGTGTCAAGCAGGAGCCTTTACCTGATATGCCTATTGACATTGATAATATTGCTGGATCTAGCAAGATCACTCGTAGTGGAAGAGTCTTCTCTCCTCCAGTTGCTTCTAAGAGTGCAGTTACTCCTGCTGTTACTTCCACCACTGATGCTCGGGGCAAGGGTCCTGTTATTGAGCCTGTATCTACTAATGTGCCAGCTGCTGATGACCTCTCTAAGCAGATGGAAGAAGTATTGAAAATCATTCGCAAGAGTGATTATGATATTGTTGATCAGCTGGGGCATACTCCCTCAAAGATTTCTATGCTCTCCCTGTTATTATGTTCTGAGGCTCATGCCAAGTCATTGATCAAGTTTCTAAAGATGGCTCATGTACCCAGTGCAATTTCTGTAGACCAGTTTGAGAATTGTGTTGCGCACCTGACCTATGACAACGGGTTAGGATTTTCTGATGCTGACTTGACCCCTGCCAAGAGGGATCATAACAGGGCCTTGCATATTTCAATTGAATGCAGGGGCACTACCCTGTCTCATGTGCCGATGGACAATGGTTCCTCTCTGAATGTGTTGCCTAAGGAAGTCCTGAACAAGCTGAGTCCTGAAGATACGGTATTGAAGCCCAGTAATATTGTGGTAAAGGCTTTTGATGGTTCTAGAAGAGTAGTGCATGGGGAAATTGATCTTACAATCAAGGTTGGCTCTCAGGTGTTTACTGCTACATTCTATGTGATGGATATTCGTCCTTCGTACTCATGTCTGCTTGGTCGTCCCTGGATCCATGGGGCAGGTGCTGTGATCTCCACATTACATCAAAAGTTGAGATATCCGGTGAATGGAAAAGTTGTTACTGTCTTTGGAGAGGAAGAATACTTTGTCAGCCATGTAAACACTTTCAAGTATCTGGAAGTAGAAGGTGAATACATTGAAACTCCATGTCAGTCATTTGAAGTGGTTCCCTGGGCTGTTAAGGATTGTGTGACCCCTCCTGCTGTGAAGAAGGTTCCTGTGGTCATCAGAAACCCGCCAACAATGGCAATGGCCTCCCTCAATGATGCAAAAGCTGTGGTGGAAGAAGAGTCCCAGAAGGCTGTCCGTCATGCCCGTGCTGTTCGTATCACCAATCAAGGGGTTATCAATGCTGTGGGAGATCAAGATGAAGACTACAACTTGGAGGCATGGATTTTTCCTACTGTGGGTGCTGGACTCAATAATTGGACAGCTGAAGATGTTATCCCTATCTCCTTTAGTCAGGAGTAAATACTATTACTGTGTTATGTTTTTAAATTTATAATTTCTGGAACAATTAAAACTTTCAAGCCATGTGCCTTACCCGGGGCACAATGGCGTGCTTGTTACGGGTTGTCATTTCATTTGCATACTTCATTCCATAAAATCAATGGACGTTTCGTTTTCGTAAATATTGTGTTCCTTGTCTTTCTTTTTCTTTTATTTTTGCTTTATCAGCTATGTGTTCTTACACACACCCACGTCACTAAAATGCCGATCCTCATCCACTCTGGATCCAGTTGATAACAGTTCTACTATTGCCAATTACAATTTCGAGAATCCGATCTATCAAACTGAAGACGGAGACGAGGACGATTGTGAAATACCTGTAGAGCTTGCTAGGTTGTTACAACAAGAAGAGAAAGCTATACAGCCACATGAAGAGCCAGTCGAAGTTGTGAATCTGGGAACTGAAGAAAACAGAAAAGAGGTCAAGATAGGGGCTGATTTAGAGGACAGTGTCAAGAGCAGGTTGATTCAGATGCTACGTGACTATGTGGAGATCTTTGCTTGGTCTTATGAAGATATGCCAGGGTTGGATACAGACATTGTGGTTCACCGTTTCCCAGTGAAAGAAGATTGTCGTCCAAAGAAGCAGAAGGTTCGTCGTATGCGTCCTGAAATGTCAGAAAAGATCAAAGCAGAGGTAATGAAACAGTTCAATGCAGGGTTCTTGGCCGTAACTTCTTATCCTCAGTGGGTTGCAAATGTGGTACCAGTTCCTAAGAAAGATGGTAAGGTACGTATGTGCGTAGACTACAGAGATCTGAACAAGGCTAGCCCTAAAGATGACTTTCCACTTCCTCATATTGATATTCTGGTAGACAACACTGCTCAGCATAAGGTATTCTCTTTTATGGATGGTTTCTCTGGTTACAATCAAATCAAGATGGCACCTGAAGATATGGAGAAGACTACATTTGTGACACAGTGGGGCA
Source organism: Lathyrus sativus (assembly GCA_963859935.3). Lineage (NCBI taxonomy): Eukaryota > Viridiplantae > Streptophyta > Magnoliopsida > Fabales > Fabaceae > Lathyrus > Lathyrus sativus. Next base: position 528,932,150 of record OZ012740.1, read on the forward strand.
CCTTTTGCTATAAGGGCATGCCATTTGGTTTGAAGAATGCAGGGGCAACATATCAGCGTGCTATGGTGGCTTTGTTTCATGATATGATTCATCATGAGATAGAGGTATATGTGGATGATATGATAGCCAGGTCTCAGAATGAAGAACAACATCTTGATCATCTGCACAAGTTGTTTGAGAGGTTGAAGAAATACAGGTTGAGATTAAATCCAAACAAGTGTACTTTTGGAGTTAGATCTGGAAAGCTCCTGGGTTTCATTGTCAGTGGAAAAGGTATTGAAGTGGATCCTGCAAAAGTGAAAACTATACGAGAGATGCCAGCTCCCCGTACTGAGAAGGAGGTTAGAGGTTTCTTGGGACGATTGAACTACATTGCAAGATTTATTTCCCAGTTAACTACCATCTGTGAGCCAATCTTCAAGTTGTTGAAGAAAGATCAAGTGATGGAATGGAATGATGAGTGCCAGACTGCCTTTGATGAAATCAAGAGATATTTGCTAGAACCTCCAATTTTAATGCCACCAGTTGATGGAAGACCCTTGATTATGTATTTAACAGTATTAGACAACTCAATGGGGTGTGTATTGGGGCAACATGACGAGTCTGGTCGAAAAGAGCAGGCAATATACTACCTTAGCAAAAAGTTTACCGACTGTGAAACAAGATACTCACTGCTCGAGAAAACTTGCTGCGCTTTGGCATGGGCTGCTCGCCGACTAAGACAGTATATGTTGACCCATACTACCTTGTTGATTTCGAAGATGGATCCAATCAAGTACATATTTGAAAAACCTGCTCTCTCCGGAAGAATTGCAAGATGGCAAATGATCTTGACAGAATATGATATACAGTATACTACTCAGAAGGCCATTAAGGGGAGTGTTGTTGCTGATCATTTGGCTCATCAAGCAGTAGATGATTACCAGTCAATGAATTTTGAGTTCCCTGATGAAGACATTATGTCTGTTACCAAAGAACCTGGACAATATGACGGACCTGAACAAGGATCCCGATGGACTATGGTTTTTGATGGTGCCTCCAATGCACATGGTAATGGTGTTGGTGTTGTGATTAGTTCCCCTGAAGGTTGTCATACCCTTTGTAGTCAAGACAGTGTTCTCAGGAGGTGCCATGATACTGACTACAATGGATGGTGAAGACTTCCCACAACCTGTAAACGCAGACATAGTTAAAAAATACTACGCATAAAAAGAGACCCGCTAGGTTGACAGGCCTAGGCAAAAATAAGGGCATCCCGGCAAACCAAAAGGGTTTGGGCAAAAATTAGGGATATATATATAAAAAGATGTACACCCGGCAAGTCGAAAACCTGAAAAGGCGGCTTGGGCAAAAAAGGGTATCCCGGTGGATTGAAAACCTGAAAGGGCAATCCAGGCAAAAGTTAGGGATTAAAGCGTATGACTATGTCTCGTTTGGATCACTCATGAAACTGCAACCAGTTGTACTACTTACTCAAGCTCAAACAGATAAAGCTCAATCCAATCGTTTCCGTCTCAACAGCAAGAAGATGAGATACTTGAGTGGCAATAGTAGAATTGAAACTCAATAGGATTATTTCCCACATAACTGATTCTTTTTGTAAAACTTCATGACAAAATTCTCTTACTAGGGTTTATGTCTCCTTGTACAAACTTATCCGTGTATGGGTCACTTTTGATATAAATAAATTCCATCTTTTGAATCCAGATTTACTTTTACCCTATTTACATAAGCGAAACGTCCATTGGTTGTGTTTGAATGTATGTATGCCTTTGAATATGATTGATGTTTACCAGAAACGCATGTATGCTTTTAATATGATTGATGTTTACCAGAAATGCATGAAAATGCAGTAATAGTATTTACTAAGGACGAACGAGGGAAGGATTTCAACGAAGCCTCGCCGGTTCATCTTTACAAGACAGTTACAAACCGTCAGTAGGACTAATCCATTTTCACAAAGTCTAATCTCCCCTGGAATTTATATCCATCTCTTTTATCCTCATACAGATATACGGGAAATTACTTTCCAATAAGGGCACGATGAACGAAGACGGGATGTTATACTTATCCTACTATCAAACGAAAACGAAGGTTATCTATACCCTACTATCCCCAACAACGGGAGGTTATCTATACCTTGTTATCCCCAACAACGGGAGGTTATCTATACCTTGTTATCCCCAGCAGACGGAGGGTTATATATTCTTCAACAACGAATCGGGATTTATTTTCCTTGGCCAGCAGTTGTTATACAAGGATATCCAGACACTTCCAGCAGTGTCATAGCATACATACATCATTTACATCATACCATAACATATATGTCTATAGTACATTACCTAAGTGCATCATGTCATACATGCATACATAAAGCATAAACTAATGTTGTTATACAGAGTGCTACCTTGTTTTCAGGTTAATTATCCAACAAACAAGCTTATGATCTTTGGGACTGCTTTATTGTAACCTCAGGGTTACTTTATCCTCCTGATGAGCTTCTTATTACTTTGGGACTGCTTTATTGTAACCTCAGGGTTATTTTATCCTCCTGATAGCCTCTCATGACTTCGAGACTGCTTTAGAGCTACTGATTGCTCTATCCTCCTGAAATCATCCTATTACTTCAAGACTGCTTTAGAGCTATTCATTGCTCTATCCTCATGAGGTCATATTACTACTTCAAGACTGCTTTAGAGCTATTCATTGCTCTATCCTCCTGAAGCCATCTAACTACTTCAAGACTGCTTTAGAGCTATTCATTGCTCTATCCTCCTGAAGCCATCTAATTATTTCAAGACTGCTTTAGAGTTATCCGTTGCTCTATCCTCCTGAAACTACATTATTATTTCAAGACTGCTTTAGAGCTATCCATTGCTCTACCCTCCTGAAATCATTACTTCAAGACTACTTTAGAGCTATTGATTGCTCTATCCTCCTGAAGACATATCACATTATTATTTCAAGACTGCTTTAGAACCATTCATTGTTCTATCCTCCTGAAATCATATCATTGCTTCAAGACTGCTTTAGGGTTATCACTATTGATTGCTCTATCCTCATGAAGACATGCTGCTACATCATTATTATTCCAGACTCCTGACAGCTTTCATCATACACCCATATTTTGAACTGCTCCCCCCCTAGTGGCATCTTTAAGCCCACTCAATCATATTCAACTAGCCATTTGTACCACTCTAGTGCACTGGTGAGTGCAAATTTTTGGGCTTTTGTGTTCAATCCCCTTCAACCTTCCAGGTTACGACTGGCAAATATACCAATCTAACCCCTCAGGTTTCAGAAAATTGAACAGGGGCAGCTGTTGCACCCCAAAATTTGCCCTCACAATACAAGACTTTGTGTTCTAAGAAGGTTCACAAGGTTCACAAGTTCTCCAACAACTTGCATAACCTTTCATGAAGTTCATAAAGTCCGCAAGCTACTTTATGAAGGTTCACAAGGTTCACAAGATTCACAATGTTTACAAAGCTTTCCTAAGGGTCATGAGGTCTACAAAGCCACTTCATGATGTTCACAAGGTTCACAAGCTTCACAATACCTCCCATGAGTATCACAAGATATCTTATGAAGATTCACAAGGTTCACAAAGTTCACAATTGGTCAGAAGAGTTGACAATTCCCTCAGACAATGCACCTCCTAAGCAGTGCATCCAAAACTAGGGTTTTGACTTTAATCAGGCTAAATGGACTTCCAAGACTTCAAGTGAGCTTCATAACATCTTATATGTGTATAAGAACCCCCATGTCAAGTTTCAAGACTTTTCTCAAAAGTTTGCTCAGTCAGATGATCAGATAAGTCAAAAGCATTCAATGCAGTTAAAAAGTCAAACTTCATGATTCTTTGCCAACACCAAAGAGAGATTTGGTCCCAGGGGTATTTTGGTCATTTTACACAAATTCTACCAATTCCTTGAAGATGGGCTGTTATTAAAATTCTGAGGCGTTTGATACATTTATCTATCACCAGGTCTGATCATATCAAGATCTTGGCATTTGGTCAGTAGAATTTAATTACGAGTAGTGTTACTGTTGATGCTGAAACTGTTGTGATTACGGTGCCCATATGTGTTGGTTATGAAGTGGTTTGGTTAACATTTTAATCGGATGAGATTAGAATTACAAATATCACTTGGGAGTGTTTATGTTTTATGACTATGTTAATGAATTTAAATGCTTGTGGATTTATTCACAATTGTTTATATTTTTTTTAACTAGGAATAAAATATAAATAAATTCAAAGTGTTGAGAATTTTATTTCATAAAGATTGCATTATACAAAAGGGAGATTGTTTCACATTTTTGCTGTTACAAGGAATTACATTAAACCTAAAAATCCTAAGTCCTAAAAATGATAAGTGTCTTCATGTTGACCCTTGAGCTTCGCCGCAAATCTCGACTAACCTGCACATCAAAGCAAAACAAACAATATAGAAAAAAGGGTTAGGAGTTTTTTCGACACTCTCAGAATAATGTCATCATCGAGTGTCGGGAGTGGCACAACCGAAGCTGCGTCCTACCCCCGTTACCGATCCGCGCCGTAGGCGTCAGATCAGGTAATACATGTTCTTATCAAAATGGGACATCCGAGAGATAGAAAAATATAAATGAAGTGGGACTGATTCGTTTCGCCGCGATTGGATTTCCAAACTGATATGAGAGTAAGGCAGTATAGTCAAGCTGGATTCAGACCCGGATGCCGGCAGGTCTAATCACTTTGTGCTCATTTTTTTTCCAAACCTGAATTCCCAAAACTGCACCAGCTCTGAAGCCACAATTACACCAAAACAGACTTAGTTCCACAACACAATTCACATCATGAAAAGCGACATAACTGAGTCAGGTGAAATCACAAACTGCACCAACATGAGCTCATAAGTATCATAAAAGAAAAATCAGACAATGCAGCAGCAAGACAGGAATAACCAGAGATCAAACCAATATCAGAACTACATCAGTTCACAAACCCAGAAATCATGTTCTGAACCAAATTCAAACAGCCGTGAATGAACAAGCAAAGAACACAACAGAGAATATCAGAAGCAACCGTCGCAACATAGTTAAAGGAAACCGAGGCATCATCGATTCCCTCATCAGGTTCAGACTCATAGGTCATCATCACCGCGTCGGACCTCCCTCGACGGCATTAATCTAGGAATATCTGAACTTCAAGGCCTTTCTGAAAGAAGAAGAAAAAAGTTAATTTGGTTCAAAAGAGAGGTCCAAATCCGGAAATCAAAAGCAAATATCCAATGAAATCCAAGTTCGAATATGGATACAAACAAAACTGTTCTCAAACTGTCATCAAACAAAATCCATATCCAAGTGAATCTGGAAAAGGAAAGTACAAAATTGATTCAAAATCCAATTCAGAGATAAATCCAAACCAAATCAGTAAGCCATCATAAAACAATATCTAATCAAGGAGTTCTGAAAAAGGAAAATCCTAATCAAAATCATATCAGAAAAGGAAATCTGGATTTGCATCGGATTAAATCACAAAATCAAATCTCATAGCACTAAATATAACGAAAATCACAAGGCCCAAAAGAGAATCAGAAAGTATATAAAAAGAACAGTCTCACCGCGTCACAAAGAACCCTAGAGGGAGAAGAGAGAGCGGAGAACAACGCGAACGGCGGCCGCGAGGAGAGAAGACCGAAAATTGTCACAAAGAGGAACTCGCGAACTAACCCACAGAGGGTGGTTCACCGGCGCCGCCTCAACGACGAGCAAACCCCCCTCAAGCTCAGATTATTGACATCATCATCGCTTTTGTCAAACTTCCACAACCACCGTCATCGCAACCAAAAACGTAAGCCACATATGTATAGAAACTTCATACTTGATGGTTTAATGTTTATATTTCAGGGTCTTGACGCGGAACGAGAGGAGAACGAGAGATAAAACGTGAGGAAGCGAAGGAGATGAATGAGAACAAGAGGAAAGGAAGCTCAGCGCCGCGAGTTGAGAAGGGGATGGACAAACCCTAAGTCCATGATGCGTTGTGTGTATTGGGTCGGGGCACCACCGGCCCAACCATATGTATTGTTTATTGTGTTGTGTTTTTTTTATTATAATCTTTTAACTTAGGTAATAAAAATATAATAAAAAATGTGAATAAAAAAAAAAACCCTTTTAATGAGCAATAATTTTAAAACTACTTTTTTGTTATAATAAAAAACCTTTTTTTAAAAAAATAAAATAAAATAAAACTCTTTTTTAATTAAATTAAACTTTTTGGTAATTAAGTAAAACTTTCTTTTATTAAATAAATTAAAACTCTTTTCAAAATTAAAACCATTATTCCTTTTGCAAATTTAATTTAGTCTATCTTTTATATTAAGAGCTTGCATATAAATATCATAGATAAACAATAAAAGTCCCAAAAAAATCTCTCAAAATTCTCGTTTGATCCTAACCACTAACCTTGTCTGTTCGTTTTGCAGTTTGTCATGTGACCCTTTATTTAGTTATTCATATTTTATTCAAATTTTCATTACTGTTGTATCTGTTTCCCATATGTAACCTCGCGAACCAATAATCGCGTTTACTTTTTCGCATTTTATTTCCGCTTGCATGATTTAAATTTCCAACACTTTCATCACTATTATTCTGTCACATTACACTCATCCGAAGGTTAGGTCTAGCTTTTGGTCGCCGCGCCAATAGTCCTCAACTTCAAACCCTTTCACCTTACAAACCCTAAATTTTCATACATGTCTCGCCGTGGACAAAATTACAATTTTACCCCTAGCATTAGGTCAAAGAGCCGCCGCGCTCATTTTAGGGTTTCCCGCCGCGGAATCCCTAACCTAACCCTAATTACAACTTAACATTTCAACGTAGAGATTTGGAGTTCCTACACTCCACGTAAGCGTGTCCTTAAGATGCGTTTATTCCCCGTGAGACCTTGACCACAGTCAAGAAGTCTCTAACCTCCCTTTTGAGGGGAACTACGATTACTCTGATTCCACTCCCGTAAGGATACGTAGGCACAAGATGCGATGTCTTGCCGAGTAAACTTAGAATTAACCTCCTTTATTATTTATTATTGCTTATTTATATTTTATTTATCTTTGCTATTTAATTATTTTGCTTATTATTTTGTAATTGTTTCTTGGATGTAAAGTTGTTTAATTATTTAATTATTATTATGGTTAGTAATTAGGGAGTGTAACAACATGTATGTAATATTAAAATAAATTTAGATCACTTTTAAATAAAGATAATTAAAATAAACACGTCACACACGTAAGTCGATTTTAATCGCCGTTTCACTTCCTAAGGATATCCCTCAAGTTGCCTACGAATAATGGTTAAGTGGGGTGTATAAAGCAAGTCCCTCAAATAGAAAAATCATCAAAGTCCCTTATGGTTGCCTTTACGAATCGAGTCCCTTTCGAAAAATGATGATAGTCCCTCCAGTTTGCTTATTACACCCCACAATGGCCTTCAAAAATCCAATTGTCCCTCACATGTCCCTTAACATCCAAAGTAAGGACTACCTACTCCATTATAGTAGGGATAGTCTTACTAAAGGAAAGAATGAAGAATAAGAAAGACCTTTAAACATTAGGGTAGGTTACTCCTAGGTGCTTGCTCACTTCAAAACTGTTTCACACTTAAACAAATTTTCAACAAGTTTTCAAACAAGTTCTTAACACATCCTTACATGGATTATTTATTAACTATTCTGAAAATTTTCTATTCACACACTACACTTTCAAAACAATTCAAAAGTGAGCTTAAGTACCTAAGAGCCCATGGATAACCATGGATGAAAAGGGTGCTAACACCTTCCCTTTTCATAACCTACCCCCCGGACCCAAAATATTCTCTAAGGTCTTTCCTGTTCTTTTATAACCTTTCCTTATGGATAAAATAAAAGTCGGTGGCGACTCTTGCTATCCGCAACATTGTTTAAAGTCAGTTCTCCCACCGTGTTACACATGTCAAGCAATTTCGATCAGATCGGTACTTGAAGAAATGGAGGTCAAAGTGAAGAAACCTCTTGTGTTGCAAATTGACAACAAGTTTTTCATAAATTTGGTGAAGAATCCAGTTATACATGGAAGAAGTATGCATATCAAAGATAGATTTCACTTCTTAAGGGAAAAGGTAAATCTAGGTGAACTTGAAGTTAGGCACTGCTCAAGTGAAGCACGGTTGGCCGACATTTTCACCAAAGGATTGAAGATCAACAGATTCCTAAATTTGAGAATGAAATTAGGAATAGTTCATATCGACTATGATTAGCATAGGTTCGATAACTTGGATTATGAGGGTATGTTGACATATTAGATTTGATTTGATTTGATTTAATATTTAAATATAATCCAAGTTATGTTAGCCCAAGCCCAATTAGGGTTGTATATAAATAGTCATAGTAAGTATCATTATTTGTAACAATTTATTCAATAAATCTTTCCTTATTCTCTCTTTCTCTCCTCACTAAAAGTGCCTCACGCACTAACAATACTTACAATTTTCTCAGCAACTGCTCTTGAAGCATCTGAGGTGCACTCTCCATTTGATCTTAATCGAGCCATCTTCCACTTCTCATGCCTTGATGGTGGAGATGGGTTGCGATCACGACTAATGGAGTCCTCATCTCTCATTTGTTGTCTTTTTTCCTCCATCATTTTTTTCTCCAGTTTTCTGTAACCCCCACGAGATAATCTATGGGGGTAAATATTTTTCACTTTATTTTGAATTCCTGCTTGACTTTTAGTCTATTATAAACATAGTGAAAATATGATTAGTATCTATAAATAATTACTATCAAATTATCAAGATAAATAAGACTATCACTAACCAGGAATTTCTCAGAACGATGACCCTTTGCAAACTTTTTTCCAAACCTTCTTCGAGAGAAAATTATACCTCACCCATGGACGCTCAAGACCAATCTTAGGATTCTTAATATAGTCACGCGTGATCGTGACTTAAAGCCCCTCCAACACGTACTAGCATGAATTAACCACTTTTTTAAAGTGTTTATCACCATCCGTAAACTCAAAGGTCATTTACATTTAAATCAATAAGAATGTATTAGAAATTATAGAAACTCACATCGAAATGATAAAAATGAAAACTAATTCCTTAACATCTGTTCATATGCTATCTTTGACCTCAGTTGGCGCTTGTTTCCAATCATCTACCAATATACTAACTTTGCTACGTCCAAGGAACACAACATAATTCTAAAAATAGAAGAATATTCACCATCAACTACTCTATTATACGAATCAAACATGATAGGCAATTTGATATCAGATTTGTGAGCTTTTGTTACTTTGGTAAGCATAGTGGCACCTCTTTGTGATATTTTGTTTTTTATTTGAGTATCACTTGTCATAGTTTCCTCGCCACTAGATGAAGAATACGACGAAGTCGACATCTGTTTTAAAAAACAACAACAACAAAATCTTTCATCTATTATCATATACACATTCAACAACAACAACAACAACAAACTCTTTCATCTATTATCATATACACGTTCAACAACAACAACAACAACAACAATAAACTCTTTCAAAGATTATCACATACACATTCAACAACAACAACAACAAACTCTTTCATCTATTATCACATGCACATTCCACAAAAACAATAATAGATTAATCAAGTTTTATGTCACACATTCAATAAGAACTACAAAAACAACAACAACAACAACATCAACAACAATGGAAACTGAAGTTTACTGTAGTGCATGGGAAAAAAGTTTTATGTACCGTAAACGTGATGACTAAGTAAATGTGAATATTTGGGTTGATACAAATAGTGTTGTTGTTGTACTCCTCTTTGATGATAACGATGATGTTAGTGTTGGCATTGGTATGTTAGGATTGTAAACAAACCGATGACGATGACGATGACTACATGTTGAAAATGAATAACAAATGCAAAACTATAACAACCGATGGTGATGAATGATGAACCAATAATGATGAACGATGATGATGAAAAATAAATGTTAGGATTAAAATGGTGTATCATTTCTCAATACTGAATGTTAGGGTCAAAATGGTGTATTGTTTCTCAGCAAAGAATGACTACTGAAGAGACAAGCTAGTTAGCTTGATAAAAATGAATGAACGATACCACCAAGGTTGAAAACGCAAACTGTGGTGATATGTTACTCACTAAATTACATTTCATAAAGAAGCGCCAGTGTATTACAATTTAAAATATTTAAAACAAAATGAATAATATGTCACAACGGTTTTGCACTGAAACCATGATGGTATCTCATTTTTAAAAAAATTAAAATTAAAATTAAAATTAAAAGGCGTGACTAAATGTTAAAGAAATAAAATATTTGACACGTCAGTATATTACAATTTAAAATATTCAAAACAAGTCATAATGGTTGAGTTATTCAACCGTGGTGGTATCTAAATGTTAAAGAAATAAAATATTTGAGGATGCTGAGATTCAAACCCATGAAAGGGTGATAATATAACCATGGTCTTATGTTTCATCCGTGGTCATATCATATCAAAGAAAATTATTGCGCGTTAAGTAAGACATATCATCATGCTGAAAGTCTAACCATAGTAGAATTAGTGTTACCGAAGGTGTATTTTGTAGTATTGGGGGGAAAAGAGACAAGGAAGAGTCGCCTAAAGGAAAATAACTCTACATATTGTTATGTCGGGATGAGAAGTGAGCAAGAGACCGACAAAGGGAAACACATGTATATCGCTTCCATTACTAGAGGAGCACTTAGGGTACATCTCCCCTCCAAGGGGGGCATTAAGAGGAAAATCGTCGAGATGATAGATGTTCACAAAAAAAAACATGCAGGTACATTGATGAAGAGTCCAGACCAACCTATGTTGGGTTTTTAAGACTTTGAAAAGGTGTGTAGCATCCCCAATAGGATTTTCCCCTAGTGATCATAGCCACCATCCGACAATTTGATGTATCCTGAATCCTGATCGAAGGTGCGGCTCATGTGATATGATGTATTCTGAGTTGTTTGAGGAAATGAACCTTGAGAGAGGAAGCTTACTCCCATATGAAGGCTCTGACCTACAGGCATTGAATAGGACAACCACCCGTCTATGGGGGTACATCGAGATAGTGATATCAGTAGGCAACAGAAAAGACGTTCGAGCTGTCAATTTGCATTTCTTCCTCATCCCTTACGGAACATTTACAATTTCATGTAGGCCCTTTTCTATTATGTTGAATGTTTAGCCTCACAGGTGCACCTCAATTTCAAATATCACAACTTTCAACGAGAGTCGGTCATCGTCAACGTTAATCTCGAGGGAGAGAAAATAATCTATCAAGCGCTTCAAAAAAAACCAAGAATAAGACATAGCCATCGAGATTAATGTAACTTCTCTCACCAACCAGCTCAACATGATTGGCATCTGTCCCTCACAAATTGGGTAGATAAACAAAGAGTGAACAAGAAGAATAGGTAGAGGCTAGCCTATTTAGTTATGTTTTCTCTGTCGCATTCATATTAAATGATGTGATTCTATAATCATCTTCCTTATGTACAGGGGTAACCTAAGATTATAAATTAAATATGATTTTTCTGAATGTTCGTTTCTTTGTAATTGTATGAAGTAACTACGAGTATGGGGTACGTCCGACTACAACAATAAATCTCTCGCAACACAAAGCATACATAAAGAAATCTATGGGTGCTTTTGGAGACGCTTTGCATTTCCGACTACATTAATCACTTCCCTACCTAAAGTTAGGGGTGCTTTTGGAGAATCTTTGCATGCATGACTATAACAATCACTTCCCCACCTAAAGTTAGGGTGCTACTGAAGACACTTTGCACGTCCTGGTACAACAATTACTTCTCCACCCAAAGTTAAAAGTGCTGCTAGATACGTTTGTTATTGCAATCACTTACCCACCTAAAGTCAAGGGTGCTACTGGATATGCTTTGCACGTTTGGATACAAAAATCAATCCCCCTCATGTAATAACGGTCCACCCTTATCTAGTAGCTAACCACTCCAGAGACCGTGGTGGGTTGACCTCGGGTCTACCCCTGATAGGGTTTTCATCTAGTAGGGGAAGGGGTAGTGACCCTTGGCCGCAAATGGCCCAGTGACATCCAATAAACTTCAATGGAAGGCCTCGTAAGTTCACAGAGGATCTAGATCCGTGCACTTAGGATCATACAAATATGTATCCATAGCCTCGCACTCAAGGTCACACGAATATACCTTAAATAAGTAAAAAAAACGCATTTCATTCCAAAAATGACAATATATGCATATACGTTCTTCCATTACATCAATACTACACATGAAGTACATAATAAAATACATGTCAGGGTTACTTTTATAGAGATACGACCTATCCATCTTTGATAATATGATCCACCAAAATTTGCTCCCTCAAGACAACCAAAGGACTGTGAAAATGTTCCACTTGCTGCAAAGCATTTTCAAATGACTTCAAGACGGCCTCAAAGGTAAAACCCGTATAGTCAGCCAACTATTGAGTTAGAGAAAAGTTATAAAGGAAGAGAAACTATAATTCCCCATGAGCAGACAACAAATTTCCCCTAGCAAAAAATAGAGCCTGGTTCTTCCTCGCCACCGTCCTCACCAAATGGGTCACTTGGTCAGAAAAAAATCGAGCAAGATTAAGAGGAAAGAAATAATCCCTCGCCCTGGTAAGAGACGTGTAAGCCTTTTCTATTTCTTGCATGTATTTATCCCGCTGAAGCTTCGGATCTTGAACGCTCACCTCTAGTCATTGCTTTTTAAAAGGTATCGGTTAGACCATATAGCCTCCCAATGGCCAGGTCCACCTAAAGCCAAAGCATCATAAGCATACCCGGTACACCGAGCCATAATAGCCAATTCTTCCTCCAAGACAGGACTTGATAGATTGGCTAGATAAGTGAAATCCTCTTTCAAGGGAGGGGTGCATTGGTCTACAGAGGAATAAGAACTCGTCCCCATCAACAACGAACGGTTAAGAAAAACCGACATATTTGATAGCATCGAGAGCTTATTCAAAGAAATTTCACTCCTGGTCGAATATATCCCTTGCTTCAAAAGAGGAAGAATTACTACATCTTTCATATGATTTGGACGTCATCATAATTAGTGTCAAAATAAATACATCATGAACAGGCATGTTAAAAAGTAAACAAACTAAGAGTTTCTGGAACTTACCAGAGATAAATTTCCTTTATTCTCAAGAATGGATCTCCATCAGTAATTAAACATTAATGAGACACCACAAGCATCTATGATCGACATCATCCACGGGGATACCACCTCTGAAGTAACCCAACTTGATAATGAAACTCATCAACTGTTTCCTCTGATACATAGCTTCATCATAAGGATCCTCCTCTTTATATACGTACACATTATTATTCATAAGGAAGTGACTCTAAGTTCAGTACTTTGGGAACAACTCACGATATCGAATCTCCCCTTTGCCCCCAAATGCAAAATTTGTGGCATGAGCTTGGGGACCAATGAGTGACTAGAAAGAACCAATATTCAAAAGGTTGTAGCTTAGGAAGAGGCCCAAAGCCACACACAGTCAGCTCTAACAAAATTAACCATTTGCTATGCCCCCAAGCCATAGGAACTATGACGTCATTTAAGGAGATGAAAGAAAAGAGTCACAAAAGGCTTTCCTTTCAGGTACTCACACCAATATTGGTAGGCATTCAAAGACACCCAACTTGTAGGATAAATTTGTGAATGAGCCATCTCCAGGTGCTTATAGACTTCTCTCTTAAAGGAAATGTAGGGTAAGTGAATACCTATAAGAGATAGGTATTGCATTCTGTCATACCCCAAATTTGTCCTACCCTATATAATTTACATTCGTACATCTACCCACCAACCATTATTCAGAAGATCAAAAATATATAATTTGTGGCTTCCATCATAAGATTAAGTTGAATTGGATCAGGTTTTGGGTGAGGGAAGTACATGTGGAAGTTCAGGTTTGACTTAATTCATCAGTCAGGAGGGGGGTCTATTTCATTATCAAGGACGAGATATGCATGAGTTGAATGGCATGCTGCTGAAGGAGCATTTGACGCGTGGCGAAAGTTTGGTGGATCAGTTCGAGCCTCAAATAAGTACTTCAAGACGGGCATATGTTTGGAAATTAAAGATGTCAGATCCAACTTAGAGATTCAAATGTTAATTGTTGTGTTCCAAAGTGCACTCATCATAAATAAGCCTATCAACAAAGAAAAATATCAAAAAAAAAACAAGAGTCCTTGTCTAATTCAACTCCAAAGCAAGCTGGGTTCATGCCCATAAAAAGCTTGTTGCAGGTTCCAATTTCAATTTGATTCAATTTAGAGTCTTAAATTCCAAACTCATGATCAATTTCTAAATATATGACCGAGTTACAAATTTCCAATCCATTTCAAATAGTGCATCTTAATAAGAAATTTATTATACTTTTTTTTCTTGATGGTTCAATTCTGGAATATAGTTCAAAGATGGGCGTATTTCCCACTTGCGGTGCTTGATAGTAAAACATGGATATTGATTTTGAGTTTTATTAAGTGTACATGCGTGAACAATTGCCATCTAAGTATTACACAACTCCAAGCAACGTTCCAAATTTCAAGCCATTGCAAATCTTCATGGATTTTATTATTGGTCCCACATAAGCCTAATTGCAGTTTACATTACAATATCCACCATCGCCACAAGGTTTCAACAGTAAAAATCATTTCTTATGTGACATTATAGCAGCTTCCCGTGGCGGTAATGGGCACAAATGACCAGCATAGCTATTGTATCTTGAACATGACCATAAGCCACTACGAATTACACGACCTGTACCCGCAGCCCGCAAACCGAAACCGTAACGCCCCGATACTCCAGTTACACACCATATCTGCTAATTGAAAAAGAAAGGAAAACCATTAACCAAAAATGGTACCAGCGATTTGCAAATAAGGATATGCGCATAAACTATACACAGGTCAAGCAATTGGTAGCAGGCTAGCAGTAGCAAAGCACACGAATTGACACAAAGGAAAAACTGCAGCACAAATCAATCTAACACAGACAAATTCTGCAGATAAGGCCAAAATACAAAAAGCAACAGCAAACCTCACCTGTAGCAAGTCGTACCATGAAAAGGACTTCACAGCTGTTATTCTGCTACACCCACCACAACAATCCAAAAAAGCAATGTTAAAGGTAATACAATTTGGAAATTCAGAAAGGTGGCAAAATCAAACATTCCAGTTTTGCGTACCAAATGATGGTCGTATTGCCATGCTACCAATACCCTGCTGGCGCTACAAAGCCCATCAGCCATGACCTGCAAAAAGGACAGCAGGTCCTTACCCCCATTTCCTGCGAGCCATACCAGACAAAGGGCAAGGACACTCCAAAACCGGATAAGATAATCAGACACCAACCATAAATAAAGGACGAGAAACCTGGTGTTGGGGGGGGGGGGAGGAATCGACAAAAAAAATCAACAGCAGATACCAAGTTTTTTAGTCATCTCACCTTCAATACATAACAGCATAAAACATAGCTTGGAACTTGGAAAAAAACCACAAAAAGACCCCATCCCAAATCTACAAAAAACGGGAACTCATTCTTCTCTATTCCTCTGCAACCTAACCCTGCAGCTTGAATGAAGCTTCAAATCTCCCACAACCCTCCCCTTCTTCAACTTCATTTTAGCAGCTCTTCATCACTACAAAATTCATACCTCATAAAAACCACATGTTCTTATTGCAAACAGACCCCTTCTTCAACCTGGTCCTATTCAACTGGGCCCAAAAGCATATAACCCTCAATTTATTAAAACCACACTAAAATCCTTCCAACCCTAAAGAAATCCTCGTATGTTCAACCTGCTCTAAGTCCACAAACCTTTCAACTCATCACTAAAAATTCCTCATCAATCATCAACCCACTGTTACAGATCTTAAAACCAACTCCTTCATCTTTGTTCAACAACCAAAAACCATACACAAATATACAACTGAAACCTTCAACCTACAACTGTTCAAACCCCTCTGACTTTCTTCAAACCAGTTCACCTTCATTAACAAAAGTCAACATAGAAAACCATGACAGAGAAGTTTTAAAGCGGACTGAGATCTTCCCCTTCACAAAAAACCTCCGAACCAACATCAATGATCCCCAAGTTCCTCCGAAACTCACCCTAAAATCCCTTCTTCGGACTCAACCACAACTTTCAACCAACAAAGTCAAGCTCCTTCCTCAATCTGTAATATTCAATCTTCACAAAATTTCTTCGCTCCACAGAAAACACCAAAACCTGTTCAAACATGAAATCTTCTCCATCAACTTCAACTAAACCCCAAACAAATTAATAAACCAGAAAGAGATGAACAAAGAGATTTGTTGAGAAAGAAACTGGCCAATCCAAATCGAAAACAAATTGAGAGAAAGAGGACTCGAAATCAAACCTGGCCGAAACGGAGTGAGTGAAAAATCGAATGTTGATTAGAAGGTTTGGGTCGACCGTTTTGTTCGTCGTGACTCGTCCCTTCAGAATCGTTGATACTGTCACACTATTTCGTTTTGTGTAAGTTGTTCACCGTCTTTTTCTTCTTGCAAAATCCATAACCCACCATAGTCCCTATTTCCACCGTTCGTTTTGGTAGGGATAATGGGCTTTCAAGCCCACAGGATGTCCTAACCACACAATCTGTTTTAATACCCCTGTCTTTAAAAAATACGTATATTCATTATGTTAATTAGATTTAACAGAGGTTTTGTAAATATTTATTATAATAGTTTCTAAACTGTAAATAAGAAATATATTTATTCTATAAGTTAGTTTTCTATTTTTATAATTTTTCTAACCTTTTTTTTAGAGCATTTTATATATATCTTTCTAAATATTTTCTCTAGTTTAATTTTTTTCTAGAGTAAATTTTCTTAGAAGTTAGATTCTTTTCCTTATTATTGGGCATTTTATCTTTTTTGGGTCGATGACGATACCCCAAGTTATAACTTTGTCAAATTTTTTGACGAGTAATGGCAAACCCGAGATCGTTTTCTTTTTAACTTCTTTCATTTTCGATTTTTATCGATTTCTTGCTTATTTTGGTCAAATGACAATTTTTAAATTATTATCGGTCAAAATTATTGATAGATGATAATTTTAGTCGAGACTTTTCACTTGCACTTCAAATTATCTTTTAAACATTTTCTCGGAAAAAAAACTCCAAAAGAGGGAGATTCTTGAAATCTAGCATTTCTTGGATCTTCGAATGAGCAACTCTCGAGACTCGCTCTTGAGTTGTTGTTCATTCAATCTTTTGATTTTCTCAAGCATATTCTCAACGTCTTTTTGATCAAAACCCCGAAAGAAAGAGGCACTTGGAGTCTGGCATTCCTTGTGTCTTCGAGTGAATAATTCTCGAAGCACGCCCTTTGAGTTGTTATTCACTCAACCTTTCAAATTCAATCATTTTTAAACATTCCCCTAAGTCGAATGCTCGTCCGCATTCGCAACCCATTTCATTCACAATTCCTCGTGGTCTCGATATTAGGAGCACCCTCAGGGACTAATATCATTTCTCACAGTCCTAACCCTTGACACGTCGTCAAGTCGGTTCAATCTTCGATCAAATCCTCGACACGTCGTCAAACTACTTCAAAACAACTTCTTTGTTGGCCTTTCATGCCATTCTTCGACTCGATCCTTCCACAAACATTTTTAAAACTTACGAAAAAGAGATATTCTTAGAATCTAGCATTCTTTGAATATTTGAATGAGTAACTCTCGTGGCGCGCCCTTGGGTTGTTATTAGTTCATTCTTTCGATTTCAAAACATCCAACTCTTTATCTTCAACTTATTCAGTCAATTCCCGAAAGAACTGAGTTCGTGGAATCTCGCATTCCTTGAATTCTTGAGTGACAAGCTCTTGAGACGCGCTCTTGGGTTGCTTGTTAGTCACCCTTTCGTATCCTTCTCAAACTTTCAACCCATTCAAACCTCATCTTTTCGTGGTTGTTACCACGAACTACGGACACTCTGATTCTTTATTCATTTTGGAATATAAGATACGTAGGCACAAGATTGCAATGATCTTGGCGAGCACACTCCTATCCATCTTCCGTTTCACCCCATCCTTTCCCGTGGTCGAACTACGACGCTCTGATTTCTCATTCTCGTCCGAATGAGCATACGTAGGCACAAGGGCCCCAATCCTTGGCGAGCACCCTATCCTCTATCCACCCATCTCTCCTTTGCGTCTCTAACCTTTTACCCTACCAATTCTACCTTTAATAACGAGAAGAAAACCATTAAACCTAAACAACACTCCCCACAATTACCTTAAGAGGTTCCCGTCGAGTACGACGGACGTGAAGGGTGCTAATACCTTCCCCTCACGTAACCGACTCCCGAACCCGGAACATGGTTGCGACAGCCCTGTTCCTATCCTTTTCGTTTCAAGAGGTTTTCTCGATATTTTCCTCTCTCGTTTATTCGGGAAAAATAAAGTTCGGTGGCGACTCTGTCGAACCGCATTTCCGCGCCTTTCGCGCGAGGGTCGTATGTTCGAATGAAATTTTCGAGGTGCGACAGGTGGCGACTCTGCTGGGGACGTTTGCTCCATGCAAAGAGAGAGTCGAGCCTATCTTTTGGTTTGTGAGGAGTGTTTGTTTTTATTTGTTTTCTTTTCGTATTTGTTCTCTTGTGGATTTTATTTGTGCTTGTTATCTTGGTTGCCTGTTGGTTCTTGGGATGACATCATGAGTAAAGCTCTACGCCCGAGCTTTGGTAAAAGCAGAGATAACACATAGTTTAGAATTGGTAGTTGAGTAGTGTTAGTCTCCGAGGACTTGCTCCTTGTGGGCCTAGCATGAAAGCTCCTCCAGAGGAAACCTATTCGTAGATCTCGTTGTAACGCAGCTAGCCTGTTGCACGACTTGATTAATGAAGGGTCCGTGATTTTGGGAACCTTTTGTTAGCACCAGCTTCGATATTGGTGGTCGTGTAGTGTTAGTCTCCAAGGACTCGCTCCTTGTGCGCCTAGCATGAGGACCCCGCTCAGGAGAGACCTTATCGTCATTATCGTCGTAATACAGCTAGCCTGTTGCGTGACGCTAATACGACTAGTGTCTGTGATCCTGGGAACCGAACATAGAAACCATCCTGTGAGTGGGTTTATGGGTAGAGTGTTTAGATCTTCCCGCATAGGTCGTACCTGTCAATTTTCTTTGAGCAGGAATTATGGTTACTTAGCTATCAGCTTCAGGAGTTGTTTGATTGTGATCCTATGATCCTGGATCTTGTATCTTGCATTGCATCTTGCATATCATTCGCATTGCATTTCATATGTTGTGCATTTTGCATTTCCAATCCCTCAACAGAATCTTATGTCTCCGTTCCTTCTTCTCCAGTAAATCAAGCTGATTCCCCGACACCAGTACGCAACTAGAGCCAATACAAGACGAATGATGGAGCAGATTCAGCAGGAGCAAGTTGCCTTCAGGGAAGAGTTGGATTCTATGAAAGGAAAGTTCGACCAGATCCTCGAAGCCATCCTCGCAGCCAGGAGAGAGGAAGAACAGCGTGAAGCCGCCACTGTCGTCAACAACAATGGTCAAGGACAAGGGTCTACTGCTATCCCTTTGGTTCCCATTCCAAATTCTCATGGGATGTCGTTGAACTTCAACAATGCAGTCGAGGGAAACACTTCTCAGCCAATCCCAGCGCCTGGAGTTACCGTTGGAGTTATCCCGCACGCCCAGCCTGCTGCTGTGCAAATCCCGGTTCCTCATATCGAAGATACTCTGATGGATCAGTACGACGACGTTCAGAACTATCATACTGCTATTCCCATTGCCAGTCCTGTTGCCGCTCAGGATTCTGAAGCCATGAAGATGTGCCGAGATCTAGCCGAGAAACTCCGAGCCATGGAGGGGCACAGTTCAAATTCTTTCAGTGCTTTGGAATTATGCTTGGTGCCTGATGTTGTCATTCCTCCCAAGTTCAAAGTGCCCGAATTTTCGAAGTACAAAGGTCTCAGTTGCCCAAACATTCATCTGAAGATGTACTGTCGCAAGATGGCTGCCTATGCCAGAGACGAGAAGCTCATGATCCATTGCTTCCAGGACAGCTTGTCTGGGGCATCACTCGAATGGTATATGCAGCTGGAACGTAATAGTGTGCGCACCTGGGCCGAGCTAGCCGATGCATTTGTCAAGCAGTACAAGTACAATACCGATCTTGCTCCGAATCGTACTCAACTTCAAAGTATGACTCAGAAGGATAATGAATCCTTCAAAGAGTACGCGCAACGATGGAGAGAGCTAGCCGCAAGGGTGTATCCACCTCTTGTTGACCGTGAATTGATTGACATCTTCATGGGCACTTTGCAAGGCCAATACTATGAGAAGCTGATCGGTAGTGTCTCCGCTGGATTCTCTGACTTGGTAATCGTCGGTGAGAGGATTGAGGAAGGGCTGAAGAGTGGGAAGATCCCAGGAGGTTCTAGCAGTCAGGCTAATGCCAAGAAGCCTTTCAACGGATACAAGAAGAAGGATGGCGAAACAAATGTCATCTTTTCGCAGAAAGGACAAGCTTCTCAACAAGCTCCTGCTCCTATGCCTTATCAAGTTCCCTACTATCAGTATCCATATGTTGCTACTGCGCAATATGCTCCAATGCCTTATCAGCCAGCTGTTCAAGCAGCGCAAGCTCAGATGCCACGACAACAGGCTCCTCAGCAACAAGCCTACAACCAGCAAGGATATCATTATCCTCCTCAGCAACAGCAGATGCAAGCTACTCAGCAACGACAAGGTGCTCGCCCACAGCGTCCACAGAGAACATGGAGACCAGATAGAGTCTTTGATCGTCTACCAATGTCATATGCCAAAATCTTTGCTCAGTTGATGGAGAAGAAAGCTGTTGTTCCGAGAGATTTAGCTCCTCCAACCATCATTCCTGCCGATTACGATGCAAATGCTCATTGTGAGTTTCATAAGGGCGCTCCAGGTCACACCATTGAGGACTGCAGGGCTTTCAAGCACATAATTCAAGACATGATCGACAGGGATGCTATCAACTTTAATGGGAAGTCTCCAAATATCATCAACAATCCGATGCCACCAATCAACTAGTGCCAACGTCAGATTGATTCCAGTCAAGTTTATTCTCCAAAGAAGGCAGTCATGTTGCCGTTTCATTATTCGCAGTTTCTTATGTTTTGTCTTTGTTTATTTAAGTATTGTATGCTTTGAACAATTGCCATTCGTATTTGGTTTTCATTAATGTATCGTTTATGCATGTTTTGAATTAGTTATGTCGTATTCACTCATTTTCACTTATCACCGACACATTTATTCACTCCACCCTATTCACTGTTGTTTAGCTTGATTAGAGGGAGGATGATGAAAACGAGATACCCATAATTGCAAATCGTATGCTTTCAGACCGAATCTCGTCAATGATGTACAGGCATTGCTTCAATTCCCCATACACCGGAGATATAAGGAGTTAATCCCTAGTAAACCACTTCGAACCTAGAAGTAGCAGTTTCCTTCGGATATTCAAACCCTTACACTCAACCTGGGGCAGGGTAGTGTTCAGTTAATCTAATCTCATACTCGAGTCAATACCCAAAAGACGGTTGTTCACCAAAGACCCACGACATGGTAGTCACAAATCCAAAAAAATCAAAAGCCTGCTAAGTCGAACACCTCAAAAGGAGACTTAGGCAAAATCAAGGCAATCCCGATGGATCTGACAAGCAAAGTCAATCCATGCAAAAGTTAGGGATCAAAACAAAAGCAAAAGAGGACCCCGAAACCCTCAACAAAAAACAAAATAATATTCAGTGGCCACCCAAATCAAAAAGGCACTAACAATCATCAAAGCCAAAATAAAGTGATTGTCGCGTCGAGCAAATCTTGCACCATCAAGTTTATATCGTCAAGACAAGTGTAGAATTAACTGATCGTAGGACTGGAGATCATTAAGAAGAAAGGGTGGGTACAAATCATACTTTGAGCCTAATAACCTTTTGTTTCATAACCGTGAACCAGACCACGTTACAAACCTTGAAAGACCTAATTGAGACGAGGTTTATTCTGAAAGCATATTGTCGCAAGGTTGCGTAACCTGACTCCTCACATGATTTATAATCATCAGCATTGGTGCCATTATCCTTGCTATATTTCACATCAATCAAAACTAGCATAATGTTTGGACTAATGGTCCATTCATTTCATTACCACGACACTTCAATAAAACGATACTTTTTCAAATCTTGCATCGAACTTTGCATTAACGTCACCATTTATGAAATGTACAATTTTAATTGCAAATCAGTGCTAGGTATTCAAAGACATATCAGCAAGGAGCAATCAGGGAGGAACCCAACTTTCAGGGGTGTACACGAGACAAGATTATTTCAAAGCCCATAGGCTGGGGCAAATCATTCAAGAGCTCGAGCAGGGGCAAACCATTACAATGTGCAGACTGAGGCAAGACCAGGTCATCCTGACCATCAAACAGAGTTGCAATTCTCTCTGAAGCAAATTCACAGTTATCCAGATATCCCAGACTTGGGTCATCCAGAGCATCTTCCGCTTCAATCATGGTGTCTTCAACAAACTGCGTGTCGAGGAAGTCAATCCCTCCCACCACCCAAAGTCCAATCCACATTGGCAAACTACCAAAAGTCCACCAACGCTGGCGTCTCCACCTTACATTTCCAAATTACCCGTCTGCATCATCTGCATCATGCCCATTGCATTCGACCTCATAAGCATCTTGCATACTTTATATCATACCATACTTCCCCAGCTCTTGCATCTCCGCGCGTCAGCATTTGCATTTGCACGTCCACTCATATGGAATATCATATCATCCAGCATTCATATATGCAAGTCAAGGTCCAGGAGCAATCTTGGAGATTTCCAATACCATCATCAGCCCGGTCAAGGGCATCCTCCACAAAGGTCGGGGATTTCTCCCACGAATATCAGGAGCTTCAAAGCAGTCATCAGCCCAGTCAGGGGCAATCTTTTGCAATTGTGGGTTTCTCCCACAAAATTTGAAGTTATTCAAAGCAAGATTCAGCTCAGTCAGGGGCATCTTTTTCAAGACCATGGGCGTCTCCCATGACGTATTTCCACCTCGTAGTTGATCAGATATGCAAATCAACATTCAGCCCAGCCAGGGGCATACCATTCAAGACCGTGGGCGTTCTCCACGAAGTTGTTCAACCTTTTGTTGGGCAAATCCAACAAGTTCAGTGCAAGATCCAACCCGAGCAGGGGCATATTCAGCAAAACCGCGAGTGTTCCTCATGAAGTTGTTCGACCTTTTGTTGAGCAAACCAAGACATCAAGACAAACTCAGCCCGGTCAGGGGCATCCTCTTCAGAGTTCATGGGCGTAACCATGAAACCATTTCAGCAAAACTATGATTTCCAAGCAAAGATGGTCGGCGTAACCCGTTGACTCATTTCAAATTCCATTTCCCTCTTGGGGGTTCCCCAGTAAATTGTACCCAGCAAGCGTGACCGTTGTCAATTGCCTTACTATCATCCTTTTGGTGATAGTCGAACTTCGTCAGTTCAACCTAGCCTGCATCCTTTTGATGTTGTTAGACTTCAAATCTGTGTTGTCCTATCATCCTTTTGGTGATAGCGACTTGTGCGTGTGAGTTTCGCTCTGCCATCCTTTTGGTGGGGGATCTATCATGGTCATTAATGATAGATTATGCGGTATTGTTTGGCGTGTGTTTCGCTCCGTCATCCTTTTGGTGGGGGTCTATCATGGTCATTAATGATAGATTGTGCGATTTGTGTGAGTTTCGCTCCGTCATCCTTTTGGTGGGGGGGTCTATCATGGTCATTAATGATAGATTGTGCGATCTGTTTTGTGTTTCGCTCCGTCATCCTTTTGGTGGGGGGGTCTATCATGGTCATTAATGATAGATTGTGCGAATTTTGTTTATCTCGCTCCGTCATCCTTTTGGTGGGGGGTCTATCATGGTCATTAATGATAGATTGTGCGATTTGTGTGAGTTTCGCTCCGTCATCCTTTTGGTGGGGGGTCTATCATGGTCATTAATGATAGATTGTGCGATCTGTTTTGTGTTTCGCTCCGTCATCCTTTTGGTGGGGGGGTCTATCATGGTCATTAATGATAGATTGTGCGATTTGTGTGAGTTTCGCTCCGTCATCCTTTTGGTGGGGGTCTATCATGGTCATTAATGATAGATTGTGCGATCTGTTTTGTGTTTCGCTCCGTCATCCTTTTGGTGGGGGGTCTATCATGGTTATTAATGATAGATTGTGCGATTTTGTTTGTTTTGTGTTTTGCTCTACCATCCCTTTAGTGGTAGTAGCTATGTGTGTTTCATCCCATCATCCTTTTGGTGATGACGACCTTTTGCATATTATTTACAGTCTACTCAGAGGTACCTCATCCATCATTTTCAATTCCCAGGATTTACTTTCCTTTTCGGACAAATTCAGGGTCTTCTTTATATCTGATTGTCTTCTACCTCAAAAGAATGAACGCCGCGGCATTTCATCTTACTCGGTTTAAGTCAATTAGATAGGGGCATCTGTCATACCCCAAATTTGTCCTACCCTATATAATTTACATTCGTACATCTACCCACCAACCATTATTCAGAAGATCAAAAATATATAATTTGTGGCTTCCATCATAAGATTAAGTTGAATTGAATCAGGTTTTGGGTGAGGGAAGTACATGTGGAAGTTCAGGTTTGACTTAATTCATCAGTCAGGAGGGGGGTCTATTTCATTATCAAGGACGAGATATGCATGAGTTGAATGGCATGCTGCTGAAGGAGCATTTGACGCGTGGCGAAAGTTTGGTGGATCGGTTCGAGCCTCAAATAAGTACTTCAAGACGGGCATATGTTTGGAAATTAAAGATGTCAGATCCAACTTAGAGATTCAAATGTTAATTGTTGTGTTCCAAAGTGCACTCATCATAAATAAGCCTATCAACAAAGAAAAATATCAAAAAAAAAACAAGAGTCCTTGTCTAATTCAACTCCAAAGCAAGCTGGGTTCATGCCCATAAAAAGCTTGTTGCAGATTCCAATTTTAATTTGATTCAATTTAGAGTCTTAAATTCCAAACTCATGATCAATTTCTAAATATATGACCGAGTTACAAATTTCCAATCCATTTCAAATAGTGCAGCTTAATAAGAAATTTATTATACTTTTTTTCTTGATGGTTCAATTCTGGAATATAGTTCAAAGATGGGCGTATTTCCCACTTGCGGTGCTTGATAGTAAAACATGGATATTGATTTTGAGTTTTATTAAGTGTACATGCGTGAACAATTGCCATCTAAGTATTACACAACTCCAAGCAACGTTCCAAATTTCAAGCCATTGTAAATCTTCATGGATTTTATTATTGGTCCCACATAAGCCTAATTGCAGTTTACATTACAATATACACCATCGCCACAAGGTTTCAACAGTAAAATCATTTCTTATGTGACATTATAGCAGCTTCCCGTGGCGGTAATGGGCACAAATGACCAGCATAATTATTGTATCTTGAACATGACCATAAGCCACTACGAATTACACGACCTGTACCCGCAGCCCGCAAACCGAAACCGTAACGCCCCGATACTCCAGTTACACACCATATCTGCTAATTGAAAAAGAAAGGAAAACCATTAACGAAAAATGGTACCAGCGATTTGCAAATAAGGATATGCGCATAAACTATACACAGGTAAAGCAATTGGTAGCAGGCTAGCAGTAGCAAAGCACACGAATTGACACAAAGGAAAAACTGCAGCACAAATCAATCTTACACAGACAAATTCTGCAGATAAGGCCAAAATACAAAAAGCAACAGCAAACCTCACCTGTAGCAAGTCGTACCATGAAAAGGACTTCACAGCTGTTATTCTGCTACACCCACCACAACAATCCAAAAAAGCAATTTTAAAGGTAATACAATTTGAAAATTCAGAAAGGTGGCAAAAGCAAACATTCCAATTTTGCGTACCAAAGGATGGTCGTATTACCATGCTACCAATACCCTGCTGGTGCTACAAAGCCCATCAACCATGACCTGCAAAAAGGACAGCAGGTCCTTACCCCCATTTCCTGTGAGCCATACCAGACAAAGGGCAAGGACACTCCAAAACCGGATAAGATAATCAGACACCAACCATAAATAAAGGACAAGAAACCTGGTGTTGGGGGGGGGGGGGGAGGAATCGACAAAAAAAATCAACAGCAGATACCAAGTTTTTTACTCATCTCACCTTCAATACATAACAGCATAAAACATAGCTTGGAACTTGGAAAAAAACCACAAAAAGACCCCATCCCAAATCTACAAAAAACGGGAACTCATTCTTTTCTATTCCTCTGCAACCTAACCCTGCAGCTTGAATGAAGCTTCAAATCTCCCACAACCCTCCCCTTCTTCAACTTCATTTTAGCAGCTCTTCATCACTACAAAATTCATACCTCATAAAAACCACATGTTCTTATTGCAAACAGACCCCTTCTTCAACCTGGTCCTATTCAACTGGGCCCAAAAGCATATAACCCTCAATTTATTAAAACCACACTAAAATCCTTCCAACCCTAAAGAAATCCTCTTATGTTCAACCTGCTCTAAGTCCACAAACCTTTCAACTCATCACTAAAAATTCCTCATCAATCATCAACCCACTGTTACAGATCTTAAAACCAACTCCTTCATCTTTGTTCAACAACCAAAAACCATACACAAATATACAACTGAAACCTTCAACCTACAACTGTTCAAACCCCTCTGACTTTCTTCAAACCAGTTCACCTTCATTAACAAAAGTCAACATAGAAAACCATGACAGAGAAGTTTTAAAGCGGACTGAGATCTTCCCCTTCACAAAAAACCTCCGAACCAACATCAATGATCCCCAAGTTCCTCCGAAACTCACCCTAAAATCCCTTCTTCGGACTCAACCACAACTTTCAACCAACAAAGTCAAGCTCCTTCCTCAATCTGTAATATTCAATCTTCACAAAATTTCTTCGCTCCACAGAAAACACCAAAACCTGTTCAAACATGAAATCTTCTCCATCAACTTCAACTAAACCCCAAACAAATCAATAAACCGGAAAGAGATGAACAAAGAGATTTGTTGAGAAAGAAACTGGCCAATCCAAATCGAAAACAAATTGAGAGAAAGAGGACTCGAAATCAAACCTGGCCGAAACGGAGTGAGTGAAAAATCGAATGTTGATTAGAAGGTTTGGGTCGACCGTTTTGTTCGTCGTGACTCGTCCTTCAGAATCGTTGATACTGTCACACTATTTCGTTTTGTGTAAGTTGTTCACCGTCTTTTTCTTCTTGCAAAATCCATAACCCACCATAGTCCCTATTTCCACCGTTCGTTTTGGTAGGGATAATGGGCTTTCAAGCCCACAGGATGTCCTAACCACACAATTTGTTTTAATACCCCTGTCTTTAAAAAATACGTATATTCATTATGTTAATTAGATTTAACAGAGGTTTTGTAAATATTTATTATAATAGTTTCTAAACTGTAAATAAGAAATATATTTATTCTATAAGTTAGTTTTCTATTTTTGTAATTTTTCTAACCTTTTTTTTAGAGCATTTTATATATATCTTTCTAAATATTTTCTCTAGTTTAATTTTTTTCTAGAGTAAATTTTCTTAGAAGTTAGATTCTTTTCCTTATTATTGGGCATTTTATCTTTTTTGGGTCGATGAAGATACCCCAAGTTATAACTTTGTCAAATTTTTTGACGAGTAATGACAAACCCGAGACCGTTTTCTTTTTAACTTCTTTCATTTTTCGATTTTTATCGATTTCTTGCTTATTTTGGTCAAATGACAATTTTAAAATTATTATCGGTCAAAATAATTGATAGATGATAATTTTAGTCGAGACTTTTCACTTGCACTTCAAATTATCTTTTAAACATTTTCTCGAAAAAAAAAACTCCAAAAGAGGGAGATTCTTGAAATCTAGCATTTCTTGGATCTTCGAATGAGCAACTCTCGAGACTCGCTCTTGAGTTGTTGTTCATTCAATCTTTTGATTTTCTCAAGCATATTCTCAACGTCTTTTTGATCAAAACCCCGAAAGAAAGAGGCACTTGGAGTCTGGCATTCCTTGTGTCTTCGAGTGAATAATTCTCGAAGCACGCCCTTTGAGTTGTTATTCACTCAACCTTTCGAATTCAATCATTTTTAAACATTCCCCTAAGTCGAATGCTCGTCCGCATTCGCAACCCATTTCATTCACAATTCCTCGTGGTCTCGATATTAGGAGCACCCTCAGGGACTAATATCATTTCTCACAGTCCTAACCCTTGACACGTCGTCAAGTCGGTTCAATCTTCGATCAAATCCTCGACACGTCGTCAAACTACTTCAAAACAACTTCTTTGTTGGCCTTTCATGCCACTCTTCGACTCGATCCTTCCACAAACATTTTTAAAACTTACGAAAGAGAGATATTCTTAGAATCTAGCATTCTTTGAATATTTGAATGAGTAACTCTCGTGGCGCGCCCTTGGGTTGTTATTAGTTCATTCTTTCGATTTCAAAACATCCAACTCTTTATCTTCAACTTATTTAGTCAATTCCCGAAAGAACTGAGTTCGTGGAATCTCACATTCCTTGAATTCTTGAGTGACAAGCTCTTGAGACGCGCTATTGGGTTGCTTGTCAGTCACCCTTTCGTATCCTTCTCAAACTTTCAACCCATTCAAACCTCATCTTTTCGTGGTTGTTACCACGAACTACGGACGCTCTGATTCTTTATTCATTCTGGAATATAAGATACGTAGGCACAAGATTGCAATGATCTTGGTGAGCACACTCCTATCCATCTTCCGTTTCACCCCATCCTTTCCCGTGGTCGAACTACGACACTCTGGTTTCTCATTCTCGTCCGAATGAGCATACGTAGGCACAAGGGCCCCAATCTTTTGCGAGCACCCTATCCTCTATCCACCCATCTCTTCTTTGCGTCTCTAACCTTTTACCCTACCAATTCTACCTTTAATAACGAGAAGAAAACCATTAAACCTAAACAACACTCCCCACAATTACCTTAAGAGGTTCCCGTCGAGTACGACGGACGTGAAGGGTGCTAATACCTTCCCCTCACGTAACCGACTCCCGAACCCGGAACATGGTTGCGACAGCCCTGTTCCTATCCTTTTCGTTTCAAGAGGTTTTCTTGATATTTTCCTCTCTCGTTTATTCGGGAAAAATAAAGTTCGGTGGCGACTCTGTCGAACCGCATTTCCGCGCCTTTCGCGCGAGGGTCGTATGTTCGAATGAAATTTTCGAGGTGCGACACATTCGTAAAAGGGAATGATGAAATGTCCATACTTGCTACATATCCTCTCAACCTTGGTGGGTTACAAGACTCCCAGTAGGAAGATGGACCAACTTTGGTAAAGGCATCAACAAGTTCAGCTACTTTAGTGAAAACAAAAGCACTATAAGAGAATTCAGAATCCACCCAAGACGATTGAGCACTTTTATGCAATTTGTGAACACTCTTTTGTGATTTCTTACCCATTATGCATTAACTTTTCAGATACAGGAAAGTGAAATACCAAAGAAGAAGATAACTGCTAAATTGGGAAAATGACTCAAAAGAAAACAACACTGACTCTTTAAGGACTGTGTTCTAGCATGCAAAAGAAAGTTGACTCTATCAAACATGGCAAATCACCCGTATGTAACACTCTAGTGTTTCAGTTCCACAAAGTTGTATTGATGGTACTTCTAAAAAAATTTTGAATTATGGAGCATTAAATGCACAAATCCCTAAAAATTGAAATTCTTTCTTTTGATCTCCCAAACATAAAGGCGAGAGTCATCGACAACCGATGCTGAAGAAATAAACTCATGCCTTGCCAAGCATAGGCACAAACTTAGGGGTAACTATTTAAGGTCGGTCATATTGACTATGACTGACCATTCAGAGGGAACACTAACCATTATAGAATCTTCTTAATACACGAGAATTCTCCTTATGATGTTAATAATAATCTCAACTGAAAGTGCATCCAACAACTCTCTACAATTCACTCCTAATAAATAATGATTTCATTATTTTCCCACTCTATTATTAGACGAGGACAACAATCTAGAAGGGGGTGAATGGATAGCCAAATAAAAAATTTCTTACTAAAATTATGTTTTGAAAATATCTTTATATGGAAAGTGGAAGGAATCTGGACCGACTCTCGTTTATCTGAACCGTTATTGGTAGAATCGAATATGCGTATAAACCATACTAAAGTAAATGATTTCCAATGAGATGTAAAATTAAACCTGACTAAGGAAATTTATCGAACACTTAGTGTGTAGTCAAAATATCAAACACTTGGTGTGCAATACATCAAGCTTACTTCTCTTTGTGTTGAAGGTGCAACAAATCAATTGCAATTGTTTAGATAACAATATTTTCACAAAACAGTTAAAGACACTTCAACACAACTAGAATTTCCAACAATTCAAACTACACACAAATTACTACCAAAATGTAGAGAGAGAGAGAGAGAGAGATAACACCAAGTATTGTTTAGGCAATTCCACAATTTTCCTTACTATGGGTACATCTGCCCTCAATTCGAGATCGAATTGAGATATTATAATTAACCTTTCCAATATCAGTTTACAAGAGACGCAATAGAAATTCAAAC
Source organism: Lathyrus sativus (assembly GCA_963859935.3). Lineage (NCBI taxonomy): Eukaryota > Viridiplantae > Streptophyta > Magnoliopsida > Fabales > Fabaceae > Lathyrus > Lathyrus sativus. The sequence goes on from OZ012740.1 coordinate 528,962,876, forward strand.
CCCAAACCCTGTTTTGATGTTTGTCCTAGATTTTTCTCTCCCTTTGATCTTAGCTAGATCAAGTCACACAAGATCTCCAATTTAATCTTTCCGTTACCGCCACTCCTTTGACCGAACCACCGTTCTTCAAAGCTTTCACTCGACTGAATCCAAATTGTGAAATCTTGCCCCAAGTCTTTCAATTGATCCTCCGATTACTACTACTCCTTTGTAATAACCACCGTTCTTCAAAGCTTTCACTCGATTGAATCCAAGTTGCAAAGACTTGTGCAAAAATCTCCAAATTAAGACTTGATCTTAGAGTAAAAACCCTAAAGGTTTTATCTATGAAACCCCCAAAGAAAAACTCAACCCAATTTGATTACACCAACCTAAATTGGACATTATCAATCTCATCTTGATAACAAACAACAAAAATGAGTATGTGTAGTTGTTCAATGTATGCAAAGAAAGGTTGAAGATGATGAGAATTTTTTGTATCGTTTAGGTTTTAATAAATATAAAATGATGCATGAATGCATATTTATATGTATGTGTATGTAGAAAAGAAATGAACAAAATAGATTTTTAGCTATAATGCCAAGTTTAAAATTTGAAACAGAATGTATTGACTCTAAATCATAATGAGTCAATACATCAACTGAAGGAGTCGATACAAGGCCCAAAAAAGCTGATACAAGGCCTAAAGGAGTCGATACATTGAAGACAGTGAGCAATTATTTAAAAAAATGCTTAAGAAAGAGTTGACTCTAAATACGGGGGAGTCGACTCATTTGATGAAGGTATCGACCCATTCCTTCAATGTATCAATACATTGAAGGCAGGGACTATCAGGTGAAAAATCTCTTCAGATGGAGTCGACTCATTCGCCAGATATATCGACCGATTTTCCTTATATATCAATACATTATGTGTGTTGCACCCCAAAATTTGACCAACCGGTTCCCATATCTGGTTTATGTTTCGACGCATTTTTGCATTCGCATGCGCATACTGCATACACTGCATTTTTCTAGTCATATTGATTTTATCGGGATTACAGCCTCCCCTGGCATTTCAGGCAGTTCAGGCCAGTTCGAATAAGTGTATTTTGAGAATTTTGTGCTCGTCTCGGTGTTTTCAGCTCTCGCTGTTGTTTTTGAGGACATTTCGGTGTCCGGTTTTTACCGCTTATTTCGCTGTAATCGCGCAGTTGTTCTCTAATCGATTTAATTGGCTTCCCTATCATTTTTAGAATTTTCCCTTTTATTTTCTAGATTTTTTAATAGATTTTAATAGACTTTTTTAGATATTAAATGATTTTTTAAATACTTTCTTATAGGATTTAATAGTCTTTTTTTAGAAATTTAATTAGATATTTCTTTTTTTAAATAGTTTTAATAGATATTTCTTTTTCTAGATATTAAGTAGATTAAATGTTTTAATAGGTTTAATAGATCTTTTTCTATTTTTAATATGGTTTAGAGTTGATAGATATTAATTAGATGGTCATTAGAAGTCATTTTATTAATTAGGTTTGATTAGAAGTTAATTGGCAGATTTCATTTGAATCAGAATTTAGTGGGGTAAATAGGGTTTAATCATGGCATTAATCATCATTTTAATTGAGTTTTAATTAGGTTTAATCATTAAATGCAGTCATTAGTCTAAAGTGAGTGGAGTTAATCAAGTTTTAATTAGAGTCATTAATTTTCGTGGGCAATGTGTCTATTTTGGAGGCCCACAGTCCAGTCCATTGCCACTTGTCATGATATAAGGCCACCACGTATTCACTCTCTCTCCGGACACCTTATTTTCTCCACTCTCCCATCGCTGACACATCACCCTCAGTCTCACTCTCTGCATGTCACCGCGTGTCCCGCATGCACCACCCACACCTGCCACGTGGCTCCGTTTCCCTCTCTCCCACTCTGCATGCTTGCCAACTCATTCCTCCTTCCTCCCTTCACCGGCCGGCCATGCAGCCGCCGCAGAGCCACCGTACCCGTCGCCGGAGCAGCCGTAACTGTCGTCGGAACTCATAACAACTCGCCGGAAACTGGAAATTCTCTGGTAACCGTTGCCGGAAAATGAAAATCCTCCAGAAAACTGCAAATTCTCATAATCATTTTCATCCATTTCCCAGCAATCTCATGAGCGAATCAACTTCCGATCAAGAACTCATCAGAAACTCATCAAGTTCCTCAACATTTTTCCAGAATTTGCATCAAGAATCTCATCGTTCTTCATCAGTATCATCAGGATATTCATATGTTCATCGTCTTCATAGATCCTTCATATATTCGCCATCAAATCTCCAGATCATTCAAAGGTTTCCAGAAAATCTCATCCAACATCTTTCACCAACATCACCGATTTTCATGCTTTCCAGATCCTCGTTCAACCTCCAAGAACCTTCATCCCATTTCCAGGTGTTCATCTTCTTCGTGAAGATCTTCAAGACTCGTAACAACCTTCATCACGTTTTTCAGAGAAACTTCAACAATCATCAATGAACTTCATCACGAGTTCTTCCCAGTCTTCTCCAGATTCATCGTTACTTATCCAACTTCTTCAGATTTCAAGAACACTCATCCAAAAACTTAATATCTTCCATCACCTTCATGTTATTTCCCGAAAACCACGCGCAAGAGCCTCCATCGTGTCACCAATTTCAGTGTTTCTTCACCAGGTTTCCATCGTTTGGGTTTTTTCAAGATTTGAAGTTTAAGGTGTTGAGAATAGGGACGAAGTGAGGTGCGGAGAAGTAAGGAAAGGTGGTTGAGGAACAGAGAAAAGGGAGAGATCTGACACTGAGAGAGAAAGAGATGTTACGGCGCAGGTGAACAGTGAATTGGGAATGAAGGAGAAGGATTAGGGTTTGAGTCGTGGCTGAGGTTTTGAGTTTGGGCTTCAAATCCCATTGGTTTTTTCGGTTCACCCCCCCCCCCCCCCCCGTTTCCGTGTTCCCCCTCCGTTTTCTTACTCTGGTTTGGTTTCTGATGGGCTGGGCCCATTCCTTTTTTTACTGGATGTACCCCTTTTCCATTTTCGCCCCCTCCCCGTTTTTGTTTTATTTTTCTGGGTTGGGCCCAATATTATTGTTTTACTACTAGCACACCCCTGAACTGACTAAACCCCCTAGCTGTAGTTTATTTTATTTTCTTTTGGTTAATATTTGTATTATATTTTATTTAATACTTTCTTTTTCCTATTTTCTGTTTTAGGAAATTACAGTTTCTTTCTTAGAATATTAGCATTTTTTTTAATATAGATTTTATATTCTAGGATTTGTATTCTATTAGCATAATATAGAATTTTCATTCTATTTTCTTTGTAGAAATTATAGAATATTGTGCATAGGGTAGAATTCCCATTTTATTTTCCATATGCAATTTACTGGTATTTTCTTTAGAGTATTTTCTATTAGGATTTAATTTCCGTATTTTAGGAGTAGACTTTTATTTCCATTTCGTTAGTGGATTTCTCTCCTATTTGTCTATCCTATTTTCTTTTCTATCCGATTTTATCTCGATTTTATTTCTGGCTGGCCGTGTGACACGATTCAATTGGAGAATGATTTTCGATATCATTTCTCTATCTTGTCTTTGACACGGACATCAATACGCTACCTCTTAGAGTTCGATTTCTCGTATAAGTCGAACCATGACGGTCTAAGCGTTACATTGGTTCCTGGTTCGAGCGTCCTCATCAAGGATCCAGAGAGGAGAAGATTGGAATGGAGCTTGCGCGCATGTCAGGAGCCAACGGAGCCGCTTCGTTCAACATCATCATCTTATTCAAGTCTTCAGGAAACCGTCGAGTGTTGTGAGCTGTATCGTTAGATACGTAGGAAATGACAGTTGAGGAGTTTCTTCTCAATCGTCTAGGATGTCTAGTATGGTACCCTTTGGGTGACATGCGACGCATTCGCTCCTACGTCTTAGGTTCTTGCGTGTGTGTCTCGGGTTCCTTCCTGTTTAGGCGTAGGCCTGCTTCCTCTTTGTTCTCGCCCCCGTGCGATCGAAACCCCTTTTCTCTTGCGTGCACGCGATCGAGACCCCTTATCTTGCCCCCGTGAAATCGAGACTCGTTTTCCCGTCGAACTACGTTTTCTCTGATCTCTCGTACCAGACGAGAGTACGTAGGAATAGGATGCGATATCCTAGCGAGCTCCCTTCTCCTTTTTACCTTCCTCCCGTTTCCCTGCTTGCTGTAGTAAGCTGAACTACAACTGCTCTGATTTCCCGTACCGGACGAGAATACGTAGGCACAAGACGCGAAGTCTTGGCGAGCAACCTTCCCCCGTAGTTTCCCGAACTACGTTGACTCTGACTTTCTCTCTTGAGAATACGTAGGCATAGAGTGCGACGCTCTACCGAGTCAGTTTCCTGCCGTTTAGCTTTAGCAGCCGTAGATAGATTGTTTTTGCATCCTTTAGACAAACCAGTAAGCGTGGATCCCGTCGAGTACGACGGACGTGAGGGGTGCTAATACCTTCCCCTTGCGTAACCGACTCCCAAATCCAGGATTTGGTTGCGATGACCATTCCTTTCCCGTCTTTGCGGTAGGTTTACTTCGAGCGTTTCCTTTGCCGTTCTGAGGGATGAATAACGCACGGTGGCGACTCTTCTGTTTAGTCGGCGCCGATTTTCGCAGTAGCGACAGCTGGCGACTCTGGTGGGGACATTCTTTTTGTAGTCTCGCCATGTTTTTCCTAGCTGTCTGGGTCATCCCCAGCAGCTGGCGACTCTGCTGGGGATCCAACGTCCCCTATGCGAGTCAATCCTAGCGCTTGTTTGCTCGTCTTTGAATGTTTACCTTTTGTGTGTTGTATACTGCTGTATTTACAATTTCCGCACCTTTGCTATTATCTGTTGTTGTTGTGCTGTTGGGTGGGGTGTTCCTTTGAGTGAGAAGCTAGACCCAGGCTTGAGTGCACCTTAGAATTAGTGTGGAAAATAGTGGGCGCGTACATGCTTTGTGTGTACTAGTGTCCCGCAAAATTCACGCTCGGACGAGGTTCTTCTGGTTGACTTCTTTTTCAACCCTTTGGGTTGAGGGGGTTGCTGGTTAGGAGGATTGTCGACTCCGGGGACCGATCAATTGGAAGTTGGCTAAGTGAGGCCTCTTCAGGATATGATGATGCCACACCTTCTGAGTATCGTATCATCAGTCTTGAAAGTCTGTGACGCCAACGACCGCATAGGATGCCGAACTTGTGTCAGTTTAGGTCCATACCCGTGAGTGGGAGGGTTTTTGCAGGAAACTTGACTTCCAGCCTACCCGTCATTTTGGTTTTCTCTCTTCAAAGCGAACTTATCCCGTCAGCAGCACAACAGTAATCAGAGCTTTGCGGGGGGCTGTGATCCCGTGTTTGCTGCATATTGCATCGCATTTGCATAAACATTGTTTGCATCATATTGCATATTATTCTCCGGCTAGCGAGAGTCTGATCCAGCCGTTGTTTTGATTTTGAAGGTGATTCTCCGGTGTGGCCTGAGCAACTGTTGATTGTTAGAAGACGACCAAGGGGTTGAAGCAGATTTGAGCAGAATCGAGGAGTAAAGTCAGTTGAAGGTTATTGGTAGCTATGTCTGAGAGCCACTTCCAGTCTCGTAACACCTTGACGGGTTTCACCATGACGACCAATCCTCTGTATGGCTCTATGTCTGTGGAAGACCTTCCGCAAGTGAACAACGTTACTGCAGACCTATTTGTGCAACCTCCAGTTAGGGACTGAGATCGACGTGAGCAGTTTGTTGTCCGAAATGAACGCCCTCCTCTTATCAACAGTCAAGGTGTTGTTTTCCCTGTGGCGAATATCCGAAGAGAGATCCCGGTAGTCAGGACTGAAGACCCAAGAGCTCTTGAGTATGCTAGAAGGCTCCGAGTGTTGGAAGAAGGAGTCAAAGCCTTGAAAGTTAAAGATGCTGTCAACCTCAATGCTGCAGACATGTGTTTGGTTCCTGGCCTGGTATTGCCTCCTAAGTTCAGAGCGCCGAGATTTGAGAAGTACAGAGGAGATAGCTGTCTGAAGCAACATTTGGTGATGTTTTGCCGAAGAATGACTTCGTTTGTGCAAAACGACAAGTTGATGATTCACTGCTTTCAAGATAGTCTGACTGGGGCATCTCTAAGTTGGTATATGCAGTTAGAGAGTAATCAGATCCGATCATGGGTGGATTTAGCCAGAGCTTTTCTGAAACAGTATGATTATAACCTAGACATGGCTCCTAGTCGCATGCAGTTGCAGGAATTGTCTCAAGAGAACAATGAACCCTTCAGGAAGTATGTTCAGAGATGGAGAGAATTTGCTGCCAGAGTGCACCCACCGCTTCTAGACCGAGAGTTAATGGGCATGTTTGTAGACTCCCTGGAGAGCCCATACTTCGAAAGAATGCTTGGAAATGCGCCATATTTCTCTGAATTGGTAAGATTAGGAGAACGCATCGAGCATGCCGTAAAAATTGGGAAAATTCAGATTGTTTCGGGCGGTCAGGCCAGTGAAACTGAATCTCTCTGTAGCTACCAAACTGAAGAAGGAGTTGTGATCAATGCAATCATGCCAGATGTTGAGTATCCTCGAGATGAATCGGTGAAATCTGTTGGTTCTTCATCTTTTGTGTCTTTTTGTGCGGGACAGACAATTGCGCCTAGGGCACCATATCCAGAACTTTATGTCGCTTCTTTGGCAAACCAGCGAACTCGTGGCCGAGGTTATCAGAATCAGCGCCCAAATCAGAACAGGCCTCGTAACAACTTGGAACGAAGGAATGCTCCTTCTCACCCAGTGCTTGTGCTGTATAGTCATATTCTACCATCTTTGATCCAGAATTCTTTGGTGGAACCTAAAGCTCTTAAGCCTGTGCCGGAGCCTTACCCTCCCGGGTACAATCCCCACGCTCAGTGTGGTTACCATGGTGGATCTCCAGGGCATTCAACTGAAGATTGTAAAGCTTTCCAGGCAAAAGTACAACAGTTGATCGACCAAGAGTACATTTCCTTTAGAGAAGGAATTCTGGTGGTTCATGACAATTTCTCAGCTGCCTAAGCTCGTAGATGCAGAGGTTTATTTGCAAGAAGCCAGTGGTCCAGACAGGCAGACGTCCTCAACATTGGTAGTCCTCGGACTTTTCTATCATTTGCATTTGTAGTTTCTTTTCTGTTAGTTACTACTTGCTGTTAAACATTGTTTGTTTCGAATGGTAATATTGATAAAGTGACTATGCATTTTTCTGAATTAATCATGTCGTTGTCACTCATTTATTGCATTGCACCGACACTTGCATTTTAATTACTCCACTTTATCACTTGATTAGCAAAGATTGGAGGGAGGATGACGAAACTGAGTACTCATAACCGATGATTGTATGCTTTCGAATAAAACCCTGCCTATGATGTACAGGCATTGTTTCAAATCCCCTAAACACTGGAGATATAAGGAGTTAGTCCCTTGTTAACCACTTCGAGCCAGGAAGTAGAAGTTTTTTTGGACTTTTAAACCCTCACATCTTAACCCGGGGCAGGGTAGTTGTCAGTTAGCTTGACCGAGCGTTCAAGTATTATAGAGGAGTGTTGCCTTTCAAGGACCAATCACATCTTACTTTTCCCCAGAGGTCGTACCTCATCAACCACAATGGTTAAACCTCACCAATCAGGAGTGAGACAGTTGCAATCCTTTCGGAGCAATCAAGACAACTAGTGTCACACGACTTGTTCCAAGAAAGAAATAAGAAGGCCCGCTAAGTAAAAAAAAAAGAAAAAGCTGGAAAGCTAATACTTAGGCAAAAAACCAGGGCATCCCGCTGGACTTCAAGAGAAAAAATCGAAAAGAACTCAAAAGGAGTCAGTCCAGGAAAAAATTAGGGAATCAAAAGAATGAAAAAAGAAAGGATATAAAAAGAAAAAATCCTCGAACAAGGACAAAGTCGTGTAGATACAGACATCGAAAACGAAAAAGGAGTAATTGTCACTCCGAAAACCTTGTGAATTCTTTAACCATTGTTTCAAATATTCAACATACCTCTCGAAGAGGCGAGCGCTCGTGCTAGGTTAACTGAACATTTAGGATCGGAGATCATCACGTAGAAGGGGTGGGTACAAATCATAATTTGATCCAAATATCCTTTGTTTCACGAACCGTGAACCCGACCACGATACAACCCTTAAAAGACCTAATTGAGGTAGGGTTTATTCTGAAAGCGCATTACGATAAGGTTGAGTAACTTGACTCCTTCTTGATTTGCTATTCATATCCTTGTTGTATTTTTTTCACTGATCAAATCAGCACTATGTTTGAACTCTGGTTCATTTGTCACTCACAATCATGACACGTAAATGAGTGACAGCACAATTTTTTCAAAATATGCATGAATATTGCATTAAAATTACCATTCGGGAATAAACAATTTTATTTGCAGGTCAGTAGCTGACAGGAAGGAAATTCCAACAGGGAATAATCAAACAGGACTGAATAGTTCAGCAGTCTGGATCAGAATGGTGTATGTTAGGGCATTGACTTCCAGTGAGTTCAGAATCAGTTGGTCTAAGGACAAGTCCCGAAGCATCGGTTGATTATGGGACAACTTACTGGAGAAGCAGTTGATTAGAAGTGAATTTTCTCGAGAGCCAATCAGGGGCAATTATCCAGAATGCTGTGATTTGAGGATAGATCCTTCCAGGGTGTGATCATGGCAGGTTAAGTCGCTCAACGCTCGTTCAGGGGCAAGTTACTTCAGAAGGATAGTGAAACCAACTATGTTGATAGTTGTTTAATCGAGGATGAATCTTTTACCGGGGCAGGCCATCTCGAGGTCGCCTCGTAGCAAGCTGCTTTCTATTCAGAGTGGGTGTTCCCAAGAGTCGGATTGGTGCAAGTTGAGTTGCACTGGGGCAAGTTGTTCAAGTAAGTTTGTTCACCCCAGCAAGAGTTGAGTATCGGGGAATCATGTCATTACCCTCATAAAAAAAACCTGAACCTTCGAAAAAGACCTTGTCGTCATTGGTTCATTATCCTATAGTTTAAACCTGTTACTTGACAGAACCTTGTAACCTTGTCATTTCCAAAGCCCAGTTCTCACCTGGCAAACCGGTAACCAGTTCTCGTCTGGTCCATATTTCCGTAAATACCAGTTCTCGTTTGGTACCTATTAGTTTTCAACCAGTTATTGTCTGGCCAACCTTTCCGTAAACATCAGTTCTCGTCTGGTGTATGTTAGCTTTCAACCAGCCCCGTCTGGTCACCGTCTCTTTAACCTTTTTGTTGCATCAGTTCTCATCTGGTGCATGTCAACTTCCAAACCAGCCCCGTTTGGTCATCCTTTCCTTAACCTATCATCCGGTCAGCCTCGTCTTACGTTCCAACCGTAAATCCATTCTCGTCTGATAGCCTAACCTATTTTTGCTATCAGTTCTCGCCTGGTAGTCCATCTTTGAATGCTAGCCCCGTCTAGTATTTTCCCTTTAAAACCATTTTGTTAATAACCTATTTTCATCCGTAAACTAGAAAAAGCCTAAAAATACCCGACACGATAATTCCTAGTGACTCACATGGTGTCACGTTCCCCGATATAAAGCTCGATTGATACCAGTTTCCCGATTAATGTTAGGATCAAGAGTATCCTCAGCAGGTCAGAATGGATATCCCTGACAGCAGGGGCATTCTCAGCAGTGAGCTGTGCACAATTAACCCCGGTTTGGTTAAGCCCCACAGAGTACAATCAGGTTGTCAAGGGTTTAGAAAGAGCATCCCCGTGCAGGGTCGTCCTTCCCTCCTCCAGCAGGTTGTCATTCCTCCGTCAGGTTTATCATCCTCTATAGAGTTCGTAACGATGAATTTGTGAGCCATCCCTCAGCAGGATTGTTTATTCCCCATGGAAGTTGGTCTCACTTTTCCAGCATTTATTTTGCTGAGATGATTCTATGATACCCGATACCCCTCAGTGGAGTTGACATTGCCTTCGGAATTTATTTTGCCGAGCGGATTTAGTCCCGGTGTTCTCTAGAAGCTCGAGCTTGCATTTTCACTTGCATATATCGTCACAATTGCATCTATACAAACGCATAGCATCTCCATTCCGTATGGGGCATTGCATAATTTTCAAACATATGCATTTCGAAACACAAATCAGATTGGTTAACCTTTTGCTTTCAGGCGTGTTTTCTTAGCAGGAGTATGGAGTTCTAGCTCAGATCTATTACCAGGTATTCGAGGTCTCGCCGTGAGGCGTGGGATGATACGGTTCACCTTACTATTTTCCCCACAGAGTTACTTAGTTAAGTTTTTCTTTGTCCCCGAGCAGAGTTTTTTGTTTTCCCCGCCAGAGTTGCTTGTTGAAGTTTCTCTTATCCGGCCATCGGAGTATTTTCTTCAGGTTTGCTGTTCCGTCAGCGTCACAAGGTTCATAATCAAAATTTCAGGAGTTGTCGCCTGTTGTCGAAATAGGTGCCTGGCAGTTAATTCCAGAGCATCCCCAGTGAGTTTGGCTACTGCAAAGATAAGGCGGAGTTATTGTTCAGTACGAGTGACTGAATTGAATTGCTATTGGGTGGAAGAATTCGACCCCTAATAAAGTCGTCGTGATTTCTTCGTATTGACGAAATATTATTATCCCCAGTAGAAGCCTCCTCAAAGTCGTTTGTGGGTTGGGCCCAACGGAGTTAGCTACTGCAGAGATAAGCAAAGTTTCCTGTGTGTAGATAGGTGATGTTCCCGTATGGATAGGCAGATGAAATTTCCTGTGTTTAGGCAGATGATTTTCCCGTATGGATAGGCGGATGAAGTTTCCTGTGTTTAGGCAGATGATTTTCCCGTATGGATAGGCGGATGAAGTTTCCTGTGTGTAGACAGATGATGTTCCCGTATGGATAGGCGGATGAAATTTCCTGTGTTTAGGCAGATGATTTTCCCGTATGGATAGTCGGATGAAGTTTCCTATGTTTAGGCAGATGATTTTCCCGTATGAATAGGCGGATGAAATGTTCCTGGGTGTAGACAGATGATGTTCCCGTATGGATAGGTGGATGAAGTTTCCTGTGTTTAGGCAGATGATTTTCCCGTATGGATAGGCGGATGAAGTTTCCTGTGTTTAGGCAGATGATCTTCCCGTATGGATAGGCGGATGTAGTTTCCTGTGTTTAGGCAGATGATTTTCCCGTATGGATAGGCGGATGAAGACAGAAATGTTTCCCCAGCAAAAGCGCTGGGAGTTTTCCGTAACGTGAAGTCCTGACGTGGACAAAATTGGATTACTCTTCAGGGACCATTTATCCCCAGCAGATATCTTCCTTCGTATTGGCGAAATGTGGGTCCTGACGTGGACAAGATTATAGTTCTTCGTGTTGACACGGTGCACGAGTCCTAACGGGGACAAATTTGTATTTCTTCGTGTTGGCGAAGCGTGAGTTCGGACGTGGACAAGTTTTATTTCCTCAGCAGGTCGAAGATGTGAGTCCTGACATGGACAAATCAAGACGAAGGTTATTCCTAACGTGGACATTTTATTTCCTCACGTGGACGATTTATTTCTATGTTGATAGGATCCCCTCGTGCTGACGAAATGCCGACGAGTCATCCCTAGCGAAGTCGCTGGGATCTTTCCGTGTTGACGGCAGGTGGAGTCCTGACGTGGACAAGTTTATGATGGGATTTCTTCGTGTTGACGAAACAAGCGTCCTAACGTGGACAAAGTTCTATTCCTGTGTTGTTGAGGTGTGAGTCCTGACGTGGACAGATTTGCATTTATTCGTGATTTGACGAAATTTGGGTCCAGATGTGGACAAAGTTACTCTCGTGACGACATAATCTCTATTCGTGTTGGCGAATTTGTTTCTCTTCTTGTGCTGACACGGTTAGTCCAATTGTGGACGGAGGTGTTTTTACGAAAATAGCTCAGTGTCTGTGGTGTCACGCAGGTGATTGATGTTGAAATCAAATTTTATCAAATAATTGACCAGTTGTTGCCGTAACAACCAGACTCAGTTCATTGGATGTTGCTTCTCAAGCAGTTTTGCGGTTTATCTCCACGGTTGGCAAATTTCAGGGTTTCTTTGGTATTCAACTGTCTCGTACCTCGATTGTTTGAAGGCCGTTCGCTCTTCACCTAGTCGGGTCCAAGCCGTTTGAATAGGGGCAGCTGTTGCACCCCAAAATTTGACCAACCGGTTCCCATATCTGGTTTATGTTTCGACGCATTTTTGCATTCGCATGCGCATACTGCATACACTGCATTTTTCTAGTCATATTGATTTTATCGGGATTACAGCCTCCCCTGGCGTTTCAGGCAGTTCAGGCCAGTTCGAATAAGTGTATTTTGAGAATTTTGTGCTCGTCTCGGTGTTTTCAGCTCTCGCTGTTGTTTTTTAGGACATTTCGGTGTCCGGTATTTACCGCTTATTTCACTGTAATCGCGCAGTTGTTCTCTAATCGATTTAATTGGCTTCCCTGTCATTTTTAGAATTTTCCCTTTTATTTTCTATATTTTTTAATAGATTTTAATAGACTTTTCTAAATATTAAATGGTTTTTTAAATACTTTCTTATAGGATTTAATAGTCTTTTTTTAGAAATTTAATTAGATATTTCTTTTTTTAAATAGTTTTAATAGATATTTCTTTTTCTAGATATTAAGTAGATTAAATGTTTTAATAGGTTTAATAGATCTTTTTCTATTTTTAATATGGTTTAGAGTTGATAGATATTAATTAGATGGTCATTAGAAGTCATTTTATTAATTAGGTTTGGTTAGAAGTTAATTGGCAGATTTCATTTGAATCAGAATTTAGTGGGGTAATTAGGGTTTAATCATGACATTAATCATCATTTTAATTGAGTTTTAATTAGGTTTAATCATTAAATGTAGTCATTAGTCTTAAGTGAGTGGAGTTAATCAAGTTTTAATCAGAGTCATTAATTTTCGTGGGCCATGTGTCTATTTTGGAGGCCCACAGTCCAGTCCATTGCCACTTGTCATGATATAAGGCCACCACGTATTCACTCTCTCTCCGGACACCTCATTTTCTCCACTCTCCCATCGCTGACACATCACCCTCAGTCTCACTCTCTGCATGTCACCGCGTGTCCCGCATGCACCACCCACACCTGCCACGTGGCTCCGTTTCCCTCTCTCCCACTCTGCATGCTTGCCAACTCATTCCTCCTTCCTCCCTTCACCGGCCGGCCATGCAGCCGCCGCAGAGCCACCGTACCCGTCGCCGGAGCAGCCGTAACTGTCGCCGGGACTCATAACAACTCGCCGGAAACTGGAAATTCTCTGGTAACCGTTGCCGGAAAACGAAAATCCTCCAGAAAAATGCAAATTCTCATAATCATTTTCATCCATTTCCTAGCAATCTCATGAGCGAATCAACTTCCGATCAAGAACTCATCAGAAACTCATCAAGTTCCTCAACATTTTTCCAGAATTTACATCAAGAATCTCATCGTTCTTCATCAACATCATCAGGATATTCATACGTTCATTGTCTTCATAGATCCTTAATATATTCGCCATCAAATCTCCAGATCATTCAAACGTTTCCAGAAAATCTCATCCAACATCTTTCACCAACATCACCGATCTTCATGCTTTCCAGATCCTCGTTCAACCTCCAAGAACCTTCATCCCATTTCCAGGTGTTCATCTTCTTCGTGAAGATCTTCAAGACTCGTAACAACCTTCATCACGTTTTTCAGAGAAACTTCAACAATCATCAATGAACTTCATCACGAGTTCTTCCCAGTCTTCTCCAGATTCATCGTTACTTATCCAACTTCTTCAGATTTCAAGAACACTCGTCCAAAAACTTAATATCTTCCATCACCTTCATGTTATTTCCCGAAAACCACGCGCAAGAGCCTCCATCGTGTCACCAATTTCAGTGTTTCTTCACCAGGTTTCCATCGTTTGGGTTTTTTCAAGATTTGAAGTTTAAGGTGTTGAGAATAGGGACGAAGTGAGGTGCGGAGAAGTAAGGAAAGGTGGTTGAGGAACAGAGAAAAGGGAGAGATCTGAGACTGAGAGAGAAGGAGATGTTACGACGCAGGTGAACAGTGAATTGGGAATGAAGGAGAAGGATTAGGGTTTGAGTCGTGGCTGAGGTTTTAGGTTTGGGCTTCAAAGCCCATTGGTTTTTTCGGTTCACACCCCCCCGTTTCCGTGTTCCCCCTCCATTTTCTTACTCTGGTTTGGTTTCTGATGGGCTGGGCCCATTCCTTTTTTTACTAGATGTACCCCTTTTCCATTTTCGCCCCCTCCCCGTTTTTGTTTTATTTTTCTGGGCTGGGCCCAATATTATTGTTTTACTACTAGCACACCCCTGAACTGACTAAACCCCCTAGCTGTAGTTTATTTTATTTTCTTTTGGTTAATATTTGTATTATATTTTCTTTTATACTTTATTTTTCCTATTTTCTGTTTTAGGAAATTACAGTTTCTTTCTTAGAATATTAGCATTTTTTTTTAATATAGATTTTATATTCTAGGATTTGTATTCTATTAGCATAATATAGAATTTTCATTCTATTTTCTTTGTAGAAATTATAGAATATTGTGCATAGGGTAGAATTCCCATTTTATTTTCCATATGCAATTTACTGGTATTTTCTTTAGAGTATTTTCTATTAGGATTTAATTGCCGTATTTTAGGAGTAGACTTTTATTTCCATTTCGTTAGTGGATTTCTCTCCTATTTGTCTATCCTATTTTCTTTTCTATTCGATTTTATCTTGATTTTATTTCTGGCTGGCCGTGTGACACGATTCAATTGGAGAATAATTTTCGATATTATTTCTCTATCTTGTCTTTGACACGGACATCAATACGCTACCTCTTAGAGTTCGATTTCTCGTATAAGTCGAACCATGACGGTCTAAGCGTTACATTGGTTCCTGGTTCGAGTGTCCTCATCAAGGATCCAGAGAGGAGAAGATTGGAATGGAGCTTGCGCACATGTCAGGAGCCAACGGAGCCGCTTCGTTCAACATCATCATCTTATTCAAGTCTTCAGGAAACCGTCGAGTGTTGTGAGTTGTATCGTTAGATACGTAGGAAATGATAGTTGAGGAGTTTCTTCTCAATCGTCTAGGATGTCTAGTATGGTACCCTTTGGGTGACATGCAACGCATTCGCTCCTACGTCTTAGGTTCTTGTGTGTGTGTCTCGGGTTCCTTCCCGTTTAGGCGTAGGCCTGCTTCCTCTTTGTTCTCTCCCCCGTGTGATCGAAACCCCTTTTCTCTTGCGTTCAGGCGATCGAGACCCCTTCTCTTGCCCCCGTGCAATCGAGACTCGTTTTCCCGTCGAACTACGTTTGCTCTGATCTCTCGTACCAGACGAGAGTATGTAGGCATAGGATGCGATATCCTAGCGAGCTCCCTTCTCCCTTTTACCTTCTTCCCGTTTCCCTGCTTGCTGTAGTAAGCTGATCTACAGCTGCTCTAATTTCCCGCATCGGAAGAGAATACGTAGGCATAAGACGCGAAGTCTTGGCGAGCAACCTTCCCCCGTAGTTTCCCGAACTACGTTGACTCTGACTTTCTCTCTTGAGAATACGTAGGCATAGAGTGCGACGCTCTACCGAGTCAGTTTCCTTCCGTTTAGCTTTAGCAGCCGTAGACAGATTGTTTTTGCATCCTTTAGACAAACCAGCAAGCGTGGATCCCGTCGAGTACGACGGACGTGAGGGGTCCTAATACCTTCCCCTTGCGTAACCGACTCCCGAATCCAGGATTTGGTTGCGATGACCATTCCTTTCCCGTCTTTGCGGTAGGTTTACTTCGAGTGTTTCCTTTCCCGTTCTGAGGGATGAATAACGCACGGTGGCGACTCTTCTGTTTAGCCGGCGCCGATTTTCGCAGTAGCGACAATGTGTAGAACCATTTTCTTTAAAAACCAACTCAATATGTATTGATTCATACCAAGGAAGTATCAACCCATTGTCAACTTTTTCATGAAAAATCATATTTTTAGCATGTAATGGCCTATTGAATCTAATTTTGCATGTTATATAACGATGATGCACAACAAGACAAAGACATTAAGGTCCAACATACACAAAGTACTAAGTTACCTAGTTTTGACATCATTCAAAACATGAATCTGAGAGTGTATTGCACTCATATCTATATATAGAGAAGACGCCAAATTGAGGTAACAAGTGTGAAACACAATTTCAATTCACTCTTGTTCGTCACACATTGACTTGAGCATTTGAGTGTTAACTTTGCAGATCCTCCACCACCATATTGAAAGATCAAAATTATCATCACTTTCAATCATCACTCTATTTCTTGTTCCAGAACGGAACATAATCATTTTTAGTATTTAAGTATCTATGTCCTTTTCATGTGAATATTTACAGTATAAGAGCTATTGAAAATTTTAAATCCTATGTCACAAGTTACCAATTCTAATGAACAGAACATTCATGCAAATTTTGAGAATATAAATACAAACAAAAATCAAGCTAAAATACCCTAATTACCAAGGCAAGTTAAATATCTATTTGAAAGCCAGAGATTCTTGTATAAAAAAATGAAATTATCAAAAAAGAAAGAGTTCATAATAAAGAAGATGAAGAAGTTATGAAGAAACTAATTGTTAGTTAGTTATAGTCAAGAAGAAGAAGAAGAAGAAAAAATAATAGGAAAAGTATTGTTTCATTCATTACTTTGATAATTTTTATATGATGTATTATATATACAAGTATAAGAATATGCATGGTAAACTAGTGTGTATAGTATATACAAAATATAATTCTATCTTATACATAAGTTTATCTCTAATATCCCTCTTCAAGGTGGACTTTGGATACTATAAAGACCTAGCTTGGACATAATAGAATTGAAGGCAGAAGAATGTAATGGTTTAGTAAACACATATGCTAATTGCGCAACAATCAAAATGGGAAATAAATGCAGAAGTTTCGACAAAATCTTCTCGCCAACAACATGAAAATCTAACTCAATATGTTTACTCGTTTCATGAAATGTTAGATTGTAAGCAAGATATATGGCCGACTTGCTATCACGGTATACTGAAGCAGGTTGAGGAAACTGGATCAGGAAATCATGAAAAACATATTAAAGGCATTGAAGCTCACAAGACAAAGAGGCCAATGCTCTGTATTCAACTTCAGCGAAAGAACAAGAAAATGTGTTTTGCTTCTCAGATATCCAGCAAATAAGAGAGGAACCAAGGATTACACAGATTCCTATAATTAACTTTCTAGTTTCAGGACATCTAGCCCAATCTGAGTCAGCAAAACCAAAAAGTTTGAGGGAACTAGAAGTTGAAAAGAGGATGCCTTTTGCAGGAGCAGACTTAAGGTATCCCAAAATTCTGGTGGCAGCCTAATAATGAGGAACAAGTGACTTTGATACATACTGGCTTAAATGATGCACAATATAAGAAATATCATGCCTGCTATTAGTAAGATAAATCAACCTACCAATAAGTCTTCAATATATGGATGGATCATCAAGGGGTTGGCCATCTGAGGTAGATAGTTTGAGATTAGGATCAAAGGGCACAGAAGAAGGTTTAGCTTCCAGAAAACCTATATCTTCTAATAGTTGCAAGGTATATTTCCTTTGATTCATCAAGATGCCTTTACTAGACCTAGCAATTTCAAAGCCTAAAAAATACCTTAGTTGGCCAAGGTCTTTGATACTAAACTGTTGATCCAAAAGCTTCTTGACAGAATGAATTTCATGAAGAGAGTTTTCAGCTAAAACTATGTCATCCACATAAACAAGTAAAGCAGTGAAGCTTGTTGATGTGGACTTGACATATAAATAATAATCATCCTGAGACTGTGAGTATCCAAAAGAAAGCAAAAAAGAAGAAAGTTTAGCATACCATTGCCTACTAGCTTGCTTCAAGTCATACAAAGATTCGTGGAGCCTGCAGACTTATGATGGATTAGAAGTAGCTAACCCAGAAGGTAATGTCATATAAACTTCTTCATGTAAATCACCATGCAGAAAAGCATTATTTACATCCAGTTGCTCTAGGTGCCAACCTTTGATTGCAACAATGGATAAAAGAACCCTGATTGTGGTAATCTTAGCCACAAGAGAAAAGGTATCAAAGTAGTCTACTCCCTCCGTTTGTGTATATCCCTTTGCAACAAACCTAGCTTTATACCTTTATTTTGATCCATTTTCCTTATATTTGATCTTATAGACCCACCTACAGCCAATAGGAACCTTACCAGGTGGTAAATCCACTAAAGTCCAAGTATGATTATCTGCAAGGGCCTGCAATTCAACATTCATAGCATGCTTCCAACATTTAAATTTGTTAGCTTGTTGAAAGGTAGATGGTTCAAGATTAGATGAAATAGAGCAACAAAAATGATGATATGCAAGATAACATTGGTTGTATGACATAACAGATGACAAAGGATAAAGCACTTTGGAAGAAAGAGGCTTAGCATAAGTGGAATAACAATGATAATCAACAAGATAGCTAGGAGGATGAGAAATTCTTGTATATTTCCTTAAAAGAGGCTGATATTGAGGAGGATATGAGGAAGATGCATCAATTTTATCAGGATCATGAGTAGGACTATTGGATAAGGGAGTATGTTGAGGTATAGGATCTATGATAGAATTTGCTGGTGAACCATGTTCAAGTAAAATGCCAATAGGTGTGGGAAAAGGATCTGTGTTATTATCATGAGAAATAAGGTTTTGAGAGGGGTCCAAGTTAGCGTGAGTAGAACTGGGAGTAGCAGGTACAGCAGGCAAGTCATTTTCTAGAGGAAAAAGGGTAGGTTCAATATGTGTGGTAACATCACACAATGATGCAGAATTTGGACTATCATGGGAATGTGTGTGGGGATGGTCTTTGAAAGGAAATTAGTTTTCATAAAAAATAACTGTTGCACCCTAAAATTTGCTCAACCTATTTCACCTGGTTTATGTTTTAATTGCATTATCATTTGCATAGTCACATCATGTACATGGTCCAATCATTTGCATATCATAACATAGCAAGTCATCTAACAGGGGGTCAAGTGCCATCCTTATCTAAAGAAGCACATCAAGGAATTGGTTGAAGCTTTGAGGAGATTTGAGTGTCAACAGGTGGATTTCTCTCCTAACTTGAGGTATATTGAAGATCATCAACATGGAATGATGAATTTGAGGTGTGTATGGATCCCATGGGATGCCTAGTGATAACACGAAATCATATAGATATTTTCATGCATAATTCGACTAAAAGCTAACCGTTTTCGATCCGATTTCGGGTTATTTCCGTGTATTTGTCTGATGTTTTTGCAGGTATTCAACGATCACGTCTAAACAAGGCAATATGAATAAAAGAAGCAATCCCAGATGAAATATGGACGAAAAAGGAGTGAAAACACAATGAAAAGCGCAGCAGACAGTTTTTGCTGATGTGACGACCGTCACAGATGCATGACGACCGTCACACGGGTGACGACCGTCACACCTTGTGACGACCGTCATGCAGGCAAAAACGCCCCACTCAGATTACACGTCAAAAGAGCAGTTCCAATTCCCATTAAATGGTCCACTACTCCCTAAATTATCTGCCTCAAGGTCCATCATCCTCAGAGATAACCGTTGGGATTTCACTTCTATAAAAAGGGAAGCAGGGGACTTCAAAAAGGGAGCTGCATTCATACCACGAAGTGCTGCCAAATTTAATTTCCAGAGCAAATTTACTTTCCAGTTTTTATTTGTATCCATTTCTCCAGTTTTATTTGTATTCCTTTCCTTTATTTCCCTGCCATTTCCTCATTCCCATTTCCGCTCTTCTATAATACCTATTGCACTGTACGATCCATTTGGAACTAAAGATCAGAATCCTACCAACATCTGTGGAGGATCTGCCCAAAGGCCAATTGGCATTATTTACAGGTTTTCATTTTGATCGACTTCTGTTTTAATTATAATGCAATTTATTATTTATTATTATTATTTATGTTTTGTTTTTCCCAATTCCATGTCTAGCTAAACTTAGGTAATCGATATGTAGTAATAATTCGAATGGGATTTGATAACTCTTGTTTGAAAACTTTCTTTTCACAAAAGTAATTTATGGTCTAAGTGTTTAAAATTGATTCACGAAATAAACTTCGTCGCGAAAGCGAGACTTTATTTAAAAGTAGTTTTGCCACGAAAGTGGGAAATTAATTAAGATACGAACCAACAAGCGAAAGTTGCGGTAAGGTCAGATAGTAAACACTAGGCATTTGTTTTAATAACAACGAAAGCACTTTAAAACGAATTAGAACTTAGAGATTTCCAAAAAATAGTTTTAACCCCGAACGGGATACGAAAGTGTACGTTTGGCCCTTAGGATTATGATTAGCGTCAATAACCATTGTGAGACGAGAGTCTTCAAATCTCCATTTTCTGCTTAAATAAATTGTGAAAACTATTTCATACACCAGTCACTTATCAAATCCCTGAAGAACACAATTACTACTATCGATTCAATTAATTAAAATCTAAATAGTAATCTTAGTTCCCTCTTTTAGTGACAATCTTATTCCCTTAAAACATATTCTACCTAGCTAAACATAGTAACTCCCGAGAACACTAGTTTGATTACGAGTCCCTGTGGGATCGATATCTTTTATTACTACGCGATAGACTGTGCACTTGCAGTTAGTTGTATTAGACATAGAAAGTCACGATCAAGTTTTTGGCGCCGTTGTCGGGGACCCGTTTAGTCAATAGTGTAACCTTCTGTTACGCCGTATAGACTAGGTAAACAATTTTCATTTTTTCCTTTACTAGTGTTGTCGGTTGTATGCCAAGTGATCGCCCACAAAGCGATATCTTGGAACCTTCAGTCGCAGAATTAGAGCGCTTCTTACATCTAAGAAGCCGAATCATTGAGTACCAACTCAAACATAACATTCCCGATCCTCTCACTCCCATTCCCAAATCCGAAGAAGAACCGACGATGGCTGAAGGACCTCCGAACAAACCGCTGAAGGCATACGCTACACCATCTCAGATGGAGCCTAGAAGTAGCATTGCTGCCCCAGCTATTACCCGAAATGATTTTGAGTTGAAACCATCATTGTTGTCGGCTGTACAACAAAACCAATTCTCAGGAAACGCAACTGAGGATCCGAACGAACATCTAACGAAGTTTGTACAATACGCAGACACAGTGAAAGCAAATGGAGTAACTCCAGACGCGATAAGACTTCGTCTTTTCCCATTCTCTCTTAGAGACAGAGCGTGGACATGGTTACAATCGTTACCATCCAACTCCGTTACGACGTGGGAGCAATTGAAGAACGTCTTCTTAGCGAGATATTTTCCGCCAAGCAAAACTGCTATGCTTAGAGCTCAAATCAACGGATTTCGACAGAAAGATACTGAATCTCTCTACGAAGCATGGGAACGATTCAAAGATATGATGAGAACATGTCCTCACCACGGTCTAGAAGACTGGGTGACAATCCATACTTTCTATAATGGGCTTCTATACAATACTAGATTGACAATAGACGCTGCCGCGGGCGGTGCACTTATGGATAAGCCATACGATGAAGCCTATCAATTAATAGAAAACATGTCACAAAACCATTGCCAATGGGGAGGTGAACACACTCCAAATGAGAAAACCTCAGCGAAAGGTGGGATGTACGAAATCAGCAGCCTTGAAAAGTTCAATGCTAAAGTAGATGCTCTAGCACAAAAGATCGATAGTCTGACCGTTAACCCCACTGCAACAGTCGCTGCAGTAATTCCAAATTGCGAGTTATGCGGAAGCACCACTCATAATGCACCCGAATGCCCATTGCTAGCCGGAATCCCGCCAGACCAGGTAAATTATGCTCAAGGAAATCCTTACGCAAATACCTACAACCCAGGTTGGCGAAATCATCCAAACTTTTCTTACAAAAGCGAAAATGCATTGCAAATGCCTACTGCTCCGCAAGGATATCAAAAACCAGCTGCTCAGAATGCACCTAGGAAATCAAACCTCGAATTGATGATGCAAAAGTTCATAGCTACTCAAGCTCAGACGAACAAAGAGTTCCTGAATCAAAACATACACACTAGCGAGCAAATTAAACAGTTGACAGGAAAAGTAGACGCTTTAGCCACCCACAACAAAATGTTAGAAACTCAGATATCACAAGTGGCTCAACAGCAAGCATCTGCTGCCGCACCTGCTGGCACATTTCCTGGACAACCCGAACAGAATCCCAAAGGCCAAGCAAATGCTGTGATACTAAGAAGTGGAAAAGAATTGGACGAACGGATCGATCCGAGGACCGAAAACTCAGCCATGCAACAGAAACCAACTGAACAAGCAGAAAAGGAATCTGAGTTAGAGAAGAAGGAGGACAACGAGAAGGAGGATACCGCAAGTGAAAAACCTCAAGCACCTCCAGCGCCATATAAACCACCTATTCCTTATCCGTAAAGACTAATAAACTCTAAAACTTCAGGACAGTTTAAGAAATTTGTAGAGCTCCTTAAACAGTTGAATATTACTATTCCTTTTACAGAAGCGATAACTCAAATGCCGTCATACGCCAAATTTCTCAAAGAGATCCTGTCAAATAAGAGAAAGATCGAGGATAACGAAACAGTTACACTTACTGCAGAGTGTAGCGCTATTATTCAGAACCGCATGCCTCCTAAATTAAAAGACCCAGGTAGTTTCTCCATACCCTGCGTCATAGGAAAGTTCGTAATAGATAAAGCTCTATGCGATTTAGGAGCCAGTATCAGTGTTATGCCCTTATCTATATGCAAAAAGCTGAATATGGGAAACCTCAGGCCAACCAAAATGTCCGTACAATTAGCTGACAGATCAGTAAAATACCCCGTCGGAATACTGGAAAACGTTCCAGTACGCATAGGACAATTCTACATTCCAACCGACTTCATAATCATGGACATCAAGGAGGACACTGTAACCCCAATTATCCTAGGAAGACCATTCCTAGCTACAGCCGGAGCGATTATAGACGTGAAGAAAGGAAGGCTAACATTCGAAGTAGGAGAAGAAAAGATAGAGTTCATTCTCACCAAGTTCTTACAAGCACCAGCAATAGACGATACCTGTTATTTAGTAGATGAAATTGACGAATGCATAAGAGAACTTGAAAATGAAGAGACCACGTATTCAGAAATAATAAAGATTCAAATACCCGACATTTCTGAAGACGACAATTGGCGTAAACCGTATAAAGACGACAGCCTAAGCGAAAGCTTAGCACTGACACCAAATCATATGCCAAGTCCGAAGAACCCATCTTTAGAACTTAAAACTCTACCCAAAAACCTCAGATATGAATTTCTAGACGATGAACTAAAAAGACCAGTGATAGTCAACGCCGACTTAGGACAACCAGAAACCAAAAAGTTATTAGAAGTCCTAAAGAAGTACCCCACTGCGTTAGGCTACAACATAAGCGATTTAAAAGGTATAAGCCCTTCGATCTGTATGCATCGAATTACAATAGAGGAAGACTCTAAAACCTCTCAAGAGCATCAGAGAAGACTAAACCCCATCCTGAGCACTGTAGTCAGAGATGAAGTAAAGAAATTACTAGACGCAGGAATCATCTATCCGATCTCCGGTAGTGAATGGGTTAGCCCAGTTCATGTCGTACCAAAGAAAGGAGGAGTCACAGTAGTTAAAAATGAAAAAGGCGAATCGATAACAAAAAGAGTCGTGACTGGAAGCAGGATGTGTATTGATTATAGGAAGCTTAACAAGGCTACGCGCAAAGATCACTTCTCGTTACCCTTCATAGACCAAATGTTGGAAAGACTAGCCAAACATTCATATTTCTGCTATCTAGATGGCTACTCAGGATTCTTCCAAATTCCCATCCATCCTGATGACCAAGAAAAGACTACATTCACCTGTCCTTACGGTACTTTTGCTTACCGCCGAATGCCGTTCGGACTCTGTAACGCTCCAGCAACCTTCCAAAGATGCATGATGGCAATCTTTGCAGATTTCATAGACGACATTATGGAAGTGTTTATGGACGATTTCTCGGTATGTGGACAAAGCTTCGAAGGATGCTTACAAAACTTAGAAATGGTACTAGAACGTTGCGTAAAAGTAAACCTCGTCCTAAATTGGGAGAAATGCCATTTTATGGTCCGACAAGGAATAGTTCTAGGACATGTCATATCAGATAGAGGGATTGAGGTAGACAAAGCTAAAATAGAGATTATAAAAGATCTCCAACCTCCAAAGTTCGTACGAGAAATACGGAGTTTTCTAGGACATGCCGGTTTCTACAGAAGATTTATAAAAGATTTCTCGAAAATCACAAAACCGTTGACCGGCCTGTTAATGAAAGATGTTGAGTTCGTCTTCGACGACGACTGTTTAAAAGCATTCGAAACACTGAAATCAGCCCTTATCACCGCACCAATCATGCAACCACCAGATTGGAGACTACCGTTTGAAATCATGTGCGACGCGAGTTATTACGCTGTAGGTGCAGTTCTAGGACAAAGGAAGGACAAGAAACTCCATGCTATCTACTATGCCAGTAGAACCTTAGATCCTGCCCAAATGAACTACGCTACCACATAAAAGGAACTTCTAGCAGTTATATTTGTGCTTGACAAATTCCGTTCTTACTTAGTAGGAGCAAAAGTTATAATATACACAGACCACGCTGCCATAAGGTACCTAATAAGCAAAAAGGATGCCAAACCAAGATTATTGAGATGGATCCTGTTACTACAAGAGTTTGACTTAGAAATCAAAGATAAGAAAGGAACCGAGAACGTTGTTGCGGATCACTTATCCCGAATAGAAGGCATCAGACACGAACCAGTACCGATAAATGACGATTTCCCGTACGAACGTCTGATAGCCAAATTAGAAAGTGACACACCCAATGCAATCTCGGAAGATCCAGAATTCGAAAAAGCCGTAGAAGCCGTCTATGCCTAAGTCACATTACCTTGGTATGCTGACATCGTTAATTACCTCGCTGCGGGCGTGCTTCCACCAGATCTTACTTATCAGCAAAAGAAGAAATTCTTCCACGATCTGAAACACTATTATTGGGACGAACCTCTACTCTTCAAGAGAGGGGCCAACAACATATATCGTCGCTGTGTCCCAGAGGAAGAAATAGAAAATATTATTTCCCAATGCCACTCAGCACCATATGGTGGTCATGCTAGTACGTCCAAGACGTGCGCTAAGATTCTCCAAGCCGGTCTATTCTGGCCTAATCTCTGGAAAGACGTTCACATTGCTGTGCAAAAATGCGATAGATGCCAACGAACTGGCAACATCTCACGACGCGATGAAATGCCTCAGAAAGGAATCTTAGAGGTAGAAATCTTCGACGTTTGGGGAATAGATTTCATGGGACCTTTCCCTCCTTCTTTTGGTAATAACTACATACTCGTCGTTGTCGATTACGTGTCTAAATGGATAGAAGCCATAGTTGCTCCAACAAACGATGCACGAGTAGTAATCAAACTCTTCAAGAACACAATCTTTCCTAGATTCGGTGTACCCAGACTCGTCATTAGTGACGGAGGATCTCACTTCATATCACGAATATTCGATAAACTTCTTTCTAGATATGGAGTCAGGCACCGAGTAGCTACACCTTATCATCCGCAAACTAGCGGACAAGTAGAGGTCTCAAACAGAGAAATAAAACAGATCTTGGAAAAGATTGTCGCTACCTCGAGAAAAGATTGGTCATAAAAGCTACAAGAAGCTTTATGGGCTTATAGGACCGCATTTAAGACACCGATAGGTACTACCCCCTATAAATTAGTTTACGGTAAATCCTGCCATCTCCCTGTAGAGTTAGAGCATAAGGCCTTCTGGGCCATTAAGACACTCAACTTCAACTACACCGAGGCAGGAGAAAAGCGAATCTTGAACTTACACGAGTTAGAAGAACTTCGATTAGACGCTTACGAAAATGCCCGTATCTACAAAGAACGAACTAAAAAGTGGCATGATAAACATTCAATCAGGAAACAATTCAGTGTGGGAGACATCGTATTGCTCTTCAATTCACGATTAAAACTCTTCCCAGGAAAACTAAAATCTAGGTGGTCTGGACCCTATGAAGTGACTAAAGTACTTCAGAGTGGAGCTGTTGAAATTACCGATAAGACGAATGCACCGTTTATCGTAAACGGGCAACGTCTAAAACATTACAATAAGAATGACAACAGTCCTCAAGTCAGCAATATAACATTGCTTGAGCTTCCGGCTCAAACACCAGAATAGCTTCTCACCAAGCTATCGTCAGGCTTTAGACGTTAAAAACAGCGCTTATTGGGAGGCAACCCAAATTTCCCTCGTCATTGCATTTCATTTTTCCTTAAAATTCTACTTTGAAAAATTCAACAAAAATCCTAAAATTACTACTACTTTCTACTTTCGTTCATTTTTGTACTTTTATTCTTATTTTATTTTTTCTCTTTTGCCTTTTTGTTTCTACCACTTTTCGTTTCTAAAAATCCTGACTTCAATTTCTCGTTTTAAACTTTTCAGGATTTTTAAAGCCTTCAAAACATCTCTTCTGTTTTCTCCAAATTACCTGCGAATATGGCCGAGTACGATTTCACAAAGGTTCACTTCCGAGGACTCGCTCAAAAGGCAAGATTTGCAGCACTGACCGAAAGAGAATTCGCCTTAACGCTGTATTATGATAAGGCTACTATGGATAAACTAGGAATCACGGATAGCATTCAATACCTGTTCAATCAACTGGGTTGGGAGAACACTGCTCTGAAAACACGTTTCGCTACCTACAAGGATCTTACCTATGAATTCCTTAGCTCCTTCAGATATACACCCAACTATAGTTTTGGATCCAGCACAGAGTTGATTACTTTCCGATTGTTTGGAATGAACCAAACCCACAGCAGGATGTCACTAGCTAACCTCCTAGGATTCCCTAGCGGACCGCATGTGTTCATCAGTGCAGAAGATGACGATATTGATTTGCAACTCGATCACTTCTGGGGTAGAATCACAGGCGACTATCACCCTGAACCAGACAAAATGTACAATGATGACATTCATAACCCCGCCTTCAGATACTTCCATAAGATACTAGCTCACACCTTGTTTGGAAAAGAAGAAAATATTACCACAGTGTCTAAGGAAGAGTTATTCATCATGTTTTGTGCTTCTCAGGGACGGACAGTAAACGCAGTGCCTTTCATGATGAGATCCTTCAAACACCTCACGCTGGAACCTCAGACACCTATTCTTATAGGAGGACTAGTAACAATGATTGCCCACGAGCTTGGCCTTAGATTCCATCTAAATGCCAGCACTCATTTTGGTACCATCAGACCCATGAACATACAATTCTGCTTTAACAGGCGCATCTTAGGAACTATGGGACCTGGACCGTACGAGTACCTTATTAACGAAAAACCAGTACAGCTATTCACACTGCCTGATCATCTGATGACAAGCATCCACAACAAGGATAACTGGCTCTACGAATTGGATGAGCCTATGGGACCTCCTTCACCACAGTCAACACCCCAGGACTATATGTATGACAGTGACCACATCTCTGAGGCACACGACTACATGTACTATGAGGACGCCGCCTCTTAAACTGAAGTAGACCCTATGACTCCTCCACACTACAATACTTATCCTGAGCCTATCCCTGAGGAGACCACCGACAAAATGGATACCGTGTTACTCAGATTGGACGACGTTGATAAAGCTCTGACTAATGTAAAAGCTGATATCGCAGGCATGCACAGTGACCTGGTAGGCTTCATGGATCTAGTCTGCGACCAACTCGACTACTATTCACAGAAATTCGATGAGTTGAAGGCACGAAAAGATTAGTCATTAGCTCGTAGCAGTAGTTTCAGTTTAGTCTAGTCTAGTCTAGTTTCATTTCATCATTTGGATTTTTCGCATTGTTCGTTTCATTATGTACTACATACAATTGTTTCCATTTTATGTTATTTCAATTCTAGTTTTTATTCAATTATTCTGTTTTCGCATTATTTGTTGTTTGTTGGCTGTTATATTACGTCACCGTATCAATACTAAGCTTTAAAATCACCACGAGTACGCCCTCAGAGCAAAATTCTGCGTTCTGCAGATTTTGCTGTTGTGACGACCGTCATAGTCCCATGACGAGCGTCACGCGGGTGACGACTGTCACACCTTTGTGACGACCGTCACGCAGCCCAAAACTGCTATCTGATAAAACAGGGTTTGTGTTGCCCTCCACTCCCCCCATTATCACTTTCAAACTTCCAAAATTCATACCCCACTACGATTTTCGTCCTCCCCTCATTGAATTATAAACCTCAACTCCAAATTCAACCTCCAAACCACCGTTCTGTCATTTTTCCCTCTCCGCCGAAAAACCCCAAAACCTCCGAAACCTCTCCATCTTCAACAATGGCCGGAAACGCAGATGTCAGCAACATTTCCTTCCCTGAAGGCGAGCTAGGCGACAGACAACGAGCACAGCACATTGCATTTCATCAGAGGACACTCCAGCCAACTCACTACCCGCATCTTCCATCGCTTACGGAGCTCGGACTCCTTGAAGGTGTAACTTGGATGCTTCAACGAGCGGGCATCTGGAACCTCTGCTCCAACCCCCAGCCGACCTACGAACAACTCACTCTTGAGTTCTTGAGTTCGTTCTCGTACATCACCAGCAGCAGCGAACTCAACCAGCACACAGGTGCCGCTTGTTTCCGAATGTTTGGAGTCAACTACCAGGTGAATCAGAATCAGATCGCCAGCATCCTACAACTACCCCGCGGCGACAACGCTCATCGCCGTATCACTGATCAGTTCCAGCACGAAGCCTTCGCGCTGTGGTATCAGTTGACCGGCCTAAATGCCGATGGTTGGGACTCCCTACACGCCACTCACATCCATAACCCCGCCATCAGGTACTTTCACAGGGCGTTGAGCAACACTATCTTCGCCAGAGACAGCAACCACAAAGTGAACTCCAAGGAGCTCTTCTTTCTGCATTGCGTCTTCAACAATGAACCCGTCAACGCTGCCCCGTTTCTGCTGGCCCACATTCAGGCCAACTGCAACCGTGGCTCGAAGCCATTCTACTTTGGCGGGATTGTCACGGCTATTGCACTTGGGCTGAACCTTGGCGACCGCCTTCAGCACCTCCATTCCATCCCCTCGGTGTTCCTTGACACCGACCACTGCAGGGCCTCCCATCTCATCCGCTCCCGAGCTGACGGGAAATACCATCCGGTTGTGCGTGGCAAGACCGTCAGAAGCATCATCCTTCCGTCCCGCACCCGCATCCATCCAGAGGACCGTACCAACTGGTTTTTCGACCTCACTGCCCCTCCTGCTGCCGCTGTTCCTACTTAGGATCCCACTCATGATTCCGACGATGAAATCCAAGCTGAGTTGGACAGGTCCGAGCAGCCAGAGGCA
Source organism: Lathyrus sativus (assembly GCA_963859935.3). Lineage (NCBI taxonomy): Eukaryota > Viridiplantae > Streptophyta > Magnoliopsida > Fabales > Fabaceae > Lathyrus > Lathyrus sativus. The sequence continues at coordinate 528,992,280 of OZ012740.1, forward strand.
TTGCAGCCTCCTCCTCCAGTAGGTACATCTTCTCGCCGCCGCCGTCACCATCCCGTGCCCGACTACACCGAAGAGGACCTTCGTCGCTCCCTAGACCAGCAGGCACAAATACTCACGATGCTGCAGCAGCAGAACCAGCGAGCTGACCAGTTCGAAGCTTGGCACCGGACTCAAATGCAACAACTTCACACCGGCCAAGCTACGATTACTGAGAGTCTAGCGAATCTGACCCTGCAGGTCGAAGGACTCTGAGACACGGTCTACCACACCGGAGCCATGAGCTATGAGGACAGAGTAGCCCTTGCTAGAGCCAGAGGACGCCAGCGTGGACGTGACAGACCCCGGGACTAGATTTTCATTTTCATTTTTTTTCCTTCATTGTTTACTATATTTCAGTATTTTGTATTTTCATTTTCAGTTGTATCTCCCTCTCGCATGCTTCAAGAATCAGTGAGGACACTGATCGAGATAGTGTGGGAGCGGAGCCTTATTTCCACTGTATTCTGAACTTCCCTTATTTCCTGTATTTCCATTTCACTGCACTTTTGAATTTTAGTAATTTCTATTTTTACACTTTCTATTTCTAGCAAATAAAGCTCGTCTATATATTTTTCACGTTACGCAAACGATCCCCACATTATTCAACGTAAACAAAAACTTTCATTTGTTCCTCAAAAGCAAAAGCATCACGAGAATGCACCTGAATTCAAACCGAGTTTTGAAACTCCGAGGAAGCGACAGTTCTAACAAAACCAGTATCGTCCAGACACCTTAGATCTCTAGTTTATGCGAGTCGGTTGCACCACCTACGTGTACCAAAGTCTCAAGTGTCTACGCAAACTCAACCCCAAGTAGTTTATACTAGCAGTCAGCACCATCCTAAAAACACTTCTAAGCGAGCGACCGATGCAAATAAGTGTATGATCTCCAAAAAGATGAAAAATCATGAAAAGAGAGCTAAAAAGCCCAAGAATATAAGATACGTTTCCTTCTAAGTTAGGTGCTCCTCACCCGAGCATTTAGCCCAACGGCAAAAAAAAAAAAAAAAAACTCATTGAAAAATCAATGACACCAAATTATGATCAATGAAGAAGATCAAAAACAAAAACGAGATCATATTCACTAACAGGTCGACTTGCCATGAAAGTGTGCGGACAACGGGCTTAATGTGATTGCGCTAGAACAAACAGGGTGAACTTGCCACGAGAACCTTGACACCAAGATACGGTAGCATGACTAAGACCGATTTGCATAAAAAGGAGACCTCCGGAGACTCGTAGTCCAGTGTCGTCATGATACTCGTCTTGTTCCTACCAAGAATCCCGGTTTTTCCAATCTCTGCGAACGAAGAAGCAGCCTCGTGCTTGCCGACTTTTCCACGTTTTACTTGAGGACAAGCAAAGATTCAAGCTTAGGGGAGTTTGATAACACGAAATCATATAGATATTTTCATGCATAATTCGACTAAAAGCTAACCATTTTCGATCCGATTTCGGGTTATTTCCGTATATTTGTCTGATGTTTTTGCAGGTATTCAACGATCACGTCTAAACAAGGCAACATGAAGAAAAGAAGCAATCCCAGATGAAATATGGACGAAAAAGGAGTGAAAACACAATGAAAAGCGCAGCAGACAGTTTTTGCTGATGTGACGACCGTCACAGATGCATGACGACCGTCACACGGGTGACGACCGTCACACCTTGTGACGACCGTCATGCAGGCAAAAACGCCCCACTCAGATTACACGTCAAAAGAGCAGTTCCAATTCCCATTAAATGGTCCACTACTCCCTAAATTATCTGCCTCAAGGTCCATCATCCTCAGAGATAACCGTTGGGATTTCACTTCTATAAAAAGGGAAGCAGGGGACTTCAAAAAGGGAGCTGCATTCATACCACGAAGTGCTGCCAAATTTAATTTCCAGATCAAATTTACTTTCCAGTTTTTATTTGTATCCATTTCTCTAGTTTTATTTGTATTCCTTTCCTTTATTTCCCTGCCATTTCCTCATTCCCATTTCCGCTCTTCTGTAATACCTATTGCACTGTACGATCCATTTGGAACTAAAGATCAGAATCCTACCAACATCTGTGGAGGATCTGCCCAAAGGCCAATTGGCATTATTTACAGGTTTTCATTTTGATCGACTTCTGTTTTAATTATAATGCAATTTATTATTTATTATTATTATTTATGTTTTGTTTTTCCCAATTCCATGTCTAGCTAAACTTAGGTAATCGATATGTAGTAATAATTCGAATGCGATTTGATAACTCTTGTTTGAAAACTTTCTTTTCACAAAAGTAATTTATGGTCTAAGTGTTTAAAATTGATTCACGAAATAAACTTCGTCGCGAAAGCGAGACTTTATTTAAAAGTAGTTTTGCCACGAAAGTGGGAAATTAATTAAGATACGAACCAACAAGCGAAAGTTGCGGTAAGGTCAGATAGTAAACACTAGGCATTTGTTTTAATAACAACGAAAGCACTTTAAAACGAATTAGAACTTAGAGATTTCCAAAAAATAGTTTTAACCCCGAACGGGATACGAAAGTGTACGTTTGGCCCTTAGGATTATGATTAGCGTCAATAACCATTGTGAGACGAGAGTCTTCAAATCTCCATTTTCTGCTTAAATAAATTGTGAAAACTATTTCATACACCATTCACTTATCAAATCCCTGAAGAACACAATTACTACTATCGATTCAATTAATTAAAATCTAAATAGTAATCTTAGTTCCCTCTTTTAGTGACAATCTTATTCCCTTAAAACATATTCTACCTAGCTAAACATAGTAACTCCCGAGAACACTAGTTTGATTACGAGTCCCTGTGGGATCGATATCTTTTATTACTACGCGATAGACTGTGCACTTGCAGTTAGTTGTATTAGACATAGAAAGTCGCGATCACCTAGAGAGCCCTATTGAAGCTTAGACAAGTCATGGTATCAAGTTCAAGAGCCATGGTTGAGGTGTGTGCAAGTAGGGTTTCATCTGGGTATCCCTAGGTCAAGGAGAGCAAAGAAAGAGCATCAAGACCTAGCTCTAGGTCATGGAAGTCATGGATTGATATGTTAAAGCATGTGTATGGATGAGTCAAGACCAAGTTCAAGAGAATCAAGAGAGGTTGGAGGTGTTTGAGACAGGGTTCCTAGGGTAAAATCCCCTGTATAGCATTGGACTTCCAAGCCACATAAGTCAACATACAAGTTTCAAATGGATTCTTGGCCAACATGAAACTTGTAGATATTATCAATAGCTTTAATTTGAGTACTAGAAGTCTTCAAAAAGATTTGTAGAACTCAAGTTATGGTTCTTGCAAGTTATGGGTCACCAGAGGACACTGGAATTTATCTGTGAAAGTCACTTGACTTCCAAGCAAATTTTACCCATCAAGGAGTTTTCAAATGGATTCTTGGAAAACATAATAATTGTAGGGCTTTATCGTACCTTTAAGTTGATTATTAGAAGTCCTCAAGAAGATTTGTGGAACTCAAGTTATGATCTTGGCAATCCAGGGGTATTTTGGGAAAGTTGAATTATAGGTCATTTCTCAACATAGGTCAAAATCTCTATCTTCTACTCCTCAAATGAAAAAATGTTCAACATGAGATGTGCTTAAAATGATGTTTTTAGGTCAGATAAGAAGTCATGGGTGATTGAAATGGCTTGCTTCACAAAATGATCCAAAATGGCCTAAGAAGAAGGTTTTTTCAAATGATTCAAAGGAGGGAAATTGGGATTTTTGAGATATGAGGCATACACATGGCATATGGGTAGTCATTTTGAATGGAAATTGGATTTCAAACACATTGGCAATGTCACAATTTTTAGATGAGCCATTTTTTTATGAGTTGCTTTGGAAAATGTTTTCTTACATCATAAGTAACATATGCAAAACTATTCTTTAGATCATAACCAAGGCCTTAACCCTTACCAATCCATTCAATATGTCATTAGAGGAGAATTTGGATCAAAATCAGGTGTTGAAGCAAGCTGAATTATGACTGTCATGGATGAACTTATCATGGTAATTTCAAGTGCATGAGAATTTCAATATCTCACATAGATCATTCCAGGGCATTCTAGATGATTCCTACATGTTCTATATAAGGGTTATAACTGATTCAGTTAGTTGGTTGGTGAAGATTGAGAGATATTTGAGAGATAGAACTTTGAGTTTTCACTTTGCAAATCCAAATCGGTTACACGAATTTGAGCCCTTTCAATCCAAACTTTTGCACTCAGTGTCTTTATCTTGAGTTGTTGAGTGAATTCAGAGGGATTTCTGGTCAAGATTGTTGAAGAATCAAGAGATTGCAACTTGAGTTTGAAGCTTGCAACTCAAAATCGAATTTGAGAATTCAGAGAGATTCAACACAAATTGATGCATACAGAAGCTTGATAATCACTCATTGAAGGAATCTGGAAGATCTTGAAGCATAATTCGAAGCTTTCCATCTTCTGTTCATCCAAATTTCACAGGTTGGTAAACTTCATCTTGTAGTATAATGTAGAAAGAATTGCTAGGTTTTAGGTGTTTAGATGCAATGTAGATGAGGGCTAGGTGGTTTCTGGTAAAGAAATTCAAGGTTTAGAGAGAAAATTAGGTTGAGCCAATTTTCTGTTGAGGATCATTTCTTGCAGTTCTTGATGATTTAAGCTTAGTGGAATGGTAGAAATTGCTCAGTGTTATGTGGTGATGATGTTAGGCACTTCAATTTTAGGATTGGTGATGTTTGATTTTTGAGCATCCTCTGAGAATTTCTTCGTAATTTAAGATAGAAGGTGATTCAGTGAGAATGAATAGCATGGTTGGATTCCTGGTGAAAAATAGAATTGATTGATGTATTCAGGTTTGAGTTTGGGTGAGGATTAAAGGAATTGATGATTGGGGACGACGGTGGCGCCACCTCCGGCCACCGTCTGTTGATGTTTCCCTCCTAGAGTTTGAATTGGAGAAGAAAGGTCCATAGCCCTAGGATGAAAGGAAGACCTTTGACTCAATCTTGATCCAACGGCCATGAGCGAGTTTTGCTTTGTGAAGGAGTCTGAGAAGAGAGTGATACGCAGCGTTTCATTAAACGCTGGCTTTGGGCTTAAGTAATTTTGTGCTATCCACACCCCACTTTGGAAGCCCAATGGGATTAACAAAGGAATTGATTGCTATTCACCACGAGGTTTTTTCATTTTTCATTTGATTTTCCATATTGTTTTCTGAGTTGTTTTGGGCTTAGCACGCGCTTGATAAGCGCACCCCCCTCCTGAGCCCAACTTCATTTTGAACTGCATATTATTGCTATTCACCACGCCAGTTTGCTATTTTTAGTTGATTTTCTTTTATTTTCATGTTTTACCTAGGGTTAGAAATTAATTCATAACAATTTGAAAAATAATCATTTTAGGATGAGATTTTTTTTTCTAGTTCCCTTAGGACCTCTAGAAAGTTATGAAACTAAAAAAATATTAATTTCATGCACTTTATATTTTTTGGTATATTTTACAATTGTATTGCTTTTATTTTACATTTGTTTGATACCTCATTTTTCTGAATTTAGTATGAGAGATTGGTGCATGATTTTTGATTTATTCTTGTGAGGTTGATTAGATTAGGTAAGCATGTAACCTTAGGAATTTTTTCATATTTTTGTGACTAAAACTTAGGTTAGTTTGAGAGGTGGATAGGAGAGGTATTAGAATTAGGGTTTCACAACACTTAGGTGTAGTTTAGGGCTTGGTTTGGGGACCTAGGGTTTGATTTAGGCCTTGGGGTTTATGTGGGGTATAGGGTATATAGTTAGGTTCCCTTAGAAATTAATCTAGGATTTTATAATGAATTTTACTATTTTATTTGATTTTTGCAATTTGAGTGGTGATTGTGTGTTTTCCCTCTTGGGCATTTTGCTTGTTTGTTTGGTTTGGGTTATTTCAATTGGGCTTGGGGCTTGGGCTTTTCTTGTTGGGGCTTATGAAGACCTTGAAGATGATTGGAGACAAAGGATGGAGCTTGGAGCATGAAGATTCTTCTCCTTGAAGATTGCTTTTGAAGACTTAGGAGACAGGAAATGTAGGAAGAGCTCTAGATTAGACTGATTTCTTCTTGCAAACATAGAAAGCATCTTGTGCTTCTATTCCTCCCTATGACAAAAAGTCCTTTTAGGGTATTCACATCCCTCCTTTGGAGGGATAAGTGACATACTTTAGAAGTAGAACTTTGAGGGAACCTTTCCCCTACAATGCTAAGTGCTTATAGGCTTCCTTTGGTTGTCAATAAGCTGTTTAGCATTTCAACTTAATCTGATAATTAATTCTCTTCTGGAGTGGTGGCATTGAAGATGGGAACCTATTGAAGATGAAGTTCATTGAAGATTTGTGAAGTTGAAGCTTGTGCCTGTCAAAGCTGGTTGCCTGTTGGAGTTAGGGTTCTGCTGCTTTTTGAAGCTGTTTACTTGTTGGGGTTCAGTGCTTGCTAAAGCTTGGAGATTTTTGGAGGCAGGAGCTTATCTAAAGCTTGGGGATCATTGAAGAGTGAAGATGGGGTCTTGCTTGAAGTTGTTGTTGTCTTTCCCACTTGCTGTTAATCAACTGTAACTGTCAGAGCTGCTGCTCTTTGAGCTGCTTACTATAGGAGCTGGTGTTGCTGTCAGAGCTGGTGTTGGGTTTTATTTCTTTTTGTTGTATTATTTGTTGGCTGGTACAGCTTGCCCCCTTAGGCTTGAAGTGAATACTGTTTCACTTTGCCTGTTGTTTTCCCAGGTTCGAGGGTGAGTGGGACTCTCTTGCCTCGCTTGTACTGCTGCATCTCATGCATTTTTACTGTTTACTGTATATATCTGCTTCTTTTCCGTTTATCCCCTAGGATCTCTGATTTCCTCTGTGCAGGAGGGAATTACGACAGACATTAGGTTCTTATCCATGCATGACAACATTAGTTTAGTTTTATTCCCCTTTCAACCCTAGGTTTTTAGAGCTTCTTTCTCTTCTTATCTCAAAACAACTCAAAAATACAGTAATAAGGTTAATCGATATCGTACGTTACGAGCCTTAAGCTATTTGAGAAAGGGTTGTTGGAGAGCTTCTTTCCAGTAGTCTAGCTGCTTAGTGTGGTACCCTTTGGGTGACACACGACGTAGTCACTCTCAGGTCATAGTCTCTAGTGCGACAGAGATTGCAAACATCATAAAAAACAGTTCTTGCATAAAAGACTGAAAACAAACTTCAAATGTTATTTTTTGTCCTCTTGGACTCGTAATCAGAAGAAAACCTCTTTTCAGAAAGATAAAAAACAGTCAGACAGACTTGTGTCGTACGTGGCCCGAACTACATTTGCTCTGATCTTTCATGCTGTATGAAAGTACGTACGCATATGATGTCGTGTCCTAGCGAGCAACCTTTCCTCCTTTCCCGTAGGTAGGCGAACTACGTTGACTCTGATTTCTCGTTCCAGACGGGAATACGTAGGCATAAAGTGCGATACTTTTCCGAGTCATTTTATTTTCTTTTAACCCTTAACCCTTTAGAGTAGATAGAATAACAATCCGTACTAGAAAACAAGCGTGGATCCCGTCGAGTACGACGGACGTGAGGGGTGCTAATACCTTCCCCTTGCATAACCGACTCCCGAATCCAGGATTTGGTTGCGACGACCATTCCTTTCCCGTTTTGCGTTAGGTTTACTCTGAGCGTTTCCTTTCCCTCCTGTGGGATAAATAACGCACGGTGGCGACTCTTCTGTCATAGCCGGCGCCGATTTTTGCAGTAGCGACAACTGGTGACTCTGCTGGGGACTCCAACGGTTCCCTACGCGAGTCAGTCCTAGCGCTTGTTTTCCCGTCGTGGGTTTTGTATGGATTTACTTTTCCGTATTTACTTTCAGCATTATATTATTGTTGTTATGCTGGGTAGGGGGTCAGATTGAGAGATAAGCCGGACCTGGGCTTGAGTGCACCTAGAATTAGTTGTGGAAAGTAGTGGGCGCGTGCATGCTTTGCATGTACTAGTGTCCCGCAAAATTCACGCTCAGACGAGGTTCTTCTGGTTGACTTCTTTTTCAACCCTTTGGGTTGAGGGGGTTGTTGGTTAGTTGAATTGTCGACTCTGGGGACCGATCAATTGGAAGTTGGCTAAGTGAGGCCTCTTCAGGACATGATGATGCCACACCTTCTGGGTATCGTATCATCAGTCTTGAAAGTCTGTGACGCCAACGACCGCATAGGATGCCGTACCTTGTGTCAGTTGATAGGACACCTACCTGTGAGAGGGATTGGGGCATGCAGGAAACTTGACCTCCAGACTACCCGGTCTTCTTAACAGTGGATCAGTATGTGCGGTTGCTTGAGGTTCTTCACCAGAGCAGTGTTAAAGGTCTGTCGAGACTAGGTTGGAGCATTGTCTTGAGCCTGTTGAGGCAAAGTGGAGCATTGTTATGGGTCTATTGAGACCAGGTTTGAGCAGTATTGTTGGACTGTTGAGACAAATATTGTGGATGGATCTCTTCAGCAATATATCACTTGGTCCCTGTTGCATGTTGCATATTGCATTGTTGCATACTCATTTTGCATATCATTAACGTGTGTCTGTGCCGCAGGTGCATTTTCATATCTCTGATTCTAGTTGCCCGGATTTCTGTCTGCTGATATTATGGATACCCTAAAGAAGACTGTGGCGTACAAGTTGCCTACTCCAGATGTTTCTTCTTTGCTTGGTTTGATATCTCTGGCTGATGATAATGTGAAGAGAAGCTTCAGGAAGAGCTATGGGAAATTACTTAGATTGGTTTATAAACCATCCATGTACGAGCGTAACGGATTGTACGCGCTAATGCAGTTCTATGATCCCCCGCTGAGGTGTTTTACTTTCCCTGACTTCATTCTGGCTCAGACCATGGAGGAATATGCTGAGATCTTAGAGTTGACCATTCAGAACAGGGTACCTTTCATTCATATGGATGCTGAGCCCAAACTGGAGGATTTGGCTGTTGCCTTGCATTTAGACTCCTCAGAGTTGCTGTTAACCTTGTGGAATGGAGTGTCTGGTTTTTCTCTCAAGTTCTTGGTTGGGAAAGCACAAGAGTATGCCAAGAGTGGATGTTGGACTGTGTTTAATGATATTCTTGCTCTGTGTATCTATGGCATTACACTGTTCCCGAACCTGCCTGACTTCGTTGATCTGGATGCGTTCTATATATTTGCTTCCGGCAATCCTGTGCCTACTTTGATTGGAGATTTCTATCACTCGCTGCATTATAAGAACGAGAACAGGAGGGGAAAGAACGTCTCTTGTTGTGGGCCTTTGTTGTATACGTGGTTTGAGAGTCATCTGCCCAAGAAGGGTATCTTCGCTGAGTCTGCAGATACGGTGGATTGGTCTGAGCATCTGATGGGACTTTCATCAGAAGACGTTGTCTGGTTTAATAAAGATTTACTGGGATCTGTGATCATCTACAGCTGCGCCGGATATCCTAACGTTCCTCTGATTGGGAGGAAAGGGTGTATTAACTACAATCCTTCATTGTTGATCAGGCAATTCGGGTATGCTTTGAAAAGCCCACTAAAAGAGGAGGAAGTGCAGGAATCTCTGTACTTCACAGGCGATTTGAAGGGAGAACTATTGTCCAATCTTCGACATGCTTGGAGAAATATCAATAGAAGGGGTAATCCATTGTTGGGTAAGAATGATTGTCAGGCCTATCCCCCGTACAAAGTCTGGATCCAAGATAGAGCAAAGCAGGTGCGGATGCCGTTTCCTGCAGTATTACCTCCCGCTCCCCTCGTGGTTGAGGAGCCAACTATTGTGCCTATTGAGAGGTATGAACAGGTTGTGAAGGAGAAAGAAGGGCTAATGAAATCCAACGAGAAGTTGGAGGAAGAGTTAGTGCAACTCAGGAGTGAAAGGAATGAGTTCGTACATTCCTTCGAGCAGCAAACGAAGGTGGTGAATCAACTAGGCACGAAACTGACTGAGCAACGAAAGAAGCGTGAACGTTTGGGGATAGATTTCAAGAGCTATCATGATATGCTGGAGTCTAAGAAGAAAGCACTTGATATATCCTACCGGGAGATCTCCGCATTCAACAAAACCTGGAATGCCACGCTGACCGGCAATAAGGAAAGAGAAGACAAACTGAAGCTGCAGATCTCTGAGCTGGAAGGTCAGTTGAAAGCTAGCCAGAAGAGGTTGGAAGAAGAGGTTACGCGGAGGTATGATGTCCAGAATGCCTTAAACAAAGTTATCAAGCGCAAGAAAGAGTCTGCGTCCCAGAAACGGAAGCTAGAAGATTGCTTTGGAGAAGGCGTTTGGGAGGAATCTATTGGTGATCTCCAGCGTGTTATCAGGCAAAGAGACTCGCTCGTCGAAGGGTTGCTTTCTCAGCCGAATCATCCCATGACTAGGAGATTATTAGAGGAGTACCAGGCATATGGTCGCACTTGATTATCTCATGTATTGATGTGTATGATTTATTTGCATTGTGCTGGCCATCACCAGGATTGTTGGTTGAGGTCATGCCTTCCTATTGTACACTCCATGATATTGTATCCCTGACTTGATGGGCTTTTCCGCAATATATGAGATGTTTTCTATGATTGGATTTCGAGCTTCTTATTGCTATCACTGTCACTGCACTGGCACTTTGGCACTAGAATCAGGGGTTGATCTCCCTAGCGCACAGACACATATTGCATCTGCATATTCATTTTTGCATCGCCAGTTGTTGCACCCTAAAATTTGACCAACCGGGTCTCGTATCGGGCTCGACGTTTCGACGCATAATCGCATTCGCATCTGCATATTGCATACATTGCATCTTTCATTTGTTTTGATTTTATCAGGGATCACAGCTCTCGTCTCGTGTTTTAGGTGTCTTTTATCAGTTCAGATAGGTAGAATTGTGTTTTTGGGATATTTCGGTGCCCGTTTATGTTTACCGACTATTTTGGTGCGCTCTCGCGGTGTTATGGGTCGTTCGGTGCTTATTTTGATCCTCTGGGAATTATTGTGATTTTTCTGGATTTTATTGGCTATTTTTAGGATTTAAATAGATTTTAAATAGTTTTAATAGATTTAAATCATTTTGTAGCTTTTAAATCATTTTTAGAATATTAATAGGATTTTTTAATAGTTTTAATTCTTTTTAAATAGATTTTAATCATTTTAGGATTTAATAGATTTTAGATAAATAATATAGATTTTTAGAAATAAATAGATTTTTCTTTTATTTTCTTTTATAGAATTTAAATAGATAATATAGTCTTTTTTTTTTAGAGTTTAATATAGTTTTATTAGGGATTTAAGAAATTTAATCAATTTTAGATATTATAGAAATTTATTAGATTTTTCTTAGTGGAATTTTTAGAGCATTAGGAGTTAATTAGTTTAATGGAGATTTAGTTAGGATTAATTAGTGGTAAGCATTTTCATTAATTTTTAATCCATTTCCCTAATTTTGTTTCACTTAATTATGCAGCTTTTTGTGAGTTTTTTTTCAGTCATTTTCGTGTGGGCTTCAGTCTAATTCGCAGGCCCAAATTCAACATCAATCCAATTTGTCCAGCAATTGTCCAGAATTGTCCAGCAGTTTATGGAAATTTCCAGCACATTCTAGAAGGTGCCAGAACTTCTCAGTCTTATAAATACCAGCACGCCACGTGTTGTGCAAAGGCGGGCCCCACGTTTTTCTTCACATCCACGCCACCTCACAGCTTCCTTCTCTCTCACCCTGCCACGCCAGGCCACACGTGGTCACCATGCAGCAGGTGACCCCACTATCACACCACGTGGCATCACCATAGCACCTCACCGGAAATCTTCACCGACCGGCCTGCATGGCCGGCGGCCACCGCCCACTTCACCGGAAAACCCTCAAACCCAGAAAAATCCCCAGATCTCAACAACATTCATCGTCCTCCTCTCATCACCACCGTGAATCTCCCCAGAAACACCAGAAAAACCCAGAAAAAACCCCAAATCTCCAGATCTCCGGTCCATATTCATCATCATCAACGAACTTCAGATCAACAATCATCAACCATCAACAGGAACCTTCATCAACGGTTTCCCAGAAGTTCATCATCCATCAACACCTTCAGGAAAAATCCCCAGAATCCTCATAGATTCACCTTCAACCGTTCAACAAACTTCAGACATCCAACTATCAGTCTTCGTCCTCGTCGTTTCTTCCCTGATCATTCTTCATCCACTTCTGTTCAATAATCACACTCTCCAGATTGTTTCCAGATTCAACAACGCATGCATCGTTCAGATCATCATCTCCAGAAGAACGTCAGCAAGAACGCCGTCTTCAAGCCATTTCCAGACATCGCCTTCAATCACCACAAACAAAGAATCACCAAACTTCATCAGATCTAGGTCTAAGATCTTCATCAAACACGAACGAGATCCACAGTTCTTCACGATCCATCAGCGTTCATAGAACTTCAACCGTTTTTTCGGACGTCTTCAATTCGTTTGTCAAGAACACTCAAGAATCTTCAACCGTCTTTCCAGGAGTTCGTACAAATGCATCAACCTTCAAGGTCTTCATCAAAGATCCATCGGTGTTCGTCAAGATCTTCAACTCAGGTCCAGATCACATTAACCTTCATCTGTGTTCTTGGTAGATTTCTCAACACCATAACTCCTTTTGTCCAGATCTTCGATCCGAGTTCATCATGTTCATGCTCGTTTTCCAGCAACGTTAAGATTCGCTAATCTTCAACAATATTGGTGAGGTTCTTTGTGTGAAGAAAGTTGAGAGGAGACGGAAACGAATTTCAGCCGGTGAGGGGTGGAGTTGAGTCCGACGGCGGTGCAAGCTGAAAGAGAGAAAGAATTAGGGTTTCTTTGGTGCTGAGAAGGAAGATGGACCGCGTGAGGCTGGATCCAGGCCCAATTCCACTTTTTTTTGACGCGCACACCCTCTGATTTTTTTGGAAGGATTCTGGGCTGAAGCCCAAGTTTTGCTGGCAACGCCCCCAGTTCACTCAGCATACCCCCCTCCCAGTTTTTTTGTTTGGTTTGCTGGGCTGGGCCCATTCAGTTTTCTTTATTTTCTTCCAAACACCCCTGTAACAGCAGTGCACCCCCCTCCCTTTTTCTTGTATTTTTTATTTTTATCATTTTTCTTTTAAAGATTTTGAAAAGAGAAGAAAAATATAAATAGAAAATTATATTGAAGAAAAAGAAAAGAAAAATAGTAAAAGAAAAAGAAAAGGAAATATTGTGAAAAGAAAAAGAAAAGGAAATATTGTGAAAAGGAAAAGAAAAGAAAAATATGGAGAAAAATATATTGAAAAATAGAAAAATATGAGAAAATATTTTGAAAAGAAAAGAAGGAAAAAGAGTAAAAAATATTATTAGTAGACTTAATATTTTTTTAAATACATTTTCTTTTAGGATATAGAGTTTATTTTACATCTTTTTAGAGATAGTTTAGAAGCCCATTTGTTAGGGGGCTATTTTCCATTCGATTTTTCAGATAGAATAGGACAGTATTTCCTAGGAGATTTATTTTTCAGCATTCCATCATTGTAATCATTTTTCAGAGATTAATAAAACGAGATTTGAGCTGTGGTCCCGTAGTAGCCGAACTACAGCTGCTCTGATTCCTTGTACCAGACGAGGATATGTAGGCATAGGATGCGATATCCTAGCGAGCACACTAACAACTGACTTTCTGTTCTCTCGCGGCTGTGCGATCGAGACTTTCCCGCTGACGATTAATTGTAACCCTTTTTCTCTCCTGCCCGAGTGCACTTGAGACCAAGCCATAGTTTTTCCCATAGGTTCCCGACCCTGTGAAACCAGTTGTTTTTCTCGCTGCTGTGTGAGAATGTTTGTTTAGCCGTAGTTAGTCTGAACTACGTAAAGCTCTGATCTTCCATGCAGTATGGAAGTACGTAGGCACAAGACGCGAGGTCTTGGCGAGCCAATTTTCCCTGTAGTCCCGAACTACGTTGACTCTGACTTTCTCTCTTGAGAATACGTAGGCATAGAGTGCGACGCTCTATCGAGTCAATTCCCTTCCGTTTAGATTTAGCAGCCGTAGATAGATTGTTTTGCATCCTTTAGACAACCCAAGCAAGCGTGGATCCCGTCGAGTACGACGGACGTGAGGGGTGCTAATACCTTCCCCTTGCGTAACCGACTCCCGAACCCAGGTTTTGGTTGCGATGACCATACCTTTTCCCCATTTTTGCGAGGTTTACTTCGAGCGTTTCCTTTCCCACTCTGAGGGATAAATAACGCACGGTGGCGACTCTTCTGTCAGCCGGCGCCGATTTTCGCAGTAGCGACAGCTGGCGACTCTGCTGGGGACTTGATAGTTTCCTAGGGATCCAACGTCCCGAAAGCGAGTCAATTGCGGGATCCAACGTCCCCTAAGAGAGAGTCAATCCTAGCGCTTGTTTGCTTGTCTATTTGGGTGCTTATTTATTGATATTATCTGTTGCTGTTGGGGTGTTACAGGTGTTCTATGATTTAGAGATAAGCCGGACCTGGGCTTGAGTATGAGTATGCACCTAGATATAGTTGCGGAGAAGTAGTAGACGAACCTGTCTGCTGAGCAGGCACAGTTCCCTACGAAAATCTGCACTCAGACGAGATTCTCGCAGAGGTGCTCCTTTCCGGTCCTGAGGATCTGAGGGGAGTCCAGACGTGAGGATTGTCGACTCTGGGAACCGATCATTTGGAAGTTAGCTAAGTGAGGCCTCTTCATGAGATGACGATGCCACTCCTTCTGGGAATCGTATCATTCCTCATGAAAGTCTGTGACGCTAACGACCGCATAGGATGCCGTACCTTGTCAGATATAGGTCCACACCTGTGAGTGGGGGGTTTTTTTGTGCAGGAAACTTGACTTCCAACCTACCCGTTATTCTGGTCTTCTCTTCAGAGCAACTGTACTCCGTCAGCAGTGCAGCAGTTTTTAGATTGTGTGGGAGCTGTGATCCCGTGTTTGTTGCATTGCATTGCATTTGCATAGGCATCTTCGCATCATATTGCATACCATTCGCCAGCTAGTCAGAGCTCTTATCCAGCCATTATTTTGATTCTGAAGGTGAATATTGAAGACGACCAAGAGGTTGAGACAGATTTAAAGCAGATTTGATCGGAATCGAGCATCGAAGACCATCGGTAGCTATGTCAGAGAGCAGCTTCCAGTTTGTTGATACCTTGTCAGGTTTCACCGTGACGTCCAATCCTCTGTATGGATCTCCGCACGACGAAGACTTTCCGCAAGTAAACAACCTTACTGCAGCTCAGCTTGTGCATCCATCTGTTGAAGACCAAGGTCTGTGTGAGCAGTTTGTTGTCCGAGGTGAACGTTCTCCTTCTGTTGATGTCTCAGACTACCAGGGTTTTGCCTTCCCTGTGCCAAAGCCCCGAAGAGAGGTCCCGACAGCAAAGAATGAAGACCCATTAGCTCCCGTGTATGCTGAAAGGTTTCGCACATTAGAAGAGAGATTCAAAGCCTTGAAAGGTAAAGACGCTGTTACTCCTAGTGCTGCAGATATGTGTCTGGTTCCTGGCCTAGTGTTACCTCCGAAGTTCAGAATGCCGAGGTTTGAAAGGTACAAAGGAGATAGTTTCCCGAAGCAACATTTGGTGATGTTCTGCCGAAGGATGACTTCATTTGTGCATAACGACAAGCTGATGATTCATTGCTTTCAAGATAGTCTGACTGGGGCACCTCTGAGTTGGTATATGCAGTTAGAGCGTGATCAGATCCGATCATGGATGGACTTAGCCAATGCCTTTCTGAAGCAGTACGACTATAATCTTGACGAAGCTCCTATTCGCATGCAGCTACAAGAATTGTCTCAAGGGAACAATGAATCTTTCAGAAAGTATGTTCAGAGATGGAGAGAATTTGCTGGTAGAGTGCAACCACCGCTCCTAGACCAAGAGCTGAAAGGCATGTTCGTAAACTCCTTGCAGAGCCCGTACTTCGAAAGAATGCTTGGAACCGCACCAAATTTCCCTGAGTTGGTAAGAACGGGAGAGCACATCGAGTATGGCGTAAAGACTGGAAGAATCCCGTGTGTTTCAAAAGGTCAGGCTAGTGAAACTGAATCTCTCTATGGCTCTCAATCTGAAGATGAAACTATGATCAGTGCGGTCCTGACAGATGTTGGATATCCTCAAGTCGAATCGGTGAAATCTGTTGGTTCTCCGTCTTCTCAGCGGTCAGTATCTTCTGTGTCTCGTTATTCTGAACAGACAGCTGTGCCTGGGGCACCCTATCGGGAATCTTATGTCGCTTGCATTGCAAAGCAGCGAACTCATGGCCGAGGTTACCAGAATCAGCGTCAGAATCAGAATCGACCTCGTAACAACTTGGAACGAAGGAAAGCTCCTTTTCACCCAGTGACGGTGCCGTACAGCCAGTTGCTACCATCTTTGATTCAGAAGTCTTTGGTGGAACCTAAAGCTCTTAAGCCAGTTCCAGAACCTTACCCTCCTGGGTATAATCCCCACGTTCAGTGTGGTTATCATGGTGGCTCTCCAGGGCATTCAACGGAAGATTGTAAAGCATTTCAGGCGAAAGTACAGCAGTTGATTGATCAGGATCGCATTTCCTTTCGAGAAGGGTTTCTGTTTGTTCATCCCAGCCGCTCAGCTGTCTAAGCTCGTAGACTCGGAAAGTATTCTCCAGCAAAAAAGCCAGTGGTTCAGACAGGCAGGCGCCTCAGCATTGGCCGTTCTCAGACTATACATCATTTGCATTTGTAGTTTCTTTTCTGGTAGTTACTACTTGCTTTTAAAACATTGTATGTTTCGAATGGTGATAATAATGAAGTGACTATGCATTTTTCTGAATTAGTCATGTCGCTGTCGCTCATTTATTGCATTGCACTGACACTTGCAGTTTTTCACTCCACTTTATCCCTGTGACTAGCAAAGTTAGGAGGGAGGATGACGAAACTGAAACTCATAACCAATGATCGTATGCTTTCGGATAAGACCGTACCGATGACGTACAAGGCATTGTTTCAAATCCCCAAACACTGGAGATATAAGGAGTTAGTCCCTTGTTAACCACTTCGAGCCAGGAAGTAGAAGTTTTTTCGGACTTTTAAAACCCTCACATCTTAACCCGGGGCAGGGTAGTTGTCAGTTAGCTTGACCGAGCGTTCAAGTCTTACAGAGGAGTGTTGTCTTTCAAGGACCAATCGGTTTATACCTTTCAAGAGGTCAAATCTCACCAATCAGGAGTGAGACAGTTACAATCCTTTCGGAGCAATCAAGGCAATCAGTGTCACACGACTTTGTTCCAAAAGAAAGAAGAAAGAAAGCCCGCTAAGTAAAAAGAAAGAAAAGCTGGAAGGCTAATACTTAGGCAAAAATCAGGGCATCCCGCTGGACTTCAAAAGAAATCGAAAAAATCGAAAAGAACTCAAAAGGAGTCAGTCCAGGCAAAAATTAGGGAATCAAAAGAATGAAAAAGAGGGATTAAAAAGAAAATTTTCCCCAACAAAGTCGTGTACACAGACACCGAAAGCGAAGAAGGAGTAACTATCACTCTAGAAGAAAAGCTTGTGAATTCCTTAACTGTGGGTCTTACCATTCAACATACCTCTCGAAGAGGCGAGCGCTCGTGCCAGGTTAACTGAACCTTAGGATCGGAGAACGTCACGTAGAAGGGGTGGGTACAAATCAAAATTTGAGCCAAATATCCTTTGTTTCACGAACCGTGAACCCGACCACGATACAACCCTTAAAAGACCTAATTGAGGTAGGGTTAGTCTGAAGCGCATTACGATAAGGTTGAGTAACCTGACTCCTTCTTGACTTGCTAGTCACATCCTTGTTGTATTTTCACTGACCACGTAAGCACTACGTTTGAACTTTGGTTCACTCGTCACTCACAATCATATGCATGTAAATGAGTGACAGCTCAAAATTTTTTCAAAATCTGCATAACCATTGCATTAAGATTACCATTCGTGAATAAACAATTTTAATTGCAGGTTAGTAGTTGGCATGACAGAAATCCCAGCAGGGAATAATCGAACAGGACTGAGTAATTCAGCAGTCTGAACCAGAATGGTGAATGTTGTGAAAGCCCGATGAATCAGGGGCATTGACTTCCAGTGAGTTCAGAATCAGTTAGTCTGAGGACAAGGCCCGAAGCTTCAGTTGAGCAGGGGCAGTTTGTTTGAAAAGCAGTTGATCAGAAGTGAGTTTTCTCAAGAACCAATCAGGGGCAGCTATGCAGAATGCGGAGATTTGAAAGCAGATACTTCCAGTGGATAATCAGATCGGGTTAAGTCGCTAGAACGCTCATTCAGGGGCAAGTCACCGCAGAAAGTGTTAAAATCAACTGGGTTGTTAGGTTTCTAAATTGGAGATTGAATTCTTTTGTCGTACAGATACCGGGGCAAATATTCTCGAGGTCGTCTCGTAGCTAGCTATTCAGAGCGGTAATCTCAGGAATTGTATTGGGGCAAGTTGTTTAAGACAGTCTTTTATCCCCAGCTGAGTGTACAGGGGCAAGGTGTTCAAACAAGCCTGTTTATCCCCAGCCAGAGTTGAGTATCGGGGAATCATGTCATTACCCTTATCAAAAACCTGAACCTTTCAAATAAAAGGCCTTGCTGTCATTGGATCATTATCCTGCAGTCTAAATCTGTTGCGTGTCAGTAACCAGTCGTTTCCAAAGTCCAGTTCTCGCCTGGCAAACCGGTAACCAGTTCTCGTCTGGCCCACCCTTCCGTAAGCATCAGTTCCCGTCTGGCGTGATTTATTGTAAGTATCAGTTCTCGTCTGGTGCAGTTTATTGGTAACCAGTTCTCGTCTGGTCACCGTTTCTTCAAGAGTTGTATCAGTTCTCGCCTGGTACATGTCATCGCGTAATCAGTTCTCGTGTGTTTTACCCTATGTGTTATACCAGTTCTCGCCTGGTGCACGTCAGCTTTCAGCCAGTTCTCGCCTGGTTGTCTATATCTCAGTCTGTTATTTCAGTCAGCCCCGTCTGATGTTCACAAAAACCAAATCAATTCTCGTCTGATAACCTATTTTCCTATCAGTTCTCGCCTGGTAGTCTACCTTTGAATGCTAGTTCTCGTCTAGTATTTTCTTATATCTCTCACTGTGTACATAGTCCATGTTTATCCTAAACCAGAAAAAACAAAACAAAAAAACTAAAGGTATCTGACACAGTATTTCCCAACGACTCGCATGTTGTCATGTTCCCCGATACGAAGCTCAACGGATGCCAGCGCTCCGAGTAATGTTTGAATTCCTCGCAGATGTTGTTAAATCAGAATTGCCACTCTTCAGCAGATGAAAGTTGCTTATTATCCCCGGAAGAGTCGAGATTGTCTTTTACCCCGTATCAGAGTAGGATCAGGAGGATCTTCAGCAGATTAAGATCGACATCCTTGATAGTAGGGGCATTTCCAGCAATGTGTTGCGCGCAATCAACCTCAGCTCGGGTCCATCCCCGCAGAGCATGATCAGTTGCCAATGGTTTGAAGGGAGCATCCCCGAGCAGAGTTGTTCTTTCCCCAGTGAAGTCGCCAAGCAGAGTTGCCTTTTCACTTCTCCAGCAGGACGGTTATCCCCAGCGGATTTGGGTTCCCTTTTCCAGCATTTATTTTGCTGAGGCGATTCTGTGGCTTCAGTTCATCCCCAGTAGAGTTGACGTTGCCTTTGGCATTTATTTTGCCAAGTGGCTTTCAGACCTGGTGTTCTCTGGCAGCTCGAGCCTGCATTAGCATTTGCATATATCGTCATAGCATTTATACAAGCATATAACATATCCATGTCGTCTGGGCATCGCATTTTCAAACAAAACGCATAACATTTACATGTCATATAGGACATTACCAAGCATACGCATGTTGAAACATAGACCAAGATGGTTACCTATTGGATTTCGAATTTGTTCACCTGCAGAGTTGTTTGGTTCAGCTTCTTAACTTCCCCAGCGGAGTGATTCTTCATTTGGTTGTTACATCAGCATCGAAAAAACAACAACAACAACAAAGATCGACATATACCAAGCTTTTCTGAAGCTGCCCCCATCGTCAAAATAGGTGCCAGGCAGTTCCATTCAGAATTCCCCAGGAGAATTGTCCTCAAGTTCGCAGTGAACTGTGAGTTGACCAGATTTGATCCCATGAGAGAGATGGGAATCAAGGTGTTTGCTTTGCGAAGCATTATTTCAATACTTGTGGCGTCACACAGGTGTTGAAAAGGAGAAGAAAATTTATCAGAAAATTGACCAGTTGTTGCCATGACAACCAAACATCAGTTTATTGGAAGCTATTCCTCAAGTAGTTTTGCAGTATATTCCCGCGGTTGGCAAATTTCAGGGTTCCATTTGTATTCAACCGTCATCTACCTTGAATGTTTGAAGGCTGAGCGCTCTTCACCCATTCAGGTCGAAGCCGCTTGAATAGGGGCAGCTGTTGCACCCTAAAATTTGACCAACCGGGTCTCGTATCGGGCTCGACGTTTCGACGCATAATCGCATTCGCATCTGCATATTGCATACATTGCATCTTTCATTTGTTTTGATTTTATCAGGGATCACAGCTCTCGTCTCGTGTTTTAGGTGTCTTTTATCAGTTCAGATAGGTAGAATTGTGTTTTTGGGATATTTCGGTGCCCGTTTATGTTTACCGACTATTTTGGTGCGCTCTCGCGGTGTTATGGGTCGTTCGGTGCTTATTTTGATCCTCTGGGAATTATTGTGATTTTTCTGGATTTTATTGGCTATTTTTAGGATTTAAATAGATTTTAAATAGTTTTAATAGATTTAAATCATTTTGTAGCTTTTAAATCATTTTTAGAATATTAATAGGATTTTTTAATAGTTTTAATTCTTTTTAAATAGATTTTAATCATTTTAGGATTTAATAGATTTTAGATAAATAATATAGATTTTTAGAAATAAATAGATTTTTATTTTATTTTCTTTTATAGAATTTAAATAGATAATATAGTCTTTTTTTTTAGAGTTTAATATAGTTTTATTAGGGATTTAAGAAATTTAATCAATTTTAGATATTATAGAAATTTATTAGATTTTTCTTAGTGGAATTTTTAGAGCATTAGGAGTTAATTAGTTTAATGGAGATTTAGTTAGGATTAATTAGTGGTAAGCATTTTCATTAATTTTTAATCCATTTCCCTAATTTTGTTTCACTTAATTATGCAGCTTTTTGTGAGTTTTTTTTCAGTCATTTTCGTGTGGGCTTCAGTCTAATTCGCAGGCCCAAATTCAACATCAATCCAATTTGTCCAGCAATTGTCCAGAATTGTCCAGCAGTTTATGGAAATTTCCAGCACATTCTAGAAGGTGCCAGAACTTCTCAGTCTTATAAATACCAGCACGCCACGTGTTGTGCAAAGGCGGGCCCCACGTTTTTCTTCACATCCACGCCACCTCACAGCTTCCTTCTCTCTCACCCTGCCACGCCAGGCCACACGTGG
The DNA here is from genome assembly GCA_963859935.3 of Lathyrus sativus. Lineage (NCBI taxonomy): Eukaryota > Viridiplantae > Streptophyta > Magnoliopsida > Fabales > Fabaceae > Lathyrus > Lathyrus sativus. Next base: position 529,013,729 of record OZ012740.1, read on the forward strand.
TCACCATGCAGCAGGTGACCCCACTATCACACCACGTGGCATCACCATAGCACCTCACCGGAAATCTTCACCGACCGGCCTGCATGGCCGGCGGCCACCGCCCACTTCACCGGAAAACCCTCAAACCCAGAAAAATCCCCAGATCTCAACAACATTCATCGTCCTCCTCTCATCACCACCGTGAATCTCCCCAGAAACACCAGAAAAACCCAGAAAAAACCCCAAATCTCCAGATCTCCGGTCCATATTCATCATCATCAACGAACTTCAGATCAACAATCATCAACCATCAACAGGAACCTTCATCAACGGTTTCCCAGAAGTTCATCATCCATCAACACCTTCAGGAAAAATCCCCAGAATCCTCATAGATTCACCTTCAACCGTTCAACAAACTTCAGACATCCAACTATCAGTCTTCGTCCTCGTCGTTTCTTCCCTGATCATTCTTCATCCACTTCTGTTCAATAATCACACTCTCCAGATTGTTTCCAGATTCAACAACGCATGCATCGTTCAGATCATCATCTCCAGAAGAACGTCAGCAAGAACGCCGTCTTCAAGCCATTTCCAGACATCGCCTTCAATCACCACAAACAAAGAATCACCAAACTTCATCAGATCTAGGTCTAAGATCTTCATCAAACACGAACGAGATCCACAGTTCTTCACGATCCATCAGCGTTCATAGAACTTCAACCGTTTTTCGGACGTCTTCAATTCGTTTGTCAAGAACACTCAAGAATCTTCAACCGTCTTTCCAGGAGTTCGTACAAATGCATCAACCTTCAAGGTCTTCATCAAAGATCCATCGGTGTTCGTCAAGATCTTCAACTCAGGTCCAGATCACATCAACCTTCATCTGTGTTCTTGGTAGATTCGTCAACACCATAACTCCTTTTGTCCAGATCTTCGATCCGAGTTCATCATGTTCATGCTCGTTTTCCAGCAACGTTAATATTCGCTAATCTTCAACAATATTGGTGAGGTTCTTTGTGTGAAGAAAGTTGAGAGGAGACGGAAACGAATTTCAGCCGGTGAGGGGTGGAGTTGAGTCCGACGGCGGTGCAAGCTGAAAGAGAGAAAGAATTAGGGTTTCTTTGGTGCTGAGAAGGAAGATGGACCGCGTGAGGCTGGATCCAGGCCCAATTCCACTTTTTTTTGACGCGCACACCCTCTGGTTTTTTTGGAAGGATTCTGGGCTGAAGCCCAAGTTTTGCTGGCAACGCCCCCAGTTCACTCAGCATACCCCCCTCCCAGTTTTTTTGTTTGGTTTGCTGGGCTGGGCCCATTCAGTTTTCTTTATTTTCTTCCAAACACCCCTGTAACAGCAGTGCACCCCCCTCCCTTTTTCTTGTATTTTTTATTTTTATCATTTTTCTTTTAAAGATTTTGAAAAGAGAAGAAAAATATAAATAGAAAATTATATTGAAGAAAAAGAAAAGAAAAATAGTAAAAGAAAAAGAAAAGGAAATATTGTGAAAAGAAAAAGAAAAGGAAATATTGTGAAAAGGAAAAGAAAAGAAAAATATGGAGAAAAATATATTGAAAAATAGAAAAATATGAGAAAATATTTTGAAAAGAAAAGAAGGAAAAAGAGTAAAAAATATTATTAGTAGACTTAATATTTTTTTAAATACATTTTCTTTTAGGATATAGAGTTTATTTTACATCTTTTTAGAGATAGTTTAGAAGCCCATTTGTTAGGGGGCTATTTTCCATTCGATTTTTTAGATAGAATAGGACAGTATTTCCTAGGAGATTTATTTTTCAGCATTCCATCATTGTAATCATTTTTCAGAGATTAATAAAACGAGATTTGAGCTGTGGTCCCGTAGTAGCCGAACTACAGCTGCTCTGATTCCTTGTACCAGACGAGGATATGTAGGCATAGGATGCGATATCCTAGCGAGCATACTAACAACTGACTTTCTGTTCTCTCGCGGCTGTGCGATCGAGACTTTCCCGCTGACGATTAATTGTAACCCTTTTTCTCTCCTGCCCGAGTGCACTTGAGACCAAGCCATAGTTTTGCCCATAGGTTCCCGACCCTGTGAAACCAGTTGTTTTTCTCGCTGCTGTGTGAGAATGTTTGTTTAGCCGTAGTTAGTCTGAACTACGTAAAGCTCTAATCTTCCATGCAGTATGGAAGTACGTAGGCACAAGACGCGAGGTCTTGGCGAGCCAATTTTCCCTGTAGTCCCGAACTACGTTGACTCTGACTTTCTCTCTTGAGAATACGTAGGCATAGAGTGCGACGCTCTATCGAGTCAATTCCCTTCCGTTTAGATTTAGCAGCCGTAGATAGATTGTTTTGCATCCTTTAGACAACCCAAGCAAGCGTGGATCCCGTCGAGTACGACGGACGTGAGGGGTGCTAATACCTTCCCCTTGCGTAACCGACTCCCGAACCCAGGTTTTGGTTGCGATGACCATACCTTTTCCCCGTTTTTGCGAGGTTTACTTCGAGCGTTTCCTTTCCCGCTCTGAGGGATAAATAACGCACGGTGGCGACTCTTCTGTCAGCCGGCGCCGATTTTCGCAGTAGCGACACCAGTTATTTGTTGAATTTGTATCTTATTTCCTGCTGTTGCACCCCAAAATTTGACCAACTACGTACCGCTAATTGGCTCATGTTTCGACTCATTTCATTTCGTATTTGCATACCGCGTACATTGCATTTTTTCCAGTCAGGTTGACTTTATCGGGATTACAGCCCTCTAATCGCGCTTCAGGCATTTCAGACCAATACGAGGACGTATTTTGTGAATCGGTGCTCGTCCCGGTGTTTTCAGCCCTCGCTGTTGTTTTTGAGGACCTCTCGGTGTCCGAATTTTTACCGTTTATTTCGATATAGTCGCTAATCGATTTAATCGGCCTTCCTCGGTAGTTTTAGATTTTTTCCTTATTTTTCTAAAATTTTTAATAGGTTTAATTCATTTTTCTAGGTATTAGATAGATTTTTTAAATAGCTTTTAGATATTAATTGTTTTTTTATAGTTTAGGAATTCCTTTAATGATTTTTAAATAGATTTTTAGAATAAATCATATTATTTTTAGGTATTAAATAGAATTTTTAAAATGTCTTTTAATAGAATATTCTTTTAATAGGTTTTTTAAGTAAAAATTAATATAGTTTTTCTCTATAGAAATTAGTGGAATTATTAGAGTTTTTTCCTATTTTAGAAGTTAATAGTTTTTTAGAGTTTAATTAGATGTTAATTCTCTTTTTTTAGAGTTAATAGAGTATTAATTAGGGCTTATCAGAACTAATCAGGATTATGATTTGTTTTAATTTTCATTTAGCTTAATTGTAGTTTTAGGTTTCTGTTTAGTTTTAATTCAGTATTAATTAGTTAATTAGGTTTTAAGTCTTTAATCAGTTTTTAATTGAGTTTAATGAGGTTTTAGTCAGTTAATTAGTCCATTCCATTCAATTCAGTCCATTTTCGTTGGGCCCAGTTTTGGAGGCCCAGTCCCAGAACTCGCCACATGTCAGCATATAAGGTATCCACGCGTGTGCCTCAGGAGGTTCCACTTCAATTTTTTCTCCACGTTTTTCTCTCTCCCCATTCACGCGTGTGATTCTCAGCTTTCCACGTTTTCACATCTCTCTCCATTCTGCCACGTTTCGCACTCTAAGCTCCCCACCTCACATTTTCCTCACTCCGCATGAGTGCCACTTGGCACTCCCTCAGACTCTCCGCCGCCACGCGTCTCATTCCTAGCTCCCTCTGCATGCAGCCATGCCACGCGTCCCCTCGCCGGATGCATGGCCGCCGGCCATGCAACCACCACCTCCATCAAACTCCGGCCGCCGTAACCGCCCTCCGACCGCCGTAACAACCTCACCGGAGCCACCAAATTTCCAGAAATCCTCAACAATCTTCATCGTCCTCAACTGATGATCATCAACAATCTTCATCCATTTCCAGACGCATGTTCATCACTCTCCAAGAACCTCCGCCGTGAATCTCCATCAGCACCTCCATCAGAATTCCCAGAAACTCAAGATCTTCATCAAGATCTTCTCATCCTCAAGATCTTCATCAACATGCATGTTCATCCGTGCCAGAAAAGCTTCGAGAAGGTTCATCCGCTCTCCAAAGGATTCCAGATCCTCAAACTGCCACTGATCTTCATAGATCTCATCATCGATCCAAGCTTCAACAAATCTTCATCTCCTTTGAGGTGTTTCAAGATCTTCAAACGAATCTCGTCCAAAGCCTTCAAGAAGACTCCGTCAATCTTCTTCATGTCCTGATTTTGCGTTCACAGATTCTTTGTTTGGTTAGCGGGTGATTGTGGTGGTCAGGTGAAAAGTTTGTAAGGAGTTGATTTGGGGGAGGTTGAATTTGGGATTGAGTATCAGAGAGAGAGAAAGGTTGAAGATGAACGAGAGAGAAAGGTTGAGAGAAGCGGCGCAGGTGGGAGAAGAGTGAACAGTGTTAGGGCAAGGAGGTGATTAGGGTTTTGTCTGATGGATCACACGCCTGTCAAGTGGATTGGGCCGGGCCCATTGGCTCCGTCCGTACACCCCCCCGTTTTCTTCATTCACCCTCCCCCATTTTGGTTACTGCTTGGTAAACGGGCTGGGCCCAATTCGTCTTCACTGACCACAGCCTTCGCTAATCACACCCCCCGGTTCACTTTCTTCACCCCCTCCCCGTTTCTGTTTCATTTTTGCTGGGCTGGGCCCAGTTCCCTGTATTGTTTTTGCTGTATACCCCTCCTGCTGCAGTTTTGCACCCCCCTTGTGTTTTTCTTTTCTTTTCTTTATTTTCCTTTATTCATTTGCTTAGTTTTTTAAAAGAAAAGAATATGTGATAAAAAAATATGCAATAGAAAAAGAAGAAAAATATAATGGAAAAATATAAATAATAGAAATATTGTATTGGCTCATAGATTTTAATATTTTCTTTTAGGATATATTTTCTTTTTAGGATATATTTTTTCATAGAGTTTATTTTCTTTTTAGAAGTAAAAGTCCACTTGTTAGGGGACTATTTTTCATTAGATTTTCCATATTAGATGGATAGGATTTTTTAGGAGTTTATTTTCTTGTACTCAATCATTGTAATTTCTTCAGAATATTAATAAAACGATATTTGTGTTGTGGTTTCCGTTCTACCCGTAGTTAGGCTGAACTGTAGCTGCTCTGACTTTCTCTGATGAGAATATGTAGGCATAGGATGCGATATCCTAGCGAGCACACTAACAACTAACCTTTTGTTCTCTCGCTGCTGTGCGATCGAGACTTTTCCGCTAACGACTGATGTTATCCTTTTCTCTTGCCCGAGTGCATTTGAGACCAGACCGTAGTTCTAGTTCCCGTAGGTTCCCATACCTCGAAACCCGACATACTACATCCGTTCTACTGCAAACAGGTACGCCTAAGTCTTCAATGGTCGAGCAGCGTCCACCTAACTGCTAGAATGCGTATGCTAGTATCGTCAATCATTTCTCTCACCCCCGTGTGACCGAGAACACCCTAGTCTAGCCGTAGTTAGCCTAAACTACATCATGCTTTGATTTCTCTGAAGAGAATACGTAGGCCCAAGACGCGACGTCTTGCCGAGCAACTAACCCGTAGTTTCCCGAACTACGTTGACTCTGATTTTCTCTGATGAGAATACGTAGGCATAGAGTGTGACGCTCTATCGAGTCAATTTCTTCCCGTTTAGATTTAGCAGCCGTAGATAGATTGTTTTTCACCCGTCCAAGTAAACCCAAACAAGCGTGGATCCCGTCGAGTACGACGGACGTGAGGGGTGCTAATACCTTCCCCTTGCGTAACCGACTCCCGAACCCAGACAATGGTTGCGATGACCTTGTCTTACCCCTTTTTCGTTAGGTTTTTCCGATCGTTTCCTTTCCCGCTCCGAGGGATAAATAACGAAAGGTGGTGACTCTTCTGTTTTGTCGGCACCTTATTTTCACGCAAGCGACAGCTGGCGACTCTGCTGGGGACCCTGCGATAGTTCCCTATGCAGTTGGGATCCAACGTCCCTTAAGAGAGTCAATCCTAACGCTTGTATGTTTACTTGTTGGGTTGCGTTTATCGCATTTTATTTCTCGCACTTCATTTCCCGCACTATATTATTATCTGTTGCTGTTGTGGGATGGGCATTCTGATGAGTGAAAAGTCAGACCCAGGCTTGAGTGCACCATAGAATTAGAGTGGAAATTAGTGGGCGCGTGCTTGCTTTGTAGGCACTAGTGTCTCATGAAATCCACGCTCAGACGAGGTTCATCCGGTTGGCTTCCCTTTCAACCCTTTGGGTTGAGACGGTTGTTGGTTTGATGGATTGTCGACTCTGGGGACCGATCATTTGTGATTCAGCTAAGTGAGGTCGCTTCATGAGCTGGTGATGCCACACCTTCTGGGTATCGTATCACCCCTCTTGAAAGTCTGTGACGCTGATGAACGCATAGGATGCCGAACTTGTGTCAGTTTAGGTCCATACCCGTGAGTGGGAGGGTTTTTGCAGGAAACTTGACTTCCAGCCTACCCGATATCTTGGTTTTCTCTCGTCAGAGCAGACTATTCCCGTCAGCAGCGCAGCAGTAATCAGAGCTTTGTGGGGGCTGTGATCCCGTGTTTGCTGCATCTTGCATTGCATTTGCATTCCTGCATCATATTGCATGTCATTCGCCAGCTAGTCAGAGCTCTTATCCAGCCGTTATTTTGATTCTGAAGGTAAGTGTTGAAGACGACCAAGGGGTTGAAGCAGAGTTGAAGCAGATTTGATCAGAGTCAAGCAGTGAAGTCAGTTGAAAGTTGTTGGTAGCCATGTCAGAGAGCAGCTTCCAGTTTGTTAATACCTTGTTAGGTTTCACTGTGACGTCCAATCCTTTGTATGGATCTACGCGCGACGAAGACTTTCCGCAAGTGAACAACCTTACTGCAGCTCAGCTCGTACAGCCATCTGTTGAAGACCGAGGTCTACGTGAGCAGTTTGTCGTCCGAGGTGAACGTTCTCCTTCTGTTGATATCTCCGACTACCAGGGTTTTGCCTTCCCTGTGCCAAAGTCCCGAAGAAAGGTCCCGATAGCAGAGAATGAAGACCCATTAGCTCCCGGGTATGCTAGAAGATTTTGTGCATTGGATGAAAGATTCGAAGCCTTGAAAGGTAAAGACGCTGTTAACCCTAGTGCTGCAGATATGTGTCTGGTTCCTGGCCTGGTGTTACCTCCGAAGTTCATAATGCCGAGGTTTGAAAGGTACAAAGGAGGTAGTTGCCCGAAGCAACATTTGGTGATGTTCTGCCGAAGAATGACTTCGTTTGTGCACAACGACAAGTTGATGATTCACTGCTTTCAGGACAGTCTGATCGGGGCATCTTTGAGTTGGTATATGCAGTTAGAGGGTAATCAGATCCGATCATGGGTGGACTTAGCCAATGCTTTTCTGAAGCAATATGACTACAATCTTGATTTAGCTCCTAGTCGCATGCAGCTGCAAGAATTGTCTCAAGAGAATAATGAACCTTTCAGAAAGTATGTTCAGAGATGGAGAGAATTTGCTGCTAGAGTGCAACCACCACTTCTAGACCAAGAGCTAAAAGGCATGTTCGTAAACTCCTTGCAGAGCCCGTACTTCGAAAGAATGCTTGGAGTTGCACCAAATTTCTCTGAATTGGTAAGGACAGGAGAGCACATCGAGTATGGTGTAAAGATTGGAAGAATCCAGAGTGTTTCAAGCGGTCAGGCTAGTGAAACCGAATCTCTATGTAGCTTTCAAACTGAAGATGAAATTGTGATCAACGCAATCCTGACTGATGTTGGGTATCCTCAAGACGAATCGGTGAAATCTGTTGGTTCTCCGTCTTCTCAGCGGTCAGTATCTTCTGTGTCTCGTTATGTTGGACAGACAATTGTGCCTGGGGTACCACATCGGGAACTTTATGTCGCTCCTCTTGCAAATCCACGAGCCCGTGGCCGAGGTTATCAGAATCAGCGTCAGAATCAGAATCGACCTCGTAACAACTTGGAACGAAGGAATGCTCCTTCTCATCCAGTGTCTGTGCCGTATAGCCAGATTCTTCCGCATTTAATTCAGAATTCTTTGGTGGAACCGAAAGCTCTCAAGCCCGTGCCAGAGCCTTACCCTCCTGGGTACAACCCTCATGCTCGGTGTGGTTACCATGGTAGATCTCCGAGGAATTCGACTGAAGATTGCAAAGCTTTTCAGGCAAAAGTACAACAATTGATCGACAAAGGGTGCATTTCCTTTCCGGAAGGAGTTTTGGTTGTGCATGACAACCTCTCAGCTGTCTGATCTCGTAGATTCAGAGGGTTATTTCCAGAAGCCAGTGGTCCAGACGGGCAGACGTCCTCAGCATTGACAGTCCTCGGACTTTATCATTTGCATTTGTAGTTTCTTTTCTGTTAGTTACTACTTGCTGTTAAACATTGTTTGTTTCGAATGGTAATATTAATAAAGTGACTATGCATTTTTCTGAATTAATCATGTCGTTGTCACTCATTTACTGCATTGCACTGACACTTGCATTTTGGTCACTCTACTTTATCACTATGATTAGCAAAGATTGGAGGGAGGATGATGAAGCTGAATACTCATAACCGATGATCGTATGCTTTCAGATAAAACCTTGCCGATGACGTACAAGGCATTGTTTCGAATCCCCTAAACACCGGAGAGATAAGGAAGAGAATCTCTTGTTAACCACTTCGAGCCGAGAAGTAGGAGTTTCTTTCGGACTTTTAAACCCTCTCATCTTAACCCGGGGCAGGGTAGTTGTCAGTTAGCTTGATCGAGCGTTCAAGTATTATAGAGGAGTGTTTCCTTTCGAGGACCAATCACATCATATTCCTCCCCAGAGGTCGTACCTCATCAACCACAATGGTTAAATCTCACCAATCAGGAGTGAGACAGTTATAAACCTCTCGGATGAATCCAGACAGCCAGTGTCGCACGACTTGTTCCAAGAAAAAAAAAGAATAAGAAAGCCCGCTAAGTAAAAGAGAAAGGCTGGAAAGCAAATACTTAGGCAAAAATCAAGGCATCCCGTTGGACTTCAAAAGAAAAATCGAAAAGAACTCTGAAGAGTCAGTCCAGGAAAAAATTAGGGAATCAAAAGAATGAAAAAGAAAGGATACAAAAAGAAAAATCCTCAAACAAGGACAAAGTCGTGTAGATACAGACACCGAAACGAAAAAGGGGTAACTCCGAAACACCTTGTGAATTCTTTAGCCAGTTGTTCCCAATATTCAACATACCTCTCGAAGAGGTGAGCGCTCGTGCCAAGTTAACTGAACTTTAGGATCGGAGATCATCACGTAGAAGGGGTGGGTACAAATCATAATTTGAGCCAAATATCCTTTGTTTCACGAACCGTGAACCCGACCACGATACAACCCTTAAAAGACCTAATTGAGGCAGGGTTTATTCTGAAAGCGCATTATGATAAGGTTGAGTGACCTGACTCCTGCATGATTTGCTAATCATATCCTTGTTGTATTTTTCACTGATCGAATCAACATTACGTTTGAACTCTTTGGTCCATTCGTTACTCACTAGCATGACACGTAAATGAGTGACAGTACATCTTTTCAAAATCTGCATGAACACTGCATTAAAATTACCATTCGTGAATAGACAATTTTAATTGCAGGTCAGTAGTTGATACGAAGGAACTCCAACAGGGAATAGTCAATCAGGACTGAATCGTAGTAGTCTGGATCAGAATGGTATACTGCGAAACCCTGTGAATCTGGGGGATTGACTTCCAGTGAGTTTGGAATCAGTTTGTCTGAGGACGAGTCCCGAAGTATCGGTTGATTATGGGACAGATTAGTCAAGAAGCAGTTGATCAGAAGTGAATCTTCTCGAGACCCAATAAGGGGCAGTTATCCAGAACTCTTGTGATTTGAGGGCAGAACCCTCCAGTATTCAGTCAGGGCATGTTGAGTCGCTTATCGCTCGTTCAGGGGCAAGCTACTTCAGAGATATTGAAACCAACCATGATGAGAGTTGGTTAATTGAGGATGAATCCTCCCGTTGTACAGATGTTGGGGCAAGCCATCTGAAGATTGTCTTGTTGCCAGCTGTTTTCTGTTCAGAATGAATTCTCCCAAGAGTCGGATTGGGGCAAGTCGAATTGCACTGGGGCAAGTTGTTCAAATGAGTTTGTTCGCCCTAGCAAGAGTTGAGTGTCGGGGAATCATGTCATTACCCTGCCAAAAACCTAAACCTTCTGAAGAAGTCTTGATTGGATTGTTATCCTACAGCTACCCTGTTACTTGGCAGAACCTTGTAACCAAATCGTTTTAAAGCCCAGTTCTCGTCTGGCAAACCGGATATCAGTTCCCGTCTGAAATCCAAACCAGAAACCAGCCTTGTCTGGTCACCTTTTCTGTAACCTATTGTTCAACCAGTTCTCGCTTGGCCAACACAGTTTTAAAGCCCAGTTCTCGTCTGGCAAACCAGAAATCAATTCCCATCTGATATCCAAACCCGTAAGTCAGTTCTCGTCTGACAACCTAACATATTTTGCTACCAGTATCGTCTGGTAGTCCACCCTGAATGCTAGTTCTCATCTAGTATTTCCCCTTCAAATCCACTTTTGTTGGTAACCAGAATGAATCCATATCACCATAAACCTATTCCTATCCCTAAACCAGAAAAAACCTAATGGTACCTGGCCCGATGATTCCTAGTGCCTCGACACAAGGCTCGAGTGATCTCAGCTCCATGATTGGTATTCTGGATTCCCGGTGTTAACGTTGTTGAATCAGGATCGTTTCCTCAGCGGAGACGTACAGTTTGAGATTGTTTCCCTGAGCAGTTTGAGACTGCAGCAAGTTGAGATGGCATTTATCCCTTATCAGAGTAGGATCAAGATTATCCTCAGTAGGGCGAGATTGATATCCCCGGCAGAGCCTAGCCATCCCAAGCATTGAATGTTGATTAGCCTGATGTGCTACATTCCTAGGTGGGTTGAGGCTGAAGCTTTCCCTGACCGGCAGATTTGGGTTTATTTTCCCAGCAGTGGGACTGATGCAATGTTGTATCCCCAACGAGTCCAAGTTTGACTCCTTTTCCCTCCGAGTCCAGGTCATTGACTCATTCCTCAAGCAGAGGTCGACATTGACTCCCTCACTGAGTAATCCCCAGACGAGTAGACTTTGATGTCAGACAGAGAAGAGTTATTTCTCAGTAGACTGCTTCGTACCCTATAAGGACTTAGGGTGTTCAAAAGGGACCGTTCAGGGTTGTTTTCCTCAATGAAGTGAGATTCAATTTCAGTAATCGATTGTTATCTTCCGCAGACGCCAGAGGTGTTTCCTTGATAGGATCAGTACATCTCCATCAGATTTGTACAATGAGTAGCTAAGGATTGATATCCCCAGCAGTGTTGATACACATATATTCCTCATCGGACTTGATAGTCCAGCAGGTGTCACCCAGAAGGGTCAGTCTCTGTAAGGCGTATGCAAGATTACTCTTCAGCAGATCAGGATTGATATCCCGAGAAAGGATGATTCCTCCTTCTCCAGCAGAGTTCAGTAGCCTCTCCCCGCAGAATCTGAACGCGAGATCAGGAGCATTGATATGTCTCCCCAGGCAGAGATGATTCTCTCCCCAAGCAGATGCGTCCTGAAGGAACGTCATCCCCTCAGCTGAGTCACACGCCGAAGCATGAATTTAATCCCCCAGCACCAGGTCATAAGTGCAGGTTTCGTAGAAACTATTCATACGCCGAAGTATGCAGCAACTGATGGTGCCAGACTGAAGTCTCCAGCGGAATTGAAATTCCCCACCAGAGTCGTACTCTCCCCCGAAGTCGGATGATTCCTTCTTCCCCATCGGAATTGATATTCCCCACAGAGTCATACTCTCTTCAGCGAAGCAGAATGATTTCTCCTTCCTCAGCCGAGTTTGCAAATACCCAAGAGAGCCGAGTCCTTGGAAGCAGTTGGGACCATGATTGGTTTTCCCCCAGTAGAATGTTGAACAGCTGATGTTGTAGCTCCCTAGTTTTCTCCAGGAAAGTTTAGTCGCAAAGATCGCGCAGTTTATTTCTGCGATTGATATCGTTTTCCTCAGCAGTTGTGGTTTAAATATTCAGATCAGCGGGTCCAGGTTCTCGTAGAGCTTCGTCCCCCTGCATCAGTCAGCTGAAGTTCGGTTCCCCAAGCGGAGTCCAATTGAGATTGGTGTGACTTCTTCTCCTTGACAGGAGGATTCTCCCTTCAGCATTTATTTTGCTGATAGGGTCATAGCATTTTGCATGATTGCATAGCATTTACCCTAAAAACGCGTAGCATTTCCACCGCGTGAAGCATTGCGTCATTGTCAAAGCATATGCATATGAAACATGAGCCAGGTTGCCACCGTTCTTGTTTTGCAGATGCTCCTCCTCAGAATGGTTTGCTCAGGATGATTCCTGAAATTCTCCCCAGCAAAGTCTTCGGTTCAAGATGATTCTTGAATTCCTCAGCCGGGCTGTTTGCTTAAGATGATTCTTAAGCTCCCCAGTAGGGTCCCTAGTGAAGATCGCCTAGGATGATTCCTGAAGCCCCAAGAGAGACGAGTCCTTGGAAGTTGCTCAAGCCATGATTGGTTTGTCCCCGGCAAGAGTTGCCCAGGATGATTCCTGGAATCCCCAACAGAGTGTTTGCTCAGAATGGTTATCGGTTCAAGATGATTCATGAAGGTCCCCGGCGGAGTTATTTGTCCAAGATGGTTCTTGAAGTCCTCAGCAGAATTGACTTATCCAGAATGATTTCTGGACCCCCGGAGTGGAGTTACTTGATAGTTCTCCAGATTCCCCAGCGGCGAAGCATCCTCCCCAGCAGATTTCTAACGGCGAAGTTGAAATCTCCCTTGAAGACTCCATGATTGAAGTCTGATCGTGTTAATGAAGCAGTTCTCTCAGCTGATGCATAGTGCCTGATGGCAGAGGTTTAGATATTCCCAGGTGGCTCATGATTGACCAAGAATTCTATTCCCGACTTGCTGACGAAGTCCGGCTGATGCCCGACAGTAATGCGGAATGCCTGATGGCATGATCAACCTGATGGTTGAAGTCCGGCTGATGCCCGACAGTGTTCTTTGAGTGCCTGATGGCATGATCGACTATGTACTACCGGTTACCGTGTGACCAATTCCCCAATAGAGTTTCTTCACCCTGACGGCGAGGTCAGACGATGTTGAGAGTTGACGGCGAAGTCAGATTATGTTGAGTACTTGACGGCGATGTTGGGTGGTTCTCAGAGTTATAATGGGTTGACGGCGATGTCAGATTCTCTAGTTTTCCAGCGGCGATGTTGGATGGTTGTTTTTTTGACGGCGAGGTCAGGTTATTTTGAGTTCTCCGACGGCGATGTTAGATGATTTAGTTCTCCAGCGGCGATGTTGGATGTTTGTTTGGCGGCGATGTCAGATTCTTTAGTGTCCCCAGCGGTGATGTTGGATGTTTGTTCCTGACGGCGATGTCAGGTGATTTAGCTTTCCAGCGGCGATGTTGGGTGTTTTGATTGTTCGACGGCGATGTTAGGTGATTTAGTTTTCCAGCGGCGATGTTGGATGTTTTGGTTGTCTGATGACAATGTCAGAGGAATTTAATGTGGATAACTGACGACAAGGTTCAGATCAGTATGTCTCCAGCTAGTTGCTGTGCAGCTATGGTTTCAGCTTCCGAAGATTTGTTCCCGCCAGAGTACCGTGTACTTGTGTAGTTGGCAAATTTCCGGGTTCTTTGGTATTCAACCGTCTTCTACCTTTGAATGATTGAAAGTCGTTCGCTTCTCAACCCTTCAGGTCCAAGCCGTTTGAATAGGGGCAGCTGTTGCACCCCAAAATTTGACCAACTACGTATCGCTAATTGGCTCATGTTTCGACTTATTTCATTTCGCATTTGCATACCGCGTACATTGCATTTTTTCCAGTCAGGTTGACTTTATCGGGATTACAGCCCTCTGATCGCGCTTCAGGCATTTCAGACCAATACGATGACGTATTTTGTGAATCGGTGCTCGTCCCGGTGTTTTCAGCCCTCGCTGTTGTTTTTGAGGACCTCTCGGTGTCCGAATTTTTACCGTTTATTTCGATATAGTCGCTAATCGATTTAATCGGCCTTCCTCGGTAGTTTTAGATTTTTTCCTTATTTTTCTAGAATTTTTAATAGGTTTAATTCATTTTTCTAGGTATTAGATAGATTTTTTAAATAGCTTTTAGATATTAATTGTTTTTTTATAGTTTAGGAATTCCTTTAATGATTTTTAAATAGATTTTTAGAATAAATCATATTATTTTTAGGTATTAAATAGAATTTTTAAAATGTCTTTTAATAGAATATTCTTTTAATAGGTTTTTTAAGTAGAAATTAATATAGTTTTTCTCTATAGAAATTACTGGAATTATTAGAGTTTTTCCTATTTTAGAAGTTAATAGTTTTTTAGAGTTTAATTAGATGTTAATTCTCTTTTTTTAGAGTTAATAGAGTATTAATTAGGGCTTATCAGAATTAATCAGGATTATGATTTGTTTTAATTTTCATTTAGCTTAATTGTAGTTTTAAGTTTCTGTTTAGTTTTAATTCAGTATTAATTAGTTAATTAGGTTTTAAGTCTTTAATCAGTTTTTAATTGAGTTTAATGAGGTTTTAGTCAGTTAATCAGTCCATTCCATTCAATTCAGTCCATTTTCGTTGGGCCCAGTTTTGGAGGCCCAGTCCCAGAACTCGCCACATGTCAGTATATAAGGTATCCACGCGTGTGCCTCAGGAGGTCCCACTTCAATTTTTTCTCCACATTTTTCTCTCTCCCCATTCACGCGTGTGATTCTCAGCTTTCCACGTTTTCACATCTCTCTCCATTCTGCCACGTTTCGCACTCTAAGCTCCCCACCTCACATTTTCCTCACTCCGCATGAGTGCCACTTGGCACTCCCTCAGACTCTCCGCCGCCACGCGTCCCCTCGCCGGATGCATGGCCGCCGGCCATGCAACCACCACCTCCATCAAACTCCGGCCGCCGTAACCGCCCTCCGACCGCCGTAACAACCTCACCGGAGCCACCAAATTTCCAGAAATCCTCAACAATCTTCATCGTCCTCAACTGATGATCATCAACAATCTTCATCCATTTCCAGACGCATGTTCATCACTCTCCAAGAACCTCCGCCGTGAATCTCCATCAGCACCTCCATCAGAATTCCCAGAAACTCAAGATCTTCATCAAGATCTTCTCATCCTCAAGATCTTCATCAACATGCATGTTCATCCGTGCCAGAAAAGCTTCGAGAAGGTTCATCCGCTCTCCAAAGGATTCCAGATCCTCAAACTGCCACTGATCTTCATAGATCTCATCATCGATCCAAGCTTCAAAAAATCTTCATCTCCTTTGAGGTGTTTCAAGATCTTCAAACGAATCTCGTCCAAAGCCTTCAAAAAGACTCCGTCAATCTTCTTCATGTCCTGATTTTGCGTTCACAGATTCTTTGTTTGGTTAGCGGGTGATTGTGGTGGTCAGGTGAAAAGTTTGTAAGGAGTTGATTTGGGGGAGGTTGAATTTGGGATTGAGTATCAGAGAGAGGGAGAAAGGTTGAAGATGAACGAGAGAGAAAGGTTGAGAGAAGCGGCGCAGGTGGGAGGAGAGTGAACAGTGTTAGAGCAAGGAGGTGATTAGGGTTTTGTCTGATGGATCACACGCCTGTCAAGTGGATTGGGTCGGGCCCATTGGCTTCGTCCGTACACCCCCCCGTTTTCTTCATTCACCCTCCCCCGTTTTGGTTATTGCTTGGTAAACGGGCTGGGCCCAATTCGTCTTCACTGACCACAACCTTCGCTAATCACAACCCCCGGTTCACTTTCTTCACCCCCTCCCCATTTCTGTTTCATTTTTGTTGGGCTGGGCCTAGTTCCCTGTATTGTTTTTGCTGTATACCCCTCCTGCTGCAGTTTTGCACCCCCTTGTGTTTTTCTTTTCTTTTCTTTATTTTCCTTTATTCATTTGCTTAGTTTTTTAAAAGAAAAGAATATGTGATAAAAAAAATATGCAATAGAAAAAGAAGAAAAATATAATGAAAAAATATAAATAATATAAATATTGTATTGGCTCATAGATTTTAATATTTTCTTTTAGGATATATTTTCTTTTTAGGATATATTTTTTCATAGAGTTTATTTTCTTTTTAGAAGTAAAAGTCCACTTGTTAGGGGACTATTTTTCATTAGATTTTCCATATTAGATGGATAGGATTTTTTAGGAGTTTATTTTCCTGTACTCAATCATTGTAATTTCTTCAGAATATTAATAAAACGAGATTTGTGCTGTGGTCTCCGTTCTACCCCTAGTTAGGCTGAACTACAGCTGCTCTGACTTTCTCTGATGAGAATATGTAGGCATAGGATGCGATATCCTAGCGAGCACACTAACAACTAACCTTTTGTTCTCTCGCTGCTGTGCGATCGAGACTTTCCCGCTAACGACTGATGTTATCCTTTTCTCTTGCCCGAGTGCATTTGAGACCAGACCGTAGTTCTAGTTCCCGTAGGTTCCCATACCTCGAAACCCGACATACTACATCCGTTCTACCGCAAACAGGTACGCCTAAGTCTCCAATGGTCGAGCAGCGTCCACCTAACTGCTAGAATGCGTACGCTAGTATCGTCAATCATTTCTCTCACCCCCGTGTGACCGAGAACACCCTAGTCTAGCCGTAGTTAGCCTGAACTACGTCATGCTCTGATTTCTCTGAAGAGAATACGTAGGCCCAAGACGCGACGTCTTGCCGAGCAACTAACCCGTAGTTTCCCGAACTACGTTGACTCTGATTTTCTCTGATGAGAATACTTAGGCATAGAGTGCGACGCTCTATCGAGTCAATTTCTTCCCGTTTAGATTTAGCAGCCGTAGATAGATTGTTTTTCACCCGTCCAATTAAACCCAAACAAGCGTGGATCCCGTCGAGTACGACGGACGTGAGGGGTGCTAATACCTTCCCCTTGCGTAACCGACTCCCGAACCCAGACAATGGTTGCGACGACCTTGTCTTACCCCTTTTTCGTTAGGTTTTTCCGATCGTTTCCTTTCCCGCTCCGAGGGATAAATAACGAAAGGTGGAGAATTTTCTGTTTTGTCGGCACCTTATTTTCGCGCAAGCGACACCTGCATCTTCCAGGTTGTCCAGGATTGACGAACAGAGAGTCCACCGCTACTCAACCCGAAACAACTGCAAGAGAATCATGGATCAAGTCCAAGTGGAGATGCAGGAAATCCGCGAGAAGCTGAATCTGTTCATGCAAGCAATGGAGAACATTGCTAAGGGCCAGGAGAGCCTCCAGACTTTGGTACAGCCGTTGCTGACACGGACTAATGGGAATGGCAACAATGACCACAATTCTGCGTACATTGAGACTATTCCGGAGGATGGGCCCCCTACGCCTGTGGTTCCACCTGTAGTGACCCCACCTGTTGTGGTTGTAAACGAGGGCGCTGGCGCTGGCAATGGCAACACAGGGAATGGAAATGAGACTGTTGTTAACAATGTGGGATTTGGGGACACCGACCAAGGCGGTGGTAACAACAATGGCGGTAATGGTTTTGGCAACAATGGTTTCGGCTACAATGATCAGGGATTTGATTAAGTCAATCAGGACGGGAAATTCGGCTTCGACACTCAGGGTTTCAGTTACAACGGTTTTGGTAACGCTAACCAGGGGTACGGTGGATTTGGTAATATGAATGGTGCTGGGGTGATTCTTGTCAACACTGGGTTTGGACCTGTTAGAGTCAACCAGGGTTTCGGTAATGGGGGACGAGGTCCCATAATCAATCAGCAAGGGTTTGGTCACAACACTGGTTACGACGGATATGGAAATGAAAATGTGAATTGGGGTGAAGACCGCCAGGAGGACGCCTTTTCTGGAAGAGGTGTGGGATTTGAAGGACCTGTTGATCCTGTGCAGAGGATCAGAATGCTCGAAGAGCAGATGAAGGGGGTAGTGAATCAGAACTCCACCGGTTTGGATATGACTACAATGGGCTTGGTACCAGGGCTGAGGGTGCCGTTGAAATTCAAGGCTCCCACTTTTGACAAGTACAAAGGGGATACCTACCCTAAGGTCCACGTCCGCTCTTATTACAGAAGGATGTCCGCGTATTCGGATGACGACAGGATGCTCATGCATTTCTTTCAGGACAGCTTATCAGGACCGTCGCTTGAGTGGTATATGGGGCTGGAGCCCACACAGATTAACACCTGGAAGCAGTTGGCTGATGCTTTCGTGACACATTACAAATACAACAGCGATCTGGCGCCAAACCAGGTCCAATTACAGGGTTTGTCACAGAAGAACGATGAAAGTTTTAAAGAGTATGCGCAAAGTTGGCGCGATATGGCAGCGAGGGTGCACCCTCCTTTAATTGAAAGGGAGGTGAATGACACGTTCATTGGGACATTTACGGGGGTGTTTTACGAAAAATTGTTTAGTGTGTCATTGAGCAGTTTCTCAGATTTGATTCTTATTGGGGAGATGATCGAGAACGGGATTAAAGTTGGAAGGTTCCAAGCAGGTGAGTCTACTTCAACAGGAGGTGCTAGAAAAGCATTTGGTGGTAGACGACAGGGTGATACTAGTGCCGTGTTTGGTGGCAGGGGCAGGGGCAGAGGAAGAAATCAGTATGTTCAGCCGCAATAGATAGCTAGTGTTACTATCCCGCTTCCTCAACAGAGGCAGCCACAACAGCAACAACAACCACCGCAGCAGCAAGGGCAGAATCCTGGTCAGAGAAGGATACAGAATACGAGGCCAAAAAGAGTGTTCGACACACCTCCGTCGACATATGCAGAACTCCTCCAGACCTTGCTAGGGTTGAACTTGGTTGAAAAGAGGACTTTGGCACCGCCTACAGGGACGGTACTTCCTTACGGGTATGATGCCAACAAGCATTGCGAGTTCCATTCCGGGGCACCCGGCCATGATGTAGAAGTTTATCAGGCATTTAAACACAAAGTTCAGGATTTGTTGGACAGCAAAGCTATCAACTTTGGACAGGTGGGTCCAAATATAGTACAACAGCCTATGCCCAATCATGGGGCAAATGCCGTCTTGACAGAAGAAGATTTGAATCTAGTGATGGATGTCAATGAGTTGAAGACACCGTTGGGGGAGATTAAAAGCACGTTGTTAAAAGGGGGTGTATTCCCGGGTTGTGATGAATTTTGCTTGGATTGTTGGACCCAGCCAGAGGGTTGTAATAAGTTGAAGCAGGATATTCAGGTTATGATGGATGAAGGTACCTTGCAATTTGATCGAACCGCGTTTGAAAATCCTATAGAGGCGTTGTGTGATGAGCAGAACGATGTTGCGAAGGTGACGATTCCGAGGAAAACAATAACGATAACGGCGCCCGCCCGGCGGCCGACGATCACAATTACCAAAGCAGGATCAGTCCCTTTTGAGAGTACTAAAGCAGTATCGTGGACTTACGGGTTGGAGGTATATTGCGATGGTGAGAAAATTGAAGTCAATAGACAACCAACTGGGGTTGTAGATAATGTTGTTGGAACAGGAGGTATGACCAGAAGCGGAAGAATCTTCACGTCACCCAAGGTAGAGGCAGAAAGATTAGCCAAGGGTAAAACCAAGGTAGCTGAGGGTGGTCCTTCTCAGTCGAATGAAAAGGAAACGTCACTTAAGGATATGGAGGAGTTTATGAGGCTCATTCGTAAAAGTGATTACAAAATCGTGGAGCACCTCCAGCAAACGCCGTCAAAAATTTCCATCCTGTCGTTGTTGTTATGTTCCGAGGTGCACCGGAATGCTCTGCTGAAGATACCGGATACATCGTTCGTTCCTCAAGAAGTTTCTGTTAATCAGTTAGAAGGAGTGATGGCGCATGTCAATGCGGGGCACAGTTTGGGCTTCACAGACTTTGATTTGACTCCGAGAGGGCGAGAGCACAATATGGCATTGCATGTGTCAGTAGAATGTTGAGGCACGGTCATGTCCCACGTTTTAGTAGACACTGGATCTTCCCTGAATGTGCTACCGAAGAAAGCCATGATGAAGTTGGATATCAGGGGGATTATCTGTACGCCCAGTGATTTAGTGGTGAGAGCGTTCGACGGAACGAAGAGGTCGGTTTTCGGATCAATAACATTACCGTTGCAGGTGGGGCCTGAAATATTTGAAACTGAATTCTATATAATGGACATCCAGCCTGCGTATAGTTGCCTTCTGGGGCGCCCATGGATCCATGTTGCCGGGGCAGTCACATCCACGTTGCACCAAAAGCTGAAGTATATGGTTGGGGATAGTGTCGTCACTGTTTGTGGAGAAGAAGATATTCTGGTTAGCCATTTGTCTTCATCCAAATATGTCGAGGTGGACGGAGAAATACATGAGACACCTTGTCAAGCCTTCAAGGGGTTGCGAATTAAAGACAGAGCCCAGGGTTCCAGCAAAATATCAGATGTGGCAGTGTCATCTTACAAAGAGGCTCAGGCTCTAGTGCAGACAGGCAAAACCAAGGGCTGGGGGCAGGTATTGGAGATTCCCGTGAAGAATGACAAATTCGGGCTTGGATATCATCCTTCGTCGTCAACATCCTCTTCAGGAGCGCCCAGGTTCAAGGGACCAGTCACGATTACGCCGAGCGAGGTGAGCTTCGAGACTATCAACTCTATTTCCGATGCTGAGGACGGAGATAGCGATTGTGATATGGACGCGTGGATCAAGCCAAGCGTGCCAAGACAAAGTCTCTGCAATTGGTCTATCCGGGAAACTGTTCCTGTGACAACTAAACAGTAATGACTTGTTTTCTTAATTGTTGAATAATCCTGTGTCCTACCCGGGGCATAGTGATTTTGCTTAGGGCCATTTGGTTATGTACATTACATTGTTTAATCATGAAATAAAGGCGTTTTTCATATACCAACATTGTGATTCCTGTTTTTTCTGTTTTGTTTTTAACAATAAAATGGCAATGTGATTCTTTGCTTTGTCTGTGTTTTGAAGCATTTAACCATTTCCTTTGCAGGATTACTATTTCAGATGACATCTATGAACCGCCTATGACTCACTTCGACTTTGAGCACCCGGTATTTCAGGTTGAGGAAGAGGTTGTCGAAGATGGCGACGTGCCAGAAGAGTTGACCTGGTTATTGAAACAAGAAGAAAGGATCATTCTGCCTCATGAGGAAGTCATTGAGATTATCAATTTGGGGTCGGAAGAGGTTGTGAGAAACATCCGTATAGGGGCTGCGCTGCAGAGCGACATCAAGCAAAGGTTGGTTGAGATGCTCAAAGAGTACAGTGATATATTTTCTTGGTCGTACGAGGATATGCCTGGGTTGGATACGGATATGGTTGTTCACCGACTGCCACTGTGAGAGGAATGTCTGCCTATTAAGCAGAAGCTCAGGAGAACTAGACCGGATATGGCTGTGAAGATCAAGGAGGAAGTTCAAAAACAGTGGGATGCTGGTTTCCTAGCTGTTACCAAATATCCCTCATGGGTCGCTAATATTGTGCCAGTGCCGAAGAAAGACGGTAAAGTGCGAATGTGTGTAGACTACCGTGATTTGAACAAAGCAAGCCCGAAAGATGACTTTCCACTTCCTCACATCGATGTGCTGGTTGATAACACTGCTCAGTTCTCCGTATTCTCCTTCATGGATGGCTTCTCGGGTTACAATCAGATCAAAATGGCTCCAGAAGACATGGAAAAGACTACCTTCATTACTCCCTGGGGAACATTTTGTTACAAAGTGATGCCCTTCGGATTGAAGAACGCTGGGGCAACATATCAACGTGCTATGACGACCCTCTTTCACGACATGATGCATAAAGAGATCGAGGTTTATGTTGATGATATGATTGCCAAATCCCAGACGGAGGAGGAGCATTTGGTTAATCTACCGAAACTATTCAAGAGGCTCAGGAAGTTCAGGTTGAGACTGAACCCTAATAAGTGCACCTTCGGGGTGAGATCGGGTAAACTACTGGGGTTTATCGTGAGCGAAAAAGGAATAGAGGTGGATCCTGCAAAAATAAAAGCAATACAAGAAATGTCGACGCCTAAAACAGAAAAAGAAGTGCGTGGGTTTTTAGGGAGGTTGAACTATATCGCCCGGTTCATATCTCACTTAACTGCGACGTGCGAGCCGTTATTCAAGTTGTTGAAAAAGGACCAGGTTGTGACCTGGAATGAAAATTGTCAAAAGGCGTTCGACAAGATAAAAGAATACTTGCAGGAACCTCCTATTTGATACCCCCAGTAGCCGGGAGACCTCTAATTATGTATTTGGTGGTTCTTGAGGAAAGTATGGGTTGTGTTCTCAGTCAACACGACGAGACCGAGCGTAAGGAGCATGCGATCTAATATTTGAGTAAGAAGTTTACTGACTGTGAGTCCAGATACTCAATGCTCGAGAAGACGTGTTGCGCGGTAGCCTGGGCCGCCAAACGTTTGAGGCAATACATGCTGAATCATACAACCATGCTAATTTCAAAGATGGATCCAACCAAATACGTGTTTGAGAAGCAAGCACTCTCCGGAAGAATTGCCCGATGGCAAATGGTGTTAACCGAATATGATATTCAGTATGTCTTGCAAAAGGCTATTAAAGGTAGCGTTCTGTCGGAGTACCTTGCGGAGCAGCCTGTTGAGGACTACCAATCGATGAGGTTTGATTTTCCTGACGAGGATATCATGTACCTAAAGATGAAAGATTGTGAAGAACCGTTGCTGGATGAAGGACCAGAGTTGGGTTCCAAGTGGTAGTTAATATTTGACGGAGCTGTAAATTCCTATGGTAGCGGAATAGGCGCAATTATCACTACTCCTCAGGGGTCGCACATCCCCTTTACCGCCCGATTGACTTTTCCCGTTACCAATAATGAGGCTGAATATGAGGCTTGCATCATGGGTCTGGAAGAAGCTATTGATTTGCGAATCAAACATCTGGATGTGTACGGAGACTCAGCTCTAGTGGTGAATCAGATAAAAGGAGAATGGGAGACACGTCATCCCAATTTGATACCATATATGAACTATGCACGGAGATTTTTGCCTTTCTTTGACAAGGTGGAACTGCATCATGTGCCGCGAGCAGAAAATCAAATGGCTGATGCCCTGGCGACATTGTCTTTAATGTATAAAGTTAACTTCTGGAACGAGGCTCCCCGGATTGTTATCTCTCGGCTCGATAGGCCTGCATTCATATTTGCCATTGACGAGGCTCCCGATGGTAAACCCTGGTACTTTGACATCTAGAATTTCCTGAAGAACAAGGAGTATCCGGCTGGGGCATCCAGTCGAGATCAGAAGACTCTCAGGAGATTGGCTGGCAATTTCTATCTGAATCCTGACGGTTTCCTATACAAAAGAAACCACGACTTGGTGTTGCTACGCTGTGTAGATGAGAAAGAGGAGAAGTTGCTTATGGAAGAGATACATGAGGGTACATTTGGTACACATGCTGGTGGGCATGCTATGACGAGAAAATTGCTGCGGGCAGGTTATTATTGGCTAACTATGGAAACAGACTGTTTCAAGTTTGCAAAGAGGTGTCATAAATGCCAGATTCATGCGGATAAGATCCATGTGCCTCCGAGTCCTCTGAATGTGATGTCATCACCGTGGCCTTTCTCGATGTGGGGAATTGATATGATAGGCAAAATTGAGCCTACGACATCCAACGGACACCGGTTCATCTTGGTGGCTATTGATTACTTCACCAAATGGGTGGAGGTAGCATCATATGCCAATGTTACCAAACAAGTGGTCGCCAGATTTATCAAACGAGATATTATCTGCAGATATGGAATCCCTGAGCGGATTATCACCGACAACGGTTCGAATTTGAATAACAAAATGATGAAAGAGCTGTGCCAGAATTTTAAGATTGAACATCACAACTCTTCTCCTTATTGGCTCAAGATGAACAGCGTTGTTGAAGCGGCCAATAAGAACATAAAGAAGATCATCCAGAAGATGGTTGTGACGTACAAGGACTGGCACGAGATGCTACCTTTCGCTTTGCACGGTTATCGTACAACGGTACGCATATTAACCGGGGCAACCCCTTTTTCGTTGGTATACGGAATGGAGGCAGTGTTACCGTTGGAGGTTGAGATTCCTTCCCTGAGGGTTTTACGTGATGTCCAACTCGACGAGGCAGAATGGGTTAAAGATAGACTGAATCAGCTCAGTTTAATGGATGAGAAAAGGCTAGCTTCTCTAGCATACGAGCGGTTGTATCAGAGCCGGATGAAGAAAGCGTACGATAAGAAGATATGTCCACGAAGCTTTCAGACGGACGACCTTGTGCTGAAGAGGATTCTCACGCCACAAACAGATCACAGGGGCAAGTGGACCCCTAATTACGAAGGTCCCTACGTTGTCAGAAAAGTATTCTCTGGAGGAGCCTTGCTACTATCTACCATGGATGGTGAAGACTTTACGTCGCTTGTGAATTCGGACACAGTTAAAAAATACTTTGCTTGAAAGTGACCCGCTGGACAGTAAAAAGAGAGTCCAGGCAAAAGTGGGGCATCCTGGAGAACCGTAAAAAATGAATAAAGGGTTCGGGCAAAAGTTAGGGATAAAATTGAAAAGATGTACACCTGCGAAGTCGAAAACCTGAAAAGGGCGACTTCGGCAAAAAAGGGTATCCCGGTGAATTGAAAACCCGCAAAGGGCGGTTCACGCAAAAGTTAGGGATTGAAAAAGCAAATGACTGCGGTCCGGATTTGATACTACATTGCTTAGTGGTTTGGGAGTACCTGAGGGTTCGTTTATCCAACACAATCTCTTCCGAAAATTGAATACCGGGAAAGCGCCAGAGTCAGGTGAGTCATAGGAGGATCAGCTCATGATGTTTGTCTGCACCATGTTGCTGACATGTGTACAAATTTGACTTGTACTTATGCTTTTTGTGCATATATGTATGTGTGTGTGCGTAACTTCCTCTTTTCAGGAGTTGCATCCAGTGTACAAAACTCTGCCTATTCAGAGGCTCGTTATCAATAAAATATGTTATTCAGTACTTGATGCTTGTTCTTTACTGTTTTGTTTGTGAAAGACGCCAATGTTTTTTGATAAACTTGCACTTGCATAATCTTGTTGGCCCTTGCCAATAATTGCTAAAACTTCGAATTGACTGAAGAAGTGTCGCGGATGCTAACTCGGATAGATCCTGTTGTATAGGTTTGTTTTGTCTCGTTTGTGTTTTGCAGGGTTCTTACCTTTGGAGCAGACAGTCAGAAAATTGTACCCCCCAGCCAAATCGCTGGAAGGTGGAGCCCTATTAAAGTTGATGTCATTCCTCAGCCGGTCGCACCTCATCCCTAGAGGTTGAGACGATGTTATCCCTTACCGAAGGAAGGAGTATTTTCCCCAGAAGAGTATCCTCATAGAAGTTGTCCACAGGATATCCCCAGCAAGATAAGATAGGTGTCCCATGTAAAGGTTATATTCCCCAGAGAGTCGAGTATGTGCACGTTCAATCCCCAGCTGGGAGGATTTCCGCGGCGCATAACCAAGGTAGTAGGTTCAGAAGGATTATCCCCCACCGAGGATGGTTTTCTTTCTCACCACAGGTTGTCATGCCTTTGTTCGGATGATTATCCCCAGCGGAGTGTTAGCTCCGAGTTTGTAAACTGTACCCAGACAGTTGTCTCCCAGAAGGGTCGCTTCTCTCCCCAACTGAGTTAATTTTCCCAGCAGGTGTCGTTCTTTCCTCCCAGTGGAAATCAATGTTTAATCTCTCCTCGGCAGAGTTTGGTTGTGTTTCCGGCATTTATTTTGCCGGAATATGTTGTGATACCCGTTCATCCCCAACAGGGCGGTATTTGTCCTCAATAGCCGTGTTAATGAAGCAAGCTTGTCAGAGCCTTCCCCAGCAGCCTGAACCTGCATTTGCATTTGCATACATTATCATGTTTGCATCTACCCACAAACGCGTAGCATTTCCATGCCGTATGGAGCATTACGCCATTTCCAAACATACGCATTTTGAAACATAAATCAGGTTGGTTAACCTTTTTCTTTCAGGGGTGTTTCTCAGCAGGAGTATGAAGTTACAGTTCAGATCTATTACCAGATGATCGAGGTCTCGCCGTGAGACATATGATGATGCAGTTCTTGTTATCATTCCCCACAGAGTTACTGGTTGAAGTTTCTCTTATCCGACCAGCGGAGTGTTTTTTCTTCCGGTTTGCTGTCGCGGCGGCATTGCAGGGTTTCATGAATCAAGATTTCAGAAGTGGTCACTTGTTGTCAAAACGGGTGTCGGGCAGTTATTTTCAGAATATCCCCGGTGGAGTTAGCTACTACAAAGAATAGGCAAAGAAGCTATATCCAAGATGAATTTTCCTGTAAGAATCAGGCAGATGTGTTTTCCCGTATGAAGCAGGCGGATGAACTTTCCTGTGTTCAGGCATATAGACTTTTCCCATATGAAGCAGGCAGATGAACCTTTTCTTGTATGAATCAGGCAGATGGATTTTCCCGTATGTAACAGGCGGATGAACTTTCCTGTATGAATCAGGAAGATGGATTTTCCCGTATGAAACAGGCGGATGAACCTTTCCTGTATGAATCCGGAAAATGGATTTTCCCGTATGAAACAGGCGGATGAACTTTCCTGTATGAATTAGGCAGATGGATTTTCCCGTATGAAACAGGCGGATGAACTTTCCTGTATGAATCAGGCGGATGGATTTTCCCGTATGAAACAGGCGGATGAACTTTCCTGTATGAATCAGGCAGATGGATTTTCCCGTATGAAACAGGCGGATGAACTTTCCTGTATGAATCAGGCGGATGGATTTTCCCGTATGAAACAGGCGGATGAACTTTCCTGTATGAATCAGGCAGATGGATTTTCCCGTATGAAACAGGCAGATGAACTTTCCTGTATGAATCAGGCAGATGGATTTTCTCGTATGAAGCAGACGAATGAACTTTCCGATATCCAGATAGATGATTCTCCCATGATCGACAGAGTATGTGAGTTGTGTTCCGATATTTGACGAAAGTATTTTCCCCAAGGAAGTCGTCGTGATTTCCTCGTGTTACTATCCCTAGTAGAGTCCTCCTCAAAGTCGTTTGTGGGTTGGGACCAACGGAGTTAGCTACTGTAGAGATAGGCAGAGAAACGGTATTCAGAGTGTTTTCCCGTATGAAGCAGGCAGATGAACTCTCCTGTGTTTAGGTAGATGATTTACCTGTATGGATAGGCAGATGAGTTCCCTGTGATTAGACAGAAATGTTTCCCCAGCGAAGTCGTCGGGATTTTTCTGTGTTGACGGAATGTAGCATCCTAACGTGGACAAAGTTCTATCCCCGCGATGATAGAATCTTTTTCGGGTTGGTGAAAATGATCCCCAGCATGGTCGCTAATTTGTTTTCTCCGTATTAACAGACGGCGGAGTTTTAACGTGGACAAAAGGCAGGATGTTTTGACAAGAGGGAGTTCAAGGCCTGGGGCGTTACACAGGCGGTTGACATTGAAATCAGATTTCGATATCAAATGATTGATCAGTTGGTTGCCGTAACAACCGGATTCAGTTGGTGGATGTTGTTTTCCAAGCAGTTTGTGCAGTTTATTTCTGCGGTTGGCAAATTTCTGGGTTTTTGGTATTAAACCGTCTTGTACCTCGATTGTTTGAAGGCCATTCGCTCTTCACCCATTCGGGTCCAAGCCGTTTGAATAGGGGCAGCTGTTGCACCCTAAAATTTGCTCAACCTATTTCACCTGGTTTATGTTTTAATTTCATTATCATTTGCATAGTCACATAATGTACATGGTCCAATCATTTGCATATCATAACATAGCAAGTCATCTAACAGGGGGTCAAGTGCCATCCTTATCTAAAGAAGCACATCAAGGGGCCTTATTCAAGCTGAAGAACATCCAAGTCATCAAGGAATGGGTTGAAGCTTTGAGGAGATTTGAGTGTCAACAGGTGGATTTCTCTCCTAACTGGAGGTATATTGAAGATCATCAACATGGAATGATGAATTTGAGGTGTGTATGGATCCCATGGGAGGCCTAGAGAGCCCTATTGAAGCTTAGACAAGTCATGGTATCAAGTTCAAGAGCCATGGTTGAGGTGTGTACAAGTAGGGTTTCATCTGGGTATCCCTAGGTCAAGGAGAGCAAAGAAAGGGCATCAAGACCTAGCTCTAGGTCATGGAAGTCATGGATTTATATGTTAAAGCATGTGTATGGATGAGTCAAGACCAAGTTCAAGAGAATCAAGAGAGGTTGGAGGTGTTTGAGACAGGGTTCCTAGGGTAAAATCCCATGTATAGCATTGGACTTCCAAGCCACATAAGTCAACATAAAAGTTTCAAATGGATTCTTGGCCAACATGAAAATTTTATAGCTTCTAAATAGCTTTAATTTGAGTACTAGAAGTCTTCAAGAATATTTGTAGAACTCAAGTTATGGTTCTTGCAAGTTATGGGTCACCGGAGGACACTGAAATTTATCTGTGAAAGTCACTTGACTTCCAAGCCACGTTTGCCTATTAAGGAGTTTTCAAATGGATTCTTGGCCAACATAAGAATTGTAGGGCTTGATCTTAACTTTAATTTTAGTACTAGAAGTCCTAAAGAAGATTTGTGGAACTCAAGTTATGATCTTGGCAATCCAGGGGTATTTTGGGAAAGTTGAATTATAGGTCATTTCTCAACATAGGTCAAAATCTCTATCTTCTACTCCTCAAATGAAAAAATGTTTAACATGAGATGTGCTTAAAATGATGTTTTTAGGTTAGATAAGAAGTCATGGGTGATTGAAATGGCTTGCTTCACAAAATGATCCAAAATGGCCTAAGAAGAAGGTTTTTTCAAATGATTCAAAGGAGGGAAATTGGGATTTTTGAGATATGAGGCATACACATGGCATATGGGTAGTCATTTTGAATGGAAATTGGATTTCAAACACATTGGCAATGTCACAATTTTGAGATGAGCCATTGTTTTATGAGTTGCTTTGGAAAATGCTTTCTTACATCATAAGTAACATATGCAAAACCATTCTTTAGATCATAACCAAGGCCTTAACCCTTACCAATCCATTCAATATGTCATTAGAGGAGATTTTGGATCAAAATCAGGTGTTGAAGCAAGTTGAATCATGATTGTCATGGATGAACTTATCATGGTAATTTCAAGTGCATGAGAATTTCAATATCTCACATAGATCATTCCAGGGCATTCTAGATGATTCCTACATGTTCTATATAAGGGTTATAACTGATTCAGTTAGTTGGTTGGTGAAGATTGAGAGAGATTTGAGAGATAGAACTTTGAGTTTTCACTTTGCAAATCCAAATCGGTTACACGAATTTGAGCCCTTTCAATCCAAACTTTTGCACTCAGTGTCTTTATCTTGAGTTGTTGAGTGAATTCAGAGGGATTTCTGGTCAAGATTGTTGAAGAATCAAGAGATTGCAACTTGAGTTTGAAGCTTGCAACTCAAAATCGAATTTGAGAATTCAGAGAGATTCAACACAAATTGATGCACACAGAAGCTTGATAATCACTCATTGAAGGAATCTGGAAGATCTTGAAGCATAATTCGAAGCTTTCCACCTTCTGTTCATCCAAATTTCACAGGTTGGTAAACTTCATCTTGTAGCATAATGTAGAAAGAATTGCTAGGTTTTAGGTGTTTAGATGCAATGTAGATGAGGGCTAGGTGGTTTCTGGTAAAGAAATTCAAGGTTTAGAGACAAAATTAGGTTGAGCCAATTTTCTGTTGAGGATCATTTCTAACAGTTCTTGATGATTTAAGCTTAGTGGAATGGCGGAAATTGCTCAGTGTTATGTGGTGATGATGTTAGGCACTTAAATTTTAGGATTGGTGATGTTTGATTTTTGAGCATCCTCTGAGAATTTCTTCGTGATTTAAGATAAAAGGTGATTCAGTGAGAATGAATAACATGGTTGGATTCCTGGTGAAAAATCGAATTGATTGATGTATTCAGGTTTGAGTTTGGGTGAGGATTAAAGGAATTGATGATTGGGGACGTCGGTGGCGCCACCTCCGGCCACCGTCTGTTGATGTTTCCCTCCCAGAGTTTGAATTGGAGAAGAAAGGTCCATAGCCCTAGGATGAGAGGAAGACCTTTGACTTAATCTTGATCCAACGGCCATGAGCGAGTTTTGCTTTGTGAAGGAGTCTGAGAAGAGAGTGATACACACCATTTCATTAAACGCTGGCTTTGGGCTTAAGTAATTTTGTGCTATCCACACCCCACTTTGGAAGCCCAATGGGATTAACAAAGGAATTGATTGCTATTCACCACGATGTTTTTTCATTTTTCATTTGTTTTTCCATATTGTTTTCTGAGTTGTTTTGGGCTTAGCACGCGCTTGATAAGCGCACCCCCCTCCTGAGCCCAACTTCATTTTGAACTGCATATTATTGCTATTCACCACGCCAGTATGCTATTTTTAGTTGATTTTCTTTTATTTTCATGTTTTACCTAGGGTTAGAAATTAATTCATAAAAATTTGAAAAATAATCATTTTAGGATGGGATTTTTTTTCCTAGTTCCCTTAGGACCTCTAAAAAATTATGAAACTAAAAAAATATTAATTTCATGCACTTTATATTTTTTGGTATATTTTACAATTGTATTGCTTTTATTTTACATTTGTTTGATACCTTATTTTTCTGAATTTAGTATGAGAGATTGGTGCATGATTTTTGATTGATTCTTGTGAGGTTGATTAGATTAGGTAAGCATGTACCCTTAGGAATTTTTTCATATTTTTGTGACTAAAACTTAGGTTAGTTTGAGAGGTGGATAGGAGAGGTATTAGAATTAGGGTTTCATAACACTTAGGTGTAGTTTAGGGCTTGGTTTGGGGACCTAGGGTTTGATTTAGGCCTTGGGGTTTATGTGGGGTATAGGGTATATAGTTAGGTTCCCTTAGATATTACTCTAGGATTTTATAATGAATTTTACTATTTTATTTGATTTTTGCAATTTGAGTGGTGATTGTGTGTTTTACCTCTTGGACATTTTGCTTGTTTGTTTGGTTTGGGTTATTTCAATTGGGCTTGGGGCTTGGGCTTTTCTTGTTGGGGCTTATGAAGACCTTGAAGATGATTGGAGACAAAGGATGGAGCTTGGAGCATGAAGATTCTTCTCCTTGAAGATTGCTTTTGAAGACTTAGGAGACAGGAAATGTAGGAAGAGCTCTAGATTAGACTGATTTCTTCTTGCAAACATAGAAAGCATCTTGTGCTTCTATTCCTCCCTATGACAAAAAGTCCTTTTAGGGTATTCACATCCCTCCTTTGGAGGGATAAGTGACATACTTTAGAAGTAGAACTTTGAGGGAACCTTTCCCCTACAATGCTAAGTGCTTATAGGCTTCCTTTGGTTGTCAATAAGTTGTTTAGCATTTCAACTTAATCTGATAATTGATTCTCTTCTGGAGTGGTGGTATTGAAGATGGGAACCTATTGAAGATGAAGTTCATTGAAGATTGGTGAAGTTGAAGCTTGTGCCTGTCAAAGCTGGTTGCCTGTTGGAGTTAGGGTTCTGCTGCTTTTTGAAGCTGTTTACTTGTTGGGGTTCAGTGCTTGCTAAAGCTTGGAGATTTTTGGAGGCAGGAGCTTATCTAAAGCTTGGGGATCATTGAAGAGTGAAGATGGGGTCTTGCTTGAAGTTGTTGTTGTCTTTCCCACTTGTTGTTAATCAACTGTAACTGTCAGAGCTGCTGCTGTTTAAGCTGCTTACTGTAGGAGTTGGTGTTGTTGTCAGAGCTGGTGTTGGGTTTTATTTCTTTTTGTTGTATTGTTTGTTGGCTGGTACAGCTTGCCCCCTTAGGCTTGAAGTGAATACTGTTTCACTTTGCCTGTTGTTTTCCCAGGTTCGAGAGTGAGTGAGACTCCCTTGCCTCGCTTGTACTGCTGCATCTCATGCATTTTTACTGTTTACTGTATATATCTATTTCTTTTTCGTTTATCCCCTAGGATCTCTGATTTCCTCTGTGCAGGAGGGAATTACGACAGACATTAGGTTCTTATCCATGCATGACAACATTAGGTTAGTTTTATTCCCCTTTCAACCCTAGGTTTTTAGAGCTTCTTTCTCTTCTTATCTCGAAACAACTCAAAAATACAGTAATAAGGTTAATCGATGTCGTACGTTACGAGCCTTAAGCTATTTGAGAAAGGGTTGCTAAAGAGCTTCTTTCCAGTAGTCTGGCTGCTTAGTGTGGTACCCTTTGGGTGACACACGACGTAGTCACTCTCAGGTCATAGTCTCTAGTGCGACAGAGATTGCAAACATCATAAAAAATAGTTCTTGCGTAAAAGACTGAAAACAAACTTCAAATGTCATTTTTTGTCCTCTTGGACTCGTAATCAGAAGAAAACCTCTTTTCAGAAAGATAAAAAACAGTCAGACAGACTTGTGTCGTACGTGGCCCGAACTACGTTTGCTCTGATCTTTCATGTTGTATGAAAGTACGTTGGCATAGGATGTCGTGTCCTAGCGAGCAACCTTCCTTCCTTTCCCGTAGGTAGGCGAACTACGTTGACTCTGATTTCTCGTTCCAGACGGGAATACGTAGGCATAAAGTGCGATACTTTGCCGAGTCATTTTATTTTCTTTTAACCCTTAACCCTTTAGAGTAGATAGAATAACAATCCGTACTAGAAAACAAGCGTGGATCCCGTTGAGTACGACGGACGTGAGGGGTGCTAATACCTTCCCCTTGCGTAACCAACTCCCGAATCCAGGATTTGTTTGCGACGACCATTCCTTTCCCGTTTTGCGTTAGGTTTACTCTGAGCGTTTCCTTTCCCTCCTGTGGGATAAATAACGCACGGTGGCGACTCTTCTGTCATAGCCGGCGCCGATTTTCGCAATAGCGACAATAACATTTCTTGACACAAATATATTATGGTGATTCAAATCATAGAGTATATAGCCTTTGGTTCCTTCCTTGTAGCCTAGAAATATGGCATTTCTTGCCCTAGGGTCAAACTTGGTTTTATGGGCCATAAGAGTGGAAGCATAGCGCAGGCAGCCAAAAAACTTAAGATGAATTAAGGGTGAAGGCTCTTGATATAAAATTTCATGAGGGCATTTGGATTTTAGTAAAGGTGTTGGAAGCCTATTGATAATGTGGATAGCATGTTGAACACAAAAATTCCACATATTCAAAGGCATATTGGATTAGAAATGTAGAGCCCTAGCTACATTAAGGATATGTTGGTGTTTCCTCTCAACCATCCCATTTTGTTGAGGGGTATCAACACAGGATTTTTGGTGTATAATACTCTTAGATGATAAGAAATTGTGTAAAGCTAGGAACTATGTGCCATTATCAGACCTCAAACATTTTATGGATTTGTTAAATTATTTTTCTACATAGGCTGTAAATTGCATAATTCTATCTCTTGTTTGGTCTTCGGTTTTAAGAAAAATCACCTATGTATACCTAGAATAATTATCTACTAGAGTGAAGAAATATGTGTGTCCTAATGTAGAAATGGTGGAAAAAGGACCCCACAAATCAGCATGAAGAATCTCAAACACATCATTAGTACAAGTAATACTATTAGGAAATGGAAGTTTCCTTTTTTTTTATAGCAAAATGACAAGAATCACATGGTGAAACATTGTTCTTACATGAAACAAAAGGAAAGATCTTAGCAATATTCTGTAAAACTATGAGAAGGATGTCATATTCTCATATGCCAAACATTACAAGTATTATCAAAAATAGAATTACAAGAAAAATGAGGTCTAATGGAATTAAGGACATACAATCCATTTTGCAACTCAGTTATACCCATCGTTTCCATGGAAGGGTTCTGCATAATGGAACATGAATTAATAGTGAATTGTACAACACAATCATTGCTTTGAGACAATTTTGCTATAGAGATAAAATTGACATTAAAAGAAGGAATGTAAAAAACATTATGCAGAACTAAAGATGGTGTAAGGGTGATAGAGCCAGATATTGATGCAGATAATTGAGAACCATCAGGCAGAGTTACAGAAATTGGAACTATAGACTTATAACTAGTGAAAGCTGAGAGATTAAAACAAATGTGATTTATGACACTTGTGTCTAGGATCCAAAGACAAAGAGACTTACCATTGGCATTAGAGGAAAGAGAGTTCAACATAAGAGGAGAGGTGGAAACGGAGTTGGCTGTGGAAGGAATTGTTTTTATTGTTGAAGCAGTGCAAGAATATTGTTGTATTGCTCTTGAGTCAAACCATAGATAAAAGTAGTGGAACATGATGCAGAAGTTTCTAAGGCATTGGTAATGGTTGCAGACTGTGGAGAACCTGAATCGTTGCCCTTACTCTTGTTCTTGAAGCCTGATGGGTAGCCATGCTTGATGAAACAAGTATCAATTGTATGGTTTGTTCTTCCACAATGAGTGCAAATACGATTTTGACCTCTTGGACCACCGGTACCCTGATATTTTCCTCTATACTTATTAGGTTTGCTTGGTTGAATGATCAGTGCATATTTATGCACATTCTCCTACATTTTTACTTAGGCATTTCTTTATGTTATTTTGCTTATTATTATATTTTATCATGTTTTCTTATTTTATTTTATTTTTGATTTAATTTAATTTTCGCAACTATTTTTCAGCTTTAGCAGTCTGCACGGAAACGATCATAACTGGAGTTCCGGGAATCCGATTGAGGCGTTCTAAATATCGCCGGAAAGCTAAGAGAGAGAGCTACAACTTTCGTGTTGGAGTCGAAGTCAGATTCGGAGCTCAAAATTCCAGATTTCCGTTTCAAGTTACAGCATTAGAATTTTATTTTAGTTTTGATGTTTTGGGCCTGGGTTATATTTTTGACCCAGTTGGGTTTTGATCCATTATTTTCCTTTTTAAAGAGAAATCGTGTTACTGTTCACATTACCTACTATTCACGAGAAAAAAACCTTGAAGCTTTTACGAATCCTATGGAGAACTAATCCCTCTGAGTCGGTCTACCGTAATTCAGGTTCCAACACTTGAGATTATTATAGTATTATTACTATTTGTTAATTCCGTTCAATAATTTTATGTTCTTGTATGCTTAATTCGATTGCATGATATTATTGATTTAATTTGGTTGATTGTATGGTCCTAGGCATAGACACGTTTACGTTTGCTTAATTCGTTTGTGTGTCTGAACAATCATGTTTGCTTAATTCATGAAGTTTTATCCCGTTTGCTTAATTCGGACATTAGGATCATAAATCTTACAAACATTTTTGCGCTTGCCATTGAGTTTGCATCCAGATAGGAATGACACTTAGAAGATCAATATTATAATAATCAATGATAGTAGGAACCGAATCGGTAGATTGACTTATTTCATAATCAATTTTCTTCATAACAACTTATTTCGAAAATTACTCTTGTTAATTACTCTTCCCTAATCGAACCAAAAACCCCCTTTTTATTTCATTACTGTAATTGGTTAATCACTACAAGAATCCTTGTGAGAACGATATTCCGAGTCACTGTCGCTGTACTGCATTTTTATAAAATTACTCGTTTTTGATCCGCGAGCGACCGCGGATCATTGAACATCATGAGAGGCTTGAGCATTCAAAGCTATGCTTTCATCATCATGATTTGGCTATTAGAGTGTGTGAGTTTCTCATTCAAACCCTTAAGAAACCGAATCACATAGTCTTGTTCCCTATAACAACGAACAGATGCGATAGCGTCACAAAAACACGGAATAACACATGAACAAGAATGAACTAGACGATAAGTTTCCAATTCATCCCACAGAACTTTCAAATGAGTAAAGTAATTTGATACATCCAAAGTACCTTAACGAAACATGTACAAATCTTCTTGAATGTCAGATATGCAGAAAATGTTGCTATGAGAAAACCTAATCTGCAGATTCTTCCACACGCCAGTAGCAGTTTCCATTCAGAGTATTGATTGTGCAATTGATTTAGAATTTGAACGTTGAATCCACGCAAGCACCATCGTGTTGCACCGAATCCATGGCGCATAGAGAAGATCTAAAACAACAAGTTTGGGAAGAGCGTCGTTGATGAATTTGTCTTTGTTCTTGGAGATTAATGCGATTTGCGTCGATCGAGACCACGTGTGATAATTTTTGTCATCAAGCGGTGGAGAGACAAAAACGAGAGTAGGATTCTCGTTCGAATGAAGATAGTATGAATTGACAGAGTTGGTAGCGAAATCGACAAAACTCTAAGCAGTCATTGACATAGAGAAAGGAAGAAGAAAGAACGAGAAAAAGGAAAATAATAGCTACCGAAACTTGTTAAGTTCTAAAAAGCAAATAAATAAATAAATAAATAAAGGGATAATAGAAAAAGTACTGTTTCATTTATTACTTTAATAGTTGTTACATGATGTATTATATATACAAGTATAAGAATATGTATGGTAAACTAGTGTGTATAGAATATAAGAATAAAATTCTATCTTATACATAAGTCTATCTCTCCTATAAATTGATTTAATTAGTTAAGTTGTAAAATTATTGCCTATAAATTTATGTACAAGTAGACTATAATTAAATGAATAAAACTCGAGACTTGTTTTTGGATCACGGTATCTAGCTGGTGTTAGTGGAAACTGGGAAACACGGTGGTGATGATGGTGGTGGCGGATAAGCAACATGGTCGGCGACATTCATATCGGTTACGTGCAATCTCCATGGCTGCGGCCAGGAACGGTGGAGCATGGGTTTCTCTGGGAGCCTTGCACGGGACCTCGTTGTAGCGATTGTATTGCTATATTCTTATACAACAATAACACTTGCTTCCCTATTAATAACGGTCTTATAGCAGTTATTTGTTGAGAACCCAAAAGCATAATTATTGTTACAAATACTAACATTTTGGTGTAGCAACTCATTATTTTGTGATGGAGTGTGGTAAGAATGGAGGTTTATGAATATGATAATATGATGAAATATTAATTATATTTATAGGTGGGGGACTTAGGATATTAATGAGATGATAAAGTAAGTTTGACCGAAAATAAGTTTTAGGGATGAAACACTTTAGAAATTTCCTTTTAATTGCTAAGAGTTGAATGAGTCTTAGAATTCATAATATTATTGATTTCATGAAGCTTTTCATACGTTTTTGACTTGCCGTGCTTATTTGTCAAGCTGATAGACTATGTCAAACCAAGACGAACGCATGTCACTCTTCCCCGCAATATAAGCTGGGAAAATACTTTCTCACTCTGTTTTTTTTTGTTTTTTTCTTTCTTGAGTCTTGTGAATCAACTTGTCTTTTCCACGAAGTTTGGTTTTAAAATATAAATGGAAAAGATTTTTAGAAAACATAAAATGAATTTTTTTTAAACTAACGCATATTTTCAATTTAATGTGCAAACTAACATAAGTTTCAAAATATTTACTAAAATAATATAGTTTTCAAAACATGTATCATATCATATGACATCTCCTTTAATTTTCTTTATCCTATGTGCCATATAATATGGTGCCTAATATATATAGTTCATTGATTCAACAAAGTTTAAAATATCCCAGAGTCTAAAATATGTTGTCCTTACCAAAACGGTTATCGGTAGGTTTTGGATTCTCTTGAGTATATAGTTCATTGATTCAACGAGGTTTGTTTTCATGTGGCCCCATCGTTAGCCATTATCGTATGCCCTGGTCAACTTCTCCAGTTGAATATTATCGATCCATCTTAGTGCATCTGCGTTTGTCAATCTAATTTTGTCACGGTAGTGTTTGAAGGAAGGCTCTGTTAGTGCATACCCTGCGTTCAAAACCTTCTTCTGCAATGTCTTGTCCTTGATCTCTCGCATGAAATTTTGAGCGATGTGTCTTATGCATACACATGCGTTGATGGAGGATCCTACCAGCCATTATAAAAATTCTTGTATGCGCTCTCGATTGATGGATGGATGTCAGAAATTAAACATAAGTTAGATTGGGGAGACACGTGTAATCAGAGATTTTTTAGGAAAAAACTCTAACCCATATTAGTCTCCCCTTCCACTAGAGCGAACGCGATTGGAAAAATGTTGTTGTTGTCATCCTGTGTCACTGCCATGAGTAGTGTGCCTTTGTATTTTTTGTACAATCATGCTCCATCAATTTGAATAGTATGTGTATAGTACGTGAAACCTCTGATACATGGTTCAAACGCCCATAAGAGTCGATGGAAAATGTTGTTTTCATTGACACAAGTCTCGTCAGGGGTATATGTCGGCAAGGTCTCCAAGATGACAACAGTCCCTGAAGAATATTGTTTAAGTGCCACTAAGTATTTTGGAAGTTCTTTATACGACTCCTCCCAATTTCCGAATACCGTATTGACCGCCTTAATCCTAGCTATCCATGCTTTCATGTACGACGGAGTATAGTTGTATCTTTAAACCATATGCAAGATTATGTATTCACCTTCATAGAAGGATTGCCACTAATGACTGACAGAAGTTCATTGCATATCAACTAAGAGATGAGTTTGCGATGATCCTGCATTGGTTTTGTGATTATACAAGTGTGTTATGGACCCGTAAATCCTATCTTCCATGAATCGCTTCTCTTCTGGTAAGATGTTGTCAATTGAAACGGGGACACCTTGTTACGACAATATATCGTATACAGAGTTGGATTTGTTCGGTCGAATCTATAATCTATTGGTAATTCCATGTGATATTATTTTATAGCCCGGACATAGTCTTCTTTTGTACGAAAATTGTCTCTCTTTTAATACTCTTTATGTCTGCATGTATGGATTTTAAAAAATATCTGCTGATGGTTCATCTGCACCTAAGTTCAGGCTTATCATGTGTGGAGGTGGGAAATACACATGACTGGCTGCTAATATGTCTTCCTCGTGGTCAGTAGTGGACTCGTTTACCATTTCATCAACAAGTACCTCAACTTCTTCTTCTTCTTCATCCACGACTTCGACTTTAGCTTGTTCGTTGTCAGGTTCGCAAAAAACTTGAGAATGATCAACAAGTTGAGACAGTTGTTGTTGTTGTAATATAATATAAAGCTCAATATCATTTAAACCAGAATACTCATGACTGAGAAACATATTATGAACATCTTCATCATCTCGAACTTTTAACTAAAAAAGTTTACATTGATTGTGCCCGGCAAAAAACATAGGATTCTTGTAGATGATTTGGCCAACTGTACCACACTGTAATTTCTTTTCTAATCTCGCCTTCAAATGTAAAAAAAAAATTGATCTTCTATTAATTGAAAACCTAGTAACTTCTGTATTTTGAAAATTGAAGCCGGTTATGGTACAGACAAATATATCACCATTGAGATGTGCACTGATCATGTATTGTGGTGTTTGAGCCATAACAAATATGTTACTAAACTCGTGTTTGGAAGAATTGTTTAGCAATTTTTCAGTGTACTAGTGTTTGATAAACTGGTGTTTGGAAGAATATGTTACTAAATGATAGGATAATAAAATGTATATCTCAAGTGTGTTAATAGACATATAGTTTTAATATATTATTGTTTTGTCTCAATTATTATTGTATATCTTCTTCCATGCAATTGTCTTGTCTCATTTATAGCTTCTTATCACCTTTCATGCATTAGTCTTGTCTTCCTTTATATATTTTTATCATATTCCATGCATTAGTCTTGTCTTCATTTATGCTTACAAGTTATAATAGTCTTACAAACTACCATAGAGACTCGCATGCCTATAAGATTCTCACATGCCTACAATAATAGTCTTTCAAGTCTATCATAATGTCACATGCAAAGATATTAAAATGATAAAGTGATAAAGACACTAATGTCACATGCAAATACACTAAAGCGATAAAGACAAAACCATTGTCTTGCATGCATCACACGAAATTGTAAGAGATTCTCTTGCATGTAACAAGAATATACTTCCATCAATTAATGGCTTCACATGCAATGGTAAGATATTCTCTGCATGACAATGACCAAGAATCTTGTAAGAGAACACTTACACCATTCCAGAGATTGCTTACAAAATTGTCTCTATTCACATGCGTATGCAGAAGGTGCCATATGAGATGGTGTAAGTGTTGAAATTTAAACCCATACGCCATCTCATATGGCGTATGTGTTTTATTTTCCCATCCACGCGCCATATGGTATGGCGACAGTGTATCTTTGACCATGCAAAACCTAAATTCACGTGAAGAGACTTATTCCATTATAAATATGTTTTTCACATATTTTCTCATTACAAACTCTTCTCATCACATTTTCCAGCAAGCAAAAAACTCATCACAACCTACCTTTATACCAATACACTAAAATGTCTTTACTCACTATGTGTAACGAACACAGAGGAAAATTTGAGAACATTGCAGAATTTATAAGTGTTTTGCTTTATTTGTTTTGTCTCCCCTTACTTAGTTGTTTTTTCTTTATAACTAATGTTATTTATATTCTTTTTCAGAATGTAACAAGGTTTCGTTATCGTGTGCATGACTACATACCACATGACCCATTCATACAAGGATACCTTGAATCATGTGGCTTCGGTGATTTGATAAAAATCACTTCGTACTCAATGACCCCAA
Organism: Lathyrus sativus; assembly: GCA_963859935.3. Taxonomy (NCBI): domain Eukaryota; kingdom Viridiplantae; phylum Streptophyta; class Magnoliopsida; order Fabales; family Fabaceae; genus Lathyrus; species Lathyrus sativus. The sequence continues at coordinate 529,054,287 of OZ012740.1, forward strand.
CTTTATTCTAGCTTTGCTAGAACATTGGAACCAGAGACCCATACATCTCACCTTCCTTTCGGTGAATACACGGTCACACTAGAAGATGTCTATATGTTACTTGGCTTACGCATCGATGGTAAGGCCGTTGACGAAAAAGTTGGTGTTAATAACCAAATCTGCGAATATTTGTTGGGAGCCCCTCTTTGTGTTGAAACACCTCAGCCACAACGTGCAGGTCAACCAATGGGTCAAGGTATTAATTTAAAATACCTAAGAGAACATTATAATACTATCATATTAAATAAGGAATCCACCGAGTATGACAAGATAATTAAAACTTGATGTTATATTATGATCTTATTTGGAAATTTTTTATTTCCAGAAAGTACTGGAAATACTGTAAATATTATGTATTTACCGTTGTTATGCAACATTAATAAATTATGCACTTATAGTTAGGGTTCAGCTATTCTGACTCATCTATATAGTTCCTTGTGTAAAAATGAAAAAAAAATACTTGTACGTTTTATGGTTGCGCCTTTCTACTTCAAGCATGGAGTTGGTCTAGAATGCCCACACTAGCTCCAGTCAACTGATCGCGACTTTCTGAGTCTAACCGAACTAACTGCAAGTGCACAGTCTATCGCGTAGTAATAAAGATATCGATCCCAGAGGGACTCGTAATCAATCTAGTGTTCTCGGACGTTACTATGTTTAGCTAGGTCGTATATGGTTTAAGGGAAAAATATGCAAAAGTAAAGGCTAAATTAAAGACTGGCTAAAAGGTTTCTTAGAATATTAATTCGGGGAATCGGTGTGCAATTAGTTAGTTCTTCGAGGATTCGACAAGTTACCGGCGTGGTTTAATAATTTCAAAATGGTTTTCAGAAGAAAATAACGGTTTAAAGACCTTTGTCTCACGTTGGTTTTGACGCTAGTCACAACTCTAAGGCGGAACGTATGCTTTCGCTATCCCGTTCGGGGTTAAAATTGATTTTTGAAAACCATTGAGTTCTAATCTCTTTTAAAGTGATTTCGTTGTGTTTAAAATAGATGCCTAGTTTTTACTATCTGGTCCTAGCCTCAGCTTTCGCATGTCGGTTCATACCTTAGTGAATCACCCACTGTCGTGGCGAGATTACTTTAAATAAATTCTCGCTGTCGCGACGAATTATAGTTTAACAAATCGGATTAAAAACTATGCCAGAAACAAGTTTGAAAAAAGTGGAAATACGCCGGTTATTATCGAATCTCGTCCTACTAATTCATTACATACCGATCGATGCGGTTTAGCTAGACATGAATCTTAAAGCAAGCATAATTGAATTAAAATGATAGAACATGTAAACATGCATTATAAAGCAAATGAAATCAATTAATAATAATGGAACCTATAAACAATTCTGGTTCGGCACTTGGATAATCCCCCACAATGTCGGCAGGATTACTCCGGTGACGATTAACGTACGGAAAGTTTAAAGAACAAAAGGGTACAACTGAACTTTTGAAAGAAAATAAAGGATAGGAAACAAAGCAGAAACAAGAATGGCTTTCTGTAGTAATTTGGGCAGCACTTCGTGGTCTTCAATGTGGCTCCCCTATTTCAGTCTTCAAGCTCTCCTTTTATAGTGAATGCTTCTTACGTGAACTGCCTCTGGAAGTGCAATTGAAGGTCAGAAAATCCAGGGAGTCGTGCTTCTGTTTTTGGGCTTCTGCTGCACGTTCTCAAAAGTGGATGTTGAGCTGATTTTGCAAGTGTGACGGTCATAAGGAGTGCATGACGCTCGTGGAGCTCATGACGTTCGTGATGTTCATGACGGTTGTCACACACGTGACGGTCGTAAGGGACCTGTGACGACCGTCATATCAGCAAAATTCATTTATGTTACTTTTTTTGTCCTTTTTCTTCTGTTATGTGTCTTTTAGTACTTGTTTTCCTTGTCTTGCTTCATTTAAGTGTTAACTTCGTAAAACTGCAAAATACTTAACAAACAATGCGGAGAGGGTCCGAAATCGGGGTGAAATCGACCATTAGTAGCATAAAATCATGGCATTTAATATATACGTTTTCGCGTTATCAAACTCCCCTAAACTTGAATCTTTGCTTGTCCTCAAGCAAAAAGCATAAGAGCTGAGACGATGCAACTACACGATGCGTTTCTTTGTGTTTTCAAAGTAGCTTCAGAGGCGCTGAGTCGGGAAGTCGGAGAGGATTTATAACAACACGCATACGACAGTGATACTAAGCGGTAATGCTCTCGAGGGCCTCCTTCTTATATGGGTCGGTTCCAATCATGCTGTTGTAGATCGGCGTAAAGTTTATCGTACTAAGTTTTACCTAGTTTTGTTCCAGCACAATCACATTAAGCCCTTTACCTCTTTGCACGCACGTAGTGGAATAGCCTGTTAGTGATTTCGGTCTTTTCTTTCTGCGGGGTCTGGTGCACGAGTGCGGTACCCTATGATATGTTCACTTTGTAAGTTGTGGGGGATCGAACCGTGATTCGCCCTACCGAGTCCATAACCAGAGACTTGTGGACCAACTGACAGAGAACTTCTTTTCTTTTATGAGCTTACTTTTTTTTCTTTTTGTTATTCCGAGATATCAGAGGTAGATAATCATTACATGGCTGCGGAGCAATTCTTTTCTTTACGATCTTATCGATCACTTATTTGCATTGGCTTTCCACGTGGTACGCGCTTAAGGCGGTGCTGACTGCTTGTATAAACTACTAAGGGCTTCGCTTGGTGCTCGAACCTGAGGCTTCGGTACAGTAGGTAGTGGAACTGACTCGCATAAATCGGAGGTCTAAGGTGTCAAAGCAGTATGGGTATCGTTAACAATCGTTCTCGAGTTTCCTTGACTTGGCCTTAATTTTGGTGCATCGGATGTTTGCATCGGTTTTTGGAAAAGTTTTTGTATAGCTCGAGTAAAGCAGATTGAGCGGGGGAAACTCTCGTAACGGAAAAGAATATAGGAAATGCGCTTTATTGAACTGAATTGAACTGAATTGATTAAAATAATTGAACTGAAAGTGGAGTACATAATAGAAATGGAATTAAAGTGCCGCTCCCACACCATCTCAAGCAGTGTCCTCACTACTTTGAACCGAATGTGGAAGGTGTACAACAACAAAAAATGAAAATGCAATGAAGAAAAATACACTACTCTCTGTCTCTTCCTCTTCCGCGATGTCGTCCTCCTCGGGTCGTAGGGTGTAGAGCGCCGGTGTGAAAGATGGCGTCGCGTAGGTCGTCCACACGGACGTTTACAGCGGCCATCTCATCTACTATGTTGTTGAGGCGTTCCCCTTGGGCTACCAACAAATCTATCACCTACTGATGTTGTTCTTGTTGACGATATTCAAGCAGGACGGCGGTCTTGTTCTGTTGCCAGATGTTGTGAAGGATCTCTTTGTTGGTTACTTCGGTTTGAGGACGGCGGCAACAACGGGATGAAGGACCTTCAGGAGGTGGTTACTGAGGAGCTTCTTCCTGAGCAGCACGGTCCAGTTCTTCCTGTACCTCATCAACGGGAACTTGAATATTCTCTTGAGGTGCTGCAGCATTAGCCTCTGGTGCCGCTGGGTCAAAGATCCAGTTGGCTCTGTTCTGAGGATGAGCACGGTCACGGCATGGTAGGATGATGCTACAGATAGTGCGGTTGCGAACCACCGGATGATATCGTACGTCGGCTCGTACCTTGATAAGGTGGGAAGAACGGCAGTAGTCGATATCAAGGAAAACAGGAGGCAGGGACGGGAGGTCCTGAAGGCGATTACCGAGGTCGAGTGACACGGCAATGGAAGTGACGATACCTCCGAAGTAAAAAGGCTTTGAGCCTCGACCACAGTTTGCCTGGATGTGGGCCAACAGAAATGGGGCTGCGTTGATGGCTTCCGGAGCAAAGACGCATTGCAGAAAGAACAGCTCCTTTGAGTTAACCTTGTGGTTTCTATCTCGTGCAAAGATAGTGTTACCGAGCACCCTGTGAAAATAGCGGATGGTGGGGTGATGGATGTAGGTGGCATTAAGGTTGTCCCAGCTATCGGCGGTGGTGCCGGTAAGTTAGTTCCAAAGTGTGAATGCTTCCTGAAAGAATTGTTCCGAGGGAACACGGCAGTGAGCACCAGCACCATGGTGGAATTGTAGCATCTGAGTAAGCTGATTTTGGTTGAGCTGATATTCCCGTCCGAACAATCGGAAACATGCAACACCGGTAAGATTATTAGTTTCGCCGGTGGGGGTTATGTACGAGAACGAACTCAGGAACTCCAGGGTTAACTGTTCGTATGTTGGCTGCGGGGTTGTGCAGAGAAACCAAAGACCGACATTCTGCAGCATCCATTGGACGCCTTCCAGAATGACCAATTCCGTTAAGCATGCGACATCAATGTACCGAGTGGGTTGAACAGAGCGCTTATAGAATGAAACATAGTTGGCTCGCTGCTGTTCGCCTCTTTCGCCATCTCTGAAGATGATGTTAGACATATCTTGAAGTTCACCTTGGCGTGCCATTGTTTATGTTGTTTGGTGGAAAAGAGAGAGTGTTTAGGGAGAGTGGTTCTTTCGGTGGAATGAATGAAAGAATAACCGTGAGTTTATAATGAGGGATTTGAAAATGGACGGGTGAAACGAACAATAATGGGGTTGAATGTAATGAATGAGGAAGTAATTGGGAAGTTGAGAAATGTAGAGGTATTTGGAACGTGAGTGAGTGGGAGGTTATGAAGTGAAAGAGGGAAAGAATTCTGAACGGTCCTATTCTGCTATTTAGCATAATTCGTAAACGCGTGACGATCGTGAGGGGCGTCACGATCGTGAGGCTCGTGACGAGCGTAATGGGGCCGTGACGGTCGTCATAGCAGCAAATTCTGCAGCTGCAAAATTTTTGCATTTTGGTTCGTACTGGAGTTATGTAATAATATTGGGTCTCATTTCAGGCCAGTATATCAACCAAAACAATGCATTGAAAATGAAAAATTCTTGATTAAACTAAAATTGCAAAATAAATTCATTAATTAAAGAATGATGTACAAGAATTGAAATGTAGTTCAAATTGTAATAACATAAAACCGGAAATAGTTAAGAATGCAGTAAAAACTAAAAATAAAACTAAAGTTAATCAATCCTTATGTTGCTTCAATTTGTCGAGCTGTTGAGTAATGAAGTCGAACTGATCACAAACTACGTCCATGAAGGTTGTGACATCTGTCTGCAATTTTGTTAGCTCATCCTTGACTGTTGTAATTTCCGACTTGACATCGTCTATTGTTTTCAGAATGGTATTCAGCTTTTCTGTTTGCTGGTCAGGGACGGGGTCAAGGAAATTATGGTAGTTTGGAGGAGTCTCAGGGTCGGTCTCAGCTTCTGACACATAGCTTCGGATATATGATCATTATCGTACATGTAAGCCTGAGGTGTAGAATAAGGTGAGGTAGGACCCATAGGCTCATCCAATTTGTACAGCCAATTGTTTCGGTTGTGGACACTTGTCATCTCATGGTTGGGCAGTGTGAAAAGTTGAACAGGTCGGTCAGCAATGAGGTTCTCATAAGTGTCAGGGCCTAAGTTACCTATAATACGTTGGTTAAAGCAAAATGGTATGTCCATAGGTCTGATTTGGCCAGAGACTTTGATTCTGTTCAGCTGGTACCTAAGTCCGATTGCATGTACAATCATGGTGACGAGGCCTCCTATAAGGATAGGTGAATTTTGTTCCTGGTTAATCTTTTCAAAGGTTCTCATCATAAACTGTACGACATTGACTGGACGACCTTGTGATGTACAGTACAGGATAAACAGCTCTTCCTTAGAGACTGTGGTAATGTTTTCCTCCTTCCCAAAGAGGGTATGGGCTAATATCCTATGGAAGTAGCGGAGTGCAGGATTATGTATCTCGTTAGAATTCATGTCGTTTGGCTCAGGGTGATAGTTACCTGTAATAGTACCCCAAAAATAGTCTAACTCGATATCCATATCTTCTTCTTGAGCATCAGTATACGAGAAAGGTCCGCCAGGGAAACCTAAAAGATCAGCTAATGACTTACGGTTATATCTAAATTCTATCCCAAACATTCTAAAGCATATCAACTCCTTGGTGGATCCATAGCCGTATTCGGGTCTGTAGCCTAGGGAGCTAAGGAATTCGAACGTGAGTTCACGATAAGTGACAAAACGGGTTTTTAGAGCAGTTCGCTCCCAGTCTAGTTGGTTAAACAAATAGAGGATGATATCATGAATTCCCAACTGATCCATAGTGGATCTATCATAGTAAAGGGTCAAAGCGATGCCTCTCTGAGTCAGAGCCTCAAATCTGACTTGCTGAGCTGGTCCTCTAAAAACGGTAACCGTGTAGTCGATGTTAGCCATACTCGCGAGTTAGTCAGACAAAAAGGAGATAAGTAGGAAGGCCTTAAAATCCTGTAAATAGTTGAAAACACATTTTACTCAAATTAGATTTTTAGAAACAGAAGGTGATAAAAAATAAAGAAAGTAAAATACAATAGTATGAATCAAATGAAAAACATAAAGAAAATAATTTCAAAGGGAAAAACGAGGGAAAATGGGTTGCCTCCCATTCAGCGTTGTTTTTAACGTCGAAAGCCTGACGATAGCTTGGTGACAAGCTATTCGGGGTGTTGAGCAGGAGGCTCTAGCAGTTTCAACCTGCTCACGTGGTTATTGTTGTCATTTTGATTGTAATGCTTTAAACGTTGTCCGTTGACTAAGAACGGTGCATTGATTTTATCATAAATTTCGACAGCTCCACTATGAAGGATTCTAGTTATCTCAAAAGGACCTGACCATATTGATTTTAGTTTCCCTGGGAAGAGTTTCAATCTTGAGTTGAATAGGAGTACTACGTCTCCCACATTTAACTGTTTCCGGACTAAACGCTTATCATGCCACTTTTTGGTTCTTTCCTTGTATATGCGGGCATTGTCATATGCGTCTAATCTAAGTTCTTCCAATTCATGCAGATTCAAGATTCGTTTCTCGCCTGCTTCAGTGTAGTTGAGGTTTAGCGTCTTAATAGCCCAAAAATCTTTGTGCTCAAGTTCCACTGGCAGGTGACATGATTTCCCATAGACTAATCTAAACGGTGTAGTTCCTATCGGTGTCTTGTAAGCGGTCCTATAGACCCATAAAGCGTGTTTAGTTTCGATGACCAATATTTCCTGGAGGTGGCGACTGTCTTTTCCAAGATCTGCTTTATTTCTCTGTTGAAGACCTCCACTTGGCCGCTGGTCTGCGGGTGATACGGTGTTGTAACACGGTATTTTACTCCATATTTCGATAGCATTTTGTCGAAAATTCGTGCTATGAAATGTGAACCAGCGTCACTAATGACAAGTCTAGGTACACCGAATCTGGGAAAGATGGTATTCTTAAAGAGTTTGATAATTACTCGCGTGTCGTTAGTTGGAGCGGCAACGACCTCAATCCATTTCGATACGTAGTCGACAGCGACGAGTATGTACTTATTTCCAAAAGAAGACGGGAATGGACCCATGAAATCGATCCCCCATACGTCAAATACTTCCACTTCCAAGATACCTTTTTGGGGCATCTCGTCGCACCTTGAAATGTTTCCAGTGCGTTGGCACCGGTCGCATCTTAGTATAGCAGCGTGGACATCTTTCCAAATGTTGGGCCAGAATAGGCCAGATTGCAGGATTTTCGCACATGTCTTTGAAGTACTGGCATGTCCTCCGTAAGGGGCGGAGTGACACTGAGAGATGACGTCTTCCGTTTCTTCCTCTGGGACGCATCGACGGAATATATTGACAGCTCCTCTCTTGAAAATCAGAGGTTCGTCCCAATAAAAATGCTTTAAGTCGTGGAAGAATTTCTTCTTTTGCTGATAACTGAAGTCCGGTGGGAGCACGCCTGCGGCTAAGTAGTTTACAATATCAGCATACCAAGGCAGGGTGACTTGTGCGTAGACGGCTCCCACGACTTTTTCTAGTTCCGGTTCTTCCGAGGTTAATGGTGGAATATCACTTTCCAATCTGGCTATCAGGCGTTCATAAGGGAAATCGTCGTTGATTGGCACTGATTTTGGCTTAATGCCTTCTATTCGGGATAGGTGATCAGCCACTACGTTCTCAGTTCCTTTTTTATCTATGATTTCTAAATCAAACTCTTGTAACAATAGGATCCATCGCAATAATCTTGGCTTGACATCCTTTTTGCTTATCAGGTACCTAATGGCGGCATGGTCTGTGTAGATGATGATTTTCGCTCCTACCAAGTAGGAACGGAATTTGTCGAGGGCGAACACAATTGCTAGAAGTTCCTTCTCTGTTGTGGCGTAGTTCATTTGGGCAGGATCTAAAGTTCTACTGGCATAGTAGATTGCGTGAAGCTTCTTGTCTTTCCTTTGTCCTAGAACTGCACCTACAGCATAATCACTCGCATCACACATGATTTCGAATGGTAGTTGCCAGTCTAGAGGTTGCATGGTTGGTGCGGTGATGAGGGTTGTTTTTAGAGTTTCGAATGCTTCCAAGCAGTCCTTGTCGAAAACAAATTCAATATCTTTCATCAACAAACCTGTCAGAGGTTTTGTAATTTTTGAGAAATCCTTTATGAATCGTCAGTAGAATCCGGCGTGTCCTAAAAAGCTTCGTATTTCTCGTACGATTTTCGGAGGTTGAAGATCCTTTATAATTTCTATTTTTGCTTTGTCAACCTCAATCCCTTTATCAGATATGACGCGTCCTAAAACTATGCCTTGTCGGACCATGAAATGGAATTTCTCCCAATTAAGAACAAGGTTCACTTTCGCGCATCTCTCGATTACCATCTCTAGGTTCGACAAACAACCTTCAAAACTTTGTCCGCATACAGAGAAGTCATCCATGAACACTTCCATGATTTCATCTATGAAATCTGCGAAGATTGCCATCATGCATCTTTGGAACGTTGCTGGAGCATTGCAGAGTCCAAACGGCATTCGTCGATAAGCAAAAGCTCCATAAGGACAGGTGAATGTAGTCTTGTCTTGGTCATCGAGGTGAATAGGAATTTGAAAAAATCCCGAATAACCATCTAGATAGAAGAAATACGAATGTTTCGCTAATCTCTCCAACATCTGGTCTATGAAAGGTAAAGGGAAATGGTCTTTCCGAGTTGACTTATTTAGTTTTCTGTAATCGATACACATCCTGCTTCCGGTTACAACTCTTTGGGTTATCGATTCACCTTTCGCGTTCTTTACTACGGTGACGCCTCCTTTCTTGGGTACGACGTGCACTGGGCTGACCCATTGGCTGTCGGAGATCGGATATATGATTCCTGTGTCTAGTAACTTCTTCACTTCGTCTTTGACTACAGTGCTTAGGATAGGATTTATCCTTCTCTGATGTTCTCTAGAAGTTTTGCAGTCTTCCTCTAGCATGATTCGATGCATACCGATGGAAGGACTTATACCCTTGAGGTCGGTTATACTATAGCCTAACGCAGTTGGGTATTTCCTTAGGACTTCTAATAATTTCTTAGTCTCTAACTGTCCTAAATCGGCATTGACTATCACTGGTCTTTTGAATTCGGTATCTAAGAATTCGTACCTGAGGGTCTTAGGTAATTCTTTAAGTTCTAAAGCTGGGTTCTTCGGACTTGGCATGTGATTAGGAGTTAGTGCTAAGATTTCGCTTAGACTATCATCTTTGTATGGCGTACGCCAATTGTCGTCTTCATGAATATCAGGGATTTGGATCTTCATGATTTCAGAATATTTAGTTTCTTCCTTTTCCAGTTCTCGTATGCATTCGTCAATGACATCTACTAAATAGCATGTGTCATCTATGGCTGGTGCTTTTAAGAACTTGGTGAGGATGAATTCTATGTTTTCTTCTCCTACTTCGAATGTTAGCCTACCTTTCTTCACGTCTATAATAGCTCTGGTTGTTGCTAGGAAGGGTCTTCCTAAGATAATTGGGGTAACATACTCTTCCTTATTATCCATGATTATGAAGTCGGTTGGGATGTAGGATTGACCTATGCGTACTGGAACGTTTTCCAGTATACCGATGGGATATTTGACTGATCGGTCAGCCAATTGCACAGACATTTTGGTTGGTCTTAGTTCTCCCATATTCAGCTTTTTGCATATAGATAAGGGCATAACACTTATACTGGCTCCTAAATCGCACAAAGCTTTGTCTATGACGAACTTTCCTATGACACAAGGTATGGAGAAGCTACCTGGGTCTTTTAGTTTAGGAGGCATGTTATTTTGAATGATTGCGCTACACTCGGCAGTAAGTGTAACTGTTTCATTATCCTCGATTTTTCTTTTGTTAGACAAGATTTCTTTGAGAAATTTAGCGTATGAGAGCATTTGAGTTATAGCTTCTGTGAAAGGAATGGTGATATTCAATTGTTTCAGAAGTTCTACGAATTTCTTAAATTGTCCTGTAGTTTTGGAATTTATGAATCTTTGAGGATAAGGAATCGGTGGCTTATATGGCGGTGGAGGCACATATGGTTTTTCACATTTGGCGGCCTCTTGCTCGTTATCTTCCTTCTTTTCGGTTGCAGACTCCTTTTCTGCTGGTTTATCAGTTTTCTGGTGCATGGCTGAGTTTTCACTCCTAGGATCGGTTGGTCCGTCCAGTTCTTTTCCACTTCTTAGTATGACAGCGTTTGCATGGCCTTTCGGATTAGGTTCTGGCTGACCAGGAAATGTACCAGCTGGTGCGGCTGCAGAAGCTTGTTGTTGAGCCACTTGTGATATCTGTGTTTCAAGCATTTTGTGGTGGATGGCTAAAGCGTCCACTTTGCTGGTTAGCTGTTTAATCTGCTTGCTAGTGTGTATGTTTTGATTCAGGAATTCTTTGTTCGTTTGAGCTTGAGTAGCTATGAATTTTTCCATCATCAATTCAAGATTTGATTTTCTAGGGGCAGTCGGAGCAACTACGGCTGGTTTTTGATATCCTGGTGGGGCAGCAGGTGCTTGCAATGCGTTATCGCTTTTGTAGGAAAAGTTTGGGTGGTTTCTCCATCCTAGGTTGTAGGTATTCGCGTAAGGGTTACCTTGAGCGTAGTTTACTTGGTCTGGTGGAATTCCTGCCAATAATGGGCATTCGGGCGCATTATGAGTGGCTATCCCACATAACTCGCAGTTTGGAGTTACAGCAGCTACGGTTGCAGGTGGCGTTACAGTTAAACTGTCGATCTTCTGCGTTAAAGCATCTACCTTAGCGTTGAATTTTTCAAGACTGCTGATCTCATACATCCCACCTTTTGTTGCGAGTTTCTCTAATGGAGTTCTTTCACCTCCCCATTGGCAATGGTTCTGAGACATGTTTTTGATAAGTTGATAGGTTTCATCTTATGGCTTATCCATAAGTGCACCGCCCGCGGTAGCGTCTACTGTTAATCTGGTGTTATACAGAAGCCCATTGTAGAAGGTATGAATAGTCACCCAGTTTTCTAAACCATGGTGCGGACATGCCCTCATCATATCTTTCCCATGCTTCGTAGATAGATTCAGCATCTTTCTGTCAAAATTCGTTAATTTGAGCTCTTAGCATAGTAGTTTTGCTTGGCGGAAAGTATCTTGCTAAGAAAACGTTCTTCAATTGTTCCCACGTTGTAACGGAGTTGGATGGCAAGGATTGTAATCAAGCCCAAGCTCTATCTCTAAGAGAGAAAGGAAAAATACGAAGTCTTATTGCATCTAGAGTTACTCCATTTGCCTTCACTGTGTCTGCGTATTGCACAAACTTTGTTAAATGTTCATTCGGATCCTCGGTTGCATTTCCGGAGAATTGATGTTGTTGTACAGCTGACAGCAATGATGGTTTTAGTTCGAAATCGTTCCGATTGATAGCGGGGGAAGCAATGCTACTATGAGGCTCTAGCTGAGATGGGGTAGCGTAGTCCTTCAGAGGTTTGTTCTGAGGTCCTTCAGCCATCGTTGATTCTTCTTCAGATTTAGGAGCGTGAATGAGAAGTTGGGGATTATTACGTCTTCGTTGATGATCTACGAATCGTCTTGCTAAGTGCAGGAAGCGTTCAAGTTCGGAGATTGTTGGTAGCAAATGTTCGCTTTGCGAGCAGGTAATTGGCATACAATCGACGAACGAGTAAAAGGGAAATAAAATAGTTAACCTAGTCTATCCTACGTGACAAAGGGTTACATTATTGACTAAACGGGTCCCCGGCAACGGCGCCAAAAACTTGATCGCGACTATCTGAGTCTAACCGAACTAACTGCAAGTGCACAGTCTATCACGTAGTAATAAAGATATAGATCCCACAGGGACTCGTAATCAATCTAGTGTTCTCGGACGTTACTATGTTTAGCTAGGTCGTATATGGTTTAAGGGGAAAATATTCAAAAGTAAAGGCTAAATTAAAGACTGGCTAAAAGGTTTCTTAGAATATTAATACGGGGAATCGGTGTGCAATGAATTAGTTCTTCGAGGATTCGACAAGTTACTGGTGTGGTTTAATAATTTCAAAATGGTTTTCAGAAGAAAATAACGGTTTAAAGACCTTTGTCTCATGTTGGTTGTTGACGCTAGTCGCAACTCTAAGGCGGAACGTATGCTTTCGCTATCCCGTTCGGGGTTTTAATTGATTTTTGAAAACCATTGAGTTCTAATCTCTTTTAAAGTGTTTTTGCTGTGTTTAAAATAAATGCCTAGTTTTTACTATATGGTCCTAGCCTCAGCTTTCGCATGTCGGTTCATACCTTAGTGAATCTCCCACTGTCGTGGCGAGATTACTTTAAATAAATTCTCGCTGTCGCGACGAAGTTTAGTTTAACAAATCGGATTAAAAACTATGCCAGAAACAAGTTTGAAAAAAGTGGAAATACGCCGGTTATTATCGAATCTCGTCCTACTAATTCATTACATACCGATCGATGCGGTTTAGCTAGACATGAATCTTAAAGCAAGCATAATTGAATTAAAATAACAGAACATGTAAACATGCATTATAAAGCAAATAAAATTAATTAATAATAATGGAACCTGTAAACAATTCTGGTTCGGCACTTGGATAATCCTCCACAATGTCGGTAGGATTACTCCGGTGACGATTAACGTACAGAAATTTTAAAGAACAAAAGGTACAACTGAACTTTTGAAAGAAAATAAAGGAAAGGAAACAAAGCAGAAACAAGAATGGCTTTCTGTAGTAATTTGGGCAGCACTTCGTGGTCTTCAATGCGGCTCCCCTGTTTCAGTCCTCAAGCTCTCCTTTTATATTGAATGCTTCTTACATGAACTTCCTCTGGAAGTGCAATTGAGGGTCAGAAAATCCAGGGAGTCGTGCTTCTGTTTTTGGGCTTCTGCTGCACATTCTCAAAAGTGGACGTTGAGCTGATTTTGCAAGTGTGACGGTCGTAAGGAGTGCATGACGCTCGTGGAGCTCATGACGTTCGTGACATTCATGACGGTCGTCACACACGTGACGGTCGTAAGGGACCTATGACGACCGTCATATCAGCAAAATTCATTTCTGTTACTTTTTTTTGTCCTTTTTCTTCTGTTATGTGTCTTTTAGTACTTGTTTTCCTTGTCTTGCTTCATTTGAGTGTTAACTTCGTAAACCTGCAAAATACTTAACAAACAATGCAGAGAGGGTCCGAAATCGGGGTGAAATCGACCATTAGTAGCATAAAATCATGGCATTTAATATAAACGTTTTCGTGTTATCATCAAACCGCATCCATTCACATTCCTCTACGTAAACAAGTAAGTTTATTTTAAAATATCAAACATGTATACTTTGATGAAACATTTATTTGTAATTAATTTATGTATGTTAATTTTTTTAAGTGGTCAGTTCTGAGAATGACTTACCAACAATGTCCCAAAAACTCAATAATCGTGTACCGCAACCTTTTAGAACACATTGGGTCGGATGATGTAAATTATTCTTACACTACCATAAATATGGCTATTAAATTACCACATTGTAATTTTTCTCATTAAATCTTTTGCTCATGCAGTTTTTCTGAAGGCCGTATGAGGGTCTCGACCATTAGCCCAATGCTGATGATGTTGCAGTGTGGACAGCTAAAACACTTATCAATCGGTTCTCTACAGTGGAGATGCACCAAAGTGATCGGGTGAAACTGCAGTCGACATGCATCAAGATATTCCAGTCGCTCTGACGTCTTTGGGAGACTGATATCAATTGAGGGTGGATGCACAATAGGGTATAGATGATTGGAAATACTTTGCAAAAGAGATGTGTCGACATTGGAAGAATCGATATCGCCGCATCTTAAACGAGCCTGTTGTGGAAGGGGATAGACCAACTCATCAATATATGATTTGGTTTAGGTCGGTTACAACAACACAACAATTTGTATCTAAGCCGACATATTTGATAGATCTGCGCCAACGTGCTTCTTCCTCGTACACACAACAGCAAACACATGCCCAACATCAAACACCGCACCATACCCAACAACCATATCTACCCACCCAATCAATCTCCGCAACCCATTCATGCCACCCACCTAATCACAACAACAAGAGCCTTACCTTTACCGCGAACCTCCACACACCGACACCACATCTTCCTATAGCCCTGATAACTCTTACAACTCCACCCCAGCCTACCATAGTCCCTCACAAATGAACACACAATCGTCCAACATACCAAAATACTCAACCACTATTTGACTACCTAACTCCACAACAACTATTGCATCATTTACAAAACAATTCAATGTACCAATTCAGCCAACCATACCGTTCGCACCCAACCCAACCCCCCGTCCCAACTTCGAACACATGGGCATGGAACTGAATTACGGAAGCACCGTTGACAACAACCCCGTCGACTATTGGGGACAGTGTTGCACCCTAATTTTTGACCGTAAGACCCCACCTCTTTTCGCGCAATTTTCTGTTGTTATTCGACTTTATTTTAATATTTATGTTTTTTGCGACTAACCAACTTGGGCAGATGCAGTAATCTCAAGTGAACCAGCATCCTTTCTTACAATTTCAAAGACGGGGTCAGTTGGGCTTTTATTCAATTTAAATATGAGGTTCTGTCGGAATCTCCTAGGCTTCAACGCATACTCATGAAAAATTGTGGACTTGAGTCTTGGTTCTATAAAGAATTTAAGTTTCCCTTACCGGTGCCCTGAAACGATAAGCGGTTAAAAGATTGGAGTTGAGTTTATGCATTAAATATTCAGAATAGAACTCAAGATTTATGAAAATTTGAATTAATTCGCTATTTTTCTTCGCAACTCCAAGATTCAGAATTTCGAGGTTGCAAGACGAGTTTAAGAGGAATAGACCTTAATACCACCCTTAAAACATTTATTTACGATTGGGTCTCGTCCAACAAGTGAAGTTTTGAAAATTAACAATATTACAAAGTCCAGAATGATCAAGGGATATTCAATTGATGTGCAAGATGGTTACACCGTTTTTTCCTTAAGCTTGACTTTGTTCTTTTTTACACTACGGGTTTATAACGAATTGATTGCAGTCATAAATCATAACAACATTTGGAATGTTGGCCTATTATTATGAAATGTGAACTTATAAGCATAATTAAACGCCCTCTCATTGGGTCAGCTTACAATATCAGCAAAGAGAAATGTTACTTTACAAAACATTCGAGTTTTCAATAAAAAAACTCCCTAATAACGAATGATGGTATCTACAAGACTTCCGTGGAGACAAAGTTACGAACACGGAGAACCTGCTGTAACAACCCATCTGCTGTAACAACCTATGATGGCTGTCTATCGAATCGAAGTATTGCCTACGTTAATTCAACATGACTCCCTTGCAATGATGTAATATGGTTTGTAATGGCTTGCAGAAATTGGTCATGAGAACACTAGAAGGCATCGCAACATGGTGTAACCGGCTGCAATACCAATTCGCGTAATTTCCTCCGGACTTGATCTCTACATAGACCGCGAACCATACCTCGAAAGCAGGAAATGTCAACATTATTAAGAATTTCAATACAGACAAACAGTCAATTGCATAAAAGAAAAATGACGCTGAGGTTGTACGGAGAGTTTAGCCTCTAGCGTGATGAGGGCATGGCGGAATGATTTCGCAACCGTCAGAATAAAGCAGCCAAAACAGAGTTTCACTGGCAACATCCTTTGCCATCCTGCAACAGCAATATGTCATGTTTAGTACAAATTTGAATATGCTAAGCCTGGAATGGAAGATCAACATTACCTGGATGCATCCCAAGAAATACCACTTCAGCATTTAGAACACAACCAATGCCCGGAAAATCGTCAAAGAGGCCACCAACCGGCGTAATACCTCAACAACCCGTCCTCTAAGCAACATCATGCAGCCTACGAAAATTTGAATATAATGTCGAAGTGTTATGGCTACATAATGCCGTCTCAAACACCAAGTGCTACCGCACTGGCATGCCAATTATCGGCCCGTTGTGATCCTGCCTAATCTTCGGTCTCGCTCTATTTTCTCTAAGCGTAACCATCACTGCACCTGCAAAATGTGAGAATAATTAATTACCACAACAGCAACAACACTATGGCCAACAAAAAGTAACTAAACCGGCCAAACCACGTAATTTGCATATCCTGAGAATATTGTCCAAACAGAATAGAATAACTACTCAAAGTCTCGCAGTAACTCCACTGGCCCGGTTCATGCGAAGATGCTTGTAGTGAAGGTAACATGATGTTGGCAACCACAGTTTTGTTTGAAGCAATCAGCAAGATTGAAGAGAAGCATCGGGACCTCTGTCGCTTAGTTATACAATTTATACCTCCTATGGCACCTCCCTCAATGTTCATCTCAACTAAGTACATCAAATCCCCATTTTGAAATGGTTGACATGCTCACACCTACATCAATATTGCACGCTGTCAAAAGATGATACTGGTAAGATAACTTCAGTTTCGGCATAAACGTCAATCTTGAACTGGTACACCTGCAGAAAAGAGAAAAGTAAATTTTTAGGAGACGAAGACAACAGTACGAATGTTCAAAAGGACTTAATTTGTGCAAGGCTTTCTTCTCTACGTAACTGTTGATGGAGATGAATTTGAATGCGCCTGGGCAGCCGATACGGTCATTTTTGTTGAGGATTAATGTTGACAAAGTTGAAACTGGTTGTGAATCACACAAAGCTCTTGGACCAATACTTTTGAAAGGATGGTAATACTTTGACCCGTTGAATGGCAAACAATACCGGCCAATATCTGTCACAAATAATAATGATGTTAGTGGTGAATCCTCATTAGCAGCAAAATTATAACATCGAATAATTGACAATAAACAACATCCCAACGTGATTTCAAACAATATCAATTTGTTTCCATATTAAGGTTCAACACATCCAAACATATTTCAAGCAAATCAGTTGAAAGTTTGAGACACAATCGGACAGGTTCATTCGAAAATGGCAAGCTTTAAAACCCAATTGAATTGTTTCCACATAAGGTCCCAATTTGCTTCAGACATTCCAAAACCAAAAAGGAAGAAAATTGATTGGCATTAACATTGTATTCTACTCGATCATCTATATAAGAGGAGAGAAACACAATCGATGGGGAGGGAGATCCCTAATCAGCAACCACAAAAACACCCTTCACAAGAATCCCCAAATCAAACCCTAGTGCAGCGAATCGAAAAGAGAAGGTTCACAACAAAATCACAGCAAGCCACAAAACCCCAATCGAAACCCTAAAGTCAGAAGGAAGGAGAACTTATCTTTGTTTGGAGATCGTTGCTTTTCAATCCTGCCCAAGTTCTGCCCGGAGGTCGCTACCGCCGTCAACCGCGATCTTCCACGCTGCAAAACTCATTTTTGCATCCGCCATTGTCCTCCTTCAGACGCCGCCGGCGAAGCCATCATCACCGATACCATGGGTAACGTTTCCCTCCATTAACTTTCCAATTTGCGATTAACGTTTGTCTTTGCAAAATTTTGATAGGTTCGGTGAGGAATTCGAAGAGATAGACGAAGAGAAGCGGAGGATTACGAGGGAATAGAGAGGAAGTCGGAGTCGCGAGATAGAAGGAGAGAGAGATCGGAAGAGAAAAGAAAAGAGCGATCGAGGGAGAAAGAGGGATTCGCAATGAATCGCGATGACAGAAAGGGAATTGGGGGGGAAATTAGGGTTTCCTGTATTGTTTTTTTAATTTTTATTTTTGTAAACTATAATCAAATAATCACACACATACACCACACTCACCACACTAATCACCCCCCTTAATCCTTAATTAACCCTTAACCAATTCTTTAATCCGCAATCTTAACCAACCTTTTTTCAAATTAATAACCTAACCATCTCTTTTAAATTAATTAACTATTAGTCTTTTCTCTAATTAGTTTTAAAATAAAATAACTAAAACCTTGTATTAACCATTTAAGTAATCACTATATTTAAAACTTTATTTTATTTAAAATAATTTGATAACCTTTTATAATGATATATTAATAAGAAACCATTTTCATAATTTACTTAATTAATACTTATTTATTAATAATAACAAAATCACTTTACTCTAATAAAATTTATTAATTTGGATTAAAGCTTTCAATATTAGAAATAGATAACTTATTTAATTTTAAAAAAAAACAATAACAACTTCCTTTAAACTATTTATTTTGTTATAATAAATCCTTATTATCAACCTCTCACTTAAAACTAGAACAATAATATTAACTTTCTTTTATAAAAAAAAAATCAACCTCACAAATTCAACTTCTCTCTTAAAGTCAATTCACCCTCTAAAATCCAACATTCGACTAAATCAAATAAATTAATCAATCTCTTAGAAGCAACTTCTCGCCTACAAATTAATCACACCCTTAATCAATTAACATCACATCCAACGCAATCGTGCACGTCCACTCACGACACATGCACCTACACTTAGCGCTTTCATGCGTATATTTTATTTATCTTTATCCACTTTTATTTTTCATAATGCACACACTCACCCAGCGCTTTCATGCGTATCTGTATGATTTACTTTTCCGCAATTTACCTTACAGTTATTTAACATTACCATATCTATATCATTGCGTTGCATCCCGTCCAAAGGAAAAACCTACACATAATTCAACGTTGTGTGTAGATGCACATCATTTGCATCATCTACCCACGATCCTTGATCCCACTCAAGTTGATCGCTTAGGATAGATCCCACCCTATAGGAAGGACCTTGTCTTTACTTTTCTACAACATAGAAACAAACAATTAACTTAAAAACAATTTTACAAACACATTTAGAGAATAGATGTTAATCATCTTAAGTGAGATATAATCTCCACCCCCACAACAATACAACCAAACATGTAGGGACTTTGCCTTAAGAGCGATAAAGGCATACTCGGCGACCATCCGAGTATTTAAGACCTTTTCTTAAGACGATGCAAAGACCATTTCCTACGACCCCCTTTACACTTGTGGTGGTTATCTCTCCCTTAACATGAAGACTCGTCTCTTCTCCTAAACCCAATCAAAACAACTACCCTAAACCCGTAGGAACTTTGACCACAGTCAAAGAACTCCTCAAACCCTTTAGGGGGAACTACAAATACTCTGATTCCACTCCCGTAAGGATATGTAGGCATAAGATGCGACATCTTATCGAGTATACTTAGAAATAAACCACTAGGGTCTCTAATCCCTTAAGCAGATAAGCACTTAGCAGTAAACAAACATAAAACAAGAGGTTCCTGTAGAGTACTACAGAAACTTAGGATGCTAGTACCTTCCCTAAGTTTAACCAACCCCCGAACCTATAACTCTCTAGCTTGCATTTGCATTGCATTGTGGGAATTTCGATCTTTATCCCTTCCTTTGGACAAATCAAAATTCGGTTTCAAAATGAATTAAAGATTCAAACTAATCAATAGTTTGGTATCCAAATTTCACCGCGACAGAAATGGCGACTTCACTGGGGATCTCTCAGTGGGTTTCCCTATCTTGCTTTATTTATTTATTGCTTTATATCTACCTATTTGCTTACTTGTGTATTTGTGTTCTTTATTTCTTTTGGGGTTGTTATCCTTGAGTGGTGAGACAAAGTCCTACACCCGGACTTGAGAGAAATTAAGATAGGATGGTGATATATTCGATAAGGCTTATAGGGAGTGAGTCCCGACTAAGTTGATTCGAGAATCCCGCTTAGTTGAGACCCTTTTGAAAATGGTTCGGTTGAACGAGTTTAGTCGTGAAAACTTTTACTATTCTCAATTGGAGTCCATGATACTAAGGAGCGTAGTTACCTTTAACCCCACTTTGGCCTTTATTAGGATGTAGTGCGAGGCTATGAGGGAGTAAGTCCCGAAATAGTGCTACGCGAAGCTACACTCAAAAGAAGTTCTCTTGAGAATATTATTAATCCTCAAGTCAATTGAGAAGTTGATAATATCCGAAAGATGGGCTAATGACTTTGGGAACATCCTTAGAACCTTGTTCTGCAGGTACAATCAACTCTAGTCCATCATCCTTTTGGGAATGGGTATACCCTTGCTCCATGCTCGTTGCAAACCTAGGGTCTCCCTTTTATTTGTTTATCTTTATGCATCTATGTGTTTACCTGTGCTTGTTGCATCCATAAAGCATCATATTGCATCAGTTTCATGGAATCCCTAGTTTATTTATAAACATTACAAAACCAACATAGATTACAAATAGAAAATATTTTTGAAATATTCTTTTAAGAGTCCTAGCTTGGATGACCTAAGGAAGTTAGGGCGCCGATCGAAGAATCAAGCAAACTCAAAAGACAAATGCAAAGGCTTCCCTTGTCATTGAATATCCTTAGAAGTCCAAAATGCTTTCATCAATATTGAAGGTCCAAGTAAACAAGGGATCCATTTCTCATTTTCCAACAAGAGCAAAAGAAGGGATGGAGGATTTATTTTCCTCTACCAAACTACTCTTTAGACGTTGATCATGGACAAGCTTACCTTCAAGGAGATCCAAGTGGAGGAACAAAGCAACAAGCGCGATGAAGGACTTCCTTAGGGCTTTATTTAGCTTTTATTTAGCTATTATGTTGGGACTCTTATAAGAATGTCCACGTGTAATCCAAATAATTTTACTTGGTAATTCTGTAACGTTTATAAGAACTTGAGTTCCATGAAACCTCTCATTTCTGCATTAGCATTCAGCATTTAACATTAGCATTTGCATGTGTCTCTTTTCTTCTGTGTCCTCATTCGGTTTTCCGTCTTTGTCTGTCAGTTGACATCTCGACCGTTTGACCAAGCTCGAAGTATTATTGAAGGATAGTAAAGAGAATAAGTATATGGATTCCATGACTGGTTTCAGAGTGATAACTAATCCGTTATTCGATCTTCCTTCTGATGACAGTGTTCAACAAGTGGATGTTCCTACGCGAGCCCAGCCCATGCAAGATAATCTGGTTGGTCAAGTTGATAGAAGAGTTTCCCAGTTTCCACAGCGTATACCGAATCCTCCGAATGTTCATGCTAAGAAGAAGATAGACGATCCTAGATTTATAGCAATGGAGAAAGAACTTTGGGATTTCAAAGAACAATTAAAGATGACAAAAGGAGCTGATACATATGATTTTAATGCTCGTGACTCATGTCTGGTTCCAGGTGTAATTATTCCTCCGAAGTTTAAGATGCCTGTCTTTGAAGTGTACAAGGGCACTAGTTGTCCAAGAGATCATTTGACGGTGTTCTGTCGGAAGATGGCTGCTTATATTGACAACGGCGAGTTAATGATTCACTGCTTTCAAGAGAGTTTATCTAGGGCATCCTTGATGTGGTATACGAAGCTACAAAGGAGTCGTATTCAGTCTTTTAAAGATTTAGCTGATGCTTTTATAAAGAAATACAATTATAATTTGGACGCGGCTCCAGACAGTGATCAATTGATGGACATGAGTAAGAATGACGATGAATCTTTCAAGGAATATGCCCAACGATGGAAAGAGCTAGCATCTCAAGTTCAGCCACCACTTCCCGAGAAAGATTTAAGCAAGATGTTTCTAAGAACACTGCCAGACTCTTATTATGTTAGAATGGTAGGAGCTGTACCATTGGATTTCCCCAAGATTATAGAAGTCGGAGTAAACATCGAGAATGCGCTCAAAAATGGAAGAATTCAAGATAATTTGAATAACCAAGCTAATGAAGAGATTTCAGTTGATGATTCCCAAGAGGAAGGAAGTGTTGACGTCAATGCAATTCAGGACTCCCATCAAATCCTGTCAGATCCAGATCCAGTACCTCAACATCAATATGCAGCGCCTGCTCAGCGCGAGCAGCGACTACCTCATAAACGAAGATTGACTCCTCCAAATCAACATCAGAATCGACAAGTTCGAAGACGGTTTCAGAATCAGGAGGTACCTTTAAGCATTCCGAAGGAAGAAACTCGATGGTTTGATCTTATCCCAATGACTTACCGCCAACTATGGTCTTACTTTGCCAGAAATTCAGTGATGACACCCAGAAAGACTAGAATCATGAAATCTCGTCCACCGTGGTTCGACTCAAATGCCAGCTGCGAATTTCATGATGGAGCATTGGGGAATTCGATTGAAGAATGTAAAGTTTTCCAATGGAAAGTGCAAGAAATGATTGATAATGAAGAGCTGACTTTCAAAGGAGGAAACCCAGTCTTGAATGGAACGCCGTTATGATCAGCTGTTTATTTTGTCTGCTTATTTGCTCTTGTTATTTTCTTTGGTTAAAAGCATAATTAGCATGTGAGAACTTTTTATTTTGAATAAGTAATGCAATAAATGTTTGTCTTGAGGAAACCCATTCGTTTCACTCTTTAAAAATGCTTTTTTTATAATGCCAAAATCACCCGATTTCTTTCTCACTTTGGTGAAGAATTGGGAGGAGGATGATGAAGTAAAACGTAGGATCTCTCGATGTATGCTTTCGAATAAAACCCTACTGATGATGTAAGGCATTGTTTCAAACCTCCTAAACACCAAAGACATAAGGAAGTTAATCCATTTTTAACTCCTTCAAACCTTGATTGAGGATCTGCTTTATTTCTCCCAAACCCTTTCCAACTTCATTTTTAAACCTGGGGCAGGGAAATTTTCAGTCAGCTCGATTGAATACTTAAAATTTCAAAAAAAATTTGGGTGGGCACAAATAAACTTTTGACCCTTATTCCTTTTGTTTTACAAAACGTAAACTAAACCTCGATATAACCCTTGAAAGTCCTAATTGAAGTAAGGTTTACTTCGAAAGCATACTCAATGAGATAACGTTTCCTGACTCCTATGAGCTACGCTCAGTTTTTGTTGGCTTTATAAAAATAATTTATATCCTAACTAGTGGGTTCGACCACAAGTTACTGCGATAGCCTTTTTCAAAACTTCAAGACAAACGTGTGTTGCATTAACAGTTTCGAAATTAACATTTCTGACTTGCTAACATTGTTTGATGTCTTAAGAAAATTACACATCCGCATTAAGTTTGTTATATTGAAATTCGAAGACTCTGCTAAACTGGGGCAAGTTTGTTTCCAAATGGTCTGCTCAGGTTTGACTTCACCTTTAGAGCAAGATTGAAGACTCGCCATATCGTCAATCAGAGTCCGTTACGTCGAGATTCAACGAATCTCTCTAAGAGTTTGAAAACAGTGGGACGCCTTGTTTTCTGTAAAATCCTCTTGGAATGACTTCTTCTCATAACTTGGGGCAATTGAGATGCAAAGATTATCTTTCCCGCATAACAAGTTTTGTTCAAAATGGCGACTACTATGCAATTCATCAAGCCAGAATTACCTTGTTCTTATAACATTCTTCATGTCCCCAATAAATTTTATTTTTGGTGGTCATGACAATTCTTCGATGAAACTTTTCGATGCAAGAACACCTAGTGATTTGCTCAACTTCACTTCCCCAATGAAGTAGATGCTATTTTAATCCTCAGTGATTTGCTTCTCCTACTTCACCTTCCCAGTGAAATGGACGTGTTGTACTCCTCAATAGATCTTCTTGAACTTCATCTCCCCAGTGAAGTGGTTGTTACTGTACACCCCAGTGGATCTCTACAATGTTAATCTTCTCCAGCGAGGCGGATGTTTATTTCATCCCCGTGAAGTTTCAGACGACATATTCAACAACCATGTTATCCGGCAAGATTAAGTTGTTATATCCCCGAATGGATTGATCTCTATTCCCTAATAGAGGCTTGTGAAGCTCTGAAACAAGATTAAGTTCCTATATCTGGTTCTCCGTATATCCCCAGTGATACTTCTATCTTTGAAGATTGGTTGGATGTTTGTTTCGAGATGTTTATCCCATCTCCGTTCGTTGCTTTCGTCTGTTTTGTCAACATAAGCATACACATATCATATAAATAGATAACATAACATTTGCATTTGTGCATCTTTGTGTGTGTGTTATTCTGTTGCTTTGGTCGTTTTTATCCACAAGTGGTTGGGCGTGTCTTCTTCTTCCAATTAGAGTTGTCACCCTTAGGCAGAAAAAAGCGCAATATTTCTATTTTCCCCACGAAGTTCGATCCTCGTGGAAGATGGTTGCTTTAGTATATTCCCATTCGAGTTCATACCTCAATGGTCGAGTCTTGCTTGACAGTTTCTCTTCAGTTATTTCCTGAATTGAACTTCGGTCCTTGACAATCACACTTTTTTTCGGACATTTTTCCAACTTCTGAACATGGATCAAATATGCATTTATTTTGCACTGTTCTCCTCAGAAAAAGTCTTCATGAAGATAATTATTGAAGATGGATATTTCTCCAACAATATTACAAGACATCTTTCCAACAATCTACATCTGGTTTGCAAGTAACCTCTTTATTTGAGCAACCTCTTTATTTGAGCAACTCGCTTTGGGCAGATTTATACTCAAAACAAAAAACAACAATTTCCTCAAGACAATCTGTCCTTCCCTAGTGGATTATTTCAAGATTATCAAGACAAAACTAGGGACATTATAGATACTTCCCCATTTGAGGGTTTCTGCTACAACAATTTCACATATCTTTACAATTACAGCAAAGATACTCCTCAAAAATGATTTTCCCCAGAGAGTTCATTACGAGTACAATCAACGATATATCCCCTTACAAGAGGACACTCCACAGATCAACCGGTTTATAACTCTCTTGAAGATCCCCGGCGCATATTCTACAAACTCTACATTTTACAAGATCACATCTACAAGTTTCACATTTACAAGATTACATCAACAAATTACAATTTACAGTTCTTCAACAACAGATTACATCTACATTTACAATCACATTTACAACTGAGTACAGACTATATCAACAACATTTATCATCTACAGGGTTCTACAACGAACTACATTCACAGGGTTCTACAGCGAACTACATTTACAGTCTACAACGACATCTACAATCTACAAAATCACAACCCCCTATGAAGGTGCTCTCACGAGTTCTCATCATTTCGGGAAGGAACCGAGACCAGCTCATGGCTCCCATACCATGATGCAAGGGGAAGTTAGACATTAGAGACCGAGACCAGCTCATGGTTCCCATACCATGACGCAAGGGGAAGTTCGACATCAGGAACCGAGACCAGCTCATGGTTCCCATACCATGATGCAAGGGGAAGTTCTACAACTACAACAACATCTACAACTACAATGACATTTCAGGCAGAAACTGAGACCAGCTCATGGTCCCCGTACCATGATGCAAGGGGGAGTTATACATTTTACCGTTTCAGCTGAGTTCTAAAATAATAAAAAAAATGGTGAAGAATGCATTGCGCCCCAATCAAAAAGATCCATTTTGAGTTACTACTAACCACCAACATGTTCAGACAAACTGATTCTCTTCCAAAACGAGAATGGAAAGAAATCATGAAAATCACTTGACGCATTCAATCGGCAATCACAAGCTTACGACTATAAGTAAGGGCAGATACACACATAACAAAGGACCAAAGATACGAAAAAAACAACACACAACGAAATACATAAACCACACAAAAAAACTCCCAAATCATGAAACCCTAGAAATTGCGAAGAGAGGGAGACTTATCTTTTTCGTCAAAATCTTCGGCCCCCATCACACCACAATCACCGAACCATCAAGAAAATCCCAAAAACCAAAAAACAAACCACTATATCGCAACGAAGCAAATCGCACTCAGAGCTCACGACCGAAGGAGAAGAAGCAAACGCATCCAGAGTTTGGTCGCGAAGTTCCCACCACCACCGTGAAGCTCAGACGCAAGGATCATCATCGCCTCACCGCCGCATTCCTCAGGCCGCCGCCGACTCTTGTTCGTGGGTAAAATCTCACTCCCAAAGAACTTTTCATATTGTTTTCGTTTGGTTGCAGACTGTCGTGAAGAAAGATCGGAGGAGATGACGGGTGAACCAGTCGAAGAGAAACGACGGAAAACCGCGAAGAGAGGGAGGAGGATTTACCGCCGCGAGATGGATCGGGGAGGCAAGACGAGGGTTTATCTGTTTTTTTTTTGTTTTTTTTCTTTCGTTTTGCTTAATCTTGAAATATATGAAATAATCACAACACACCACACACATACACCACAACGATACACTGAACACATGTATCCATAGTCCCCACGGATCCCTCCGTTTACCCCGTATTTAATTTGGATTAATTTTTCTTAATCACCCATTCTTCCAAGTTAATTAAAAAACCCAATTATAACCTTCCTAATTAGCAAACCATAAAAAAAATATAATAACTAATGACCTTTCAAAAACTAAACTTTTTAATAACTCATTTATTAACCCTTTTATCAACCTAAACCTATTTTATTTGTTATTTATAATGCTTGTTGATAATTAAAAAAAAAACTTTTTATCCAAAAAACTTTCTCTTAATTAAATCAACTTTTTAATGATAATTTTCTTTATAAAATAAACAGGTCCCCCTTTTTCTATTTAAAAAGATAAAATCTAAAACCTTTCATTTAAACTTACTAATTAGAAATTTACTTGATTCACAACCCGCAATGTTTATTAAAGCAAATCAAACCAATCTCACAAATATTTTCTCATAAAATCAACTCTTTCTTTATATAATCAACTTCTCACATTAGAGTAACTTTTTACTTAATAAATTAATCATCATAGTGTCTTATTAGACTTTAATTTTAAATCTCATCTAAGATCAAGCAACATTTTCTCCTAATTCAAACTAAGGTGAACTTCGTTTAAAAACAATCAACAGCGTAAGATACAACACAATCGCGCACATTCACGACACATGCACTCTCACACACTTCAGCGCTTTCATGCGTATGTGTATGGCTTTACATTTCCGCAATTTATTTTACAAGCAATTTGACATTGCCGCATTTATATTATTGCATTTCATTCCGTCCAAAGGAAAAACCTACACATAATTCAACGTTATGTGTAGTTGCACATCATTTGCATCATATTCCCTTCGATCCTTGATTCCATTCAAATTGATCATTTAAGTTTAGGACCTACCCCATAGGAAGGACTTTTATCTTTACAACATAGAAATAAACACAACACAATACAATTTTACAAACACATTTAGAGAATAGATGTTAATCATCTTAAGAGAGATATAATCTCCACCCCCACAACAATACAACCAAACATGTAGGGACTTTGCCTTAAGAGCGATAAAGGCATACTTGGCGACCATCCGAGTATTTAAGACCTTTTCTTAAGACGATGCAAAGACCATTTCCTACGACCCCCTTTTACACTTGTGGTGGTTATCTCTCCCTTAACATGAAGACTCGTCTCTTCTCCTAAACCCAATCAAAACAACTACCCTAAACCCGTAGGAACTTTGACCACAGTCAAAGAACTCCTCAAACCCTTTAGGGGGAACTACAAATACTCTGATTCTACTCCCGTAAGGATATGTAGGCATAAGATGCGACATCTTATCGAGTATACTTAGAAATAAACCCTTAGGTCTTTAACCATTAAGCAGATAACACTTAGCAATAAACAAACATAAAACAAGAGGTTCCTGTAGAGTACTACAGAAACTTAGGATGCTAGTACCTTCCCTAAGTTTAACCAACCCCCGAACCTATAACTCTCTAAACCTTGCATTTGCATTGCATTGTGGGAATTTCGATCTTTATCCCTTCCTTTGGACAAATCAAAGTTCGGTTGCAAAATGAATTAAAGATTCAAACTAATCAATAGTTTGGTATCCGATTTTCACCGCGACAGACAGATGATTCAAAATTTGTCAAATACATTGAGACTCTCTCAACAAATACATTTTCCACAGTGCAATACGTAAAGACCACAAACACCTCAACAAAATCGTGGTAGACCCCGGCGCCGCGCAAATGCTCCGGAATGTGGAATCCGAAGACGTTTTGATCGAGTCGGTCATTTTTTTTTTCATCTGTTGTAAACTTTTTTATATTTAAATATTGTTATTTATTTTTTCATTGATTTTTTAAAACTTTTTTTATTTAATTTTCTAGTTAACCAAAATATTCAAAAAATAATAATAAGGAGGATGCGTCATCCCATATGGCGCATGCACTCCATTTTTAGGGCGCAATAAGGGTGACACCATTTAATTTGGCTACATCTTGTATATGTTCCTAATCAAATGACACATACTCTTTGCTTTAATAAGTTTACTCCATATTATATGGCGTATGCTCTATTACATATGTCATAAAATACACCACTTTGATAAATATTTTGAAAAACTTATTATTTTAAAAATTAAATTGAAAATATAGGTTTTTTTATTAAAAAATTCAAGAAGAAAAAGTGAAATCTATTTCCTACACATATACCTCCCTCTAAGTTTTTTTTTTAAATTCTATTTTGCTCTCACAAATAGTTTCATTGTAATTTGTACTATTTAAATCAGAGAAATTGGTTTTTTTTTTAATTCTCAATGCACTATAAATACTTAAAATTGTAAGTGAAAATTTTTGAATTGTCGAATAAACATTTCGTTGATTTAAAATGACGGAAAGATATAAGTTGTCCTATTTTTTAAACAAATAAAATGTACTATTAAATATGTTTTTTTGTTATAAATATTTAATGACATTGAAAAGTGGAAGTTTCAATTTTTTATATAGAATAAAGTCAGTATAAAGTCGCGGTATAAGTATAAGCGAGCTCCAAGAAGAGAAATTAATTTCCCATCCTTCATTTTATATTTGGCACATTTCAATCTTTAATATTTTCAAACTATCATTGCTAATATTTTACTTATCAATTTTATTATTCTTTCAAATTTTTCATTTTTTTCAATTTTTAAAAATAAAATTTTTTATAGTTATTTTGAAATTTTCGATACTTCAATTTTTGTATTTTTAAAAATCCACGCATATATACTAGAAATTAGGAAAAATATGATACAAAATATTAGAAATTTTAGAAAATTCGGTATCCAATATCAAGCAAGAATTGTCAAAATTCTCGATAATTTGCACAAACTGTTCGTTTGAATACCAGAAATTGTCAAAATTTCCGATAGGCTACAAAAACTTTCGAAAATTTGCAAATATTTGAAATTTCCGATAACATAACAGAAATTAAGAAAAATGTTTTATTTGTGCGGTCCGGAGCCGGCAGGATCTTCTACGGATTCGTGTAGCGATTGTACGTAGTTCTTCACCACAAACAAAGTATATTTTCTATGTAACAAGTTTAAATTTAATATTTTCTCGTCGTTATATGGTATTGATGGTATACTTTTTATGTGATGTAAATGACAGATATTTGAGACCCGATCTGAAGTATTAGCCTGAGCATAAAATATTGACAAGCAACATGGTATTATAGTTGTGACTGTTCGTTCTAATACTGCAAATGGTCAACGAGATATAACAGATGAATTGATTATGGCTTGTGAGAGAGGAGAAAATTATAAAAGAAAAAATACATTTGAAAGTAATAAATCTTTAGAGGGAATTTATAGTATGAAAGTGAAATGTCATTTTAGGTAGAGCTACATACAATGCGAACAAGAGAGGTATATTGACAGAAACGCAAATGTTGTTTACTATTATTCATAGAGAAAAATATATGTGTTGGACAAGAAATAGGAAAGACTCAAATGTTATTGTTGATATCTTCTGGGCACATCCTGAATCAGTGGAGTTGTTGAATATGTTTCACTTGGTGTAGAAATTTTTATTGTACATACAAGACAAATAGGTAATGTGCATCTTGATAATATCTTGGTATCATTTTGACATATTTTGATTTATCATATTTTTTATTATTTGAATCGTGATCATACAGGTACCGATTACCACTGCTTGAGATTGTTGGCGTTACGTCAACAAAGTTGACATTTTCGGTAGGCTTTGCCTATTTGAAACATGAAAGGGAGAAGAACTTCAAATGGGAATTGGTGAAGCTCAAAGAGTTGTTCTCGTTCGAGAAATTGCTACCGAATGTTGTGGTGATGGACTAAGAACTTGCGTTGATGAATGCAATTGAAGTTGTGTTTGCAAACTCAACACACCTGTTATGTTTGTTCCATATTTCAAAAAACGTTTGCATGAAATGTAAGGAGTATGTTAAATCAGAAAGACAAGAACATTTCATGGATCTATGGAACAACATCATGTATGCTAATAGAGAAACTGATTTTGTCGCACACTTGAAGCATTTATGATTGTTTGTGCATATATCCTTGGTTTGTTAAGTATGTGAGTGAAACATGGTTGACACCTTATAAAGAAAAGTTTGTTGTTGCTTGGACTAACAAAGTCACTCATTTAGGGAACACGAGAATGAACAGGTACACAGACTTCTTTTCGATATTATTACTAAGCATAATTAATCATGTTAGCTTATTATGGTTTAATTATTGTGATATAGGGTGGAGTCTGCTCATTGGAGACTAAAAAGCATGTTGACTACAAGTCGGGTAGATTTATGCTGAAGTTGGGATGCTGTGAACACCATGTTGAAGTTGCAACTAGGTTCAATCAGGGTGTCATTTCAAAAAATTATTGTCAATATTGAGCATCGGCATAACACTCTATTCTATACCAACTTGCACGATTTTGTTTCAAGGCAATGTATACAGCACATAGGGAATGAGCTAGAAAAGGTAAAATTTGTTGGTAAAAGCAAAGATGCATGTGGTTGCTTCATTAGAACTACACATGGGTTACCTTATATGAACTTGTTGGTTTCCAAATATAAGGCTTGCATGTTGCTTTAGAACTAATTCATGTTTTTTTGGAAGAATTTACACATTGAAGAGCATGCTAGCAGTCATGACGATAGTGGCACAAAGTTGGATTTAGAAGCAGGGTGTGAAGAGTTGAAGGCATATTTAAATTCTTTGGATATTGTAGGCCAGAGGGTGTTGAAGAAAAAGGTTCGGGAACTAACAGATCCATCCAAAACTTATATGTATCTATTGTCGATGAAGTACAAGTCAAATAGGGGAGTTAAGAAGAGCAGAAAGGGTGAAGAGGGTGATGTGCATCGTGATCCTTCACAGTGGGAGTATGGTGAGGGCTCACAGAGGAGTCAGAATACAAAGAGATCATGTACGAAACCAATAGGAAGTCAACCTTCAAGTATGTCGGGTCAAAGTCAATTGTCCATTGGAGACAGAACTGTACTGAAGATGTAAAAGCATGGGAATCAACATATGCATGACGGATTAGACACTGGGAGGATAAAGTTAGGAACTCATCCTAATTTACTATGTGATCTTGTAGACAATATGTATCTATTGTATGTGATGATTTTTTTATGGAACCATTGATGTAGGCTGTTGTGTAAGAAAATATTGAAATTATATATACTTTTTGGAAATTTTGGGTTCATAATGGGAATTTTGAGTTTCTGAAATTTTCGGTATGTCAAAAATTTCAAATTTCTTGAAGTTTGGGACAGTTTACGTAAATTTCATATTTTCCAGTTTAACTTGAAAATTTTGAAATTTTTGGTATTATCTACCTAAAATTTCAGAATTTTTGGTATATGTCTCATAGGAATGGTAAAACACTAAATTTTCCAAATTTTCGGTATGGTCACAAAATTTTTGGTATAATACTGTTAATTTCATAATTTCTGGAAAATTTCAAATGGTAAAAAGGTAAATTCGCTCAAAATGGGGGGTGTCAGGTTCAAGTGGGGGGTGCACTACTACGGAAAACCCATATGATAACATTTGGAAAAGGGATACCATCACGCAGGTCCAACCATTGTGACGTAAGGTGTGATTGTATGCATGACAATTTCAACCACGGACGAGCGACCATGATTATATCCAAGTAGCGTGCTACCTACCACAACGGTTACTTTAAATAACCATTTTGGTATACTAAAATGCAAAATATTTAACAACGGTTGTTGTATATAGCCCTGAGTTTATTATAAATTATGTAGAATGTTTATTTCGTCAATGCTCACTAAACATATAACCTTCCAATTTGCACTAGAACATTATAATTTGATAAATTAAGTTATATTAGAAGAATAAGCACACGTTCAATGCTTAACAAGGGTTCTTCAATTCCTTATCAGTATTTTGTTCTTTGATAGTAAGGATTTGGTTTAATGATCCTAGTTCTTCAACAACCCCTGCCTTCAACTCTAATTCTTTTTGCAAAATATCATTTACTTTGCAAATAAAATTAGAGGTAGAGAGAGGGGTGGTTGAAAATCTAGGATCAATAAATCAAGTTCTAACGGTCAAGGAATAAAATACAGTTAACAGTGTGAAGAATTATTGTCAAGAATTAAACGTGTACTTATTTTGTAATACAATTTTATTTATCATATCATGATTTTCTAATGCAGATTGGGAGGTTATATATTTGGTAAGGGATTGGAAAAACACTCAAACCACATAATATATAATAAACTCATATTTTAAACAAACATTAACAACAACATTTATCAAAATCATTCATCAACAACAATCAATAACCAACAAACACGATACAACAAACATATAAAGGTATAAAATGCTTCAGAAATATACCATACATGTCAAGTCCCATAATGGCGTGTCAACAATGAAATAAGGATGAAGAAAATTTTAGACCAACAAACTTGTGTATATTTTGAATGAATGTCGTTCTGGATCTTTGACACAAGTTTGACAGGCTAAATTTATCTTCGTCCTCTTTATTGCAATAAGCATCCATACCTACAAGAGAAAAAAAAAGTTTAAACATCATGAAACAAGATATTGAGAAAAACAACTAGAGAGAAAACGAACCTATAAATACCCATTGGCTAAGACTTGTTATTATGGTTTTGTTTTGTAGTATCCATATGAGAGAGACGACTAACAGAGTTGTTAGGGTTTCGCTTTTTGAGACGAGTGAATGAGTTGTTAGGGTTTTGTTTTGAGAGAGACGGCTTTTATATATATATATATATATATATATATATATATATATATATATATATATATATATATATATATATATATATATATATATATATATATATATATATATATATATATATATATATATATATATATATATATATATATATATATATATATATATATATATATATATATATATATATATATATATATATATATATATATATATATATATATATATATATATATATATATATATATATATATCATGTTTCATCGCGGTTGGAAATAAAAACTGTGGTGATATACATGGTCAATAATATTTTTTATCACGAGAAATGGCTAATTGTTGGTGATGGGATTCAAACTATTTCACTTCGTGTACTTTTCACTATGGTTGCTACTTCTGACCATTGTGACATGTCATCTAGTAAATAAAAAAATATGCACCCAAGATAAATATATTTCCACGGTTAACACTATGTCTGTCGCAATATTGTTGTTACGTAAGGCTTGTTTTGTAGTTGTCAATTTAAATGCTCATCCAAGAATCACTCAAGATTCTCTTTTGAGTTCTTTATGATCTATGTTATTGGCCTAAAGTGTTACAAAACCCTAATTATTTATATTATAATCTTCTGAATTGTGTGAATCAATTAAAGATCAAAAGTTTGTCTTATGTTTTCTCTTCATATTGTAACAAATGTTGTTAAAATCGTCATTTAAAATCTAAATTCTATAGATTTCACGTTTCTAGAACAACATTTGTAATTAAATCGCAAGTACAAATATTTTTATGTAAAATCGTATCCTAAGACAATTTTAAACGAATTAAATCATTCTAAAATCGATGAAATCGTGTAAAATTGTTGGGTTTTACTCTTTCACGTGATTTTCTTCTTTTTTTTTTTGTCAAATTTTAGAAAGCCCCTCTTATATTTTTCTTCTAATATTTAAGAACTTTTATCATCTAGAGATGAATTTAATCAAGTTGAATATCAAGACACTGATGAAGATAATATTGTAGAAGAATTGAACTTTCGATTAAGTGGAAGATGAAGATGAAAAAAAATTATTTTTTTGAATTTGAGAAAGTTATAAAACTGTTGTTTTTGGATAATATTTTGGATGTTAATTTTTATTATTTGGTGGATCATTTATGTAGTTTGATACAAGTTTATAAATATTACACTTTATTATGGTGATTTAGTATATTTGTTCTTTATAATTAAGTTAAAAATTTAAATTTTTGATGCATATTTATAATATTATATATATATATATATATATATATACATATATATATATATATATATTGAATACTATTTTAATATGAGGTAAACTATACGATTTTAGGTTTTGATTCAACGTTTTGATTTTACCTAGGCAAAATGAATAAAGGTAAAAAAAATTGATTCTGACAATCTTAATTGCAACCCTAGATCTATTATTGTGAATTAGGATGCCTTAAAATAAACTATACTTGATTTTTTTATGATCAAGAAACACAGAAGGGTTAGGGTTAAGGAAAAACAAGGAGAACAACAAGGATTGGTTATAACTGCTATTCTTTACTTTCTCTATAAAACAGATTACAAGTACTCAAGAATAACAAATAACCCTATCACCCTATTTAGGTTTTATCACATCATACTTAAGATGAGAGACTAGTATGCTATTTATAATAAAACCTAACATGCTAAACTAATGGGCTTTTTAACAATTACCCATTACAAGCTAACTTAGGATACAAACTAACTTAAATAATTGGATCCTTAACACAAGGCCCAATTCGACAACTGCATACTAGAACACAATTTGACTATAACATGTAGGTCTTCGACAACAGCATGTGAGCAAACTTCGACGGCATGCTAACTAGAGTTCGATCCAATATCTCACAAGTCTCCACCTTGGATCTAACTCTACCTTCAAGAAACAAACTAGCTTTCTTCGTGCAACTTTATCAACTGCATACAGTGGAAAAACTTGCAACTAAGCAACGTCTTGGTGATCATATCAGCAAAATTATGATTTGTCGAAACCTTCAGCACTTGGACTTCTCCATGCTCGATTACCCCTCTGACAAAATGCATCCTCACATCAATGTGCTTGGTTCGCTCATGATAGGCTGAATTCTTCGACAGATGTATTGCACTTTGACTATCACATTTAACAGTGACAACTCGACCTTGAAGTTTCAGCTTCTTTGCAAAACCTTCAAGCTACAATTCTTCCTTCACAACTTCAGTTAGGGAGATATATTCTGCTTCAGCGATTGATAAGACAACAACCTTCTGAAGTGTTTCTTTCCAACTGAGTGATGGGCCAAACATAGTGAACACATATCCAGAAACAAATTTTCTAGAATCCATACAACCTGCATAATCAGAGTCGACATATCTTTCGATTTCTGCTTTACTATCTTTACCCAAGGCTCCACCATAAATTAGGACTCTGTTTAGAGACCCATTTATGTACCTTAAAATCCACTCCAATGCTTACCAGTGAGCCTTTCTAGAATTCTACATGTATCTGCTTACAAGACTTACTGCATATGCTATGCCGGGTCTAGTACAGACCATAACATACATCAAAGAATCCATTATATTAGCATATATAATATTATTCATATAAGCTCTTTCGACATCAGTATTGGGACACTAATCTATACTCATCTTGAGTTGAGGGTTTGTCGGAGTCACAACAGGCTTTGAATTTGACATACAAAACTTTTTGAGAATCTTCTGTAGGTATGCCTCTTGAGATAAGCATAATTTCGAATGCTTTCTATCTCTTTGGATGTCGATCCCAAGAATCCTGGACGCAACTCTCAGATCCTTCATGTCGAACTCCTTATTGATTTCAGACATCACCCTCATTACATCTTCGACTTTGTTGCTTGCTATTAGTATATAATCCACATAAAGCAACAAAATAACAAATGAATTACCAGGTCAAAATATGAAGTAAGCACAGTGGTCGAACTGACTTCTAATAAACTTATGCGTGCCATGAACTTGTCAAATCTCTTATTCCACTGTCGAAAAGATTGTTTTAGTCCATATAAGAATCTCTTCAGCTTGCGCATGTAATCTTCCTTCCCCTTTTCGACATACCCCTCAGGTTTCCTCATCAGGATTGTTTCATATAGATCACCATACAAGAACGCAGTCTTCACTTCCATCTGTTTTAGTTCAAGGTCGAATTGTGCCACCGTGGCAAGCAATATTGAATAGATATGTTCTTCATAACAGGAGAAAAAATATCATTGAAGTCGACACCTTATTTCTGAGTGAAACCCCTAGCGACCTATCTTGCCTTGTATCTTTTCGACGCCACTCCTTAGATTCCTTCCTTAACTTTGAAAATCCATTTACAGCTGACTAACCTGGCTCTAGTAGGTTTTTTGATTAGTTCCCATGTGTTGTTATCATGAAGATATTTCATCTCATCATCCATGGCCTTCAACCATTTAGTCTTCTTTTGACTTCTCATAACTTCCTTATAGTCTCTAGGTTCTTCATCGAGAACCTCACTTGTAGAGATTAAGGCATGAGCTATAAGATCTGCATACCCAAGTCTCTGAGGTGGCTTGATGACTCTCCTTGACCTGTCTCTTGCTAGAAGGTAGTCATTATTAGTCTCCTCTTTTTCGACAGTAGATTTTGCTTCGTCTTTGACTTCATCTAGAGTACGTAATTCAGCATTAACATGATCCACCTTAACAGGAATTTCTCCTTGTTCCAGCTCTTCGTCAGCATCATCAGTTTTCTTGAAAGCCATCTCAACTTCATTGAAAACTACATCTCGAATGGTGAAATACCTCTTGTGACCTGGCTCTAGACACCATAGCCTATAAGCTTTGACTCCTTCAAGGTATCCCATGAACATGCATTCTAGAGCTCTAGGTTCGACCTTGTCTTGTCTAATGTGAGCATAGGCCACGCATCCAAATACTCTCAGTCTGTCGAGACTAGGTGGATGTCCCGACCGAACTTCTTCAGGTGTCTTCATATCTAACACAGTCGAAGGACATCTGTTTATCAGATATGTTGTTGTCGAAACAGCCTCAGCCTAAAACACTTTCTTTAATCCAGCACTAGTTAACATGCATCTAACTCTTTCAAAAATAGTTCGATTAAACCTTTCTGCCAAACCATTTTGTTGTGGCGTACCTGCAGTAGTTTTGTGCCTTGCAATACCTGAGGCAGCACAAAAACTGTCGAACGCCTCATTGCAAAATTCAAGGCTATTATCGGTTCTCAACCTCTTGACCTTTCTTCCAGTCTGATTTTTGACTAGTGTCTTCCAACCTTTGAAATCATCAAAAGTTTCATCCTTAGTCTTCTGGATGAATACCCATAACTTCCTGAAATAATCATCGACTATGGATTGAAAATACCTTGCTCCTGAATATGATGGACACCTTACAGGCCCCCAAAGATTAGCATGGATGTAATTTAGGTGTCCATGAGTTCTTTGTTTGCCTTTTTTGTACTTCACTCTGCAAGATTTCTCGAATCACTTACAACTTCAACCTCAAGGATATACAAGCCTTGTTTCTTCACGGCTCTCAAGACTTCCTTCAACCCCTTCATGACTCTTAGAATACTTTTATCTCCTTGAAAAACATATCCCTTCCTGTCGAATTCACCAAGAGGAATCAAATTTCTCTTCAAATCAGGTACATATCTGACTTCAATCAATAACCTTATTAACTCATCATGGAGCTTGAATCTCACATATCAAATACCTGCAATTTTGCAAGATTTGTTGTTTCCCAGCTACACTGATCCACCATCTTGATCACATAGCTCCTCAAACAATTCTCTGTTTGGATTCATATGCCAAGTGAAACCTGAATCCATAATCCACTCTTTTCTTGAGTCGCCGCTTGAAACCACAAGAACATCAGATGATTCGAAGTCATCTTGAACAATGGTTGCGTTGCCATTATCTTTACCTCCATGATCTTTCAGGAGTTCAGGGCACACTTTTCTTGTGTGACCCTCCTTCTTACAGTGATAGCATTGAATACCAAATGCCTCGCCACTATAAGACTTCTATTGACTTTTACCTTTCTTCTTGTCGAACTTACCATCCTTTCGCAAGAATTTTCCCTCAACGGCCAAACCTTCACCAATTGTCAAAGGTTTATGCTCCTTTTGTTCGTTCAAGTCCTTAGAATACAAGGTTGATTGAACTTCTTCAAAGCTCAGGGACTCCCTTCCATACAACAGAGTTTCTTTGAAGTGAGCATGTGTTCTGGGAAAAGCACACAACAACAAAAGTGATTGATCTTCACATTAATATTTTCAAGATCAAGACTCAGCTTGTTGAACATATCCAACTGCTCAGCCAACACTTTGTCTTCACTCATCTTGAATGAATATAAAGCTTGCTTCAGGTAGAGTCAATTCACCCGAGATTTGGTCATGTACAAACTTTCAAGTTTCAACCATAACCCTGATGTCGTAGTCTCCTTTGATATTTGTCGAAGAATATTATCGACAAGGCTCAACAATATTGTGTTGTGGGCTTTCTCTATCATGACCATATTTTTTTCCGTTAACGCAACATTCATGGCTGCCTCTTCCTTCAATACTTCCAAACAACCTTGTTGAACCAGTAGGGCTTTCATCTTCAAGCGCCACAAACCGAAGTTGTTCACTCCGGTGAACTTTTTAATCTCATACTTTGTTGAAAGCATCTTCTCCGCGCTCACTGCACCAATTTGTTATGTATTAGGATGCCTTAAAACAAACTATATTCAGTTTCTTTATGATCAAGAAACACACAAGGGTTAAGGTTAAGGAGAACAACAAGGATTGGGTATAAATGATATTATTTACTTTCTCTATAAAACAGATTACAAGTACTCAAGAATAACAAATAACCCTGTCACCCTAATTAGTTTTTGTCACACCATACTTAAGATGAGAGACTAGAATGTTATTTATAATAAAACCTAACATACTAAACTAATGGGTTTTTAAGAATTACCCATTAAAAGCTAACTTAGGGTACAAACTAACTTTAAAAATTGGATCCTTAACACAAGGCCCAATTTGACAACTACGTACTAGAACACAATTTGACTACAACATGTAGGTCTTCGAAAACAGCATGTGAGCAAACTTTGATGACATGCTAACTAGAG
This sequence comes from Lathyrus sativus, assembly GCA_963859935.3. Classification (NCBI taxonomy): domain Eukaryota; kingdom Viridiplantae; phylum Streptophyta; class Magnoliopsida; order Fabales; family Fabaceae; genus Lathyrus; species Lathyrus sativus. The sequence goes on from OZ012740.1 coordinate 529,093,705, forward strand.
TTCGATCCAATATCTCACATCTATTTTAGTATTAGTATAATCTATCACTGGTGCTTTCATTTCTTGATTCAGTTCTTCCAAACCCACAAGTTCATCTCTAAAGACTTGGATGATGCCATTCAAGATGCACATTTGAATATTAATGATTCCATTAACCACACTCATCATCAAATTGAAGATATTTTAAGCTGCTCGTCAAATTTGAACACTACTACGTAAAACCAATTTAACAACGATTGGGAAAGATGTATAATCACGCGGGCTCAGGCGTTGTTATGTAGAGTTTCGTTGTATATATGATACTTACAATCACGACTCAGTAACCGTTATAATAAACTGGAAAGCATGCTACCTATAATCATGATTATTTTAAATACCCGTTGTTGTATGTCTTTTAATAAAATTATAAATAAAAAATTGCAGCATTAGAACAAGAACAACAGCAAGAGCAACAAGAACAACAATAACATTAAGAACAACAAGAACAACAATAATAACTACAACAATAATAACTACAACAAAAATAAGAACAGGAACAATAACAATAACAAGAAGAAGAAGAACAACAACAACAACAACAACAAAAACAACAACAAAACAATAACAAGAACAACAATAATAACACCAAGAACAACAATAATAAATAAAAAAGAGCACCCGCAACTAACATTTATAACTCGAACCCATAGTTTCCTTGTCTTATTCAAGTTGTAGAAGAGATGATGGAGTTCTGAAATTTGTTAATGAAAGAAATGATATTTTCGAGTTTTGTTTATGAAAGAAATGTTGTTTTCGAGTTTGGTTTAGTAGAGAAATAGAGTATCGTAAATAAAAGATGATGCTTGGAGGTAGAAGATGTAGTTCGTCTAAGTTTTAGGTTTCACGTGGATCATTAATAGTAGTGTCTTGACCGTTGAAATCCAAAAATGCTAGTGTTGGGGCTTGAACCCATGACCAGACGCTACCTATAATCACAGTTTTTTAAATAACTATGGTGAAAGGCCTCACTTTTCACCATGGTTGGAATTTTAACCGTGATTAAAAGTATTTAATAAAAAAAAATGCACACTTCTAAATATCACATATTGCTACGATGAATAGGAAACCGTTGTTACTTTGGCGTTGTTGTTTACGCGTTTTATAGTAGTGGAAACTGCAATTTGGGAATACTCACACAAGAATAAATAATTATCAGCAAATCCTTGAGTCTAGACATGAATTTGCTATGACTCTCCTTACAAAACTGATGGCTCAAAGTGGAATGCAGTAATCAGCCAACACCCACACAGCTGCAACTTCTATAGGTATATTTTTAATCTCTCCATTCTCTATGGTTGTGTACCCGCTATTACATCTATTGATTCCTCCACTACCCTTATTTTTACTAATGCTACTCTCATTCCTACCAATATAGCCTCACATTCAAACAAACCCAATATTAAGTACCACCACTATTGGGGCTATATTTCAGGGGTCAACACTAGGGAGAATTTTTCACTTTGAAGCTTTTTCTTTAAGAGAAACACACCTTATGAGTGAGACACCATATATTCACCAAAAACCTAAAGGTAATATGTGTGTGGGTTCTCCCACTTATAAATTCTCAACCCTCCATATTTCTAACCAATGTGGGACTTCCCGACACTACTCACACTTGTTATTCTCAACACTGTCCATCCCTTAAGTGTGAGTCTATCCATAATGCTCCCCCCTTAAGCATAAGCTCTTTTTTTCATCACATACATTTGTACCGCTGTTGACACTCTTCAATGGAACACTATACCTACGACCATGTGGGGATACTTTCGATACAAGTGAGCTGATACCTTCATTCAAACTAGACTTTGATACCACTGTTGGGGCTATATTTCAGGGGTCAACACTAAGGATTATTTTTCACATTGGATCTTTTTCTTTAAGAGTAACACACATTGTGATAGACACACCATATATTCACCCAAAACCTTAAGGTAATAGGTGTGTGGGTTCTCCCACTTATAAATGCTCAACTCTCCATATTTCTAACCAATGTGGGACTTCCCCACACTACTCACACTTTTTATTCTTAATAAAAACCACCACACTCATTCCCATAACCCTATATGGGACCCACATATATCAATTCCCCACATGTCTTTTCAAGCACACCAATTTACAATATGGCAACCCCTCATTAATATCCTTCACTGCTTATCCCTCAACATTCCCGACAACCCCCATTTGGAACCTTCTTTTTCTTCTTCTTCAGCATCTTCTTCTTCTCCTTAGCCTTCCTCACCCTAAGTGCATCTTTGACAGTGGTCGACCCAGATGGTTGGGCCTCTTTAGTTGACTGCTGCTAGTGTTGCACCAAGGTGGTGGTCTTGTTCTCAAAAATGGTTTTTGTTGAGACGATGCTCTTAGTTTTCTCAGAATGAGTACTCGCGATGTTAGGAAGTAAGAAAAATTGGTTGAAGATGTGAGAAGTCTGTATATGGAGTTGTGCTTTTATAGAAGAGTTTGAGTGACTCTTATGTTACTTATGGGAGATAAAGCATCTGGTGATCATTAATGCCTGATACTCTAGCTCTTTATTGGAATGATTAGCAATGATGGTTTTAATTCCTGAATGACATGTGACCCTCTTGAGAAGTGAAGAAACATTTCAATCAATCTAGTTGGTTCTCTTTGTTGGAAAGTGTAAAAGTTATTTTTTTCTATTTTTATCAGAACTTAATTTTTTCCCCACATATTTTTCATTTGTAATATTTTCCTCTCTCTCTCTATGTTGACATGTCCTAGTCCACCTTCTGTAGATGGCAAGAGGGGGAGAAATTCATGGGAGTATTTAAGAGGATAAAAGTGTTTTTGAATACTTTTATTTACATGAACCCTAATTATTTTTTATATGATATTTCTTTTACATGAACATTATTTTATCAAGATTAGTTTAATCAACTTGGATAGGAGTTAGAGGTGTCATACCCTAATTTTTAACCCTAAGATTCCACCTCATTTGCATCTTCATAATGCATCAAGATCATAAACTTGGTTCTCCTCTAGCCCTTTCATCCTTGGGCTTGTCTTTGCAGAAATCACCAAGCATTTTTCTTTGTATCTTTTTCCTTTGTGCTTATATGTTTTATATCTTACTAACCTCTAATCTAAATATTTAAAAAAATGCTTTGTCCCTTTGTGTTTCTTTGAAAGGTAGGGCTTGTATCAAAAGCATCAAGCATGGTTCCTCAACTAGGATTTTGGTCCCTCAAGTTGAAGTGTGATCAATCATTGACTCCTAAGGGCTATCTGTCACGGTGAGAATCTGATATCAAGCTATTAATTAACTTAAATCACAAATATTAATTCACCACCAATTTTTAATTTATCCAAGGGAAGGGAAAAAGAGCGAATAACCCAAAATATGTAATGCAAGGCAAAACAAAAGAGAATCTAAGGTTCGGGGGGTGGCTATACTAAGGGAAGGTACTAGCATCCTAAGTATCTATAGTAATCTATAAGAACCTCTTGTTTTAATGTGTTATTTGTTATTTTGTCTGCTAAAGGGTCAATAGAAAAGGGAGACCTGAGGTGTTATTCCTAAGTATGCTCGCCAAGACATCGCATCTCATGCCTATGTATCCTGATAGAAATTGAATCAGAGCATTTGTAGTTCTCCTAAAAGGATGGATAAAATTTTATTGATTGGTTTTAGGAGAAGAGACAAGTTGTCATATTAAGGAGAATACTCAATTTAAACCACCACAAACATGTGGAAGACGAATCTTTGCTTCGCATTAGGAGAAGGGCTCTAACTCGGATATAGAATTGACGAGTACGTCACATACCTCTCTTAAGCGGAAAAGAATCTACGTCTTTCTCGACTATGTCATGGGGTAGGAGAATTATATCTCGACTAAGGATGACTCATGTCTAATTCTCTCATGGGAGAAAAGGGAACATAATTGTAGGTTGTCTAGTTAACATCTTAAGGGAATATTAACCTAATTCTATGACCTAAGGTTGATATTTAAAGGGAATTAATTCTAAAGATTATCCTAATCCTAATTAACTCAGTATTAATTAATTAGTTATATATATTTTTGTACATTTTATAATATTTATTGTTTTTATTTTATTTAATTAATTTCTAAAAAAAATAAAGCCTATTTTGTTATGAATTAAATATATTTTGTGTTCTTTATTTTTTTGTATTTTTGAGATTGATTTATAAAATATCTAGACTAAGATTGAAACTAATCTAAACTAAATGAATTAAAATGGATTATAATCATATATTAATTAAATATACAAAATTAAAGAGAAATTAATTAATAAACAATAATAAGACTTCAAGGAGTGTGAAATAGAAAAATTAGACTCATGAACCAATTATAAATAAATCCTAATATTTTATATTAAAAAAAAAAGTATAAAAAAATATACAGGGAGGGGAAATGTTCATGGTTAGTGTTCATGACTCATTAGAACAAACCAACGTATAATGTCTTGACACATGGAATGCTTAATAGAGAAAAAACGAAATATTAAAATTCCCATATAACACCAGATATTAAAAGAGAATATATCTCATCTCTGTTATCTCATCTACCATACATGCTTCAAAGAAAAAACCACAAAGCACAGACAAATCAAATTTAAAAGAAAATTCAATCTCACAAATCCACAGACAAACTCAATATTCACATAACTCACAAATCAAAAAAACTGATCTTGAATTGAATAAAAAAAGTGCGTGAAAATCTTACCCGCCAAAATCGCGATGCGATGGTGGTCGTGGATGAACTTGCGGTGTATGTTTCTGTGCGATTTTTATGAGGTATAATAAGGTTTGTGTGGATCTTTTTTTTTGTGATTTTTGTGTGTGTCCTCCCTGTTCTTTTACAGACTCCCGTGGAATTTGAATTCCAACATCGACATTGAATGTGCCAGATATTGTGATGACCATTTTCCGTTTTTAATCCGACTTGTTCATGTGTGTTTTAGAAAGAATTTAAACTTTGTCTGGAACATGTTTGATTTTCTTTGACATTGTTTTCTTTTCGGTTCGAACATGTTCAAACACGTCTAGTTTTTCTTCCTTTTTTATTTGAAATATGTTTAATTGTGTTTTGGGAAATATTGATGGTTACTATTTATAAAAAATAATTAATTAATTAAAATAAACATAAATTAAAATATCTAAATAAATTAAATAACTATTTAACTAAAAAAAGATATGAAAATGAATAAAAGGTCGGACAAAAAAGTGCTCGAAAAAATAAAATATATGCACTAAAATAATCAGCGCGAAATGAACGACTCGGAAAAATACAGCATTTGGTCATATTTTAAAATAAATTGTACCCGCTAAAAAGGCTTAAACTGATCAAAAAACATCCAAAAGGTGGTCGAAAAATTTAAATGAGCACGCCAAGTTAAACTACATGAAACCTATATTAATATCATTGACGTTTGCAGGCTCGATCGTAAAATTTTCCGTCCACTGGTTTTGCACACAATTGACTTTTATTTGATCAATTCAGTTGTAATTCCAACAAGTTTACTCCAGCTGATAAATTGGGTATTATGCATGATAAAATGAGTGATATGCTATGTAGACGATGCGAAACAAAAAACAGAATCTCAGAGTTAAAAATTAGGGTATGACAGGTGCCCCTATTTAAATTTCTTCTATCCGGAGATACGGAGATTGAAATCTTCGTCTTGACGTGATAGGAGAGACTTAAATACAAACATGCATAATTTTTTGCCCAAAGACGCTATAAAATGCTTATGATATGATATGCAAGACATAAATCTTGTGAGGAATGACGTCACGGGGGATAATTGCATACAGAAAACACTGAAACATAGTTAAAGAAAGGAAGACCCTACGAGGAACAACTTGGCAAGAATCCATGGGGAAAGGTCCAACTCCACTAGGGATGAGACTCAACTCCACTGGGGAAAACGCACTTAACCACCACTGGGGATATCTTAAACATATGGTATCTTCAAAATAGAACAAAGGTGTGTATCGCCTACTACCAAGAAAATGGTAGCCTAAACAACAGGCAAGAAACTTGAAAAGATGGATAACTTACGACCAACAGATGGTAGCCTAAACGAAGGTATCCAATTGATATAAAAGAACATGTATTACCTATTATCAAGTACATGATAACCTAAGCAAATGTGATAGACTTGAAAAGATAGATCACCTACTACCAAACACGGTAGCCTAAGCAAAGATATCTGACCAAAAAGATACGGTATATTACCTACTATCAAACATATGATAGTCTAAGCAAATGTAATAACCAAAATAAGCTTCCATGATCAAAATATGATTAAGCTTCTTCTTTAACTAAATGATTCATTTAGACAGGGTAAATAAACTTCCCCACGCCTTGGGTCATAAGTCATGGACTGATCTCAGTTTCTTCTTTAATCAAGTATTCCACTTGAAAAGGGTAAAATAAACCTCACATCGCTTCAAGGTTGTATACCATGAACGGGTCTCAGTTTCTTCTTTGATCAAGTATTCCAATTGAAAAGGATAAAACAAACCTCCCCTCGCTTCAAGGTTGTATACCATGAATGAGTCTCAGTTTCTTCTTTGAAAAGGGTAAAATAAACATCCCCTCGCTTCAAGGTTGTATGCGATGAACGGGTCTCAGTTTCTTCTTTGAAAAGGGTAAAATAAATCTTCCCTCGCTTCAAAGTTGTATGCCATGAACAAGTCTCAGTTTCTTCATGGAAAGGTGAATGCTTTTGGGGGAGTATCTTCACAGTGGATTGGAATTTTATTGGAGATTTATGACTTCAGCGGGGATCCATAATTTACTAGAGATTAGAAAACATCGTCGGGGATCTAAAAGATATGCAAGTCAGTTGATTTGAAAAATATGTCTTCTCTAATAAAGATAAAGATCATTTGAATCTTCATCAAACTTCTCGGAGAGATGCCATTTGATGGAAGCAAATTGAATAGTGGACTCACTGGGGAGAACATCACTGAGGAGCAACATTGTTGTAGTTTGAAGTTGCATTGAAGCAAATAAAGTCCTTGTATCAGGAATTCTCAAATAAAGAGAAACACTTGTAAAGTCTTCACCAAACTTCTCTGATGGATTTTCGGAGATATACCATTTAATGGAGGATAAGTTGATAATGTTGAAAAACTCATTGGGGATAGAAAAACTATCTTGAGGAGACTGCCATTTGTCATCCAAATAGAAAACCTGAGAACGAAACAAGTTGCTTAAATAAATTGCTGCCACTTGTTATCTGGGTATAAATTGCTGAGAAAATGTTGTAACACTGCAGCTAAGGAAATATTTTGTCTTCAACGGTGATCCTCAAATAGGTTCTTCCCGGGGAAAAAAGTCCAAAATAAATACACGCTCAATCTAGGTTCAAAATCCTAGAGAGACTCAAAATTGTGATTATCAGGTACCAAAGTTCAATTCAGGAAATAACTGAAGAGAAACGGTCAAGCAAGACTCTACCCATTGAGGAATGAACTCAGGTGGGGTTTATATTTATTCAAAAATGGAAAAGAAAACTAAAGCAACCATATTCCACGAGAATCGAACTCATTGGGGAATTAGAAAGGATGTTCTCTTTCTGCTCAGGGCTGACGACTCTACTTGGAGGGAGAAGACAAACCCAGTCACTTAGGGATAAACACGGCCAAAGTAAACAAACAAACAAACAAACACAAAAATGCAAAATGCACAGATTCCATGTATCCATATGAATGAATGTATGTCATGTTATGCTTATCATGACAAAACAAACAAGGAGAAGTAAACCGGAGATGAAATAAGCATCTCGACATGGATACTCGGCCAATCTTCGCAAGATAGAAACATAAATGGGTGAATGGAAAGCCACACATGGAATCACAGTCTTGCTTCAAAGCTTCAAACTTCTTTGGGGAAAGAGAGCACTCCACTTGGGGATATCATATCATGACTTCACTTAAGGGATTGTCAAGATGAATCTCGCTGCTCTGTTGGGATGAGAAAGATTCACTGGGAAAATATCAAACTCATGATCGACAAAACTTCATAGGGGATAAAATAAATATTCACTCCACTAGAGAGGTCTTAATTAAAGTTGTAACTGAGAATGCCAGAGCTGAGGCCTCACAAGGGATAAATATACGCTTCAATAAGGACGCTCGGATCAATGTTGTAAGCTGAAGATGTCATATTTGAGACTTCATGGGGATGAAATAAACATCCACTTTGTTGGGGAAGATTGAAGTTGTAAGAAATCCACTGAGGAGTGAAATAACATTCACTTCACTGGGAAGGTTAAAGCCGAGGAAATTCACTAGCGTAGGCTTAGGTTACCAACTGGGGAATTCTTGCATCAATTCTGCTATAACTACTTGAAGTAGAAATTCCTCGGGGAATTGTCATGACCACCTGAAGTAGAGACATACGAGGACATGGGAGAAGAATTTTGTGAGAACAAAGTAGTTCTGCATTGATGAACTGCGTGGTGGTCGCCATTTCGAACAACAATTGTTGTCAAAATAATCTTCAATTCTCAAATGCCCCAGATCATATGGTTTATGAGAAAAAGTCATCCGGAGAGGATTTTATAGAAAACTTGGTATCCAAAAGGCTCCAATATCTTCAAACTCTTGGAGAGATTTATCAAATCTCAACGTAACTACCCGAGATTGACTGTATTCTACACACTAAGTCTTCAAACTTGCTCCTTAGGAATGGTCAGACTGTGAAAGCAACAACCGAGAAACAACTTTCCCCTGGTCAGCTGAGTCTTTAGGCAACATGCCCCTGGATATGGTCATCTTTGAAATGATTCGTCATTTACTTCATCAGAGTTTCAAGCCTCAATAGATTGCGCTTATTGCTGATGTTTATATGCAAGCTTCTATGATATAAAGCAAAATTAACACGCAGAAGAATGTTAATTATGAGACTACTAATGCAACACACATGTTAGTCTTGAAATTTTTATTGAAATATATCATAATAACCTGTGAACGAATCACTAGTTAGGATATGAAATTGATTTATTTACAAAGCTAACATAAATTTGAGCATAGCTCGTAGGAGTCAGGAAATGTTATCTTATTGAGTACGCTTTCAAAATAAACCCTGCTTCAATTAGGTCTTTTGAGGGTTGTAATGTGGCTTGGTTCACGGTTTATGAAACAAAGGATAAAGGCTCAAATTTTATTCGTACCCACTCATTCTTCGTGATATTCTTCGGTCTTACATTTAGCTAACCAACGCGAGCACTCTTCTCTCAGAAGGAGTTTTTATATGGTTGAGCGAACTATGGAGGCTTTTAACATAGCAGTCACTTACCTTTTTGCTTTTGGTGTTTGATCACACGACTTTGTTCTTTGTTGAGGATTTTTCTTTGTAGTCCTTTGTCTTCGCTTTTCATGTTTTTTTTTTATTTATTTTTTATTTTATTCCCTAATTTTTTCCTGGACAGAGTCTTTGGATTTGACTTTGAAGTCCATCAGGATGCCTCAATTTTGCCTAAGTCTCCTTCATAGGTTTTGACTTAGCGGGGGGGTTTTTTTTATTTATGAACAAATCGTGGTAACTCTAAGTCATTTTGACTTGTTGAAAGGATTGTGACTGCCCCACTCTTTGGCTAGTTGAGGGATAATCATTATGGATTTGACTCTTTAGCCTTTTAATGTGTGAGGGATATGTGTAGTCTCCTCGAATATTCACTCCTTTTTTGAAAGGTTGGACGCTCGATCAGCTTAACTGAATACTACCCTGTCCCAGGTTAAAATTAAGGATTTTTGTATGTAAGAAAAAGAAAACTCATACTTCAAGGCTCAAATGGGTTAACAAGGGTCTATCTCCCTTATATCTTCAGTGTTTGAGGATTTAAAATAATGTCTTACATCATCAGTCGGGTTTTATTCAAAAGCGTATGAACAAGAGATTTTACGTTCTCACTTTCGTCATCCTCCCTCCCATTCTCTACCAAGGCAAGAGATTGGGTAAAGTTGGCATTATAAAATAGGAAAAAGCATTTTATGAGTGAATACAAATGGATTTCTTCAAGGCAAACATATTTATTGCATTAATCATTCAAACAAACAAGTTCTTACATGCAAATCATGCTTATATAATAAAAGAAATAACAACAAATGCAAGCAAGCAAACAAACATCCTGATGAGCTCTGCTATTGGTTTCACTGGCTTGGAAAGGAATTTCTTGAGTCTTCATATCCATTAGCATAAAGGTGTTCCATTCACAACTAGGCGTCCTCCCTTGAAGGTCATCACCTCATCGTTGATCATCTCTTGGACTTTTTCCTGGAAAACTTTGCACTCTTCAATCGAATGCCTCATTGCTCCATCATGAAATTCATAACTGTCATCTGGATTGAACCAAAGAGGGTGAGATTTCATGGCTCTGGTCTTTCGGGGTGTCATCACCGAATTTCGGGTAAAATAAGTCCACAATCGACCGTAAGTTATCAGGATTGGATCAAACTTTCTTTGAGCATGACTCTGATGTGTTTTCTGACAAAACTATGATTGACAATTCGGAATTACCTGAGCGGCAAGAGCAACATCAACAGGAAATTTCTTACCACCTTCCAGCATGGTAGCATTGTATCCACAAGGCACATGAGAGGATTTCTTACTGTTGCAAGTAATCACCATTGGTTATGGCATATTAAAACGCATAACTATGACATTCATCCTTTCTCTAGTGATATGGAGAAGTTTCTGATCCAACATATCCTAGAGATCCCTTTTCACAACAGAACATCCACCAGGATTCTTTGAACAAATTTTGCAGGAAGCGTGATTATACTCATAGTGGGTAAGCCTACACAAATTGACGGGCATATCCACTAAAGATCCTCTTACTGAATTCACATCAGAGATACAGTATTCTTCGAGATACCCTTCCACGATGTTTCCATACTTGGGTGACACACTTGTTAAGACACTGGGTCTAGAATTTTCAAAAGACAAAATAATGCTTTGCACTAACTTTTGTACTTCAGCTTTCAAAGCAAAACATTTTTTGATATCATGACTGGGTGCCCCTTGATGGAATGGGCAAAAGCGATCACACTTAAACCACCATGGGAGATTCTTTGGGATGGCCGGCAGAGTCTTTTTTTGCACCAGATTCTTCTATACTAAAGCAGAATATAATTCAGAATAGGCCATCGGGGTCGGGTCAAACTGATTCACCTGTTGTCTACTTTTGCTACGAGATCCTCCATGTTTCTCTCACGAAATAGCATTAGTAGCTTGTTCCTTCTCCTTGGGTAAACCCTCCCCATGCTTTCTAGAGTTGCTAGAAGCGCCAATAGGAGCCACAGAAATGGGCATTGACATAATTTCAGAAATCACGATCCTTTGAAGCAGAGTCTGAGAAATATGAGGAGAAAGTTGACTTTGAGTAGCAACCATAGTTTCAACCAAAGCAGAGAGCCTTTCCATACCGGCCCTCAAAGTAGTCACTTCCTTATGGACTTCATGGTTTTCTTGTTCAATGTTCTTCATCTTCTTTCTTTGATTGGCCCGAGTATCGTACTGCTGAATTAGCTTGTCTCTTCTAAAGGAAGAAGCAAGAGTGAGAACTTAGGATGCAAAGAATGCAATGCTAATGACGAATGTAAATGCACCAAGGCAAATGAGTTTCAAGGAACTCAAAGTTTATGTTTGCAAACACCATGAAGTGGGCAACACTTTTGATAATTGGAAATCTCATTTTATTGAAAATAGAGTATGATGTCAAAATCCAATGGTAAAACCTACGATGTTTATAAACAAAATCTTTGGACTCCATGAAACTTTTATGAACATGGTGTTTACAAGTGCATGTATGCTCAAACACAGATACACACAGATCCACATATACACATATACATTCTAACAGGCAAAGACTTAGGTTTGAAAATCAACGAGTCTGGAGTAATGGTCTACCCATCCCAAATAGTGTGGACTAAGAGTTTATTATGCATGCAGATCCAAGGTTATAAAAGTTCCCAAAGTCATCAGTCAGTTTTTCGGATATTATCAATTTCTCAAATACTCGGTATTTAATAATATTCTCGAGAGAACCTCTTTCGAGTGTAGTATCGCGTATTAACTATTTGGGGACTACTCCCTCGTAGTCATCGCATTACGTCCTAAGAAAGGCCAAGTTGAGTTAAAGGTACCTAGGGGCTCCTAGTATCACTGGCTCCTAGGTCGAAAATAGTAAGCTTTTTCACGAATACTTGTTCAACAATACCATTCTCAAGAGGGCCACAACTGAGCGGTGATTCTCAAGTTAGCTTGGTCTGGAATCAACTCCCTATAAGCCTTCTCGAATATATCACCTTCCTATCATAAGTGTACTCAAGTCCAGGTGTAAAACTTATCTCACCAAACAAAAGTAACAACCCAAAGCGGAAACATACATATACAGATAAACAAATACATATAGATAAACAACAAAAACACAAATAAGCAAGTTAGGGGAAACCCTCAAAAGCACATCCCCAGTGAAGTCACCATTTCTATCGTGGCAAGAATCAGATATCAAGCTATTAATTAACTTGAATCACAAATCTTAATTCACCACTGATCTTTAATTTATCCAATGGAAAGAAAAAAGAGTGAATAACCCAAAATATGTAATGCAAGGCAAAGCAAAAGAGAATCTAAGGTTCAGGGGTTGGTTATACTAAGGGAAGGTGCTAGCATCCTAAGTATATATAGTACTCTATAGGAACCTCTTATTTTAATGTGTTATTTGTTATTTTGTCTGCTAAAGGGTCAAAAGAAAAGGGAGACCTAAGGTGTTATTCCTAAGTATACTCGCCAAGACATCGTATCTCGTGCCTACGTATTCTGACAGAAATAGAATCAGAGCATTCGTAGTTCCCCTTAAAGGGAGGATAAAATTTTATTGATTGGTTTTAGGAGAAGAGACAAGTTGTCATATTAAGGAGAATACTCAATTTAAACCACCACAAACATGTGGAAGACGGGTCTTTGCTTCGCATTAGGAGAAGGGCTCCAACTCAGATATAGAATCGACGAGTATGCCACATACCTCTCTCAAGCGGAAAAGAATCTACGTCTTTCTCGACTATGTCATGGGGTAGGAGAATTATATCTCGACTAAGGACGACTCATGTCTAATTCTCTCATGGGAGAAAAAGGAACCTAATTATAGGTTGTCTAGTTAAAATCTTAAGAGAATATTAACCTAATTCTATGTCCTAATGTGGATATTTAAATGGAATTAATCCTAAAGATTATCCTAATCATAATTAACTCAGTATTAATTAATTAGTTTTATATATATATATATATATATATATATATATATATATATATATATATATATATATATATATATATATATATATATGTGTGTGTGTGTGTGTGTGTGTGTGTGTGTGTGTGTGTGTGTGTGTGTGTGTGTGTGTGTGTGTAATTAACTCAGTATTAATTAATTAGTTTTATATATATATATATATATATATATATATATATATATATATATATATATATATATATATATATATATATATATATATATATATATATATATATATATATATATATATATATATATATATATATATATATATATATATATATATATATATATATATATATATATATATATATATATATATATATATATATATATATATATATATATATATATATATATATATATATATATTAGAATATTTATTGTTTTCATTTTATTTTATTAATTTTTAAAAAAATAAAGCCTATTTTGTTATGAATTAAATATATTTTTGTGTTCTTTATTTTATTTTTTTTGTATTTTTGAGATTGATTTATAAAATATCTAGACTAAGATTGAAACTAATCTAAACTAAATGAATTAAAATGGATTATAACCATATATTAATTAAATATACAAAATGAAAGAGAAATTAATTAATAAACAATAATAAGACTTCAAGGAGTGTGAAATAGCAAAATTAGACTCATGAACCAATTATAAATAAATCCTAATATCTTATATTAAAAAATATATATAAAAAATGCACAAGGAGGGGAAGCGTTCATGGTTAGTGTTCATGACTCATTAGAACAAACCAACGTATAATGTCTTGACACATGGAATGCTTAATAGAGAAAAAACAAAATATTAAAATCCCCATATAACACCAGATGTTAAAAGATAATATATCCCATCTCTGTTACCTCATCTACCATACATGCTTCAAAGAAAAAACCACAAAACACAAACAAATCAAACTTAAAAGAAATCTCAATCTCGCAAATCAACAGACAAATTCAATATTCACATAACTCACAAATCAGTAAAACTGATCTTAAATTGAATAAAAAAAGTGCGTGACAATCTTACACTTCAAAATCGCAATGGGGTGGTGGTCGCAGATGAACTTGCGGTGTATGTTTCTGTGTGATTTTTATGAGGTACAATAAGGTGTGTGTGGATCTTTTTTTTGTGATTTTTGTGTGTGTCCTCCCTGTTCTTTTACAGGCTCCCGTGGAATTTAAATTTCAACATTGACATTGAATGCGTCAGATATTGTGATGACCATTTTCTGTTTTTAATCTGACATGTTCATGCGTGTTTTAGAAAGAATTTAAACTTTGTCTGAAACATGTTTGATTTTCCTTGACATTGTTTCCTTTTCGGTTCGAACATGTCCAAACACGTCTAGTTTTCCTTCCTTTTTCATTTGAAACATGTTTAATTGTGTTTTGGAAAATATTGATGGTTATTATTTAAAAATAACAATTAATTAAAGTAAACTTAAATTAAAATATCTAATTAAATCTAAATAAATTAAATAACTATTTAACTAAAAAATAATAAAAATAAAATGATAAGAAAAACGAATAAAAGGTCGGGCAAAAAAGTGCTTGGAAAAATAAAATAAATGCACTAAAATAATCAGCGCGAAATAAACGACTCGGAAAAATACAACATTTGGTCAGATTTTGAAATAAATTTTACCCGCTAAAAAGGCTTAAGCTGATCAAAAAACGTCCAAAAGGTGGTCGAAAAATTTAAATGAGCACGCCAAGTTAAACTACACGAAACGTAGATTAATATCACTGACGTTTTCAGGCTCGATCTTGAAATTTTTCATCCACTGATTTTGCACACAGTTGACTTTTATTTGATCAATTCGGCTGTAATTCCAACAAGTTTATTCTAGCTGATAAATTAGGTATTATGCATGATAAAATGCGTGATATGCTATTCAGACGATGCGAAACGAAAAACAGAATCTCAGGGTCAAAAATTAGGGTATGACACTATCTCATCAAGTCTTAGCCATCAACCTCAAAATGTTTGACCTCAAGCATCATTCAATCTTATTTTGATCATAGATACCTCAAGGTTTAGTAGCTTGTTTTTCAAGAAAATTCAAAGGTTCATGTATTTATTTCCATGTCTTCATCAACAAGTTACCTCAAGCTTTGGTCAATTTAATCAAAAAAAATTCAAGGGCACATTATTTTGAGTTTATATGATCATCCATATGTTGGTTGGGATTTTGACACTCATTAATGTTGGAAGTATGTCATAGGATTTAAAGGTATATTCTAAATAATAATATGATGATTTCGACAAAAAACAGTGATAAGGAAGTTTCGACGTATGTGATGATTTGAAGTGAGTTATGGGAGTTTGAAGAATTATTCTGAGAGAGAATATATTGTTTATCGACAGGGAAATACTGAAGATCTAGTCGAAGAGACCTTTGCATGAAGGACACTATGGTCTATGGCTTAAAAATATTTTGGCCTAGACTGGATTTCGACGAAGCTTATCTGAAGAAGTGTTCGACAAATGTAATTCAAATTTAAGGCTGATAACTGCTTCTTGGCCTTATCTGTTTCTCAAGACACATGGAGAGCTTTAAAGCGACGAAATGCATGCAGATTGGAAACGTGGCGCTTTATGGCAAAATGATTGTTAGATGACATATATTTTTGATTTAGTATAAATAAGAGTCTTAGTAGTTAGGATTCGGGATGTTTAACTTGTACAAAAACTCTAAATTTTCTCTAAGTACCGGTGTGTGAGAAAAGAGTCTTCCTGAGTGAAAATGTACATATGAACATCACATTTTACACTTTTACCAGATTATTTCAGATTTCTATGGTAATTTACATTTAATGCAATTTAAGATCATGTCATTTACTCTAAAATACTTTACTTTGCAATCTTTACTTTTCTGCATTTCCTTAAAGAATTTACAATACTTCATTAACAACTTTAAGAACATTGTTGAAATGTTCATTATTAATAAACCCAGAAACTAAATAACAACACATATTATGGGATAAATCTAGTCGATCATGTAAGTGACCAAAGATTTAATAACTTTGGAATATTAGCGGTTGTTTACCAATTTCGAAGGTAAACACCAAGATCACAGGTTTGATTCCAAGAAGTTTGACCTAAAATGTCAACACTGAAAGTTAAAGTTCAAAGGATCACAACTTCTTCAATTCTCAATATTTTTGAATGCTTTTTTTTTTGCATATGACTCTTCTCAACATTCTCTCCAATCTCTCTTCACATTACAAGAGCCAATTTTGCTTAGAGGATCATCAAAAGTTTGAAGACATTATAGGTCATTTGTGGACTTAGTGAAATTTTGACATATTTTCAAGTGACTTTTTATCAACTTTCAAGAATCATAACTTCTTCAATTTTCAACATTTGAGGCTGGTTCTTTTTGTTACTTACTCTTTGAAACACACTCTACAAGTTTGCTTCAAGATTCAAAAGTTAATGTGCTTGGAAGGCCATAGAATTCATGATCACATTGCCATATTTTTGTGCCAACTTCAACATGCCATAACTTTTTGCTCAGATGTCCAAATGCGAACTTTCTTGGCACATTGTGATCTTTATTATGATGTTAAAAAATCGCAAAAAGAATGGGATCAAAAAGCCTTATGTACAAGATACCTCATTGGTGTAAACATGGCCTCATGAGTCTGATTTTTTGCATCATGATCAGATTTTCCATCTAGACATGATTAGTGAAGTTCCCAGAAGTTAAATGACTCATAAAACGCATGATTTGGTTGAGTTTTGAGTAATTGTAAGTCACACTTTTTTTACTTGGAGGGTGAACATGAATTCACTCAATTTCTGATCATTTCACCCCTCTCAACATTCCATCATCCTCTCCTATAAATAGAGGAACTCACTTGCTTCGCTCTCAAGCTTTAGAGAGACAAAAACACTCTGCCCATATTACACTTGAACTTTCCATTTGAGAGTTTTGTTTTCACATTTCCAAGCCATTTCAGAGCAAACTCTTGATTCATACAACTTCTTTGATACCTCCTGAAGTTATTCCAATCATCTTTAAGCCTTGAAAGCTTCTGAATCATCCTCACCAAATCCAATTCCAGAGCAATATCATCACTCTCACGTTTAGGTAGTTAGAAGCATCCTTTTGCTTCAAACAAGTTATCACGATGTAGTCCATCACTCTCTAATGCTTTCCCCTAACTTATTTGGTGTTGATTGATTGTGTTCGTCATTTAATTTCATTTTTATGTATTGCATTTTTTTGAGATTTCTATGAAGTTCTTCGTGCTCAATTTAGATAAATGAATTTTGAGCATGAAGTTGAATTCATGATGAGACAACGGTTACAATGATGGTGGTCTCGTGTCCTAACGTTTCCATTTAGCAAACTCCGGTAAGCAACTCACCGAAGAAGATGATCGGAGTATTATAACAGTGGCCTGAGTTTGTTTAAGTTTAAACCTATTTAGATGTGTTATTTCCTTGAAGGACCATGATGCACCCTCCCATCTAGACCTTTGGATGCACATAAATTAGTCAATTGACTTTGATCTAATGGTTGTCTCATTTTGTGGATTTGATGCACTTTTTCTCTTAAATTCCACCAAGTGCCATCAGATGAGATGCATTGAATCTTCCACGTCAATTAATGAGGTCAGATTCAACACTCCTTGTTTTTCCAGCTTTATTTTCTTTTTCTTTTTTCATTTTTTAATTGTTTTAACTTCAAAAATTCACATTAAATCCATTTTAACTCTGAAAAATCCCAAAATAATTTCTAAAATTTAAATTTTATTTTTCTTTATCTTATTTTTTTATTTTGAGATTTTTATTTTATAATTTTCTATTTTTCTTTGATTTTCTCTTTTTTTTTCTTTTTTTTAATTGGTTTTAATAGTTTTATGTCTTTAAAAAATCTTTAAAAGTTTCCATATGCTTCTTGATTCATTTTTGACCTTCCATATTTTTCTTGGCCATCTATTTGGTTATTTGAAGGACTTTATGTTTTTTCTCTTTTATTTTCCTTTTAAAATGATTTTTATAAAAATCCTTTTGATGCATTTTATTGCATATTTTATTTGTTTGACCTATGTTGACTTTAGTTGACCTTGGATCTTTGTGAATTTAATCATAAGGTTCATCAAACTCAATGGATCTTGGGTGTTGATGGGGTGAAAAACCTAATCCACCAAAATGGATGATTGATTTTGATGATAACTTGATTAATGCGTTGATCCAATTTGGTTTTCATTTTATTTTATTATCTCCTTCTATCTTCATGTCTTTCTTTTTCTTTTTTACCTTTCTTTTGATCAATTGGAAGATGTGTAGTCTATCTTGTTCATGAGATCTTGAATGGTGCTTAATGAACTTTCATCATTTCAAATCTACTATTTGATTGATCAATTGAGGCACTTTGGATTGATGCATAAGTTTTTCCTAAGTATCATGAAGGATTGGTTGATGTAATGCACCTATCTTTTCTTGACTTAGGTCTTGATCCACCTTGTTTTGACTTGTGCTACATATTTTAGGAGTATGATCTCTCTATCATATCTCTAACATATATGGTACATAAAGTTTCATTGACCGGCCTCCTATAGTGTGATCTTTCTTATAGATTGTGCTACGATTGCTTACCATAGCGCTAAATTTATCCCGAATCAGAAAGTGATCATTTGATCCAACCATTTTGTAGACATGAGTCATTTTCATAGTTAAGATGTAATTCTCCTATCCCCATAGTATTGATATTTCTTTTCCACCTAACGGAGCTAGTGGCAAACTTGTTGATCTTTATCCAAGTTGGAGCCTTATCAATGGTAATGTAAAGTTCTCATACTTATGGGTGATTAGTTGAGTATTCTCCCTAAAAAATGACAAAATGTCTCCTTATTCTAACACTAACATTAACCATATAATTGTAGTAACATTTATTATTATGTCATTTACTTGTATTCACCTTTATTTACTTTTTGCACCTTATATATATATATATATATATATATATATATATATATATATATATATATATATATATATATATATATATATATATATATATATATATATATATATATATATATATATATATATATATATATATATATATATATATATATATATATATATATATATATATATATATAAAACTTTATTATCATCATTTACATATTATATTGCTCTTGTTTATGTTTATGCCTTTTTCTTTTTTTGTTCACTTGGACTTTCTTTTTCTCTTTTAAGACATTAATAAATTTTAAACCATTAAAAGGCTTAATGTCCCTTGAACTATTTAGTGACTATCCCTTGCTTGGATGATGGACTTATGGACTTAAATTTAGGTTCTTGATCCTATGCTTTGGAGTGGTGACTTGAGACCTTGGCTTTCATTTGGTACTTTGACCTTGGGGTGACCTCTTTGAAGGCTTAGCTTGTGCTTTAATTTTTGGTTGCTTATTACTTTAATCTAGAGGATGGGATAGCTTGGTATCTTGGTTATAAATTTTATTTTATGCTTTAGGATAGTCACTTCATCTCCTCCCGTTCTACAATTTTCAAAATCTTCTCCCTTTTTCAAAATCTTCTTGTTTTTAAAATTAAACCACTTTCTTAATAAACCTTGACTTTGTCAAGTGATTTTTAAACTTTTTTCTTGAATAAAGTGCTAATCAATCTTAAGCATATCAAGACCATTTTCATAAGACTTAAAAGATACTTAACTCATTAAAACCATTTTGTGCCTTTGCACACTTTTTCTTTTAAACTTTTCTTAAGGTTTAGACATGAGTCATTTTCATAGTTGAGATGTAATTCTCTTATCTCTATAGTTATAATTAATGTCGATTTTTTTCCACTTGAGAGAGTTAGTGGCATACTTGTTGATTTTAATCAAAGTTGAAGCCCTTCTCAATAGTGATGCAAAGGTCCAATTTCATACACTTGTGGGTGACTAGTGAAGTGTTCTCCTTAAAATGACAATTTGTCTTCCCATTTTAAAATCAATCAAACAAATCTCTTTTGTTATTTTTTACCACGAACTACGAGGTTTTGATCCTCCATTGCACTTTGTGGGTACATAGGCACGAGGCTCAAGAAGTCTTGTCAAACACAAAAATCTTAAAAAATATTTCTCTGCTTATATCAACCATCTTTTGCAAACAACACCATTTAAGCCAAATATAGATTCTCAAAGAGGTTCCTATAGAGTACTATAGATGTTTTGGGTGATAACACATTCCCATTGCATAACCAACCCCCTTACCCTTGTTTCTGTTCTTTTTATTGGTTTTGTTTTAAAATTTCTTTGGGTTTTGTTCACTATTCTCTCCATTCATTTAGAAAAATAAAAGTGCAATGGCGACTCTTGTTTTACGAGTTAAGTTAATCAATAGCTTAATCTCAAATTTTCCCGCTATAATGGGGAGCTTACAAAACTCAACCTTTTGACTATTAGACTCATGGGGGCTTGCAAACCTCTGACTCTGATGTTGTCAGGTTAGTTAAACTGACTAACCAATGTTCTTAAATACCTTTGTTTGTCATCATCAAAAAGGGGGAGATTGTTGGAACACAATTGTTCATATCCATTAGGTTTTGATGATAAAAAAAGTAATTAAAGAACAATTGGTTATACTATCATGTGCTTAAGTGTACAAGATCATAAGCTTATATTCAACTCTGAACAGACCTTATTAAAAGCATTTGTGAAGAAGCAGAGTTTCTCTAATTTTGAAAGATCGGAATCTGATGACTCTGAAGGATCAAACTATAAATGTGGTGGTTTTGCCTCTGAAGGTTCACACTCTGATCATGATATTCCATCCTCTAGTGAAACTCAGATTTAGAAGGCTAAAGGTGCCTCTAATTTGTACTATGTACTAAAAGCAAATCGGTTTTATCAAAACGCCAGATTTCAGGAGAGATTCAACTAGGGTTTCGTTCTGCAAGGCTCAAGAAATGGTGATGTGACTACTTAAGTATGTTCTACCTTTTGGTAGATACCTAGTTGTAGCGGGAAAATTTGAGATTAAGCTATTGATTAACTTAACTCACAAAGCAAGAGTCTTCACCGCACTTTTATTTTTCCAAAGGAATGGGGAGAAAAGTGAACAAAACCCAAAGAAGTTTTTAAAAAAAACTAATAAAAGAAGAGACAAGAGTAAGGGGGTTGGTTATCCAATAGGAAGGTATTAGAACCCGAAACATCTATAGTACTCTATAGGAACCTCTTGAAAATCTATGTTTGGCTTAAAAGGTGTTGTTTGTAAAAGATGGTGGAGATGAGAAAAGAAATATTTTTTTTAATATTTTGTGTTTGACAAGACTTTCTGAGCATCGTGCCTACGTACCCACAAAGTGAAATGAAGGATCAAAACCTCGTAGTTCGAGGTGAAAAGTAACAAAAATAAGATTTTTTTTATTTATTTTAAATGGTAAGACAAGTTTTCATTTTTAAGAAGAAAATTCAACTAGTCACCCACAAGTGTATGAAAATGGACCTTTGCATCACTATTGAGAAGGGCTCTAGCTTGGAATAAAATCAAGAAGTATGCCACTAGCTCTCTCAAGTGGAAAAGAATCAACATCAAGCATTACTATGGGGATAGAAGAGTTACATCTCAACTATGAAAATGACTCGTGTCTAAACCTTAAGAAATGTTTAAAAGGAAAAGTGCACAAAAGGCAAAAAAAAATGGTTTGAATGAGTTAAGTATATTTTAAGTCTTATGAAAATGGTCTTCATATGCTTAATATTGATTATCACTTTATTCAAGAAAAAAAAGAATTTGAAAA
Source organism: Lathyrus sativus (assembly GCA_963859935.3). Taxonomy (NCBI): domain Eukaryota; kingdom Viridiplantae; phylum Streptophyta; class Magnoliopsida; order Fabales; family Fabaceae; genus Lathyrus; species Lathyrus sativus. The sequence continues at coordinate 529,115,809 of OZ012740.1, forward strand.
TCACTTGACAAAGTCAAGGTTTATTGAGAAAGAGATTCAAGTTTAAAAATAAGAAGGTTTTGAAAAAGGGAGAATATTTTGAAAACCTAAGAAGGGGAATAAATGAAGAGACTACCCTAAATCATAAAGTAAAAGCTAAGGAAGAAAAGATCTAACCAAGATACCAAGCTATCTTATCCTTTGGATTAAGCATCAAGCCATAAATGAGCATAGGATCAAGAACCAAATGAATTCCAAGGTAAATCATAAGTCTTCAAAGAGGTTAACCCAAGTTCAAAGTACCAAATGAATTCCAAGGTCTCAAGTCACCACTCTAAAGAATAGGGTCAAGAACCTAAATCTAACTCCATAAGTCCATCATCCAAGCAAGGGACAGTAGCCAAATAATCCAAAGAAGTATTAAGTCTTTTAATGGTTTAGCCTTTATTAAGTCTTAAAAGAGAGAGAAAAAAGTCCAATTAGACAAAAGGAAAAAGGCATAAACATAAACAATAGCAATATAATATGTAAATGACAATAACAAAGCAATATTTATAAGGTAAATGACATAAAAATAAAGGTGCATAAAAGTAAATGGCATAAAAATAAATGTTAGCATAATTATATGGTTAACGTTAGTGTTAGAATTAATAATCTGATTCGGGACAAATTTAGCGCTATATTAAGTAATTGTAGTACAATCTATAAGAAATATCATACTATAGAAGGTCGGTCAATAACATTTTATGTACCATACATTTTAGAGATATGATAAAAATCATACTCCTAAAATATGTAGCACAAGTCAAAACCATGGAGGGATCAAGCACTAAGGCAAGGAGATTGGTCCATTACATCTATCAATCCTTCATGACACTTAGCACAAACTTATGCATCAATCCAAAGTACCTCCAATGATCAAATATCAATCAAATGGTAGATTTAAAATGATGAAAGTTCATCAAGCACCAATCCAAATCTCATGAATAATATGGACTACACGTCATCTAATTGATCAAGATAAAATCAAAAGAAAAAGAAAGAGCAAGAAAGATGAAGAGAGGAGAGCAAGATGGAAAGCAAACCAAACTGGATCAAGGCATTAATCAAGTTATCATCAAAATCAATCATTCATTTTGGTGAATTAGGGTCTTCACCCCATCAACACCCAAGATCCATTGAGTTTGATGAAATTTATGATTAAATCAACCAAGATCCAAGGCCAATAGCAGTCAACAAAGGTCAAACAAATATAAGATGCAATAAAACGAAATAAAATGCATCAAAAACATTTTTTAAATCATTTTTAAAAGGAAAACAAAAGAGAAAATTCATAAGATGCTTCAAAACACCAAATAAATGGCAAAGAAAATTATGGAAGGTCAAAAATGAAATATGAAGCATATGAAAAAAATTTCCATAATTTTTAAAGTCAGAAAACTATTTTTAAACCAATTAAAACAAAGCAAAAAGGAGAAATTTAAAGAAAGATAGAAAATAATTTAAAAAATCTCAAAAAAAAATTTAGGTGAAGAAAAATAAAAGCGAAATTTAGAAAATATTTTAGGATTTTTTTAGAATTAAAATGAAATTAATATGATTTTTTAAAGATAAAATAAATAAAAAACAAAAACAGAAAATAAAATAAAGCTGAAAAAAACAGAAGCGTCGGATCTTGCCTCATTAATTAATGTGGCAAATCTAACAGCGCTCAGGCTAGGGAGCACGGTGGATTTAATTGAAATAAAAACACCAGATCTGGAATAAAAACCAGTCAGCCAAAACATTTCATGTGGCGACATCTCAACCCTAGGATCAATCAAACCAACTCAGGTGGCCTAGAAACGCCTCTGATCCTCTTCTCTGGTGATCTCTCATTGGAGATCTGGTGAACTATAAAATTAGGTTACAAGATCAATACGAAAAGAATTGTTTCATCAGCGTAGACTTAAACATAACTTTCAAATTCATTTATATTAACTGCACTAAGAGAATTTTGAAGAAGAAGAAACAAAGTGCAAAACGGATTTTCAAAAATACAAAAGGTAAATGTATTAATCAAACAAAATTAGGATCCATAAAGCTACATCAAGCCAAGGACTACATTATGGTATCACATTTGAAGCAATTTGAAGCAAATGGATGCTTCTAGCTATATGTTCGAAGAGGTGTGAAATGAGAAAATCTGAGCAGTTGATTGAAGAGTTTTAGAGCACCTTAGACCTTGATTCTTATTCTCTTAGCTTTAAAGAAGAACGATGAATCGGATGGAAGAGATAAAGTGGCTTGGAGAGGCTTTTAAAAGTGAAAATGAAATATCACAATTGGAGGTTTGAGTATGATATGGGCAAGGAATTTTTGGCTCTTAAAAGCTTGGGAAATGAATGTAATATGTTGCTCTATTTATAAGGAGTTAAATGTCGATCTCATACGTGTGAAATGGATTCAAATTAGTGCAAAACGAATTGGCTCATGATGTGAGAAAAGTGTGACTTAATATGCATTAAAACTCCATTAACCCTTGCGTTTTATGAGTCATTTTCCTTCTGGGAACTTCACTAATCATGTTTAGATGGATAACTTGTGGTAAAGTGATTATTAGAGTGAGTTTTGGTTGAGTGAAAATTCTGACCAAAATATAAACTGCAGTTCCAAACACCCAACTTCAAACCACAATGAAATATTGTACGCACCACCTTTATGGCTCATTCTTCTTGGATTTATCTCACATCATAAAAAAGAGTATAATGTGACAAGAAAGTATTTATTTGGGCATCTGAGCAAAAATCTATGACTATGTGAAGTTGGTACCAAAATGCCTCAAAATGACCTATAATGTATCAATGAATTCCATGGCCTTTCAAGCACAATTAGCTTTTGACCTTTGAAGTAAACTTATAGAGGATGTCACAAATGATATTGTGCAAAAATAATAAGCCTCAAATGTTGAAAGTTGGAGAATATATGATTCTTGAAAGTTGAGAAAAAGTCACTTGAAAATAGGTCAAATTTTCACTAAGTCCACAAATGACCTATAATGTCTTCAAATTTTTTATGATCCTCCAAGCAAAATTGGCTCTTATCATGTAAAGATAAGTTAAAAAGGATTTTGAGAATAGTCATATACAAAAATTAGCATTCAAAAATGTTGAGAATTGAAGGAGTTGTGATCCTTTAAACTTTGACTTGCAACGTTGACTTTTTAGGTCAAACCACTTTGAATCAACTAGTGATCTTGGACTTTTCTTACATTTCAAAGCATATGGATGATCATATGAACTCAAAATAATGTTCCCTTCAATTTCCTTTGATTAGATTGACTAAAGGTTGAGGTAACTTGTTAGAGAAGGCATGGAAGTAAACACATGAACCTTTGACTTTTCTCGAGGAACAAGCTACTAAAACTTGAGATATTCTTAATCAGAATGAGATTGAATGATGCTTGAGGAATTATATTTTGAGATTATAGGAAATTACTTGATGATAGGTCCTTGAGAATCAATGGTTGACCACACTTTGACCTTGAGAAAGCAAACTCTAGCTGAGGGAACCATGTTTGATACTTTTGATACAAAACCCTACCTTGGAAAGAAACAAAACGGGAAAAGCATATTTTTTTGATATTTTGATTAGTAATTAGTGGAACATAAAGCATATAATCACAAATGAAAATATACAAAGAAAGGTGCTTGGGGAACTCTACAAATACAAACCCAAAGATGAAAGGGTAAGGAGAGAACCAAGTTTGTGATCTTGATGCATTGTGAAGATGTAAATGAAGAGGGATCTTAGGGTTAAAAATGAGTGTATGACACTAGTACTTAGAAAGACGTTGTAGACAATACATTTATTCATTGGACAATGTTTCTAACGACTCTTTTTTGCCTATATAAAAGGAAGCTAAAGATTTGAAAGAAGGTGACAACAACGCTACATCAGAACAACTTGAGCATAACTTTAAGCTATTGTTTATAACTGTTATTGCACAAGGTCTTAAGATTTCTTAACTTTGTATATATTATAAATATTAAAAGTTAATAACCTTTGTGGTTGTTGTACAACTACTATACTTTTGATTGTGTATCAAAGTATAGTTCTTATTTTTATTAAACTGTTTGTTTAAAGTATAGGAGGTCTCTTGCAAGGTTGCTTGAGCAGTGAAGTCTCTTTCTAGTGTGATTAAGTAGAAGTCTGTTGCTAGGTTGCTTGAGTGAAAGTCTCTTTCAAGATTGATTGAGTAGTGGAGTCTCTTTCTGGTTTGATTGAGTAAAGTTGTAATTAGTGTTAATTATAGTGAAAATCTCTTGTTGAGGCAAGGGGACTAGACTACTCTCAATTTAAGAGAGGAATCAAGATAGACTTTGTGTGTTGATTTACTCTTGCTTCTGAACTTTATCATTTCGCTGCTACTCTTATTCTGTGTTCATACTCCAAACTTGTTCAGACTCTAAAGTTGTGTTATTCAGAAGTAAAAAGAAATTTTTCTACACAATTCGAATCCTCTCATTCTTGTGTATTTTTATCACCTTCATTATCAAGTTAAATTTGAAAGAATAGGAAAACAAGTTGTAAGCATTCCTCAAGAAGCTATTCTTAATTGTTTTATTTCTAGTCTAGCACAAGAAATTAAAAATGAAATGCCCATTTAAAGACCGACTTCCATTTCACAAGCAATTGGCCTTGCCAAACTCATTGAATCCAAACTAAAAGATGCCAAACTAAAATTCCAAAAACCCTTCTCACATCCTTTCACCTACACAAACCCTACCCTCCAAAGCCCAAACCTCGACTTTTACATAACACACTCCAAATCCTAATACTGAACCTTCATCCCAACCACCTAAAATTCCCATTAAACACCTATCACAAACTCAACTACAAGAATGACGCGCCCAAGGTGTATGCTATAATTGTGAGGTAAAATTTGTTTTAAGACACAAATGTACTTCTAGTAAGTTTATCCTACTCTTGGTTGAGGAGGACACATAATAGTCAGAGCAATCGGAGGAGGTTTATATCGAAACAGAAGTTGTTGAAGCGGATCATAGTAATACTTATTTTTAACTTTCACCTTAAGCGAATCATAGTGAAACTCTTTACATATAGGTGGTTAGATAGCCAGATAGTGAGGTCCTTACCTTTCTATCTTTTTCTTCTCCTTCCTGTGGTTGTGATTGTATGTTTGTGGCCTAAGGATTGACTTTAATCCTTTTGAATTGATTTTTCTTCTCTTATTCTATTGTTGTTTGAATCCTTGTTGAATGCCTTGTTGTTATATGATAATTTATGGTTATGCCCTTTGGAAAATTTGTTAATAATTGGATATATATATATATATATATATATATATATATATATATATATATATATATATATATATATATATATATATATATATATATATATATATATATATATATATATATATATATATATATATATATATATATATATATATATATATATATATATATATATATATATATATATATATATATATATATATATATATATATATATATATATATATATATATATATATATATATATATATATATATATATATATATATATATATATATATATATATATATATATATATATATATATATATATATATATATATATATATATATATATATATATATATTCATCCATTCATAATTGATCTGTGTATTTTTGGATGATTAAAACTCAAATAGGAGAAATATATGAGTTTTGAATTTGTTCAATTGAGAGAAAAATGCAGAAAATCATAGGTATACATAGAAGGGGATTTATCGTCTTAATTCATGCGTAACTTGATTTCCGTAAGTTTGTTTGAGGTAAATTCAGTTGCGTTAGAAAGATAATGCAATAATCCTTATTTTGAAGTGGGGAATTGGGTTTAAGAGCGCTACAACAGTAGCAGTTCACTAGTTTTTATACTAGAAAAATAGTCTATTTCAGTTATGTGTTGGTCATCATGCTTCATGCATAACTTGAGTTACGTAAGTTTATTTGGGGTACCGTCAGTTGCGTTAGAAAGATAATTTAATGATCTTTTAAATTGGATAATTTCATAATTTAATCATGAGTATATAGTTTTTCGTACTATTTTGAAGTCAGACATTTTGTTTTAGAGTTTATGCAGGAATTATTGTGATATGGCTAAGCTGAAACGGATACAACTGGAGTTTTGTAACTTTGTTAGAGGTGTAATGTGCTTTTGAAAAAGGGTTTAAATAAATTTTAGATTTGAGAGTTTTATAATTGTATCATAAGTCTATAATATTTGGTATAATTTTGAAGTGAGACAATTTTAGAGTTAAGTTTAGAGTTTTGGAAAACCCTTTAGCAATTTACGGAATTAAACATAATTATAAATAAATTAAAATTTAGTTAGTGATATATTTAGAGTTGATTAAATTAAAGGAGTTAAATTGTTATGTGTTCAGAGTTGTTAACATGTCTAGTGTTGAATTTGAGTCTATATACGTTTAAAGTGGTGAGTTAGTGTGTATTTTGAACTACTGACATGTTTAGATTTGAGTCTGAAATGGTGAATTGAATCTTATGTGCTAAATGAGTTAGCTTTATGTGTTTGGAGTGTTATGTGAATTACATATTATTTAGTTTTGAGCAATTTCGAATTCAGTGACTTGTCGCTACCCTTTTGATAAGTTTGAGATCATATTGTGACCTTATAGTTGTTTTAGTATTATTTGAGTTAGGTCGCGAGCCAATAGAGTTCATAAGAGTTATCTTTACATGTAAGAGTTATCTTTTGTGCACTTTAGAGTATTTTTTAGTAGTTTAGAATACTTTGGAGTACTTTAGAGTTATGTAGAGTTGTGGAGATTGTTATATAATTGTTTAGAGTTCACCTTGAGAACTTTGTTGGGTTAAAGACAAAGATTGTCACCCTTTTGACAAGTTGTGAGCAAATAAAAATAATTAGTACTATGTTGATGTGTTTGAGTGTTTTTATGAGTTAATGAATGATTTTAGTTATTGACTAATAATATATATTTTACTATGTTGTTTTAATATAATCATTGAGATTTAATTATATAGCATTATCTTCAAGTTATGTGATTTAGAGAAAACCCTGTCCAGAGAGGAATTTTGTTCAGAGAGAACATTTTTTTGGGATACGAGATGTCATTTTCTTATTTATTATGAGTTGTGATTGGCATTATATGTACATGCATTCATGTATGTTGGAGATAGGTAGGACTTTTATCCAAAGAGGTCCAATATTCAGAGAGAGCCAGTTATAAGATCCAGTGCTCAAAGAGAACCAGTGACAGTCTCATTGTTCAGAGAGAAAATTTTTCAGAGAGGAATTAGAGACGTGGAAGATTTCATAAAATAACTCGGACATCCAAACTTTTGGTACCACGTGAGTTTTTGAAGGAGGAGTACATTGCATTATACATTTGCTTTGTGAATGTGGTTATTGTTGTATATGATTTCGTGAGAATGATATTTGATATTACTTATCATGTGAAACTTATCTTTGATATTTGATACATCACTAATATCTTTAAAGTTATTCTCACCCCTGTTTCTTTGTTTGTGGTGTTTTGTACTCTCTTTGAATACAGATAATCGGGTAGAGTAGTAGCTACTGTTGAACTGGAGAATAACATTGAGGTCTCTTCATTTACTTTATTTTTTTCCGTATTATTTAGTTTTCACCGGTGTTCTACTCTGTAAGACTGAGTTTGGAATGTTATCATTATTGTTACAATGTGGCTGTTTTGGATTATTTATTGAATTAAATATTTTATTTCATTGAGACAATTTTAAATTATGTTTGAAGTTGAGTTTCGCTGATGTTTTACGTTTTATCTTGAAAAAGTATGTTTGTTGAGCATGTGTAAACCTGATTTGGAAAAATAATTTTTTATCTTTTATAAAAATATTTTCGGGGATTTTAGGGTGTTACACATCTACGGAGTCTAGAGATGTATTTCCGTATAATTTTTTGGGCAAAATAGATAATCTCGCACTTGCAACACCTTTGCTAGTGTCATTTTAAGTGCGTCTGAAGATGCATCTCCAGACACAACAAGAGCATTTTTGGATTTTCAAATGTATAAAACGCACCCTTAAGGGAGAGTAACCCAAAAATAATGGGAATTTCTTAATGTACCCTATATGTTTTTTAGCCACCATGCAAAAAAACTTTAATGTCCCCAGATGCATCTCCAGATGCATCCAAGTCTCAGTTAAAGTTCAAATATTCCAGAAATGCATTTTCGAAATTATTTCAGAGATACATCTCCAGAAATTTTTGGAGATTAAATCGCGTCAGAACCCTTCTCCATCCTCATTTCTCATATTTCTCAAAACCTCTTCAAACTCTCTCAATTTTTTTCTCTCACTACCAAGTCCAAAATCAAACAACAAAGCTCAAGGGAAATTCAATCAACGTCACAAACATCATCCAACACTGAAGCAATGTTAAAATTTGTAAGTGTTTGATGTTTTTATAAGTTTTTAAGTTTTTGTATAAATGAGTAGAAATTGATGATTAAGGTTAGAAATGAGTATAAATTGCATGTATAGTAGTTTAGACATAGTGTAAAACATGTTTGTTGGCTGAAAATGATGGTTAAAGCTTTTTTTTTGTAATTGCATGTGTACATTGGCGATATTGACACAAATTTAGTTGCGAAAAATTCTGGAGATGTATTTTCGAAACTTTTCGACGTTTTAGTTTCCTAGCAACCATAGACGCATATCCAGAATTTTCTCAGTAATTATTTTTTTATTTTCTTGTTTGTGGTGTTATTTGAATGCACTAATTGTATGCTTTAATTTAACTTACAGGCATAATGGCTGATAGACACAATAAACCGAGGCACTGAACGGTTGCACAACACGCATCAATGTGGCAGGAGAAGAGTCAACAGGTTTTGAAGGCTCATGGTCCCTCTGTCCATGCAGAGCCGTCTACTTATTAGACTCGTGCTTCTCCTCATACTTCTCCATCTTCTTCTTCCCATAGGATACGGGTTTCACCTATCGACGCATCATTCCTTCCATTCTCCCGTAAGCGCCAAGTTTCCCTTATTCAGGTGCCTGAGATACCTTATTCACCAGTGGTACCGGAGGCACCACTACCACCACCTACTGTTGATACTATAAATGCTTCTAAGCCAGTGTCACCTCCTACTGTTGATGTTGTTAAGCTAGTGCCACCTCTAGAGGGTGAGGCTGCAGCGGTTGCTACGCTAAAGGCATTTGGAGGAGACCATGTAGATTTATCACTACTGTCTCTGTATCCAGACCATACTGTCAGGCATATTTGGGATGGATAGGTAGCATTAGTTGGATTCAATCTTTTTTATTTATGTTTATTTTAATTGACAATTTTCTAACATTTATTTTTAGTTTTTCAAGACCGTAATTTGTTGAAGTTTATTAGCTACAGGCCGAAGATTACTAGCTTTCCTCAGCCGAATGAGGATTGGTTTTAGGCAATTTTTTCCTTATCTGGCATGAAGAACTTGTGCATGATCGGTTAAATTATGCTCAACTACGGGATGCTTAATGCATTCATGGAGAGACGGCACTCGAAGACCTTGTCATTTCATCTTCCTCTTGTTGAGATGTCTATCACACTCGACGATGTCTCGTGTTTGCTACATCTTTGAATTAGGGGAGACTTCTAGATCATGGGAGGATTACCAAAGAAGAGGCACTTAAGATGATGGTAGACTATATGGGGACTGACCCAGCGGAAGCAAATGAGGAGTTGGATAGAACCAAGGGTGCTCATACTAGGTTTGAATACTTGAAAAAGGTATATACATATGAGATCCTAAGAGCACAACAGGCTATAGGTGATGATGAGTAGGTGGCGCTCCACATATCGCATGCTATGAGAGCATACCTGTTATGTTTGATTGGCTCTGTAATTTTTATGGACATCAGGATCACATATACAAATGTCATCTACCTATGGTATTTTGAGGATTTCGAGCAGATCTATGAGTACAACTGGGGGCCTCTTATTTGGCATACATGCACTTGAAGTTATCAGAGGGCTGTATATAAAAGACGAAGTAGGTAACAAGTAGCATCACACTACTGACAGTAATATTTATTTGTCTTTTAATGTTTTTGTGTCATTTTTATTTCATCTTTGCAGAGGCATTACCAATGATTCGTGTGTTCCAAACTTTTCATTTCAAGGTTGTATCCTCCAGCACTTCCCACGTATTTCCTGTTGGGCGAGTGTATCGACTTACTCTGATGATATGCCTCGTGCTACTGATTTTTCTCCGCTCAGAGAGAACCAGGCGACTGAGCCTTTCAAAGTGTTTCTTAACCGTTTGGTTACCGAGGACATACACTTCAACAATGATGTTGATCACTATGAGATGGTGTGCTTGCAGATTACGTGTGACTGCTCCTCATCTCCCCGAGCGCGTCATGCGATAGTTCGTTTATACCAGACCATTCCCAAACACCCTATTGTCCTTGCTCCTCCTGCTTTGACACGTAGACAGATTGATGCCATGTTTGATGATTATGAGAGTCATCTGGTATCGGAGGAGACATAAAGTACCATAGCTGTGAGTGATTGGAGCTACATCGACGAGTATATCAGATGATTCTTCAGGGTGTCACATTCGTACATGGTGCATGTTGCTCCAGGATATCTGTCAAGGTCAACTCATCAGGAGATACTAGAGGAGGAACAAGCACAATTAGATCATGTTAAGGATGTCTTGCCTAGATGCCGTTGCATAGTGGAGATTGTGCAGGCAGACATTGACAGATGTATCTTCATTGATGGGTCTGATGTGAGGCAGGTCCTAGATGCCATCATGACGGAGACATGAGGGGCATTGATGTATGGGAGACAACGCCGGAGGGCGGCGGGGATTGATGGTCGAGGAGGCAGGGAAGATGTAGTCCGACATACATAATAGTGCATTAGTATATAGTAGCAGTATTATAGATTGTATTTTATTTTCACAACATGCTACTTTATCGTTATTTTCGACATTTTTGACATTTATTGATCTTTTATTTATATATATCATTTTTGTACCATCTAGATTTATGTACTTCCTTTTTTTCATATTGATTGTATGGTTTAAATCTTCATCTGAATGCACGTAAATAAAACATAATGTGGAACATTCTGTTATGATAAGTTACAGAAATAAATTTCCGTAAAATTGACGGAGATGCATCACCGGTACAATATAATGACTTTTGAGTGTAATGCATGATATGCGTTTTAAATTGTTACGGAGATGTATTTCTGAAATATTTTAACGTTCAATTAAAATTTGATGCGTTTAAAGATGCATCTCCAAAATTTAAAAATATTTTAATATTTTTGCATGGTATGTAAGTATTTATTAAATACATGAAAAAAATCTCAAAATAATAACACTGAAATATGTGAAAAATATTACGATCTACTAAAAGGATTATATATATATATATATATATATATATATATATATATATATATATATATATATATATATATATATATATATATATATATATATATATATATATATATATATATATATATATATATATATATATATATATATATATATATATATATATATATATATATATATATATATATATATATATATATATATATATATAAAATCCTTTCAAAATGTTCAATGTATAGAACTTTTTTAGTTCTATATATTTAATTCAATATTATTTTTTGATACTTTGTATATTTAAATTGAACTACGTGTAAATTAAATTGATGGTTAAATGTGTGATGCACATAATTTATCCGTAGATTTTACCAATGTGTTGATTACTTCATATGTTTTTGTAAGATCAATTTTTTATATTAAAAATTTATAATTTATAAACAAAGCATAATATTTTATATTTTAGAAGATTGCCTAGTTGTGTATCAAAAGTTGTATTAAGAAGTCAAGTTTGATGATATACCTAATTAGAGTCGTTAAAATGGACTACTCGCCCTTAAACGGACAGACTCTTATGGGTTTAGGTTTTTAGGTTTAGGTTAAAAAAATTCATTTTTAATATAGACTCGAAAGTTTTTACCTGAGTCCGACCTTTTTAAACTTATTTTAAACATAATACATTTTAAAGTACTATATTATTTTTTATAAATACTACAATGTGTTTTTAAATATAATACATGTATAAATTATATTAAACAATAGTTAAATATTTAACATAAGAGAAATGAATAGAATACGAGAAAAGAGTGTCGATTATATTAATGTAATTTTTTAAAATTTACAGTGATGTGGGTTTAATGGGTTACCCACGACTCATATGTAAGCAGGTTTTTTAGGATTGGGCTAAAAAAAAAGCCCTGAAAAATGTGAGCTCTAACTTTAAGGCTAAAATCCTATGATTTTTCGAGCTTGACGGGCACACATATGAGTTAACCCATTTTGACAACTCTATACCTAATATTTTACTATCAACCTTTCAAAAAAAGATCGCATACTTTGACCAATCAACTCTTTCAAAATTTTCAAATTACACTACAATTTGAACAAATGAATATTTAACAAATATCTTAAATAAAATATAACTCAAACCTTTAACTTCATGCGATGTGTCAATTAACGACTGGCAAACTCAAACATTCTTTCTTTCTCTCAAGCCCTAATTTAGTCTTCACAATTTTAGGTTCTCTCTCCGTCTCTTTTTCTTTCTCACTTGAGACTCAAACCCAGAGCTTCACCACCACCACCACCGATATTCATCCACCCAATTTCATTCTCTGTATCACAATCCCTTTCATTTTTAGTCTCTCACTCTCAGCACGGTGACCTTCTTAACATCACAATCTCTCAATATATGTAAGTTAATATGATTAATTGTTTGAGTTTTGTAATTTAATAACTTTTATAATATATGCAACTTTTTTGTTTATTTTATTATTTGTTGACATGAACTCGAATCTTCCGTGCATTTTTCAGATCTACAAGGTTAGAGTTCGGAGTCTGCCATACATGTTTCTATCTATCTCTTACTCTACAACTCATTTCATCAAAGCTTCCAATGTTAGATATGTTTTCCTCATTAAACATCATGTTTTGAACTACAAGTTTGTTCCTTTATTTACTGATTTTCTATACATATTGTTATGGTTTTTTGTATACTGTTAAATCATTCATAAAACATAATTTTCTTATGGTTTATTCAAGTTCTACTCAATATATTAGCTTTATTATTTCCTTATACATCAAAATAGTATTTTATGTTGTTCATAAATTATGTTATAATTTAATCTAATGGGGTTAATGATGACTGAGTTGTTACTTTCTGCAGACTTGAAGATAATGAAGTTCTGAGATACTTGAAGCTTGAGGAAGTCAAAGTAAAGAATGGTGAGACCAAGGTGTTTAGTCCTGGGGAAGTCAGTGTTCAGTGTTATGTAAATCTTGCTGGAGTTTGATTTTTTTTCTCTCCTATTGGATTCTATTATCATTTGGAAGGAAATTGATGTGATCTTCGACTAAACAAATTTTCTTTGTTGTTTTTGGAACACGAGCTGTCAATGACCTATTTGTTTCGATTTAGCGGATTCTTGAGACTGATGATTTTCATATTTGGCGTATTGAATATTGCAATTCTACAACTTGAAATTCGATTGTGTTTTGCTCATGTTAAAATTTGTAAGTGCAATTTCTAATATTCTTAATTTGAATAATTCTAGAAGGTTCATATTGATTAGAAAATGTGATTCAACTTATGTTTGAATCTGATGACAATATGAAAACTTGTGTATTCTATTTAATTTATTATTGTATTTATTGATACCTAATTGCATAAATTTTGTTGGACAAATTCTTTTGTGAATTTACTGACACTATGTGGATGGGTGATATTTTGTTTCCTAGGTTCTATATTCATGCTTTTGAGCTTTGTCACCATAGCAATGTATCGAAACTCTGAATCGATACAACCAATTAAAATGACGAATTTGCTCAACCATTTAAAGCTATTGGTATTTCTCAATTATGTTTTACTGTCCATGGAGATGGAAATCAGTTGCAGTGCATGCAAGTTGAATCAGTAGATGGACAATCATCATCAGCCATTGTTGTGTGCAAAAGAAGAGATAACACTGGGCAAAATGTTGATGTAGTGGCAATCTGATTTGTGTGATGTAAGTATTGATGAAACTGATTTTATGAAAATGTGGATTTTGTATAGTAATTCCAATTTGGAATAATAATTTGGTTGCATTTGTTGGGCTGATATAGAATTTGACAGAGTTTTTATTTTCTCTTATTACAACAATTCCACCAACTGTAGATCTGTAGAAGAGTTTTTGTTATTACTAATCTGATTTTTATACCTCATACAATTTTGTTGAATAAATTGAGCAGGATTATGAGAAGTGTGTAGTTTATAAGTGGTTAGCTGGAATCTAAGTGGTGCAAACACTATACACAAGCAATGACTTAATTTTTTTATATTGCTTAACATAGTTTACAAACTAAGAATTATGTCTTTCCACCATACTCATATACAAATTTCCAAACATTGTTGCTTCTCTTTTTGATGCTCCCATTAAATAGTTTACAAATTTATTTGTTGTTCTCTGTTGGATTATTATAGTTTACATTACAACAATTGTCAAGTGTCAATATTTGTTGACTTGGTTTCATGAATAGAGATATGTTTGATTTTGAGTTCAGTTATCAATTTTAGTAATTAAATATTAATATTAGATGGATAGTAAATTCATCATAATTTAATATTTTTCATTCTTCTATATTTCAACATTTTTTAAATTGAATTTTTCTTTAAAATTATTATTTATTTCCGATTTAAAAATGGTAAATTATTTATGACAATAAATTTTTCAATTCATATTTATAAGTGTATATAAATAAATTATATACCTGTTCTAGAGTGGGCCAGAGGCTGCCCCACTGTCGGGCATAGACTAATCCATCTCTATGTCAGGGAGGACCCAGTACATCACATCACACGGAGAGCGCTTACGCGTCTCCCCACAAACTCCACGTGCCCCCCACGTGGGAACACGTCATCAGGCAACTACCTACATCCAAAAGAACAGGTCGCCCACCTCCTGAATATCACGGGGCAATTGACCCAGGGCGAAGTCCACGTGTTGGTCTTCCTTACGCCACGTAGACCCTGACAGTAACTCGTATTGGGCCTAGCGATCCAATCCAATGCAAAGTAATTGTTGGCCCAGTATTTGGGGCACATTATAAATACCCCCTTTCACTGGAGAGTCAGATATTTTATTCTCACCCTTTTTTGTACTTGCATTCTCTCTCTTTGTTAGATGTCAAACTTTTCTTATTTGCTTTATCAAATGTTGGCATCTTTCACTCTTTTTGTATGAATCACATATGTTTTAGATGATATGCTTCATTGATTAAAAATGTCTTAGTTGCTTTGATTTGTGTGCTATTGTGCAGGAATTAGGCACAAAAATAGAAGAGTAAGACACAAGAAATTTGACAAGGAAACCAAGACAGCAGAAAAACATCATAAAACTCGCCGTGCGCTCTCAGCGAACTTTCTCAGAAAAATCATCACCAACTTCACACAGCGAACTTGCCAGCGAAGATCCTTGGGAGACTGGGTAATGTTCACTCAGAGAGAAAAGAGACTGAAACTCGTTGTGCGAACTTGTAGCGAGATGGTTCTTGTAGCGAGATGGTTCGCAGTGCGAAGAATTGCTCGCACAGTGAAGTTTAGATATTTCTCAAGGACGGTTTAACTGTTCAGAGGCACCTAGGTGCCTAATTTGATGTTTGCTAGGCGAAGGATCTATTCGCAGTGCAAACAAGACAGATCCTGAATGTACTATATAAGTACTTTTCTTGCTTTTTAGGTTGGTATTTAATATTTTTTCAGCAGAACTTTATCTCTCTTCATTTCAAGTTTATTTTAGAGGGAGAAATACAAAACCCTAAGAGGGAGAAGGTAAGATATTTGATCTCTTGTTGGGGTTTGAATGTAATCTTTTGATACCTTATGTATTTCATCTAATATATGTTTGTGAACTAGTTTTGATTCTCTATTGTTGATTACCTTTGATTGCTTATTTGTGGGTCTTGACAAAATCTTTTCACATCTTTGATCTAAGATTTTCTTCTATCAATGAACAAACTTTTGAAATGGTTTTGTAAGTTGATATTCATCGTATCTTCTACTTTATTGTGTTGATTAAGTAACATGAGTAGGATCAATACAGTATTGTGCGGATGCGTAATAATAGTGATGAAAAATGATGTTCGCATACATTTGGCAGAGTAGGTGAATACATGTAAGAAGTTAAGCGTATATACGTATTATGATCCTTGTGTTTTATATAAAACAGTCTTTTATCTGATATGGGTGTCGTCTTTGTTTATCAGTTTATCTTTGATTTGAACCGTTATAGACATATACTCTTCAAATCTAGATCTAGAGTGATTACATGTTAGGTCCTAAACTCTAGACATAGATTTAGGCTTAGCATTTGAGTGAGTATCAGTTCTTAATGCTATGTGTTGTTTTTGTTGCGTGAGACATCACCAATGAGACAATACAGTTGTTCTCTCGATGTTGCGTTAGAGATAACATCTGATGTGGATGATACGTGATAATATTAGACGAATGATTGAGTTGTGTTTAACATGATCAGAAGAATGCATGTGTTATCAATTGATGAGATCCAATCCCAACAAGGCTTCGTTTATAATTCAGTCTTTACTTTATATTTTCCGTTTTTATATTTTTTGCCTTTTATTTATGGTTCCTTAAACCTTTCAACCAAAACTTTTGCATAACAAGTTTAGAAATGTAGAGACCGTTGAACAACGTTCGTTCGCACTGATCCCTGTGGAGACGATATAAATCCTGGAGGGAATTCCTTCAAAACTAAATTTTTGCTTCTTGTCGCTTTACTGCAGTTCTAACAAAATGGCGCCATTACCGAGGATTGGTGTTGAGATATTGAAGTGCATTGCAAATGTTTATATATTTTTAAGCTTTGTATATTTGTTTATATTCAATATATTTGTTTACTTTTACGTTTTCTATAGTGTGATTAGAAATGATGAGAACTCCTTCTAGAGTGGTTGTTATTTGTAAATAAGTATCCAATGAAGATTCGTCCAAGTTTGGATGGCGATGATAGTATTAAGCAAGTGAATGATGTCAAGGTACATGGTTACCTTTGTTTAGAATTTTAGAATGCTTAAGAACATAAGTCTTTGTGCAAATAAAAGTTGTTCTTTTAGCAACCTGTTTGAATGATTGTTTCACTTAGGACAAAAAAAAACCACAAATTGTGAGAAAGCTTTCATTGTTTACTAAATGTTGGATTACTAATGAACTTTATTGATTCGTTTAATTCATGCTTTATCTTGTTATTATTGTGAATTTGTGGAAGCATTAGAAATGTTCAAGACACTTGTTTGTATTGAGCACAACCATGTCCAAATGTAACTTATCTGTGAGTAGAGAGAATTCGTTAACCCCTTTGAGCCTAAACAATGTGAATCTCATTCTGAATTTGTTGAGATTCTAAAAAAAAATCTTGAACTCTTGAATTTGTTTTAATTGTCCTCTTTGCCATAAAAAGTAAGAGCATTCACTTGAGGGTTGGGTAAAAATCAAATTGGGGAGAATGAAAAACAAGAATGGTAGGTTGCTACAACTTTTGAAAAGTTCAAGCAAGCATTAAAAAAATTGTGTGAATATGAACGTAAAAAAAAAAGAGAGAAAAAGAATGCTTGCTTGGAAAAGAAAAATAGTGAAAGAATAAGTTGTAAAATAAGAGTTGGGAAGGTTTGCAATTGAGAAACAAATGGAATGAATTTGGGATGTGTAAATAACATGTACAGTGAATGCCTTTTTTGCATCGGCAATTTCGTTTCAATGGACTTAGAAATGTACCTTGTTTGTAAACCCGACCAAGCTATAACCTTAAAGGCACTAGTGATCTTCTTGCTTCCATATTTTCACTTTTGATTGTTAGATGTTATATGAATTGGATTGATATTGGCATTGTTTGTTAGGTGAGTGAAATTTTCCCCGAGGTTGTGAACGCGTAATTTCTTCAATCCTTATTCGAAGAGAAGAGATAGAGTGATTCATTCATGAAAAACATAGTTGTTGATTGATGCATGGCTTGATATTTGCTTTAAGAATTAGGTTCTTGTGCATTGTTTGATTCTCAACATTCGAAACCATTTCTTGTTTGTATTCTTTGTGTTTGAGCCATTTTATCCATTCTTGGGTGAATTTTAGTCTTGAGAAAATCCTCTTGTTTGAAATGAGAGGCATACTTTGCTTGAGGGCAAGCAAAAATCTAGTTGGGGAGAGTTGTTAGATTTCAAACTTTGCTTATTTGCTCTATCAAATGTTGGCATCTTTCACTTCTTTTGTAGATGAATTGAATTGAATCACCTATGTTTTAGATGATATGCTTCATTGCTTAAAAATGTCTTGGTTGCTTTGATTTGTATGCTATTGTGTAGGAATTAGGCACAAAAGTAGAAGAGTAAGACACAAGAAATTTGACAAGGAAACCAAGACAGCAGAAAAACATCATAAAACTCGTCGTGCGAAGCTCCCAGCAAACTTCCCCAGAAAAATCATCACCAACTTTGCACAACAAACTTGCCAGCGAAGACCCTTGGGAAACTGGGTACTGTTCACTCAGAGAGAAAAGAGACTGAAACTCGTTGTGCGAACTTGTAGCGAGATGGTTCACAGTGCGAAGAATTGCTCGCACAACGAAGTTTAGATATTTCTCAAGGGCGGTTTAATTGTTCAAAGGCACCTCAGGTGCCTAATTTGATGTTCGCTAGGCGAAGGATCTGTTCGTAGTGCAAACAAGACAGACCCTAAATGTACTATATAAGTACTTTTTTCTTTTTAGGTTGGTATTTAATATTTTTTCAGCAGAACTTTATCTCTCTTCATTTCAAGTTTATTTTAGAGAGAGAAATACAAAACCCTAAGAGGGAGAAGGTAAGATTTTTTATCTCTTGTTGGGTTTGGATGTAATCTTTTGATACCTTATGTATTTCATCTAATATATGTTTGTGAACTAGTTTTGATTCTCTATTGTTGATTATCTTTGATTGCTTATTTGTGGGTCTTGACAAAACCTTTTCACATCTTTGATCTAGGATTTTCTTCTATCAATGAACAAATTTTTGACATGGTTTTGTAAGTTGATATCCATCATATCTTTTATTTTATTGTGTTGATTAAGTAGCATGAGTAGGATCAATATGGTATTGTGAGGATGCGTGATAATAGTGATGAAGAACGATGTTCGCATACATTTGGCAGATTAGGTTAATACATGTAAAAAGGGTTAAGCGTATTTACGTATTCTAATCATTGTGTTTTATATAAATTAATCTTTTATCTGATATGGGTGTCATCTTGGTTTACCTGTTTATCTTTGATTTGAACCGTTATAGACATATACTCTTCAGATCTAGATCTAGGGTAATTACCTGTTAGGTCCTAAACTCTAGACATAAATTTAGGCTTAGCATTTGCGTGAGTATCAGTTCTTAATGCTCTGTGTTGTTTTTTTTGCGTGAGATGATACAGTTGTTCTCTCGACGTTGCGTTAGAGATAACCTCTGTTATGGGTGATACGTGAGGATATTAGACGAATGATTGAGTTGTGTTTAACATGATTAGAAGAATGCATATGTTATCAATTAATGAGATCCAATCCCAACAAGACTCCGTTTATAATTCAGTATTTACTTTATATTTTTGCTCTTTATATTTTATGCCTTTTATTTATGATTCCTTGAACCTTTCAACCAAAACTTTTGCATAACAAGATTAGAAATGTAGAGACCGTTGAACAGCATTCATTCGCACCGATCCCTGTAGAGACGATATAAATCCCGGAGGGAATTCCTTCAAAACTAATTTTTTGCTTCTTGTCGCTTTACTGCAGTTCTAACACTCTTGCTGAAACTGACTTTAACATCGGAGTGCCTTACAGGTACACCCCCTCCTCTTCTCCACTACCGGAAAATTAAGAGCTCACGATGTGTTGCTGGTCGCTGATCCTTTTCTGATCCGGTAAGATCAGTGGTGTCGTCTGTGAGAATATTGCTTCCTCATTCTTTATTCCATAGAAATTTAAGAACCAAAGCAAACTTCAATCACCGTTTATCATGGCCAACCCACGCACTGACGACAACGTCCATGAAACTGCCTTCACCACTTTCACCAACACCGACAACCACGATCCCAATGTGACTGTTCCCGTCAATGAGGGTGACGTCAGGGACGGGTGCACCGCCTCCCCCCCCCTACGATGTGGCCTTCAGCACCGCCCAAAGCTTTGACAGCCCGGTTGTCTTCCAACCAATTTCTGTGTCGCCCAACGCCGACCCGACTATGGTGGCTCTGTTTACGAAAATTAATCAAACAAACTTGATGATCTTCCAACAGAACGAGTGGATCGGAATGCTGAAAAAATAGAGAAAATCACGCTCTCCCCGCAGAGACATCGTCGTCCGCTTTCTCGTAGCTCGTCCCTGTAACGACGAGAAACCTATATCTCCCCTCCCCTGTGGAGGCGGCAACATGATGAATCTCGGAGTCCCTCACCCGACAATTGGGGATTCGTCTGTGACTGGAAATGCCTTAGCCCGTGGCCACCTAGAAGTGTGACTACTCTCCTCCCTGGAAAGAGCGACGCTCCTCGACTCCCAAGAGAAGTAGAGCTGGCGGGAAGGCTGGGAAACTGAAGAGTCGTCTGAGGAGCCCTCCATGCTGCGGCAGGAACCCTCAGTATGATTCTTCCCCCTCACAATCACTCATCAGAAGTGAAGAGGACGACCCCCACACTCCGCTGTCCAACACTATCATGGAGACACGCCTCCCCGTCGGGATGGAAAAGCCCCTGACCCTAGCTATCTATGATGGTACAATCGATCTAGACAACCACATTGAAAGCATCAATGTGATGCTCGACTACCGAAATGTCTGGGGAGCTATAAAATGTAGGTTCTTCCCTACCACCTGAGTAAGCACACGATGGCATGGCATAAGATCCTCGAGCCCGAATCCATGACCTCCTAGAAAGAACGAAAGAGGAAGTTCTCCAGGAACTTCACTCCTTCCCGAAGACCGAGGTGTCCCTGGAAGCTATCATTCATAGGAAAGAAGAATCTCTCTGGGACTACATATAGAGATTTAATCGAGAGGTTCTCCAAGTGTCTACCTCAGACAGCATGAAGAGATATTCGATCGAGCGAGGACTGCAACCTCACAGTGATTTCACCAAGGCCGTTGGCATTGAAAGGCCCGACTCGCTGGACCATCTCCTCGACAAGGCCTAGGCTTACATCCAATACAAGGAGAAGGAGGCTGCCAACAGTGCCAGCGACTTGCAGAACCAGGAGAGTTCCAAAAACTCAAGACATGAAGACTCCATTACTACCCGACGCAGGGAGAAAAAAAGAGAAGATCGACCCCGAGACCCCCGGGAGCAAAGGAGACCAGCAAGACACTTCACTGAGTACACGCTACTCACGGCTCCACACGAGCACATTTTGGCCGAGTGTAACAAGTCGGAGTTCCAAAGAGGCGGTGTTCGCTTCCCGAAGCCGACACCCCCTAAGCCCAGCGTCGACAAGTCCAAGTACTGTCGATTCCATAAGAGTCATGGGCATGTCACGGAAGATTGCATCCACCTGAATGATGCCATCGAATTTCTAATTAAGGAAGGGAACCTGAAGCAAAATACCAAGAGGAACGAAGATCCTCAACAGGAGGCCTGCGAGGCGAATAAAGTTGAGGTGGCAACACCATCCTCCGGCGAAATCGGGCTCCAGGTCACCCTGTGCATCTCCCGACCAGAAGACTTCTACCTTCCCTAAGAGGTTGACACACCCTTGTCTGCTTGCAGCACTTGGGAGAACTTCCCAACTATAATGGTCATATCCGATGGGGGCCCAGCAAGCTCTCGGTAGGGTCGGTCAAGAGAAAGTTCGACGAGCTGATCGACAAGAGCTCAAAGCAAAACGCTACCCTCGATAAGTTCAAGGGTAACTCAAACCCGATCACGTTCTACCTCGAGGAGTTACCGGGCGGCGCCCCCAACTATAGCATTCCTATGCTGATCAGGGCTCAGATGGAAAACTTTGGCGTCTGCCGCATTCTCGTCGACTAAGGGAGCTCGGTGGATATAAGGTACTCCCACTTGTTCATCACCCTCCAACTCGACGAGAGCCATCTAACACCGTATGCCGGCTCTGACTTGCAGGGCTTCAATGGCACCACCACGAGTTCGTGGGGCTACGTGGATCTGCTCGTCACTTTCGGATCTGAAGAGACTGCAAGGCAGGTCAAGGTGTGCTTCTTGGTGATAGAGTGCCCCTCTTTGTACCAATGCATTCTAGTAAGAGCGGCCCTAGCCGAGATGACCGTGGTGCCTTCCACCATGCACCTGAAGATGAAGTATTACACCACCAGGGGTCGAGTCGTCACCCTCTAGGGAGGCATCGAGGCGGCCAAAAGGTGTTTTGAAGCAGCCACCAAGGGGCTCAACTCAATCAACATTTTTCCCAAGAACGCTGTCAAGCCACCCCGATCAGAGTAGCAGAAACCTTTGCCTCGCATCAACTCCATGGACCTCGACAGCCACTTCCTCAATAAGTAGAAGCAGGGCAAAGCGCCAGAAGACGCTCCTCTATCAAATGTCGACAATGGGCAGTCACCCCATCCAATGCGTCCCATTCCAGATGGAGACTTCGAGCTTATCGCTCTTGGTGACGACCCCAAAAAGAGTGTAAAGATTGGCACGGGACACCCTGACTTGGAGAGGAAGCAGCTAAAGGACTTCCTCAAGGAGAATGCTGACCTATTCGCATGGAGCACCACAGAGATGCACGAGATCGACCCCGACGTAGCCTGCCACCAGCTCATCATAGATCTGGCCACTAGGGTCGTAATACAACATAGGCATAGACAGTCTCCTGAGAAAGAGGAGGCTACTGAAAAATCTATAAAAGACCTCTTAGAGGAAAATTTTATTTCTGAAGCCCAATATACAACCTGGCTATCCAATGTTGTACTTGTTAAAAATCTATTGGAAAATGGCGTATGTGTGTTGACTATACCGATCTTAACCGGGAATTATCCAAATATGCATATTCATTGCCTAACATCGACAAATTGGTCAACAATTCTGCAGGTTTCAAATTACTGTCATTCATGGACACTTACTTGGGATACAACCAAATCCCCATGACAAAGGCCGACAAGCAACACACAGACTTCATGACCGAGTCGGACAACTATTACTACAACATAATGCCCTTCGGCCTGAAAAACGCAGGCGCAACTTACCAACGAATGATGAACTAGGTCTTTTGGGGAGAAATCAGAGACATGCTCGAGGTTCACATGGACGGCATGATAGTGAAGTCACGAGAGGAAACAGACCACACGACTCATCTCAGAAAGGTCTTTGATATGACAAGGAGATGCAAAATGAGATTCAAGCTAGAGAAATGCGCCTTCGGCGTCCGAGCAGGCAAATTCCTCGGCTTCTACCCGACAGAACGAGGAATCAAAGAAAACTTCGACAAGTGCAGGGATTTCTCTGAGTTCTCAACACCGAACTCGAAGAAGTAAATCCAATACCTAAACGGGACACTCGTCTCACTGTCCCGCTTAGTGGCTAAATCTTCCCAACACGCACTCCCATTTTTCAAACTTCTTTGCAAGGAGGCCACGTTCGAGTGGACCGAGGAATGCAAGCAGACTCTCCTCCATATCAAGCAAGTCCTCTCACAACGCTCAGTCCTATCGCGACCCAAAGACGGGGAGACTTTATATTTGTACCTCGCTATCGCGACTGAGGTCGTCAGCGTGGTCCTCATCTGTGAAACACCTTAAGGGAAGAAACCAATTTACCTCACCAACAAAGCCCTACAGGGCCCCGAGGTCAGGTACCAGCTGATTGAGAAGGTCCCGCTGGCCCTCATCAATGCGGCCAGAAGGCTGCGACATTACTTCCTGGCCCATACAATCATGGTCAGAATGGATCAACCCTTTAAATAACTACTCGGCTGCTCGGACATGGCAAGAAGGATGCTCAAATGGTCGCTCGAACTCTTTGAGTTCGACTTCCAATACGAAAGCAGAAAGGCCCTTAAAGCTCAAATTATGGCCGACTTCGTCACGGAGATGATCGTCGGGACTTCCCCAGCGGGGGAAGCCCATAAATGGACCATCTTTGTCGACGGGGCCTCCAGCTCGATGGGAAGTAGGGAGAGCATGATTCAGGAGAATGAAGAGGGCATCTTGATCGAGGTCTCTCTTTCCCTAGCCTTCCAGACATCAAACAATAAGGCCGAATACGAGGCCTTCCTCACGGAGATACGCCTAGCCGAGGACCTTAGCACTAAGGAGGTGAAAATATTTACTGACTCCTAGGTGGGGGAGAATATCAGGCCAAGAATGGAAACCTCGTCGAATACCTAGCGCTTGTGAAGGAAAGGATGAAAAAATTTGATTCTGAAGAAGTGAAACATGTTTCATGCGAACACAACACCAGGGCAAACATCTTATCAAAGCTGGCAAGGACGAAGAAGAAAGGCGGGAACAAGTTCGTCATCCAAGAGGTACTCTCTCAGACATGAATTGAGAAACCCACCTCGACCATCGACGTGAACGTCATCGGCGACAGCAACTGCTAGATGACCCTGGCGTACGCGTACCTCAGCACGGGAGAACTGGCCGACGACTCCAAGAAGGCTAGCATCGTCAGACATCGAGCATGCCCGTACGTCTTGATCAAGGACAAGTTGTACCGGCAGGGATTCTCCATTCCCCTCCTCAAATGCATCGAGGATTCCAGGATCCCCAACATACTCTAGGAGATCCATGAAGGGATCAACGCACAGCACCTCGGCGGGCGATCCCTCGCCCTCAAAGCTCTGTAGGGACATGTCAAGAAGTACGACAAGTGCCAACAGCACGGGGACATGCGCCTGTCTCCACCTAACAAGCTCAAAACGCTCTCGTCCCTGTGGCCTTTCGCCTGGTGGGAGATGGACATCCTTTTACCCTTCACCATAGGGTCGTACCAAAATAAATATTTAATAGTCGACATCGACTATTTTACAAAGTGGACAGAGGATGAAGCCCTCGCCAAAATTACGACGCACAACATACTACGTTTCTACAAAAGGAACGTACTTTCCCAACTCGACATACCATAAGCAATCGTCACCAACAACGTGACACAATTCACCAACAAGAACTTTCAGGACTTCGTTACCAAGCTGGGCATGAAGCAACATTACGCATCTGTCGAGCACCTGCAAACAAACACGCAAGTCGAAGCCACGAACAGAGTGATCCTGTGAGGCCTGAAACGAAGATTGGGCGAGGCCAAGAAAAGGTGGGCTGAGGAGCTACACAGAGTGCTTTGGGCCTACAGGGCGACCTCACACTCGACAATTGGGGAGACCCCATTCTGACTGACCTACGGAACCGAGGCAGTAATTCTGATGGAAATAAGAGAACCCTCTAGGAGGACCGAATCTCCCCTCGACGAGGAAACAAACGGTGAGACCTTAAGGGAAGAGCTCGACCTGGTCGAAGAAATCTGGTCACAGGCATCCCTTTGTGAAGCCTCGCTTAAGCAAAAAATAACTTTGCAACGTGACAGCAAATTCATCAAATGTGAAATCCAAATAGGCAGCCTAGTCCTACGAAGGAACCAGAAAGACTCTCGTGAAGGCAAACTCGCTGCAAACTAGGAAGGTCTCTATCGCGTCCGCGTAAGAATAGAAAACGGGGCCTACGACCTTGAAAACTTGCACGGGGAGGAACTCGCTCGACCATGGAATGCTGAAAAGCTTAAACAGTATTACAATTAAACACTATCCGCGATATACTTGGTTTAACCATGGTGAAGTCAGTCGCGACCACAGGGGGGCGCTAAGGTACAAGTGCGGCTCCTAAACACGAGACAAAAAGACAAGAGCTCGCTCTTGTGTGTGCAAACGAACTATTAATCTGACGGGGACACCTCAATCGAGCTCCACCATTGTCGTATCAATTAGGCAGAATGTCCAACTCGCAATGGAAAGTTCTTGCCATGAAGCAAATACCTCAATCGATATTTTGGCTTCGTCCAAGGTCGGAACCCAACTCTGACCACTCGGTGAGTTCTACACACGGTCGAGGACCAACTACGTCGAGCAAAGGCCCCAATTACTTAGTTAAAATAGGAAAATGCAATATTGCATATTCACGAGGAAAGTAAGCATTTGACATACAATAGCACACATAAAATACTAACATATCAAATAATAAGACACAATACACTAAGGCGAGCAAAAAACCCATTGTTCAAACATTACAAGCCAAGGCGCGCAGGCCAGGAAATATCAAAACCCATGGCACGCAGGCTGCGAAAATTCAGGTTGCAAATTACGGCATGCATGTCGGGAAAAATAATAATCAAAATGCGGCACGTAGGCCAAACAGCTAAAAAGAATCAAACAGCGCCTTCCTCATCGGGTCGGGGCTCTCCTTCGCTCTGGTCAGCTTCACTATCAGACACTTCAGGGGCAACTATTCGATCGTTGACCACCCGATGGAAAACACTGATCTCATCGATGACAATCTCGAGCCCAGGGTTGACAATCTGAAGTTGCTCCACCACCATATTAAAGCTCAGCTCAAGGGTCCCTAGGAAATCTTGCTCGAGCAACCGAATCCTGGAAACTAGGTTGCCTCGGGTCACCAAGAGAGTTTCTTCGGCACTTTCGTCCTCAATAAGGTAAGCAACTGCCTCCAAACCAGTAACTTTGACCCGTAGTTGGTCCCTCTCCTCCTCAGTCTTACTTAATTATTGTTGCAACGCGTTCATATCCTTAAGGAGGCGCACCTGAGCCTCAAGCTTTGAGAGATAGTTAAGAAGGTCGGTTTCCACCTTGTCCTTCTCCGCCTCTAGGAGTGCAATCTCCTCCCGCAGCTTCTTCAGCTCAGAGGAGGGGCTAATTTCGTCGTTAAGTACCAGGGTCGTCTCAAAATTCCTCATCACAGTCGTCATGTATTCGCATATGCCTTTCCTCATACTCATTTTTTCAACCCCCATGATTACTTCGGACTCTACCGCGGACACGGTCAGAGATTTGTCCCTGCTGATGAGCTCCCATTGGAGGTGGCAGGGAGGAAACACGAATCTTTCCCTGACAACATCGCCTAGAAGGTCAACGGGGCCAGACTCCTCGAGATGTTACTTATTGGTAAGAGGGTCCTGAGAGACCGGGGACTGACTCCTCCGAGGAGAGGAAGAACCCCTGGAATTCTGGTCAGCTTGAGCCATCTCTTAGACCTGGGTGACGTGACTTTTCATGGCTTTCTTGACTCCTTTGGTCGCTGCAAACTTCAACACTCGCTCCTGGATGCTCGACATCTGGCTTGCAACAGAGAAAAAGGAAAACAAGTTAATACATCGAAGAAAAACAAGCGGGCACGCGAGCAAAGAAAACACCCACTACCTAAGAGCCTCAAGGCTTCCTCGTCAGGTCCGCACTCGAGGAGGACCTTGGTGTTGATTAATCGAGATTCACAGTGAACCTCCCCGCACTCGTCAAGAATAAAACTCTCGTCTTTGTTGACACATTTAGCAGGAGTGAAACCAGAGACGAACTCAACTATCTTCTCATAAGGTAGTCGATCCTCAACGTTCAGAGAGTCGGGTTTGACGATGTAAGTGGCCCTCCTCCCATTCAAGAGGGAACTTCGTCTCTAAAGACTCCACTTGCTCCCCGTCCTCCTCCTTGACCACAAGATCATACAGAAGTCGACTGTCGCATGCGACACGGGCTTTACGATGAAGTACCTGTCCTTGAAGGTACGGACAGAATCTTGGTTCGCTCGGAACAACTTCCTCGGCTGCTTTAGGGATACCCAACTATGCAGACCTTGGAAGAATTGTCGTTGTAGGTGAAAAGTGTGAAAGAACAAGGGGAGCGTGGCTTCAATGCAGAGGTGTTGACACACGAGCTCGAACGCTCGCACAAAAGCAATTGCGTTGGGATGAAGTTGTAAAGGTGCTAGACGTAGCCACTGGAACACCCCCTTCTAAAAATCACTAAAGGGAAGACGCATCCCTGCGTCCCAAAACGCGAACTTGTACATTGGGAACCGCATTCCTTTACGACGAGCAGATACGATGTGTCTCTTTAGGCTTGTAAACCATTCAATTCGGGGAGGCGTCCTCGACAAGGTTCTCGAGGGTTGCAAAGGCGTCTGAGCCGTCGATGGCGAAGCGTGACTCGGTGTTGAGGGGTTCCTACCCAGCTCAATCTAAAGGCGCATAGGCTCGCTCGACCTTGACTTACTCAACGGGGGTGTCGAACTCGACTTCCTCATCAATTATAATGACGCCTTCAATCCTTGCAGCCATTTTACCTAAAAAGCAGAGGAAAACGGTGAATTCGACATCTAAGATCAAATCCACCCTTCCACCAAAAATCAAGTGAAAGGGCGAAGAGAGGGGGGAGGAGTCGCTCGACAAACTTCCCCAACCATAACACCCTCCGAGGAAAACCCCTCCATGAGGAGACTCTCCTCACGCAAAACTGTGGGCCTCCCTCCTTGGTAGAATGGCTCCGCAGCGCGTAAAATATCTCCAATTGAACACGAGAAACCTGCTTGACAGGAGACTTCCTCGCCATGTTCACGCATTCGCGGGGAGAAGAGCTCATTGAGGCCTTCATTGCAAGACCCTGAGGCCTTCACCAGAAACCCCATGAAGTTCCCGAGAATCCTCATGAACTCCCTGGCATCTTCATCGAAAATTCATGAGTCCGCAGGAAACTTCATGGCTCCTTCGGAAACTTCGGGGTTCCGCGGAAATTTCATGAGTTCGCCGGGAACTTCATCAGTTCACCAGAAACCTTATAGACTCAGCGGAAAAATCATCGGAAAATTCATAGAATTTGGAAAAAGGGGCAGCAACTTACTTGAAGGAAGCAGATTTTGGACGGCGGAGGAAGGATGATGGCGGTTGCGGCGGCGAACGTACTTTGGAGAGCAGAGAGAACTTTGAGAGAGTTTGGAAAAGATCAGTTAGTAGAATGGAAGGAAGCGTGCAAATGAAGCGGACTTCCCCCTATTTATGAACCCTAACATGGGAAGCGAGGCATCACTAGGCACTCAAGTACCCCTTACTCGTATCCGCCCTAGGCATTTATTACTCTTGACACGTGGCCCTAGATGACACCGGCGTGTTCCATCAAATCCTTCTCCTGCTTGGGACCAGAAGTGTTTGTTCCCTTCCCTTTTGGTCACATAGTCGTCCACAATGTCGACCCCTACGCCGTCGAGAATGTTTCCTCGGGGAGAGGCAGGAAAATAGAAAGGATTACATTTGAAGGACATGTCTCCCCGCGAGCACTTGTCCTGTCGAGCGGCTCATAATCCTAGCCACGCGCATTGTCTCGCGAGCTCAGTGCTTCGGGCAGGTCCTCGATGCTAGAACTAACTCTTAAGCCATTACTCTTCTGCGTCGGAGCAACGACTTAGCGGCTCCTATTCTGGACTGGGTCAAAGGTTGTCCTACTGTCGGGCACAACCCAATCCATCTCTCTGTTGGGGAAGGCCCAATGAAGGCCCAGTTCATCACATCACACGTGGAGCGCTTACACTTCTCCCATACGGACTCCACATGCCCCCCACGTGGGAACACGTTATCAGACAACTACCCACATTTGAAAGAGCAGGTCACCCACCTCTCGAAGATCATGGGGCAGTTGACCCAGGGAGAAGACCACATGTTGGTCTTCCCTACGCCATGTAGACCTTGACAGTTACTCATATTGGATCTAGTGATCCAATCCAATGTGTATATATATATATATATATATATATATATATATATATATATATATATATATATATATATATATATATATATATATATATATATATATATATATATAGTTAATTACAGTTTTGATCTCTCTATTTTACTTGAATGATAATATATAATTGTTAGAGTTGTTTGAGAGTTTTAGAGTTAATGTGATAGTAGGGCAAGTTACGTATATGAATTGTGAGAAATTATATCTACTTGTGTTCTATGAGTGAATTAAATGTCCTCCCTTAATTTAAGGGTTGAGATATTTATAGGAATTGTTTGAACCTAAATTTCAAGACCTTATAAAATGGTTACAGTATTTTCTCTCTCAAAAGCATGGAGTAGAGCTATCATTCCTCCTATGCCCCTTAAGGGGTTGATATCCTCTCCATTTCTTTGTCCCTCCATTTTTTTCATTACTATAGTTTTTTGTAAATAACACACATTTCTAAGACATGTGACATATAATTAATATTTAATTGATTTTATATACAAAAAAACTATAGTAATAGAGAAAATAGAGGGACAAAAAAATGGAGAGGATATCAACCCTCCTCAAGGACGCGACTTTCTCTATTGGCTACTTTCATACCATTATGAGAGACATGTCATTTATCGCATCTTGATAAGTGGTCGAGAGTATCAAACAATGAGCGCACACTCTAATAAATGGGTGACTTCCTCTATTGGCTACTTTCATACCATTATGAGAGACATGTCATTTATCGCATCTTGATAAGTGGTCGAGAGTATCGAACAATGAGCGCACACTCTAATAAATGGGTGACTTCCTCTATTGGCTACTTTCATACCATTATGAGAGACATATCATTTATCGCATCTTAATAAGTGGTCGAGAGTATCGAACAATGAGCGCACACTCTAATAAATGGGCGCACAAATTAAGAAACAAGTGACTATTAGTCATACTATGTTCTATGGCAATAGAGATGATCCTTATCCTC
The DNA here is from genome assembly GCA_963859935.3 of Lathyrus sativus. Taxonomy (NCBI): domain Eukaryota; kingdom Viridiplantae; phylum Streptophyta; class Magnoliopsida; order Fabales; family Fabaceae; genus Lathyrus; species Lathyrus sativus. The sequence goes on from OZ012740.1 coordinate 529,146,643, forward strand.
TCACCTTAGTGCATCTTGCATTGTCTCCTATGAATGTTTCACAAACATAGCAGTACATAATCAATTTTGCTAACAAATATCCACTCATTTTTATAAAAAAAAGTATATTAGTAATATGCACTTTAAGGTATACTTAATAAATTTTAATTGTTATTTGCTAACACGGCATTTTTAAAAAGTAAATGAGTCTATTTTAATAAATATTTATTGAAGATGCTAACATACACTCACTTCTTTTTTTTAAAAAGTGTTTTTAATACATAAGTCTTAGAGTGTATTTAACTATTTATTTTTAATTATAGTTTGCTAACATACGCGTATATAATATATTTATTTATTTTTAATTTATTTTTTTATAAAATTCAAATCAATGTTATTTAATTTATTTTGTGATCTATAGTACTTTTAAAATAAAACTCATATATAATATGATTATTTATTATTAATTTATTTTTCTATAAAATTCAAATCAATGTTATTTAATTTATTTTATGATCTATAGTACTTTTTAAAACAAAATAAAATATCAAAATGAAAATTAAAGTGCTAAAGTATTTGGTATTGTAATCTAACGGAACAACATAGCACCAATAGAAATGGGATCTAAAATAAAATTTAAATATAATTAAGAGTTTAAATGAATAATGCCAAATAAAAGATATAATAATTTTCACGAGTCATCAAAAATATAAACTTTACCAATACAAACATATTTTATAAAATTTGCTTTTTATTATAAATAATCAATTGGGAGTTTTATATTAGAGTGGCTTTTTTCATACGATTAAAAAAGAATAAAAATAATGTAGTAAAAAAAAACTCACAAACATGCTAAAACAAAATTAAGAAAACACAGAACATTATTACGGTGATGCCATTATTAATAAAAATCACAAACTCACAAAAGGTTTGACATATTTACACCATTAATGAAAAATTACTGTTTTCCGTGTTTTTAAAACACATAATAGAAAAGAAAAACATCTAAAAGATGTTTTCACTTTTTAGTTTTTAAACTCTAGAACACAAAAGTCTTATCAAATGGGTTTTTAATTTTGTAATTTTTGAGAACTAAAATACAGTTTTTAGAAATCAATTCAAACAGGCCCAATGTTTAGTTTTGATTCTTTTTTTTTTAAATAATAATTTCGGATAACCAACAAAGGTTACATCCAGTTTTATATGAATTGCACTTATGCCATAACTCAGTGAAATTGATGGCATCATGCTTAATAAAAAGTACAAGAAACAGACATACCACAAGCACTGCAAAAAGTTACAGGAAGTAAAGAACCAATTGCCAAATTATCTGCAGCATGTCCAAATAGTAAATCAAACATAAGAATGGAAGTTGTTAATGCTAAAACCAAAACTAAGCCTCAATTACATGTGCTTAATTCCGTAGTTAGCCAACAAAAACATTTAAAGAACATTACAATAATGAGTGGAATAACAGATAGATGCAAAGACCCTGGAAACTCATTCTACTAAACTATACTTTCTCCTCTTCCTGCTGACTACTTATTGATTTTGATACCCCGGGTCTAAACACCGCTATATCAAAATGTCTTTCAAAACTCTACTTGTCCAAAAATGTGACTAAATCAATGGGTTTTCAACTAATTACTATCATTTAAGTAGGATTCCCAACCAAGTTTTTCTAACTTCTCTCCTTTCGCCAATACGCTTTCCTTTTGGTCCTCTTGATACTGGATCATCCTGCATAGCAATATAAATGTTAACTCAACATATGCGGGAAGTGTAAAATATATTTTCCATTTTTTCTTTTCTGTGAATTTTTTATTTCAATATACAAATTTTAGATCACAGATTCACATAAAGGAAGAGAGACCGAGAGAGGCTGACCTTGACATAAGATTTTCATCGGCAACACTCAATATCCTCACTGCCAACAGCCCAGCATTTGTTGCATTATTAACAGCAACGGTGGCAACAGGGACACCTCTTGGCATCTACACACCCAACAATCATATTTGTTTGTAAGAAACAATTACATATAATGTATAAGTAATTGCAAAAACTTACCATTCCTACGGTGGACATGAATTATGATTAGTCTGGTAGAATATTTTATCAGTCTATTTATATGGCAATGATATCATTTCTTTGGTTCATTCATGTCGTGCAATCACTTGCTCAAAGCATAAACATAAACAAAACAAAGCAAGGCAACACAAGGATAGTGTCGAATGGATGGGAGGATATTGTTACAAGAAATGTGAATATCTATGGGATGCACCAGGGGGAAAATTGAGTAAGAAAAGGGGTGCAAGGGAAAACATGAAGATAAGTCTTGACGATTGGTTTTAAGCATCTAGCAAGTATACTGATTGAAAATCTGCCTTTAAAATGTGGGTCAACTGATTGTCAAAACAACTTCTCAACTGCTTCAGGATTTAGGTGTTGCCAAACTCATCAATAACCAATTCCTTAGAACTGTTTATGCTTCTCACAACATTGTTTTTAAAAATAGAACTTTGTACCTTTTAAAAGAAAACATCTACTGATCATTTTTTAGTCTTGAGATTGAATAAAGGTATCTTTCATTGACATACAATAACCGACAATATTAACCTTCATAAAATTACCAGACTCCTTAGTGGTGATAGAGGCTTCAAAATTAGTACACATTTTTTTAGAAATTCTACTAGTCTTTTTGTAGACTAACAAAAAACCAACATAAAATCGTTCACTCGCGAGGATTCCCGGTTCAAAAAAAAAACATTGATCTTAATCTTTTAAAAAAAAGCAATAATGTCAGATTAGATTTATAAACATAAGACTAAATCTTATCTTATTTCATTAGAAAAGCAATTATGTGGAGCGCAGAAAGTAAGAATTAAATATTAGATTAGATCACTGAAATCTGTACCTGGACAATTGACAAGAGTGAATCAACTCCGTCGAGGGTAGAACCACGTACAGGAACACCAACTACAGGCAAGGGAGTCATAGCAGCCACCATTCCTGAGATTTGGAAACTTAATCAATAATTAATGCCATTAAGACAGTTGATCTTTGCATTAATTATACAAACACACTTGAAGCAATTTACCAGGCAAGTGAGCTGCACCACCAGCACCAGCAATGATAACTTGAATGCCTTGTTTATGAGCAGACGAGGCATAATGAAACATCAAATCCGGAGTTCGATGTGCTGAAATTATTCTTACCTAAAATTTGATACATGAACATCTAGGTAAGAATAAACAACTTGACACAGGATGGTCCCTTCCCTAGAGGAAATTTAAATAATCTTACCTCATGAGGCACCCCAAACATTTCCAAGATTTTAGCAGCATCTTTCATAACAGGCAGATCTGAATCAGAGCCCATTATAATCCCCACACGTGGAGCTACTACAATTTTATTTTAATAAACAAAAAAATTGGTGTGTGGGAATAACAAATTTTTAACTTTAAAAATTCAAATATATTAACATAAGAGTTTGTGTCAATAACCTGCAGTCTTGTCATCTAATTTTTCCCCTTCTATTATTGTTGCAAGATTGCCTTCAAGATTGCTTAGGGAAGGCCCAACAACGGTTATGTGGCCCATCTTTCGTTGTTTTCTCATTTCTGACACATTATCATTACAAAATATTATATATTTGGCCATAGCAACAAATCAGAGGGACTAAGCAACCTAAAATTGCCACTTAACCACAAATTTACCTGGCTTATCGTACCAATGAATAGAAGCACCAGGGATGGTCAATGCCCTCGTCATCAATTGATGAGCCAATTGAAAACCAAGCTCCCCCTAAAATCATTAAGATTTGATGGACAAGATTCTTAAACAGTGATAAATGAATAGAATGATCTTCAAACAAGTAATGAATGAATGAACTAAAGAAAGCACTCCATAGCTTCTAAAAGTACAAGTGTACAACTGTCATTCAACTCCGGACCAAAAGAAAAAACGGGGGAAATCGACATTTTTTGTTTGGGTTCTAGCACAAAGATTTGACACCTAATTTAGTGTTCTTACATTCTAACAAGCATTTAATTAGAAATTGTGTTATTTTTTTAGCATAAATATAACAGAAATAACTAAATTACTATTAATTTTAAAATAGTCATTAGGAATTGCACCATTCCCTTCAAACAATGTGCCTAGTGATGATGATGAAACATTGTCAATCCAAGTGAATATGACATTAGTGTCCCACAAGAATAGGCGAAAAACGAAACTTTCACTAACCTTACAATGGAGAGGGTTAAAGGAAATGAAATTGGATAAAACTTATATGCTAATAATACCTCTTCTTCACCTAATATATTGTACATGATCGCAGCTGGAGTTTTCATTGATGGATTGCCAAGAGGAAGACCAGCGACAGCCCGCAAATGTTGCTCATATTGTGAGGTGTAGCAAGATTCAATTGTGTGGTGTCCACTGTTGTGAGGTCTAGGTGCAACTTCATTTAATAAAATCTGCCGAGAAACACAACCGTCATCATTATTGGATTAACAGACAACATAACACGTTTGGAGGAGCATAAAAATTTACTAGTATAAAGAAGCAAAATATTATAATAGACTTTTAGGAATAAATAAAGTTTCACTCATGTAGGTCTTAGGAGTCATCCTATGTTAGATCATGCTGAGACTCTGACTCACTAAGACGTAGTCTCGTCATTTCATATTTTGTGGTTTCTTAATAACCAGACATGTAATGACTAAAGATCAAGAGAATATACAAATGAAGAGACACCTTGAAGCTTTATGTTACCTCTGCAAAAGATATCCTTATGTAGGATAGTTAAAGCTTTTCCTATATAATTTGTACGTTTATTAAGTATTACTGATTATCCATGTACTGAGACATAACATTGTATACTATATTCTAAATAATTAATATGTGGGGTTATACCTATGTATGCTCACTCATTTTAGGCACATCTCCCCTTTTAATTATAAAATAATCTACAAAAATTTAAAATAATACAAATATAAATCCATTAATCCTATTTAAATTCTACCAATCTTCAACATATTTTAACACAGTGCCCTTTTTAATTATAAAAGGATAAATAAATTCCCCCATGCCTCTCCAATTTTATATTTTTTGATTTTTAAACTCAATCTAAATTGTAGTTGTGATTCAAGTTTAGTGAGGGAACAACAAAAGTCACTGAATGAGTCGAACTTTTCCACATTTTTTTCTATATATGTTAATTGTTAAATAAAAAAGCTTAGAATGGGAGATGTAGCAGATGCTTGGAAAACCACAGAATGAGACCCGAGACTGGATCTACATGCAGTGGAACTACTCTTAAGACTCATCTTTTTAGCGCTGGTAGGAGATAGATATATTTAGAGGAAAGAAGGAAGTTTCTCTCCTTATATTCTATATATATAGCCCATACATAGAAATGGAAAAGGACATTCTAGTATTCAATCTTAGTTCTATGTGACTAGGAACAAGGCTTTGAACATGGATATATTTTGGTAGAGAAGTCCCGGATCAAGTGGAACATTGAAGATGATAGGAACACAACCTATTTTCAGAGAGTTTCCAATATTAAGAATGCCTCCAAATTCATCACTTCCATCAGACATGAGAAACTTTGCTCACCAATTCTCCTGAGATTACCAACATCCTAGTGAACCATTTCACTATACTAGTTAGCTCTTGCAAATTTACCAGTATAAAGAAGCAAATTTACTAGCATAACAGACAACATAACATCATTATAGAATTTTAGAAGAACAAAATATTGAGGCACGTACAGAGTTAATGAACAGATAAATTCACAACCTGTCCGTCGTCAGTCAAGAACAATTCAACAGCAAACACACCAGCACCTTCTAAAGAGTTGACAGCATTGAAAGCAACTTTGGTGGCACGCTCCCTAATCTTCCATTTTACATCTGCTGGAGCCTTAACTATGTGACATATGTTGTCCCTAGAACAAAAATAAATCCTTAAACAGATGTGCAAGGAAGCTGAAATTGTACATTTTTTATTAGTCTTATCATGTTCTATGTTTTGAATTTGGATCGCCTTTTTTTTTATAATATTCCACATTAATAACATGTACCTGTTCTGCGTATTACCTGTGAATAGTTTCAACAACAGGATAGCATGAAATTGTATTGTCTCTCCCTCTCGTGACAATGACAGCTAGTTCCTGCCATTAATTTAGGACAACGAAACACAGAAAAATGCATCAAATCATTCAAGAATGTTTAATTATAAGAGCATTCAGCATGTGGTGCAAGCCCGGTATAGAATTTGAATAAGTTACATCCCAAAACAATTCCCATTTATTGAAAGAAAACCCAATATAGGAGGTCAACATTAGTGCTTGCACGATAAAAAGAAGGCATGGTTATCTAATTGAGAACCAATACCATAGCAGTTGAGAAACAATCACTTTACAAAACACAAAAAATTGGTCACGGCATAAAAAAAATTCAGATGTGTTGGCTCAATGCCAGAAATATTGCTTTACATCATACAATTTGTGAATCATGAATTGGAAAATCACCATCCGCAGTCAATGACAAGATTTAGATACAAACCTTGACAAAAGGTGCCCATTTTTCAGCATATAAACCACGATCAAATCCTCCAAGTGCTGCATAGTTTTGGGGGAATTTAAAGAATTAAAACAAAATAAATTTGCATCTATCAAATAGGCAACGAGCTTTTTCTTCTAATACTTGAAAGACAACTTGTATTAACTCAGATAATTTTTTGCTGTTCTTCCTTTCTCAAAGAAAGAATAAACATACTGCTGAACACTAATTACCATCCACAGCATAAGCTAGTTCCTCTTCACTTTTTGCAACTGCATTTCCTCGTCCATCATAAGCTAGTCTCCTACTCTTGATCATAAGAGGATAGCCAAAAAGTTCCCCTATTTTCTTAGCGCCTTCAAGATCATCTAACTGTTCCATGCATTTTTCATGCATTAATTTGAATCCTAAAGATGAATTTTCAAATACTATTAGAACTGAGAAAAACAGTACAAACCTGCATAAATTCAGGAAGTGGAATGCCATGCTTAGAGAAGTGAACCTTTTGCAGATACTTATCCTGTATCATGAAAGAAATAATTAAGAGTTTGACGTCATCATTATTCTTACCTTAAAAAACTATTGAAACTAACATGCCTATGCCTATGGGGGGCACAAAATGATTTCACTATAAATGCTAAAAACAAAAATATCAAGTTGTTCATTTTCTCATCTAAATCCACAAACCAAAACTGGAAAAACTCCACCAATATAATACCTGAATAATTCGTATAGTAGAGGCTTTAGGTTGACATACAACTCCTTGTTTCTCAAGTTTTTCCAATGTAGTAACATTGACATGTTCAATTTCAAAAGTTAAAACTCCACACCTGAACACCATTTCAATCGTAATTCGAGTCAAATGACATATATCTCAAAGTAGCATATATTACAAAAACACACCAAAAAAAAAAAACATGGACCTCTTTGCAAACTCCTCTACTGTTGCACTGTCATCAAAGCTTCCAACCATGTGTTGATAGGAGAATGAGCTAGCCGGACAATTCTCCTGAGGATCTAAAACGACGACCTTAATTGCCATCTGAGAAGCAGCTTGACATAGCATTCGACCAAGTTGACCTCCTCCCAAAACCCCAACAATCGTTTCAGATAATCCATGAACAACTGATTCATCATTCCTACACACACATTATAAAGATTGTAAACATTAGATTAATTTGTGACAAATATAAAACAATACCATAAATAAAAATTCAAAATTGAACCTTGGAGAAACTGCATTAGCTTCGTGTTTGTGTGATGATGATTGAAAGGTGAGGCGGGATTGGTTAGAGATCTTTAAGTTGAAAGATAAAAGAGGAGATTGCTCCATGTAGAAAGCGATTGAAGAAGAAGAAGAAGGTTTGAAGGGAAAGAATGAAATGGAAGTGTGCCCTAAAGACACAGTGCGGACGGTGTGAAGCATAGGAAAAATGTCGTGGACGGAAGAAGAAGGTGCGAGCGAGCGAGCGAGGAAGAAGATGGAAGATGAAGCAAAGTGCAATGAGTTCAAATGGGGTTTAGGGTTTTGGTGAAGGAAAAGAACTGAAATCGCGGTTCAGTGCACTGAGCGCGCAAAGAAACAGAAACAAGGGTTTAAGCGTTGAGTTGAAGCTAACTGAGTTGTGGTAGTTTTCGGTTTTGCCGTGCGTTATCACCGTGGAAGCAAGACTTTCATAAGCACTCCATATAAATTTATTTATATCTTGTGCTAGTTTTTTTTTTAATAAATTAAATACATATTAGAAAAAATAAATATAATTACAAACTTTTTCCTCTATTCCTTTATTCATTTCTTTGAGGAAAAATATATTCTTATTTATTAATCAGTTTGAAAGAAATTTTGAAAATTGTTCCTAATATTAAGTCAAACCACATTGGATATTAGGTCAATACCTTAATTTAATCGCATGGCATCCTTATATTATGAATTAACTAGATGTGACATCTTGATCAAAAATAAAAAATTGTAACCGAGTGAAATAGTGTATATAAAAGAAGAAGCTTTATTTCCGCCATTCTCTATATTTTTTTAATTCGGTCACCAATCTTCCCATTTATTTTAGTCTCTTCTATTTAATTTTTCTACACTTAATTTCTCTAATGTTCATGGAATTATTTTTTTTAATTGTTATGCAAAAAATCAAATAAAAAGTATAAATATGTAAAATTATACTCTTTTCAATTACATTCCTATTAATTAAATATTTGTGCGTCCGTACGAATTTAAATAATTTTATACAACACAATTGTACACATGTATGAGTTAGATTATATTATATGTATATTTAGAATCATTAATGTAAAGATTGTTTATATGTTAACCTAATGTAATTAACGGTCACTTCAATCAAATTTTCAATGTTACATAAAGTGGAAATAAGTGCAAATAAATGATATTTCAACACCTATTAAGTAAAAATAATTTGTCTTGATAGATAATGAATCAGTTCCTCGATCGTATATCGATGAAAAATTGAAATATATAATAGTAAATATTTTAGACCTTTCAATGATGTGTGTGTGCGCGCGTGCGTGTGTTGTGTTGTGTGTGTGTGTTTTGTTATTTTAAATATTTCAATTTCGTTTTTAGTCTCTCAAAAAAAATTTTTTAAGGAATATTCTCCTAAAGTTTTTCGTCCACGCTTTGTGATCCTCATGTCAACGTTCGTTAACAGAAGGTGATGTGGCACGACACGTGACAGTGCCACCTGTCAAAGATGCTGATGTGGCATGCCACGTGGCTAAAGTCAAAAACAAACTTGAGCTCATAAAAAATTGTAGTTAAGTCATAACTAACCTCTAGCAAATTCATTGCAGAAATTTTTCACATAAAAGGAAATTCAAATTTTTAGGTGCATGCTTCCTTTTTGTTCTGTATATATACATGTCTCTGTGATAAGTCCATCAAATTAATGGTTCAAAAGCATGGCTTCCAACTCCCTCTTCCTTGCGGCATGTTTTAGTTTCTCCAATGCAACAAGTCCAACTTGCCTTATTCTTTCTCTCAACAAACCCATCTTGTATATATAATATAACACACGAGTCATTAAAATTAAAGAAACTCTAAAATGATCTCTTAAGTAAAAGAAGCAATAGAATGTCAAAGATGAACTCATTGTTTACTTATGTCTTCCCACGTAAGACATTCTTTATCCAGTCCATAATAAAGACGAACAATCTCTCTCTCTCTCTCTCTCTCTCTCTCTCTCTCTCTCTCTCTCTCTCTCTCTCTCTCTCTCTCTCTCTCTCTCTCTCTCTCTCTCTCTCTCTCTCTCTCTCATTCCACAAGGGTCACATTAATGAGTATGTTCACTTCCTCCTGTAAATATTTACAAGTGGTATTATTATTTATGGGAGTTTAGAACATGAAATACTGCAATTTAAATTTCATGAAACATAAAATAGATAAGTTATTATATTAACATTATCATTATCATTTCAGAGGAAGAAACCATGCTAACAAGATATATGAAGTTGAAATAAAAAATGACTAAATTATCTAGACAAGGCCGGCTATTTCAGCTCCCGTATTATCATATCTTTGAGCAATTGACATAACTAAGCGAACATTACTTGTAGTTTGGCTCGGGAAATCTTCAACGAAGTTGCAACTTGATCATCAGAAGGTTCACATCCTAATCTTTCCTTCAGTCTGAAACTCAAGTAATAATATTTAAAAATGGTGAACATAGCTTTTGTGTTACAGTATTTGCATTGTTAGCATTTTTGTTTAGCTAGTCATTCAAAGTGGTAATGTGTTAAGGTTGAAGTGTGTAATAGTAAGTTGTCATTTTCTACATTTTAGGGATGTACGTGAATAACGTAGGTTCTTTATTATTTTTTATTTTCTTTTATGTCCAGGCATAGGTAAAAACCTTAACACCAAATAAGCATGCAAAGCCAAGAATGCAAACAGGAGCAGCTAGAGAGTGATACATTAGAAGGTAACGAAGTTGTATTGCGGAGAGAAAAGATGAAGAAAAAGATGACGATGGTGATGGTGACAGGAAAGGAGAGGAACAAGGACATCATAGTTTGTTGTTCCTTAATTTGTGTTTTCATACAATAAATTAGCTACAAATTAGCTACGAATTTAACTATCGATTAACTATAAAATTTTATGGGTTCAAATATGATGTTGACCTTAACCATGTGACATGACACGCCAGCATCTTACCATGTAGGTAAAGCCACGTGGCGTGCCACGTCAACTCTGATAGTCTCATCTAACGTTAGGGATCAATTGTATGGACGAAAAACTTTTGAGGGACCATTCTTTAAAATAAATTGTTAGAGGGACTAAAATTGAAAACTGTAATATTTATGAGGATCAACAATAGCCATTGAATTGAATATAATCTAATGATTATTTAGTAAAAAGGTTAATTTAACCATTAGATTAGATTCAATCCAAATGCTATAATTTAGAGTAAATTGATCCCCACTCATATATATATACACACGCCTTCTTGTTTTGATTTATTTGGTTGTGTCTCGTGTCTTTTACCAAATCGATCATGAAAATAGATATAAGTTAGCCAATTTGTTTACACATTGAAGCATGAGAGAAAAAAGCAACAAAATAAAGACGAGGAAAAAAAAACACAAAGAAGCATTATTAAAAAACACATTGAAACATGAGTGAACAAATCAACCATCCAAAACATGCAAGAAAAAGGCATTGAAGCATTGAAAATAACTTGAAGCATGAGAAAAAGAAAAAAAACAACAAAAGAAATATGAGAAAAACACAAAAGCATTACCGCAAAAATATATTGAAGAATGAGGGAAACATGTGAAAAAATCCCACGTTGGTTAACAACATTCAAACTAGATTATAGTCAAAAACTTGCAAAATGTATTAATAAAACATATTTTAATTATAAGAAAATAAAAGTTATGTCTCGTGTCATGGAAACCAACGAAAAGATGAACAAAATGGTCATAATAAGTATGGAAAGTAAAATAAAAATAGGATTGATGAAGAGTAAGAGAAATCACAATTACCCCTTTAAAATAGAACTTTCGTCCAGCTACTTCAAGTTCACTTAACCCTGTAAAATCATAAATACATAAATAAAAAAAATAGGGACCAAATTATAAAGCACTTGAGAGAATAATAAACTCAATCAATTAACCATGAAGTGGATGAGTAACTTGGAGGATATAAACCTTAAACGATCAAACATTAATATATAATATCATCATAGTTTTCTTATTCACAGACTAACATCACCTTACTTTATCTAGATTTATTTTAGTTGCCATAGTAATGTCAACTTAAGTGGACCGTATTGTAATATGTGTTGGGCATCATGAGGAGCATCCACATTGGGTCAAGAGCAACACACAAGTGAGAGAGACACCATATATTCACCCAGAACCTTAAGGTGATAGGTGTATGGGTCATCTCACAAACTCCACCTTTCTAAGCAATGTGAGACTTCTAACTCACACTTGTACACAATAATATCCCCCTCAAGTGTGAGTTCATCAACTATACTCCTCCTAAAGCGGAAGCTCTTTTATCCACATACACTGGTACTGTTGTTACGGGCACTATAACGGAACACACTGCCTGACCACCATACTATCAGAAAGACTTTTGATACAAGGAGTCGGTCCATTAATTGAATCATTGGCTCTGATACCATTGTTTGGTTATTATGAGAAGCATCCACGTTTGGTTAAGAGCAAGTGAGAGAGACGCTATATATTCACCCAAAAGTTTAAGATGATAGGTGTATGTGTCTTCTTACTTATAAACTGCTGATCCACATTTCTAGGCAATGTGGGACTTTCAACTGACACTTGTACACAACATTGTGAACCAAAAACATAAAAACAATGTAATAAATTAGTCAGATTCCTGAATTTAATTGTCAGTTACTCTACCATAATTATTACATGGAAAGGGCAATATCACACAGTTGATACAAAATTAATAATCTAAGTAAAAAGGAACAAAAATGCAGGGTTCTAATTGATAAAGTGTAGAGCCAGAACATGTTGGAGAGCAAAAACTGAATCAGTATAAGAGAAAAACCAAATTAGAAGGCGATAAGTAATTTCCAACTCTAGAAAATGCATATTGAGAAATAATTTAATTATCGGTGGGTTGATTTGAAACAAATTCATACTCCGCCAAATATCTCGTTTGTTGTTCTGTCATTGAGTCAACATCTCTCAAAACTTCATCAAGTTCATTACATATTCACGATTACAATATTACAGCATCTTAAAAACTCTCTCACCAATGGCCTTTACATCCTGCACCTTCTGACTATTTTTTTGTTGTTGCATACTTTAATTGGGCTACTCTCCCTACTTCTACAAAAACTATGAATGGCTATTATGTTTATCTTGTATCATCTTTAATCTCCTATAAATCATTAAAGCAATCTAAAGTCTCAAGATAAAGTTTAGAAGCTCAATAATGTGCATGAACAAACCTTATTTGTGAGTTGAATGCATATCCAATATTCTTCTCTCCAGCTATATGCTTAATAGCACCACTGGATATTTTATCACAAATTTTAATAGTAAATGCTTGCAGCTTTCTTTTGATTCAGACTTAATTTTTAACTAAAACCAACCAACTGATACACACATAAAATCCAAACTTAATTTTAACTAAAACCAACTAATACATACATAAGTGTGATCTAAAGAAACTGAGGATGTCTTTGGTGAAGTTGGATCTTCTATAGAACAACCTGATTATTTCCAGTTGGGCGGATGAAATTCACACTATTACGGGTGTGTTCATTGACAAAGGTTTTTCATTATGATATTCTTAATCTATGTATAACATGTTTCTCTAACTAACTCTAAGCAAACCATTGTAGAAGATATTTCTTTTTTAGTTTCCCTTAAAATGGGAAACCTGGACATTAATGGACTCAAGGGCCTACTTGTTTAGTATATTATCATACTTGAAAGATCTATTACTTAAAGTGCAATGGAGGAAGATGGATAGATAGTCTTACAAAAAGCTAGTCCAGTTCGTATCACAACATGTTTCTATTTTATAGATGTTGATGTTCCTGCTTGTGCTTGATAATATGCGTTTATGCATCAATAGCAACACACATTTTCCCAAATTAATTGATGAGTCATATAAAGTCATGTAAATTAAAGAAAATTACATAAAACTATAATATTTTTCCTATTTACACAAAGTGAAAAAAATTATATAAAATAAAACAAAAGTAATAAAATATGATTCATTTACTTAAACTCATCCACAATTAAAATAAACACTGCAAATGGGATTCACTTCACATACATCTTAATTTTGGGACATAAGGATGACATTATTGGGTTTTGGTTCCATTCCTACGTGGAGAAAGGTTCAAATATGATTAGTTTATTTGGTACACTTATTTAAAGGAAGGGAGTCAATTTAGGGTTGAGAGAGAGAGAGAGAGAGAATAAGGATTCAAAAGAGAGAAAAGAGCAGGAAAAACTTATTTCCCTTTTTCTGCAACCAGTTTCACTAAATCGACGATCCACGATTCGTTAACCGTCGAATCGAACTCAAATTTGAAGGACAGGTTCACAACAGATGTATCTAACTTTTGACTATTCAGAATTTCAAAATAAGTTTTGATCTGATAGATATCTTCTTCACACTGAAGCTGCAGATTTAGGTAACTTTTCATCTTTTTTATTTTTATTTGTAAGGTAGTTTGTTTTGTGATTTGCAGTTGTTAGCACTAGTTTGTGAATCATCTTTAGACTCTCTTGTATCCTTAATTGATTATAGTAGAGTTATTTCTTTGGTATGTTCGTCTCGTGGTTTTTTACTCTCATATTGAGGGATTTTCCATGTTAAAATATTAGTTTTCTTTTGTGCCTTTATTTGTTCGATTTGTTGTCTTATATTTATTGTTGATCCTCAAGGTTCCTACAAGTGTGGAGAAATTTATATTCTTTGTGTGTTGGTCTATTATCTGTGTCTTAATTTCCCATCATAGTGACATCAGAGCTCTTGGTTAAGGGTTATTTTACTTGTTTGAATGATGAAGTTAAATACAAAGATGAAGATGATATTGTTGAATGGCTCTAATTACCGTTTATGGAATGACAAGACGAAAGACTTATTTTTTATGAAGAAATTGGTCCACGTCTCCCTAGAAAATAAGGATTCAAAGGTCGACCATTGACTATATATGTGTTAATCTTTCCTAAGAAAACCATATGCCCAGGGCCTTTATAAATACTTCTCCTTTAACGAGAGGAAGGGGATCCTTATTCAGACGCTTACACCTAAGCACCATACTTGGATATATAGCCTCTCACTGCACGTGAACAAGTCCTATAAAACCACCACATAACCACCGTGGAAAAGCAAATGATTATTATAAATCTACTAATGCCTTTGAGTGCTCTTGCTCTTGCAGGGTAACGAGCACAATTGTATTTTTTACCAATACAATGGTGTCCACCGTGAGGCCATTGTAAAAATAACTTGGACCACACCTCTCTCATTTTCATTTCTTTCATCTTCCTCCAAAGATGGTTGGTAAAACTATATTATCTAATAATAACACCATTGTCGGAGGTTTCTGTAACACCCTAAACCTCAAATTTTATATAAAAATATTTAATCGACTATTAAGGTGTCACTACAACAAACCTCTAAAAAATTTTGAAACATTTAACAAAATGCAGCAAAATTAACATAATAAACCTTAAAAATCAAATTTCACAAATAAAGTATTAGACTTTAAACCACATAATTCAGCATTGACTCTAAACATAATAAAAATGTTTCGTTCATGTAACACCCCATTTATTTTAATTTAAATTCTGTAATTAAATTGTGTGCGTGTGTGTGTGTGTGTGTGTGTGTGTGTGTGTGTGTGTGTGTGTGTGTGTGTGTGTGTGTGTGTGTGTGTGTGTGTGTGTGTGTGTGTGTGTGTGTGTGTGTGTGTGTGTGTGTGTGTGTGTGTGTGTGTGTGTGTGTGTGTGTGTGTGTGTGTGTGTGTGTGTGTGTGTGTGTGTGTGTGTGTGTGTGTGTGTGTGTGTGTGTGTGTGTGTGTGTGTGTGTGTGTGTGTGTGTGTGTGTGTGTGTGTGTGTGTGTGTGTGTGTGTGTGTGTGTGTGTGTGTGTGTGTGTGTGTGTGTGTGTGTGTGTGTGTGTGTGTGTGTGTGTGTGTGTGTGTGTGTGTGTGTGTGTGTGTGTGTGTGTGTGTGTGTGTGTGTGTGTGTGTGTGTGTGTGTGTGTGTGTGTGTGTGTGTGTGTGTGTGTGTGTGTGTGTGTGTGTGTGTGTGTGTGTGTGTGTGTGTGTGTGTGTGTGTGTGTGTGTGTGTGTGTGTGTGTGTGTGTGTGTGTGTGTGTGTGTGTGTGTGTGTGTGTGTGTGTGTGTGTGTGTGTGTGTGTGTGTGTGTGTGTGTGTGTGTGTTGATTAGTATTTTGGTGTGTTTGAGATATCCTTGGTGTAGAATAGTGACCTTATAAATTAGAAAAATTAAGGTGTTGGGGGTGAGTAAAAGTGTAGAGATTGGGGGTGTTATGAGTAGAACTAATTATTTGGTATTAGTTAATATTTATTTAATTTCATAATAGGTGGAAATTATTTAAATTAAATAAGTAGTGAAATTTATTATTATTATTATTATTATTATTTTGGTGTGCACTGATCTTAGGTGGGGATTGGAGCGAGTGAACCTGAGAGTTTACAATTTGGTACCACATGCATTGTGGCAAATTGTTGAGTCTCATTGCATTGCATATATATTTTGATGTTGTGTTTGGATTTGTGTGGAATGGTGATTGGTGGAATGGGTAGTTATGCATGTAATAATCTGATGTTTACTTATTAATATGCATTTCTTTATATAATTATGATATTTCATCCTTCTATTTGAATGTTGCTTTTACATGGGCATCGTATAGGTAATCTGCAATAGAGGCGTAGATGTGAGTGGAAGAGTGTGCTTTTCCTTTTGTTTCCATTAAGTCGGTGTCTGCTCTGATGTGTAACACCGGGGGTGGAACGTGTATGTGTTTTGTTATGTTTGATGTTTCGTTTAACTATAATACCTTATAATGATGTTTTGAATATTCGTTGTTGATGTTTCTATTGCACTAAAAGTTGAAGTTGAACATGTGAGGGCAAAGCCTCGGGTACTTGATATGCGTATTTCGATGATGTCAAAACTTAGCCGCATAGAAGAAGAGATGTTTGACATTATCACCATAATACACGAGCACATCATATTTCTCATGTTTCATTTGCTTGCACAAAATACTCTAGTACTACACAGAGTATTGTTAAAATATGCATCATACGAGTTAAAACTCATTGGTCGTCATAGGTATCATCTAAGAGTGTCAAAAACATCAAAATTAGGCATTTTCTAACAATAGGTCTTTGAGTCAACCATACCTCTGCTCCGGCCGACTCATTGTAAGCGTCTCAAACTTGCATTTTCCTCGGGTTAGGTATGGTCGACCCACTGGTTGACGCATACTGTTAGCATTTCTATCTATCTAAAAATTCAGGCTTTGCATCGACGCATGGTCTTGTTCCGGTCGACGCATATCTGTGTGTTTTGCACAATATTTTTCCTCGGATTAGCTCAAGTTGACCCTACACTCTGCATGGGTCGACCGCTCGCTGTTTGCTGCATATTTTCTGATTTGTCTATTATTTTCGAAAGTTGGTTTTATCAGTTATAACAATTTTGTCTGGTATAAATATTCAATTGCTCTATTCATTTCATATCAATTGAATCAATTACAAAAACAAGAAAAGTGAAAGAAGTGTCAATTCAAGTTCTCATCATCTTCATCTTCTACATTTCATACCACAACAATCACACACAATAGTCTTTGTTGTGCATTATGGATTGTCTAAGGTGATAATGTTCGAAGCCGTGATTGGGTAATCCGGTTCGGGTTGAGGAATTGACAGGTTTTTCTTGAATAAAACCTCTAGGGTTTTGTCCTCCAAGATTCTTTGAATTTGGGGGTTTTTGGACGAGTCTTCTCAACATATATTCGGCCAAATGAAGGTGATCGAGGAGCGGTGGGTTCCGTCGGTCTAGTAGTGGTAATCGGTGAATTGTGAAGGAGAAGTTCGGGTTCGACACGCGAGTGTTTGAGATCAGTCGGGCTGGGGTTTGAAGACGGAAGGTTGTTCAAACATAGAGCTGTAATCGAAGGTTCATACACAAGCTGTCAAAGGACTTGATTCGACTCAAATCAAGGGACAAGAGGAGATAGCTTCTACAACAACAAAGGAGTTTGTTTGTTTGATTGCTATTTCATTCTTATATATACGATTCTATAACAAGTAAAATTTATATTATAAGAGCTTAATTCTATTGTTAGAATTGAGGGCAGACGTACCCCGAAGCGAGGACGACGAGGGAACTGCCTCGACAAATCCTTGTGCCTTTTACCTTTCATTTTTATATTGCTTAATATTTGTGTGGTTTTAGTACAAGCAATTATATCAAATTTATGACTGTTTTAAGTAAGTGTTGGGTTGTTTTTTACTCTAGTACAATCGTTGATTGTACAAGGAAAATATAGCAAATTACTCAAAGCTGAACTCATTTGTAGTGTTCTGCACTCCAAGTGTTTGATAAATTGTCTGAACGAAAAGCCTTGTATGTTGTCCATTTATTGTGGTAATATTTCATGTGGTCGGTTGTGCGGATTTTGACCCCTTCCTTAGTGAATATGTCGACGCAATCACAAAGAGGTTCGTCCCTGCCTTGGATGATATCCTTAAGTCTGGCTTCAGATTTTGGACGACGCTTGAAGGCAGTAAAGTGTCGGGAAAACTACTCCTTCAGACTCCTCCAGGACGTGATTGAGCCCCGAGGAAGGCTCTTATACCAAGTCATAGCCCCCTTCTTGAGGGTTATGGGGAATATCATGTATTTGATTTCCCCCAGTGACATTGTGGTAGTGTAGTATGGCTTTAATGTTTTTTATGTGGTCACTAGGATTAGTGGTACCATCATTTTGAGTCAGAGGGGGAGGTTTCTCCTGCCCGCGAGGAATGTAGGTGTCCATGATTTCCTGACAGGGGACCACGAATGTTGTCTTCGTCGCTCGTGCTCTGTGACCTGCTAAAAGAATAACTGCGTCCCCGACTCATGCTGCATCGAGGAGAAAGTTCGTGTCGGCTTCAATCCACTTTGTGAAGTAGTCGATGACCACGATCAGAAAGTTGTTCTGATAGGATCCTACGGTGAAGAGGCCAAGTATGTCCATTCTCCACCAGGCGAAAGACCATGGGGATGACATGTTCTTTAATTCGTTAGGGGGGGGGGGGGTTGCTAGGTGCATGTCCCCGTGGTGTTGGCATTTGTCGCACCTCTTGACATGCTTCTTCGCGTCATGCTGCATGGTTGGCCACGCCAAGGATCTTCCTCCTAAGTGTTGTGCGTTGATCCCATCGTGAATTTCTTGGAGAATGTTCAGGACCTTGTCCTCCTTAACACATTTTAGGAGGGAAATGGAGAATCCACGACGGTAGAGTTTTCCTTGGACTATGACGTAGGAGCAGACCCTTCGCTTAGTTACGTTGGCCTCTTTATTATCTTCGGGAAGCTTTCGTTAACTATAACCGACATGCTACTTAAGAATACACTTGTCTCCATTCATTTCATACCAACTCCCATCCTTATGATAACGCTTCTTAGATAATTCCAGCTTACACAATCATAAGCCTTCTCGAAGTCAACCTTTAATATCATATAACTTCTTTTTTCTCTTTTAGCCAAATCTATCAATTCCTTTTCCACAAACACTCCATCTAAAATCTATCTACCCGATACAAACATATATGAAATTTAGAATTTAGAATTTTACTATTTCTATCAAACTGATCAATCTTAATGAAATTTGATTGAATTGATTGATCTATTATATATAAATATAGTTTAATTGGTATGAAAATAATTTTACACTATCCTGTAATAAAAATTCATCAATCTGTCATGTCATACAATTAATTAAAATTTTATAGTTTGATATAGTAGAGTATAGATATTGATTGGTTGATAGTATAAAATTTATAGTATGATATATCAATATATATCGATGTATATTCTATTTTCTCATAATATCATACATCGGGACAAGATGAGAAATTTTCTTTAAAAAGTACGCGTGTGTATATATATATATAAATATAAAAGATAGTAAAGGCTAGAACAGTAATTCAGAGAAATTAAAATAAAGAGAGGTTGTATTTGTTTGACCTAAATACCCTCTTTTTGTGCATAGCCTCATATCTTGATTTTCCCTTCTCAACCCTAACAACCATATAACCTTTCTTCTCCTTACCCTTCTTCTTCTATTTCCGATTTTCTCCACTTCCCCGCCAATTTTCACCAACCTCTTTTCAAACACTCGTTCCTTCTCCGTCAATCCATAAACCCCCCTTTTCCTCTCCTTCGATCTGCGTTCAACGTTCTAGTATCTTTTTCAACACTATGTTCTTCATGGTTCTATACCCTTTTGGGATATGGTGAACCACCTCAGGTAATTTCACTCTGATTTTTCTTCATTTGTTGATAATTCGACTGGGTTTTAGTAAAGTTTTAATTTTTACGGGTAATTCCATTCTGGGTAATGGGTGTGTAATTTTATGTTGTTGGAGTAGTGATTTATGTCTTCAAAGGCCAACCAAGATATGATGTTTGGTCAAAGTCACAATTTGGAGCAATCAGTGTTCGATCATAATCATAATTTGGGCCTCGGCGAGACCCATGCTTTAGAACTGAGATCAGCTCATGAGCATCAATTGAGCTTGGGAGAAACCCATGATCATGAACTAGGCTTGGAACATCCTGATGAATGTGAATTTGGGTTGGAACTAAACCATGATCAAGAAGGTGATGATGGTCAAGCTTATGAGGATAACCATAAGGTTGCTATAGATAAAAAGCCTGAGCTTGATGAACAAGATGAGTTGTCCTTTCCTGGACAAAACCATGATTTGGTCTTTCCGGGTGACAATGATCTGACTGTTTCGGAAGGCCAAGGACTTGACGAGAACATTGACATGGCTGTGGTTCAGCATCCAGAAATGAGCATTGGTTCTGCCAATGATATGGGTGTTCATCCGTCTCAGTATATGGTTTCTTCTGAACCCTATGTGATTCAGGCTCGTAAAGTTGATATAAGTCCGACTTATGAATTGTCGGTGGGCCAAGAATTTCCCGATGTCAAGAGTTGTCGAAGGGCATTGAGGGATACAGCAATTGCTCTGCACTTTGAGATGCAGACTATTAAATCTGACAAGACACGCTTTACTGCTAAATGTGCTAGTGAAGGATGCCCCTGGCGCATTCATGCAGCAAAGCTTCCCGGGGTTCCAACTTTTAGCATTAGGACAATTCATGAGAGTCATACATGTGGAGGAATTTCTCATCTTGGTCATCAGCAAGCTTCAGTTCAGTGGGTTGCCAGCTCTGTGGAGCAAAGGCTGATGGAGAACCCTAATTGCAAGCCAAAGGAGATATTGGAAGAGATTCATAGGGTTCATGGTATCACCTTAACGTACAAGCAAGCATGGAGAGGCAAGGAGCGTATCATGGCTGCAATGCGTGGGTCTTTTGAAGAAGGGTATCATTTGCTTCCACAATACTGTGCACAAGTGAAACGCACAAACCCGGGCAGTATTGCATCTGTTTATGGAAATCCATCTGATAATTGCTTTCAACGCCTATTTATTTCTTTCCAAGCATCTATCTATGGATTTTTAAATGCTTGTCGGCCTCTCTTGGGGCTTGATAGGACATATTTAAAGAGCAAGTATCTTGGTACGTTACTTCTTGCTACTGGATTTGATGGTGACGGGGCTCTTTTTCCTCTTGCATATGGTGTTGTCGACGAGGAGAATGATGATAATTGGACGTGGTTTCTCTCTGAACTTCATAACCTGCTTGAG
This sequence comes from Lathyrus sativus, assembly GCA_963859935.3. Taxonomy (NCBI): domain Eukaryota; kingdom Viridiplantae; phylum Streptophyta; class Magnoliopsida; order Fabales; family Fabaceae; genus Lathyrus; species Lathyrus sativus. The sequence continues at coordinate 529,168,117 of OZ012740.1, forward strand.
ATTAATACTGAGAACATGCCAAGGCTTACTATTTTGTCTAATAGGCAGCAGGGAATTGTAGACGGCGTTGAAGTAAATTTTCCTTCTGCTTTTCATGGATTTTGTATGCGCTACTTGAGTGACAGCTTCTCTAAGGAATTTAATAACACTATGCTGGTCAATCTTCTATGGGAAGCAGCCAATGCTCTTACTGTAAATGAATTTGAAGCTAAAATTTTTAAAATTGAAGAGATATCACAAGATGCTGCATATTGGATTAGAAGAGTTCCACCTCGTCTGTGGGCTACTGCTTATTTTGAGGGCCAAAGGTTTGGTCATACAACAGCCAACATCGTTGAAGCTTTAAGCAGTTGGATATTAGAAGCATCCGGGCTTCCAATTATTCAAATGATGGAATTCATTAGAAGGAAGCTTATGACTTGGTTTAATGAGCGCCGAGAAACCAGTATGCAGTGGACATCTGTACTTGTTCCTTCTGCGGAAAGATGTGTTGCAGAGGCTCTAGAACGTGCGCAAACTTATCAGGTACTTCGTGCCAACGAAGCTGAGTTTGAAATTATATCTCACGAGGGAACTAATATAGTTGATATAAGGAATCGCTGCTGTCTTTGTCGCGGTTGGCAGCTTTATGGCTTGCCATGTGCACATGCTGTGGCAGCACTTCTCTCCTGCAGACAGAATGTGCATAGATTCACAGAAAGCTGTTTCACTGTCGCAACTTATCGCAAGACATACTCACAAACCATACATCCAATTCCTGACAAATCTCTCTGGAAGGAGTTGTCTGAGGGAGATTCCAATGCTAGCCAAGCTCTTGAAGTTATAATCAACCCACCTAAATCTCTCAGACCACTTGGACAACCAAGAAAGAAGAGAGTTCGTGCAGAAGATCGTGGGCGTGTTAAGCGAGTGGTGCATTGTAGTCGCTGCAATCAAACAGGTCACTTTAGAACCACATGTGCTGCTCCCATCTAATAAATTGGACCTTCCCCTTTTGTTATGTTATGTTCCCTTTTTGCGACAGGCATTCAGTCCCGCCCATTCTTTATTTTTTAGGCTTCATAGGCTAGATTACGATTGCTAGTAAATGGCAATGTTATTTACTTGATGCTAATGTGAATTAGTTTGTAGCAGATATTCTCCATGTATATAGTAATTGGCCTTATGCAATAAAGCATATATAAATATATACTTAGATTCGTTGTTTTTAGTTTGAATATATCAATGAGAAAGATATGAAGGGATGTTACACATTATCATTGATGGCCTTAAAATATTTTGATTCAACTTCCCTTACGTGTATATTCATATAAGTGATGTTTACTAAGAAACACTAAGATATGCAATGTCCAAGTCAATTCATAATGGTAGCATACATATTTCATTACATGTGCACCATATTCTTGGGCATGGTAGCTGCCAAAACACTAATGTAGTCCTTAATGCAGAGATTTGAAAGATTGGGCTGAACATCAAAAGTAATGAGATAAAAAGAGTAGTAAACTGACAATTTAGTTACAATGGTTCCATATGTATGACTTGCTTTTTGCAGAATTAGTATAGACCATTTGGGAACGACTATTAACTAAATAAGTTAAATTAAAATATAAAAAGATAACTGAAGAACATATTATTTTTTCTTAAAACAATCATATGAACTTTAGTTTTAGTTGTAGATGTGAACGAGACATGCCGTGTGTGACATCAGAAAGTGAAAGTATGTGGTTGCCAAGAGTTGCATTGCCCGGATCATAAACTCCTGTTCCAACTTGAAAAGGTTTTTTTAGATGTTGATTTTTCATTCGTTCTTATAAATGTTGATTCTTGAGAAGATCGTTCATTTATAGTGATTGTGTTTTCAAATGATATTTTTGGTGTTGATCTTTCAATCATTTCTTCAAGTCGTCTTTTTGATAAGGATGAAGACGATGAAAATTCTTCAAATGTTCTTAAATTTTTTTTCTTTATCTTCCTAGATGCTGAATTATCTTTTTGAATTTTACGATAATTTTCTCATTTATGGATTTTCTTGAAATTCATACAAATTTTTTTATCCTTCAGATCAAGTATTAGATCATATTTTTGACTCTAAATTTTGAGCCTTAGATATTTTTTATATACATATTTTTTATATACATTTTTCTAAGTCTAACAGTTACGTTCTTCTTTAGCGTTTCATTTTCCTGCGACTGTAAATTTAGTGCAACACAAACAAGAAATAACATAAAAGTATTCACATGTCCCAGAAGAATACTCAATTTCCTTAGGTGGATTCTGTTTACTCTTTTGCCATTTCTGGTTTCTCTAAAGTGGGCGATCTTGATGATGCTTTCACTGAAGTTGGCTTACTTTTCCACTGGGGATTCTTGAGTCCCATTGAAAATGAAAGAATATGTAGCCAATATGGTGATTGCACCATTCTTTATTATGAGCGTACTTTCTCTTTTTTAGGTCTTTGTCTCCCTTTTACTACCTTTGAGGTAGACGTTTTGAAGACCTGATAAGAGCTCATTCGCAACTTCATTATGTAAGTTAGGCGTATGTGAAGTTCTACTAGTATTAGTGTAAGTGCCATAAAGGAAAACCCTCAGTGACCATTTTCCTTCATCTCTTTAAATGTCATCGTAGTCTCGTGGCATGCAGGTGTATTTGAGGGTTGATACATTTGGATCAAACCGTGTGCAACTTTAAACCTCTCAAAGATCTACCGTCCTTTGAAGACTGGTTCTTCATGGTCATCCCCACTCATCCCGAGGCTCATGTTGGGTTTTTGTTATCTAGAATAGAGTGGAAGGAAGATGAATTGAGTTGTTCCTAAATATTAGACTGGAGGTTACTTCATGATAGGGGGACACATGTATGTATAAGACACATGGACCTTTTTGATGAGGATCAGTATCAAAAGGCCTGACTAGTGAAGCTTATCACCAATCTGGGATATTTAGGTGGAGGTAATCTGGTGGAGGAGGTTGAAAAGAGATGTCTTATTCCATGTTTTAATACTTGTTTGAGGCATGTTTGTATGATCCCCAGTGTGCAACTCTAGTTCTTTGCGAACTTACGAGGTCTTCCTTCAAAGTTAATTGGTCGTCATTGGGGTTGTTCCCAACCAAATATTAGTTCCCCTTCCCTCCGCCAGATGAAAACTCGGTCAGAGGTAGACGTATGTGTTGCACCCCAAAATTTGCCCTCTTTCAAGGCTTGACTCATTTCTTCATTTCTTTCAAATTTAATGACATAAGGGAGGCCCATCATTCCAAATTCAAGGCTCATGAATTTGAGGCTAGATTCAAAAGAAAAATTTCATGACATTTGCAAGAATGTCACATTTGTTACAAAATCCAAACTCTTGGTAATGCTTAGGAAATTAAGCTATTTCTAGTCTTAATTCAAGTTTCTAAAAATAACTTCATGCCATGGTATCCCCCATGCCTCATCAAGTCCACATGGTCCTCTTTGTGCTTACAAACATGCAAGGAAAATATTTAAGAGCTAATTCAATGTTGGAATATCTCAAGATCAAGGCTATGCATACATTCATGGGCAATTTGAATATGGACCAAAAAACAGCTCCATGCAAGAAGTGGCAATGTGCATCATATTACAAAATCATTTTATGTCACAAAACCAAGGCTATAAGCTTATGTTGATACATCTACACATCAAAAAATCAGAATTTGAAAATTCTGTCCAAAAGGTAGTGGTGTTAGTTACATGAATATATCCAAGCATAACCAACCAATGGACACAAGGATGGATAGCAAGGTGGAGTGCTGCAGAAAAAATACAGCAAAAGCAGCATACTAGAAGTGGAAAAAGTGGGGCTGCACCAAGAAAGTGGCCATAATTGTTGCCAAGAATGGAAATTCTGAAAATTGAAGCTTGTGCAAGAGCCATTGGTTTGGTACAACAGAAAAAGTGAGATGAGGGGGGAAAGGGGCTGTCAACAAAAGGAAGGAGCTACAAACAAATCTATTCATTCACTATCATTCACATACACAACATTGAGAGAGTAAAAGAGAAGAGAAAAACAGAAAATAGTGAGAGCAACACACATTGCAAAGAAAACCAGAAAAATAGTAAGAGAGAAAACCAAAAAAGGAGTTCCATAGAAAGACAAGGAACCCTTGAAGATCAAAACTTTCACCATATAGAGTGAAGAGGGGGAGCACAGCCAACCAAAACCAGTGGAGTATCCGCGAGAAGGATAAAAGCTCTTGGGGTATCCATTTCTTTAAACTTTTCCCTCTTTATATCTTGCATTTGTCTTTTATCTTAAGTGTTGTTGTACTAAGTATACCATGTAAGATTCTAAGGGGACCAAAAAACCATTTTTAAAGAACCAATAAAAAGGAAGAAAATAACAAAAGACAGCAAAAAATACATCAAATACTGTATTTTTCGCTTCAGGTTGCGGCGCGAACTGTCAAAAACAGAATCAAAACTTTTCTCAGTTCGCGGCGCGAACATGCAAAAAACAGAATGTTCACTTTTCTCAGTTCACGGCGCGAACACCCTTTGCGGCGCGAACTGATCAGTTTGTTTATGCTTTTTTTTTTGTTGTTTTTTTTTACCTAAAATTTTTTTTTCAAGGAGTTTGCCCCGTTTTTTTCCGCATGTCTCGATTTTTTTTTTGTCGACTAACCCATATGTTTGCATGGTTTTAGTGTGAATATTGCTATTGTCTTTGTTGACTCTTGATTACATAACCATTTTCAAAAAAAACAAACTCTCAATTTTATCGGGCCATTTTCGACCATGTAAGTCGGCCGCCTTGTGCGTCCGCCATCGACCTTGTTCGTGTCACCTCAAACCTTTTTAAGCAATTAAACCCTTGACCCAACGTCAAGCGGATTTTCTCAAACGATTGTTAAGCCAATTCACCATATTTAATAAAAGGGTAAAGTTCTCTTTGTATTGAACTAAAGAGAATGGACTGAGTGTAGACTTCTTCCTTTCCGAGTGTCGAGATACTCACTGTAGTGTGGGTGGTTTTGATACTTGTCTTTCAATACGAAGACATTTTCATCCACACCTTTTTTCTCCTAAAAAATCTCGGCCCCGTACCGAGTGCATTTTCAAAACATTTACAATAAATAAATCGATTCTCTTGGTATTGAACTAAAGAGAGAGGATTGAGTGTAGACTTCTTCCTCTCCGAGTGTTGGGATATTCACTGTAGTGTGGGTGGTCTCGATACTCGTCTTTCAATACGAAGACATGACTTTATCCGCCACCTATCTCCCTCTACAACTTCTTTCCGTAACCTCTGTCACCTAAAAACCTCGGTCCCGTACCGAGCGCATTTTTAAACTCTTTTCATAACAAAAATTTGAATGGTCGTGGAGTGGTTAGGCGTAGGCCTTCTCCTATCCCGAGTGCTGACGTTTACCGTAGGGTTCTCTGTCGCAAAAGCACTTACCATTCAAAACCAAAAACACTTTAATAAGAGAATGAAGTTCTCTTTGTATTGAACTAAAAAGAGAGGATTAAGTGTAGACTCCTTCCTCTCCGAGTGTCGAGATGCTCACTGTAGTGTGTGTGGTTTTGATACTCGTCATTCAATATGAAGACACTATGTTCGCCACACCCTTTCATAACAAAAAACTTTGAGATAAAGAATTGGGTACTACCCGCAAGGGGTTACTATCCGAAGACCTAACTCGCCCCTAAAAAACAATTCAAAAAATCAAATGTGACATCTTGCCTCGCATGGCGAAAACTTATCTTTCAAAAAGGATATGATACGTCCATTCTACCGCAAACAGGTAATGCCTAAGTCTCCAACGAGCGAGCAGCAATACACCTAACTGCTAGAATGCGTACGATAGCATCATCCCTAAAAACATCAATGAATCGTATGCCGAACTACGGCTGCTCTGATTCTTTACTTTCTCAAGTAAAGATACGTAGGCACAAGGGCCACAATCCTTGTCGAGCACAATCCCCCATATCTGTAGTTCCCCGAACTACGTCGACTCTGATTTTCTCATGTCTATCGAGAATACGTAGGCCTAGGACCGCAAAGTCCTACCGACTCTGTTCTTTCTCTTCCTTCCCCTGTAATCTCTCTTTTCCCAATTTTTAACCTTTCCCTCTATCCTTTAAAACACTCTTTTATAGCATAATTTTTAAGCAAATAAATCACACACGACAAACAAATGGTTCCCATCGAGTACGATGGATGCGAGGGGTGCTAATACTTCCCTTCGCATAACCGGCTTCTGAACCTGTTCTTGGTTGCGAGACCATCTTATCCATTTCTTTCTTAAGGTTTTCTCGATATTTTCCTTTCCCCTCATGGGATAAATAAAGTTCGGTGGCGACTCTTCTGTCATTTCCTTTTCGCCTTCCCCGTCGTTGCGCGTATTTTTCGAGTAGCGACAATATGGTCAACCCAACACGACATTTAGAGTGGCTAATTGTAGATGTGGGTGGGCCACGACTGTTTTTGGGGAATTGGTTGATGTGGTCGGGCGTGCAAAGCATCTCCGATAACACCCCTGACTTTATCAATGCACTATGTATCAATATCATCGGTTGTACCCCAGATTTCCTATTGCTATGCATACCAAGAAAGAAAAGAGTATTTCAAAAAACATCAGTTATCATTTATTATTTCCAGATATGTATATAAACATCATATGATTAGGAAATAGGAACATAACTAGGCGGGCCAGTCGCCGCTTATTCTTTTCATTTTCTTTCCCTGGTTTAGCCACTTCTTGGAGGGATGGTACCCATTTTATTAAATTTCCCGGTGAGAAAAGCGACATTAACCTCCATGACTATACATTCTCCTCGATCTTTATGGAGATCTTGGTATATTGTATTTGCTACCTCTAGGTCAGTACTGATGGTGGCTGGTTCTCTTTTTAAGTTGTGATATTTAAGCTTGAGGTGTACCAGCAAGGCAACAACATCCAGCGTGGATGTGAAAGGTCGTCCTAAGGTATACCACCCAAATGTCATTTTTTCCACCTACAGAAACCATCAGCTCCACGTATCCCTATGGGCAGGTAATGGTTCTGTTAAACACCTAGAGATCAGAGCCTTCATATGGAAAGAAACTGCTTCGGTCCAACCCTATTTTCTCAAACAATTCCGAGTACATGATATCATAGGAGATGCCACTGTTGATAAGGATTCAGGATATGTCAAATTGTCCATCCATAACATTAATTACCAAGGGAAATATCTCGGGAACACCTCTGATCTTCTTTGAGTCTCGGTGATAGAGAGATTATTTAATAATTATTGGTTAGATATCTTAATTAGTTTTTTTAATATATTAGGTATTCTTATTATTTGTTAGATATTTTAATTAGTGTTTTAATATATTAGGTATTATTATGTTCTAGAAGTTTCTTAGGTGCTTAGGATTTTTCCACATGGATGACTAGGATGCATTGGGAATTATATATACTAATTATAATGTGTTATTTTGGAAATCAATCAAATCAAATGAAATTATTTTATTTCCTATTTTATCTTCTTATTTCTAGTAAAGGATTTAATTAAATTTTTATTAGTTTTGGTTGATAGCATTCTATCATTGATGCTTTCATTTTGATCTCATTCTTTTTAAATGGGGTTGCAATTTTGGAGTTTTATGGAGTAGAAGATGCATATTGGTGGATTCTTTTAACCATAATTTTGATGGTGTCTGCAAAGGCCATGAAAGCTCGTGCTCTAAAATAGTGGATATGGTGGTCTTGTTGTCACTTACATCTTAGTTGGAAAACATTTAGAACCACATTGTTATGGCAAATTAAATCTGAATGACAAAATATTTTATCAATAGAAGAAGAGGAGGATCCAACTCTAGAGGAGTAAGATCTGGAATTAAAGAAAGAAACTTCTTTTCATGATTATCTTGTTGTGGAACCAGTCAATGGAGTTATTCATGAATTTGTTGAAGAAAAATAAGAAAAAGTGATGAAAAATATATCTTCGGCGGCATCACTGACATTGCTTCTGATGAATTTTCCGATGACATTTTTAGCGATAACTTCGGCGTCCCTTCCAACAACATTTCTAACAGTATTTTTGTCAAAAATTATGATGACATCTCCGATGGCACTTTCAGAAACATCTTCGGCATCATCTACAATGTCATCTTCTCTAGAGAAACAACCAATTCTGAAGCCATTGGATAAAATGTCATTTTCACCTCCGATTCTGTCATAAGTATTCACTAACCCAATTTATGAGTCAACAGAAAAACTATTGGATTTGAACTGGTCTTCGGTGAAACCACCAAATCTAAAATTAAAAAATGGTCATATTCACCTCCACTACCAAAACCACATTTATTTTATGTTTCCATCATTTTAATTTTTTATTTAGTATTGTTAGAAGAAAAAAAATAAGGAAGAAGAAGAAGAAAGGAAAAAAGAAAGAGAATGAGAGAAAAAAGAGATTGCGAGAGAAAAATAAGAAAGAAAGAGATAAGAAAAAAGAAAAGAGAAAGAAGAAAAGTCTCTCTCTCTCTCTCTCTCTCTCTCACAAACATGATGAAACAAATACTCAGTTAATTTTTGGAAGATCTTAGCCTTACAAAAATCTACCAACCATGTGAGGTATAAATTTCCAATTAGAAATTGACATGTGTTCTCATTTATCTTCAAAAAAACAACCAAAAAAAAAACTCCAACCATCCTTTTGTTTTATTCCACATTTTGTGTTGTAACTGGATGCTTTTTCAACTTTCTCACATTCTTTGCATAAACCATCTTTCTCTCTCTGAAAGATACTTCTCCAACAATACATTGTCATGTGTTGCAACATTATTTCTCCACTTTAATCGTGGTTTCCTATTTTCACATTTCTATTATCAGTGTTATACATTCGCATTAATCTCTTTTCAATGTAGCATCAATACATATAATTTTCTCCATTTAAAAAAATGTACATGTTCAGTTCCGAAACCAAAAATAAAGAGATGTGGAAGCTACAGTGGAGTAAAGCTTCTAACACGGTGGAAGGGGTGTACCTGCAAGGTTAACACTCTGATGCTCAAGTCAGTATGTGAAAGAATAAAGAATATTCAAATTTGTTTTGAAACTTGTTATCGAATTTGGTGTCATTCCTTATATTTAGGGGAGAGAGGTAACAACCTCTCTATCTCTCAGGCGTGAAAAGCGAAGGGCTGTTGGATGTGCATGAAGTGTAAATATCTTGTAGCAAGGTGTAAAATAGTCCTGTGGTGAGGAGGTTGAACCCCTTCCTCATTTTCAAAACATAATTTCAGTGCAGTCTTGATGAATTTTCTCTTGAAAGACCGTCAAGGAGGTGTACGTATCATACTTTCCCAACATACCTAGATCAAAGTCATCCAAACGCCGGTGGGACTCCTTCCTAATCGTGCGAGTAAAGTGAGATTTGCTAGATGCGAGGTTATCAAAATGTGTGGTAAACTTTTCCTCCAAGAGCATGTAAGGTTCATCCATTGCTAAAAACTCTTGGAAATTTTTTACTTCCTTAACTTCTACCTAAAGGGATCGTCTCTCGAAAGGCCATTCTCAAAGATCCAACACTGAAGATCTTCTTGGGTCCTTTCCACCTCAACAAAGACCTGTGTGAGTTGGTATATGTAAAACCACAAGCTATCTTTCTTTTCGTATATGACCTTTCATAAGACGACTTCTATTATAGGTTGTCGCTTTTAGGATTTGAAATGCAAAGAAAACCTCTCACAAAAGTTCTCTCAAGAACCGATGCTTCCATCATGCATACCATTAAACCACAATGGGGTCGGCCCGACCAAGGTTAACATAAACCATTTGCACTTGGAGGCACCATCTGTGCTGCAGTAACTCAGTCGGTAATTTACGAGTAACACATGCTCATCAGGATCTCCTTTTCCTTCGTACTCGCCCAATTTAGGCGGCTTCTCCATGGACTTCGAGATCTTGCTCTCCAGGACTCTTACAGACTGCGGGTGCTTCAGTTGCACCTTTCTTATGCATGTTTTTACTTCAGTCGGTGAAGGAGCATGAATGCCTCAGTCATAGTCAGAGACTTGAGGAGGAGCTCAAAGCTTCTTTCTTTTACGCTGATCATTTGACTGACGGGCCTTATCTCTCTTTGTCCCAATTGTTTCCAGGACAACAACACGAGTCTTTCATGAAGCAATATTTTGGTAAGTATTTTTGTAGGAAGGAATGTTATGAAGGCTTTCTTTTAAGCAATGAAGCATCTCATTAAGCGCGCATGAGTTATGTTATTGAGTAATGCCAAATATATTGTTCAATTATTTGTTAGAACCTTACACACCAAGGTACGCTTGTAGAGCATGGAGGCCAAACAAGGCATCTAGTTGTAGGACTCGAGGCAGAATGTGAGTCTCCTTAAGAGTAGTTTAAATAGATTGGCCAATTGCAGAGCTCGAACCAGATTTTGATGTAGCGAAAAATTGATTTCAGGATCTATGGCATTTCGTGGAGAAGGGAAAGGCGGTTCATTGCTAGATGCTAGAGCAGCAACAAAGGCTTCATGTTAATTGGTGGATTTAGTGGCCTTAAATCTATCCATCATCAGAAATAGTGATAACTGAAGGTTGTCGCTACTGCGAAAATCGGCGCCGGCTGAACAGAAGAGTCGCCACCGTGCGTTATTTATCCCACGGGAGGGAAAGGAAACGCTCAGAGTAAACCTCGCACAACACGGGAAAGGTATGGTCGTTGCAACCAAAACCTGGATTCGGGAGTCGGTTACGCAAGGGGAAGGTATTAGCACCCCTCACGTCCATCGTACTCGATGGGATCCACGCTTGTTTTCGGGTATGGATTGTTATTCTATCTAAACTATAGGTCAAGGGTGAAAAAGAAAATAAAATGAAAATAGAAAAATGACTCGGCAAAGTATCGCACTTTATGCCTACGTATTCCCGCCTGGAACGAGAAATCAGAGTCAACGTAGTTCGCCTACCTACGAGAAAGGAGGGGAAGGTTGCTCGCTAGGATATCGCATCCTATGCCTACGTACTTTCATACAGCATGAAAGATCAGAGCAAACGTAGTTCGGGCCACGGAAGACACAAGCTTGTCTTGGTTGATTTTATTCTTTCTGAAAAAAGGTTTTCTGATTAGCGGTCCAAGCGGACAAAAATGACGTTTTGATGGGTTCACATTCTTTTACGGAAGAAGTGTCTTTTATTGTGTTTGAAATCTTTATGTGTTTTTCTGTTTGTTTTGAGAAAGAAGAGACAGAACTCTAACCTACGGTTGCGAAGGGAAACAAACTAACCTAATGTTATCATGCATGGGTTAAGACCTAGTGTCTATCATGCTCCTCTCTTGCACAGAGAGAAACAGAGATCCTACGGGATAGGCAGAAACAGAAACAATATCAGATATATACAGTAAAACAGTAAAATGCATGGATGCAACAATACAAGCGAGGCAAGGGAGTCCCACTCAACCTCGAACCTAGAAAACAATAGGCAAAAGTGAACAGGATTCACTTTCAACCCAACAGGGTAAACAGCAAACAATACAGTCCAGAAAACCAATCAATACATCAGAAATGAGATACAACAGCAAAAGAAACAGCATCAGCAGCTCTGAATCAACATCTGGCTCCAAGTAATCTCCAATCATTTATGGGCTTCAACAAGCATCAATCTCCACCTCCATGGCCTTCAGGCAAGGGTTTTGACCATCTATCTTCTATCTGCAATGGCTTTTCTTCAAGCTCAAACCTCCAGGATGAGGGATTAGTCACAAGAGTGAATTGGGTGTTAAGCAACCAGTTGACTACCAAGGGTGGTGAACAGACTGCTTCTAACACAAGAGACATTTTCTCTCAAGAGTTCTATCTCATAGACACTATCACCAAGCCTTCCAAAGGAAGGGGGTGAGTGTCTTAGAGAGACTCTGAATCACAGAGAAGAATGGATGCAGACAAGGCAATCCATGTTTGAAAAAACAAACTTTCTAACCTAGAGCTCTGCCTAGCTCCTAAACCCTAGCCTCCTCAGCAGCTGCTAGCAAAAACTCCTCCTCAACTCTGACAGTTGATCTTCAATCTCTGGATCTCCAATGGTCTTCATCTTCACAAATCTTCAGCTTCCCCAGGGCCCCAGACAAACCCAATACCCAAACAAACAAGCAACAATCCCCAGAGGGCACACCACACCAGACAAACAGATATACAGACAGTATTAATAGCAGTAGGGGAATCCTAACTTTTCTCTAAGGGATCTAATAACTACCCATAGCCCCTATAGTCCCATAACTAATCTAATTAAACCCTAAGTCCTGAGGGAAATGAAATCAAACTTCTTAAGTTGTCACCTAAAACCCTAGTTTTGTTCATGATGTTCAAACCTATTTTAATCACCTAAAATTAATTCCTAAAAATGGGAACCAAAATGTTTCTACAAGTTGAATATCTCATCTAAACAATCTAAAAAGAATGACCAAAAAATATTAAAGCATGTAAGAGAACAAAAATTATTAAAATGATGCATGAAATGAAACTATTTAATATGACATTTATTTAGAAAATATGGAAGAAATATGAAATAAAAATAAAAATGCAATTTTATTTTTCTATAATATTCTAGACATCCTAAAGAAAATATGGTAAAAAGAATGGATTAAAATGCATTTTTTATGAATTAGTTATGAATTTATGAAATTGGTAAAAATTAAAATGGAATTAAGAAAATAAAATTGAATTAAAATGAGGGAGGGGGGTTAGAATATCAATTCGCTCCAGTTGATTATCCATGATGGGCCAACAATGGGGGTGCAGATAGCGCTTACACTAGGCCCAGAATTCATTCAGAATTATTGAAAAGAAAAAAAAACCACGCAGGGGTGAAAATAGCAGCGAAATCACGTTAGAAATTGGAATTGGGCTCACATGGGGGGTGGGATTAACACATTTCAACTCAGGCCCGCCCGTTTCAATTAATGAAACGGCGCGTTTTGGCCTCAACTCAAATTCCCTCCAATAATCAGATTAAATGCTGGCCCTAGGATCTTCTTCTAAGTCAAAGGTCTACCATGAGATGAACGGACACGATTGTGTCTTCTTCCTTGGTTCTGAGAATTAGGGTTTGGATGCCATGAAAGCTCATGCACGAGCAACATTCCACCTAACTGTTCTCACTCTACAGGCAACCAATCTCCACGATGTGAACATGAAAATCATGCTAAATCTCTCCCTCTACAATCCTGTAGCATCAGTTTGAATTGAAACTCGCCCCAACCACAAACCCGATCGAAGCAAAATCTGATCACCATAGATATGCACTGAGATGCATCATCTCACTTCTCCCTCAAACTTAACCTAAACTAGTCTATGCATAATGGAGATCAACCTGCGCTATCTAGCTAAGATTCTAATGGCTTAACCTAAGAGATTCAAGCCCTAACAGTTTGTTGCACCTGTTAACAACCATCACCAATCCTCTCCAAATTCATTCTACTTGTTCTCCTAACCACCTACATTGCATCTAAACTAATAAAATCAAGCCTAACTAACTGAATCAAGCAAATCGAATGCAAACATACCTGGTGCAAAAGCTTGAAAACAGCTATGGAAGAGTGAGGATCTGAGGCTTCCAAGGCTTGAATCTTGATCCACAAACTCAGTAATCAATTCTGTATGCAATGTTTTGGTGATTCCTTGCTTGAATTATGCTGTCCAATGGAAACTTCAACTTTGATGTTCTTGAAAAATGTACTCGAAAATGGATGATAATCACCAAAACTTTGCTTCAATTCTGATCTAGGATGATGATGGAGCAAGATTGAATTGATGTGGATGATGATTTTGTGAAGAATTTGAGAGAATTGCAATGAAACTTCAATGAAAAAGAATGAGAAAGCTTGTGAAATTCTTGGTGAAAATGAAGCCAACCCTTGCCAAATTCTCATTTCATGAATATATAGACCCCAATGGTACATTCTAGATCCATCTTGCACATTCCCTTGTTTTCCAACTTTGATCCATTTTGGTTATGTTTCTTCAATTACAAGTAACCAAAGATAACTTCTTTTTTTCCTTCTAAACTCAAAAAAGTGTTTGAACCATTGTTCTTAGAATTGTTTTTCCATTCAAAATCATATATTGGAAGTCTCCATTTGGACTTAGAAATCTCCCAAACCATTTTCCAACTTGAAATTATTCACTTTATAAGCCTTTTTAGTTCATATTTTGACCAATTTTGTAACATCATGCTATGAGCTTCTCCAATAACTTGTGACCTTCTTTCTAGACTTAAAATCCCATTTGGAGCAAGTTTGATGTTGTAAGTTTTTCCATTTGAGGCCTCCTTGTATGAGTTTTGGGTATAGGTTAAAATGACCTGTAATTCACAAATGCCCAAAATACCCTTTGCTTGTCAAGACCATAAGTTGAGTTCTCCACATCATATGAAGGCATGCCATACCATTCTAGAAAGCTAAGACAATGAGGAACAATTCTTATGTTGACCAAGAATTCATTTGAAATCTCCTTGAGGGGCAAAACTAGCTTGGAAGTCAAGTCACTTTCACAGACAAAAATTCAGACACCCCAGATGACCTGTAACTTGTAAGGACCATAACTTGAGTTCTATAAATCTCCTTGAGGTCTTCCACCACTCAAATTAAAGGTCTTGAGATCCTCTACAAGTTTCATGTTGGCCAAGAAGCCATTTGAAGCTAGCATTTTGACTTATCTTGCTTGGAAATTTGACCTAAACTAGGGGATTTTACAGAGAAACCCTAATTTAGTAACTCCTCTTCTCCTTGATTTCTCTTGAATTCTCCTTGTCATATCTCCATATCATTCTTCATGTCAAATGATGAACCCCACATCTCTCCAATAGCCTTGAATGCTCTTTTAAACCAGTCAATTGACCTAGGGTTGACCTAGGGTTGACCCAGATGAAACCCTAGTTGACTGTCTTCAACTGTAGCTCTTGTGCCTTCATCAATGACTTGCTTTCTTCTCCAAATGACTTTATAAGTCTCTCAAGATGTCTAGATGCCCTCCATGCTCTCACTTCACAGCTCACAACCCTCTTGTTGATCCTCAGATACCCTCAGCTAGAAGATAGACTCAAGGCTTGATCTGCTGAACTCTTTGCTTTCAAATTCTTTCCTGATGACTTGAATATGACTGAATTGGGATAATAACCTCTTGATAGGCCTCTAGAGATGAAAATAATGATTGGTCCCCTGTTGAATGACTTGCTATGCTTATGCTATGCAGATGGTTAGTCTATGTACATGACTCTATATGCAAATGCTAATGATAATGAAACATAAACCAAGGAATAAGGTTGGGCAATTTTAGGGTGCAACAGCTGCCCCTATTCAAGCGACTTGGACCCGATTGGGTGAAGAGCCCGGAGCCTTCAGACATTCGCGGTACGAGACGGTTGAATACTAGTGAAACCAGAAATTTGCCAACCGCAGAAATAAACCGCGCTCCTGCTTGAGGAATGACATTCGTCAGCTGAATCTGACTGTTAGAGCAACCCACTGATCTCGCACGACCGTGCTGGGGATTGTCTTCATCGTTCTGAAGAGGATTCTGTCATAACAGATTGCTTGCTTGTCCATGCTAGGACTCTGTCTGTTGTCAACACGAAGAAATCTCACCTAGAATTGGTCCAAGTTAGGACTACACTTGCTGTTAACCCAGAAAAGTCTCGGCAACTCCGCTGGGGATAGTTCGTCTGCATTTCCGTAAATTGAATCGCCCACGTTAGGAAAAACTCTTCCACGTCAGGAGTAACACCTGTCCACGTTAGG
The DNA here is from genome assembly GCA_963859935.3 of Lathyrus sativus. Classification (NCBI taxonomy): domain Eukaryota; kingdom Viridiplantae; phylum Streptophyta; class Magnoliopsida; order Fabales; family Fabaceae; genus Lathyrus; species Lathyrus sativus. Next base: position 529,183,875 of record OZ012740.1, read on the forward strand.
AATCACATCGTCCACGTTAGGAGTAACGCTTTTATCTTTCCACGTTAGGAAGCAATCTTCTTTCCGCGTTAGGAAACTATATCAATCTGTCCACGTAAGGACTCCAATGCCATTTGACATGTCCGCGTCAGGACTCTGATCTTTCCATGTAAGGAATACAACTATTTCTGAACTTGTCCACGTCAGGACTCAACTTTTCTGGCATCTGTCCACGTAAGGACTAATTTCCTTCTTCCACGTTAGGAATATCTTCTTCGATCTGTCCGCGTCAGGACTAAACTCTCTTTCCACGTCAGGAATAATCCATTTCTTTCCACGTCAGGAATCAATCTTGATATGTCCGCGTGAGGACTCAATCTTTCCACGTAAGGAATAAACTCGTCTTTCCACGTAAGGAAACCATTTTTCTTCTACGTAAGGAATGCTCTTGATATGTCCACGTTAGGACTCAAATCCTTCCACGTTAGGAATCAAACCTTGATCTGTCCACGTCAGGACTAAACTTTGCCACGTCAGGAATGCCATCTTAATCTGTCCACGTAAGGACTCTCTTCTTTCCACGTTAGGAGTACTGTCATTTCCACGTAAGGAAACTATCTTCTGACACGTCCGCGTATGGACTCCATCTTTTCCGCGTTAGGAATCTCCGTCTTTCCACGTTAGGAACCACTTCTGTTGATATGTCCGCGTAAGGACTACATCTTTCCACGTTAGGAATAATAATCTCTTTGATCTGTCCGCGTTAGGACACTGATCTCGTCTTGATTTGTCCACGTTAGGACTCAGGCGTCTTCGACTCACTGAGGAAATAAGACTTGTCCACGTAAGGACTCACACCTTCGACTCACTGGGGAAATATCCGCGTTAGGACTTACACTTTGCCAACAACACGAAGAAGGATAAATTTGTCCACGTCAGGATTCTTGTACCTTGTCATCACAAAGAACTACAAACTTGTCCACGTCAGGACGCACATTTCACCATTACGAATAAAGATATCCGTTGAAAACCAATGATCCACGTCAGGACACCAACACGAAGAGTAACCAATCTTGTCCACGTCAGGATTTCACGTTCGATCAATACCGAGAAATCAAATCTGTCCACGTTAGGACTAGCACATATCGTCAACCTGAGGAAATGTCCACGTCAGGACTCCACCTTCCAACAATTCTGAGAAATCGAACATGTCCACGTTAGGACTACCACCTCCCATCAGCCCAGGGAAATAGACCTGTCCACGTTAGGACGCCCACTTCTGAAGAAATCCCGTCAATATAGGAATAAATCGTCCACGTCAGGACTTAGTTCTCCAATGATCCTCACCCACAAACTCCTTAGCACTGACGTGACAGTGGCTTTGAGACGGACTCTACTGGGGATGTCTGAAAACCAACTATCGGACGCCTGCTCTGATAACCGGCGGTGGTCTCTGAAATTCTGATTCATGCGACTCGTTGATGACAAACGAACTTTGCTTGGGAATAAGGAGATTCTTATCCTGGCCACTCTGGCTGGGGAAAATAAAGGACCTTTGCCTAAATGACTCTGCTGGAGACAAAGAGAGTTTTGTCATTATAACTCTGTGGGGGTATACCGCCGAAACTGACATTATCATTGAATATCTCCTGCCGAGATCTTGACTGTTTGGTGATTTATTTGAGCAAGAGCTCTCTCCACCTGAACTGCTAGAATACAAAAACTGCTTCAGCAAAATAAATGCTGGAAGGATAACGCCGACTCGCCGGGGATAGCCTGATGCTACAAAATTATTCCGGCAAAATAAATGCTGGTAGGGTGAAGTCGACCCTGCTGGGAAGTTGGGAACTCAAACCACACGTCTTGTTGAAGTAACCCCTGCTGGGGACAATAACTTTGCTGAGGAATAACAGATGCGCACAGCACGATCGGACTTTCTGCTGGAACGTGAACCGATATCACCAGTATCTCTGACAAAATAAATGACAGGAACCGCCATCAACTCTGCTTTGGAGAGTCTTGACCTTCGAATTCCACTGGAAGGAAAGAACATTTACTGAAAAGAGAACTCCGCTGGGGATGGCTGGATTCTCTTGGGGAAAATTAACTGACCCTGCTGGGGGAGAGTGCCTGACCCTGCGGGGAAAAATGAACCTGTCTGAATACAGCCTTACAATCTTGGAATCGCCAAATTCTGCTGAGGACGAATAACTTTTCTGGAGCCCGTCCTGCGTGGGGGACTAAGTCTTTCGTTAACACAATCTTTTGATCATCTTCCTCGTATGGTTACGATACCTGCAGCAACACAAACAAGACACGACAAGCCTGTGCAATCAAATCAATTCAGGTTAGTGACGTTACACTCAGTTAATTCAAAGCTTTAACAACTGTTGGCAAGGGCCAATGATGTTATACTCATGCTAGTTTCATCAAACTTAGGCGTTTTATCATGCGCAAAACAGTAAAGAACAGGCATCAAGTACTGAATAACACATTTTCATTGATTGGGCCCCTGAATGGGCGGAGTTTTTGTACACGGGATGTAACTCCTAAAAAGAGGAAGTTACACAAAGCAAATATACATAAGTATGCAAGTATTCACAAGAAGCATAAATATTGACAAATTAAATTTTGTACACATGTCGGCAACTGGATGCAGATGAACACCACGGACTGACCCTCCCATGACTCGTCCGACTCTTATACTTTCCCGGTATCCCTACTTCTGAAGAGGTTGTATCCGATAACTGACTCCTCAAATATATTCTCCCGCATTGATACTCATTGACTTCAAATTCGGACCGCAGTCATCTGCTTTTCTCATCCCTAACTTTTGCGTGAACCGCCCTTTACGGGTTTTCAGTTCACCGGGATACCCCTTTTTGCCGAAGCCGCCCAGTGTAGGTTTTCAACTTCGCGGGTGTACATTTTTTTTCAATTTTATCCCTAACTTTTGCCCGAACCTTTCATTCTGTTTTTGGTTCGCCAGGATGCCCCATTTTTGCCTGGACTCTCTTTTTTCTGTCCAGCGGGTCTATTTTAAGCAAAGTATTTTTTAACTGCGTCCGAATTCACAGGTGATGCAAAGTCTTCCCCGTCCATGGTGGACAACAACAACGCTCCTCCTGAAAAGACCTTGCTGACAACATATGGCCCTTCGTAGTTGGGGGTCCACTTGCCCCTGTGATCTGCTTGCGGCGGGAGAATCCTTTTCAGCACAAGGTCGCCCGTCTGAAAGCTTCGCGGAAGTATCTTCTTGTCGTACGCTTTCTTCATTCGTCTTTGGTACAAACGACCGTATGCCAGAGAAGCTAGCCTCTTCTCATCCATCAAACTCAGTTGGTTCAATCTATTCGTTACCCATTCTGCCTCGTCCAGCTGAACGTCTCGCAATACCCTCAGAGAAGGGATCTCAACTTCCAATGGTAATACCGCTTCCATTCCGTATACCAACGAGAACGGAGTTGCCCCGGTTGATGTGCGTACCGTCGTACGATAACCGTGCAAAGCGAAAGGTAGCATTTCATGCCAATCTTTATAAGTCACCACCATTTTCTGGACGATCTTCTTGATATTTTTATTGGCCGCTTCGACAGCGCCATTCATCTTGGGTCGGTAAGGGGAGGAGTTGTGATGTTCGATCTTGAAATTCTGACAGAGCTCCTTCATCATTTTGTTGTTCAGATTAGAACCATTATCCGTGATTATCCGCTCGGGAATCCCATATCGGCAAATGATATCTCTCTTGATGAATCTAGCCACCACTTGCTTCGTTACATTTGCGTAAGACGCTGCTTCCACCCATTTGGTGAAGTAATCGATTGCTACGAGGATGAACCGATGCCCGTTAGAAGCCGTCGGCTCAATCTTTCCAATCATATCGATTCCCCACATCGAGAATGGCCATGGAGATGACATCACATTTAGAGGACTCGGAGGCACGTGTATTTTGTCAGCATAAATTTGGCACTTGTGGCACTTCCTTGCAAACTTGAAACAGTCAGTTTCCATTGTCAACCAAAAGTAGCCTGCCCGCAGCAGCTTTCTCGTCATAGCATGCCCACCAGCATGCGTACCAAAGGCACCTTCGTGAATTTCCTCCATAAGAAGCTTTGCCTCTTTCTCGTCTACACAACGCAACAACACCAAATCGTGGTTTCTTCTGTATAAGACGCCATCCGGGTTCAAGTAGAAATTACCCGCTAATCTCCTGAGAGTCTTCTGATCTTGACTGGATGCCCCAGCCGGATACTCTTTATTCTTCAGGAAATTAAGGATATCAAAATACCACGGTTTGCCATCAGATGCTTCATCAATAGCAAATACATAAGCTGGCCTGTCCAACCGAGAGATAGTGATTTGGGGAGCTTCGTTCCAGAAATTGACCTTGTACATGGAAGACAAGGTGGCAAGGGCGTCAGCCATTTGATTTTCTGCCCGCGGCACATGATGCAATTCCACTTTGTCGAAGAAAGGCAACAATCTCCTTGCATAACTCATATAATGTATCAAATTGGGCTGCCGTGTCTCCCATTCCCCTTTGATCTGATTCACTACCAGAGCTGAGTCTCCGTATACGTCTAAATGTTTGATTCGCAAATCAATGGCTTCTTCAAGCCCCATTATACAAGCTTCGTATTCTGCCTCATTGTTGGTAACAGCAAAGGTCAATCGGGCGGTAAACGGGATGTGCGACCCGTGCGGCGTAGTGATAATTGCCCCTATTCCGCTACCGTAAGCATTCACAGCTCCGTCAAATATCATCTGCCATTTGGACCCCGGCTCTGGTCCTTCGTCTGGTAACGGCTCTTCGCAATCCTTCATCTTGAGATACATGATATCCTCGTCAGGAAAGTCAAATCTCATCGATTGATACTCTTCAATAGGCTGCTCCGCCAGATACTCAGACAACACACTCCCCTTTATTGCCTTTTGCGAGACGTATTGAATATCGTATTCAGTCAAGATCATCTGCCACCGGGCAATTCTACCTGACAACGCCTGCTTTTCGAATATATATTTGATTGGATCCATCTTCGAGATGAGCATGGTTGTATGATTCAACATGTACTGCCTCAGACGCTTGGCGGCCCAGGCTAGCGCGCAACAAGTTTTCTCCAGCATTGAATATCGAGATTCACAGTCTGTAAATTTCTTACTCAAATAGTAAATTGCATGCTCTTTTCTCCCCGTCTCGTCGTGTTGACCGAGAACACAACCCATGCTTCCCTCAAGAACCGTCAAATACATTATCAAGGGTCTCCCTGCCACCGGGGGTATCAAAATAGGAGGCTCCTGCAGATACTTCTTTATTTTGTCGAACGCCTTTTGACAATTATCGTTCCACGTTACAGCTTGATCTTTCTTTAGCAACTTGAATAATGGTTCACACGTGGCAGTTAGGTGAGATATGAACCGGGCAATGTAGTTCAATCTCCCTAAAAACCCGCGCACCTCTTTCTCTGTTTTAGGCGTCGGCATTTCTTGAATCGCTTTTATTTTAGCAGGATCGACCTCTATTCCTCTTTCGCTTACGATAAACCCCAGCAGTTTACCCGATCTCACCCCGAAGGTGCATTTGTTAGGGTTCAGCCTCAGCCTGAACTTCCTAAGCCTTTTAAACAACTTCAACAGATTCACCAGATGCTCTTCCTCTGTCTGGGATTTAGCAATCATATCGTCAACATAAACTTCGATCTCTTTATGCATCATGTCATGAAAAAGAGTCGTCATCGCACGCTGATATGTTGCCCCAGCATTTTTCAAACCAAAGGGCATCACTTTATAGCAAAATGTTCCCCAAGGCGTTATGAAAGTAGTCTTCTCCATATCCTCTGGCGCCATTTTAATTTGATTATAGCCTGAAAAGCCATCCATGAAGGAGAATACAGAGTATTGAGCGGTATTATCAACTAATACATCAATATGAGGAAGTGGAAAATCGTCTTTTGGGCTTGCTTTATTCAAATCTCTATAATCCACGCACATTCGAACCTTGCCATCTTTCTTTGGCACTGGTACGATGTTGGCAACCCATGAGGGATACTTCGTCACAGCCAGGAACCCAGCGTCCCACTGTTTCTGAACCTCCTCTTTGATCTTCATTGCCATATCTGGTCGTGTTCTGCGAAGTTTTTGTTTGACAGGCGGGCAGTCTTCTTTCAGTGGCAGACGATGCACAACCATATCAGTATCGAGCCCTGGCATATCTTGATACGACCAAGCGAATACATCGTTATACTCTCGGAGCATTTCAACCAGTTTTCGCTTGATATCACTCTGCAGTGCGGCTCCAATACGAATATTCTTCTCAACCCCTTCCGACCCCAAATTGATAATTTCAATAACCTCGTCGTGAGGCAGAATGGCTCTTTCCTCTTGCTTCACCAACCAAGACAGTTCTTCAGGAACGTCGCTATCTTCGACAACCTCTTCTTCGGTCTGGAATACCGGGTGCTCGAAGTCGGGACGAGTCATAGGTGATTCAAGGATGTCATCTGAAAATGTTATCCTGGAAAAGAAAGGGTTAAGTGCTTCAAAATGCGTATAAAGCGGATAACCACGTTGCCATTTTATTGAAAAATACAAAACAAGAAAGACAGGGATTACAGTATTTGCACATGAAAAAAAACGCCATTTATTTAATGATTAACGAAGCAATGTTTATAACAACACAGCCCTAAGCAAATCCTGATGCCCCGGGCAAGACATCAGATTATTCAACAATTAATAAAGCAAAGCATTACTGTTTAAAAGTCACAGGAACAAGCTCCTGAATAGACCAGTTGCACAGTCCTTGTCCTGGCGTGCTTGGCTGAATCCAGGCATCCATATCACAGTCGCTGTCCCCTTCATCAGACTCCGAAGCAGCATTGACAAATTCATGGCATACTCCACTGGCAGAGATGGTGATTGACTTTCTGAAATGAGGGGCCCCCACGGAAGGAGTTGATGACGACGGTCGGTACCCCAGTCCGAACCGGTCCATTTTCACCGGAATGTCCAATACTTTGCCCCAGCCCGTGGCTTCTCCTGCCTTCACTAGCGCTTGAGCCTCTTTATACGAAGAAACAGCTATCTCTGGCACTTTGCTTGGCCCGGGACTCTTGTCCTTTATGCGCAAACCTTCGAATGCCTGGCATGGCGTCTCGTGGATCTCCCCGTCGACTTCCACATATTTAAACGAAGATAGATGGCTGACCAGGATGTCTTCTTCTCCGCACACGGTGACTACACTGTCTCCGACCATATACTTTAACTTCTGATGCAGGGTTGACGTGACTGCCCCTGCCCCGTGAATCCAAGGTCTTCCCAGCAAGCAGCTGTACGCAGGCTGTATATCCATGATATAAAACTCCGTTGCAAACACTTCCGGCCCCACTTGTAGAGGCAAGGTAATCGATCCGAAGACTGTTCTCCGCGTGCCGTCAAACGCTCTGACTACCAAATCACTTGGTGTACACAAAATCCCTCGAACATCCAGCTTCATCATAGCCTTCTTAGGCAGCACATTCAAAGACGACCCGGTGTCAACCAATACGTGCGACATTGTCGACCCTCTGCACTCAACGGATACATGTAATGCCATATTATGATCCCTTCCTTTCGGAGTCAAGTCGAAATCAGTAAAGCCCAGACTGTGGCCTGCATTTACATGTGCCAATACTCCTTCTAGCTGGTTTACGGAGACATCCTGTGGTACAAAAGAAGTGTCCAGGACTTTCAGCAAAGCATTTCGGTGAGCTTCCGAACACAACAGCAATGACAATATAGATATTTTGGATGGCGTTTGCTGCAGATGCTCCACGATTTTATAATCGCTTTTCCGAATTAAGCGCATGAATTCCTCTACGTCCTTCGACGCTGCTTCTTTTTCATTTGCTTGTATCGGAACATTTTCAACCGCTTTCCCTTTTCCTTTCGCTATCCTTTCAGCCTCTACTTCAGGAGATGTAAAGATCCTGCCGCTTCTTGTCATGCCTCCTGAGCCCACAACATTATCCACAACCTCCACTGACTGCTTGTTAACATCGATTTTAATCCCGTCACAATACACCTCTAGCCCATATGACCATGGGACCGCCTTCGTGTTCTCATACGGGATTGGCCCGGCTTTAGTTATAGTAATCGGTGGTCGCTGAGCTGGTGCTGAAATAGTGATCGTCTTCCTAGGAATTGTCACTGTGGCAACATCACTCTGATTATCCACTACTGCCCCTGCGGGCTCGTCAGTTGCTGTTCTATCAAACTGCAATACACCTTCATCAATCAAGGCCTGAATGCCTTTCTTCAAATCCTCACACCCCCCAGACAGGGCCCAACAATCTAAGCAGTACTCATTACAACCCGGGTAAACACCTCCTTGCAACAGTCGGCTTTTTATTTCGCTCAGCGGCGTCTTTAAATCCTCAACATTCATAATCAGATTCAGACCTTCCTCAGTCAGCACGGCGTTCACCCCATGATTAGGCATGGGTTTCTGGACTATATTCGCACCGGTCGTTCCGAAGTTGATAGACTTGTTGTCCAAGAGATCCTGCACAACGTGCTTAAAAGCGTGACAACCTTCTATATCATGGCCCGGGGCCCCAGAATGAAACTCGCAGCGCCTATTTGCATCATAGCCGAACGGGGGAGTTCCCGTTATTGGTGCCAAGGTTCTTTTCTCCACTAGATTCAATCCCAACAATGTCTGCAATAAATCAGCATAGTTAGAGGGAGGCTTCTCGAACACCCTTCTCGGCTTACCACCCTGGAATTTTCGCTGAGCTTGCTGTGCCCCCTGCTGAGGCTGCTGCTGCTGTGGCATTGGTTGCTGCTGAACCTGTTGTTGTTGCTGGATTGGTTGCTGTTGATAAGGGATAGTAACACTCGACACTTGCTGCGACTGACGATATTGATTTCTTCCCCTGCCTCGGCCTCGGCCTCGGCCTCCAAATACCGCGCTAGCTTCGCCCTGACGGCGCCCACCATAAGCTTTCCTATTACTGCCAGATGCAGCTGACTCGTCAACTTGGAACTTTCCTTGCTTAATGTTCCGCTCAATCTTTTCACCCATCAGAATCAGGTCTGAAAAACTAGCCAGAGACGTATGAAACAACATATCATGAAACAGCCCGGTGAATGTGCCAACAAACATGTCGTTCATTTCTTTATCTTCCACAGGAGGACGGACCCTGGCAGCCATATCGCGCCACCTTTGCGCGTACTCTTTAAAACTCTCCCCCTTCTTCTGCGAAAGCCCGGCCAACTGGACCCGATTGGGTGCCAGGTCACTGTTATATTTGTAATGGGCTACGAACGCCTCTGCTAATTGCTTCCAAGTCTTGATATCAGTGGGCTCCAACCCCATGTACCACTCTAAGGAAGGACCCGATAGGCTATCCTGAAAGAAATGCATGAGCATTCTTTCGTCAGTGGAATATGCAGACATCTTTCTGTAATAAGCTCGTACATGAACCTTCGGACATGTATCTCCTTTGTACTTATCGAACGCAGGCGCTTTGAATTTAATGGGCACCCTCAAGCCAGGTACCAAGCCCATAGTTGCCATGTCCAGACCCACAGCACTCTGGTTTAGGACTCCTTTCATTTGCTCTTCCAGCATTCTAATCTTTTGAGAATCATCCATCGGCCCTTCAAAGCCTCCTCCAGAGAAGGCGTCCTCCTGTTGATCCTCTTGCCACATACCGTTTCCAGCTCCGTATCCATCATATGCATTATTACGTCCGGCTCTGACCTGATTCATCCCCGGAACTCGGCCTCTGTTGCCATACCCTTGAACACCTCCAGCAGGCCCACCAGCCATAAAACCAGTACCGTTTCCGTTTCCAAAACCTCCGTAGCCCTGATTGAACATACCATAACCATCTTGCCCAAAGCCTTGAGCATTAAAGCCATACTTGCCAGTATTGTCGAATCCCTGATCGTTGAATCCGAACCCAGTATTGACAAAGCCATTGCCTCCGAGATTATCTCCCAAATTGACATCACCCAGCCCAGCATTATGGACAGCAGTCTCATTCCCCACTCCGACGTTACCATTCACAGCAGCGGTAGCGTTGGTGACATTAGCGGCAGGTATATTGACCACGGGCGGAGCCACTGGCGTGGGAGTGCCGTCTCCATGAGCAGTATCAACCCGGACAGACTGATGATCTTCGTTACCATGACCAGCGTTGCGAGCCAACAGAGGCTGGACCATGGCCTGCAAGTTCTCTTGCCCTTTTGCTATAGCTTCCATGGTCTGCATGAAGAGGGCGAGCTTCTCGCGTACATCCTGCATCTCGTTCTGAATCTGGTCCATGACTTTCCGACAGTTGGATCGTGTAGAATAGCGGTGCGGATGTTGATCTGGAATCCTGTTAAGTACCTGATACAGAGCAAGAGATAAGACACCATTCATAGATTACCTGTTATGCAATATGAATATGAATGCAATGCAATGTGTCTGTGCATTAGGGAAGTTCATTCCCCCAGTTCTAGTGCGAGGGTGCCGGTGTAGTGACAGTGTTGACAATAAGAATACCGGAGCTAAATCATAGAAAGCCTCGTATATAGCAGAGAGAATCAATAAGCCCAGGGTACAATGTCACTGAGAGTACAATAAGAAGGCATGACCTCAACCAACAATCCTGGTGATGGTCAGCACTATGCAAATAAAGCATACAAGCTACTACATGGAATGATCAACTCCTCCCAAAAGTCTGGTACTCCTCTATCAACTTCTTGGTCTCCGAATGGCTTGGTCGATCAAGCAACCCTTCAACAAGCTGGTTTCTCCTTTTAAGGACACGGCGTACGTCTTCAGCAGTTTCTTCCCATGTTGCTTCTCCGAAGCAATCTTCTAACTTTCGCTTCTGGGACACTGCTTCATCTCTGGATTTGATTGCCTTGTTCAGTGCATGCTGGACACTATACCGGTTCATCACTTCTTCCTCACACTTCTTGATGCTAGACTTCAACTTCTCTTCGAGGTCGGAAATTTGCTGTTTTAGCTTATCTTCCCTCTTCTTGTTGTTAGTGAGTGTAGCATTCCAAGTCTTATTGCAAGAGGATATCTCCCGGTGTGCTGCGTCTAGTGCTTTCTTTTTGGCTTCCAGCATGTCATGGGAACTTCTGAACTCTTGCCCCAGACGTTCGCGCTTTTTCTTTTCCTCGGTCAACTCAGCTCCTAACCTGTTTACCAGCTCGATCTGTTGTTGGAAAGCATATACGGCCTTGTTTTTCTCGCTGCGTACTTGAGCTAGCTCTTGCTCTAACCCTTCGTTAATCTTCATTAAGGCTTCTTTCTCCTTCACAACCTGTTCATATGCTTCTCTAGAAACAGTAGTCGGTTCTTCTACCGGAATAGGAACAAGAATTGGTGCATCTGGAAACGGCATCCTCAACTGACTAGCCCTCTCCTGAATCCAAACTCTATAAGGTGCATAGGCCTGACAGTCATTCTTTCCTAACAACGGCTTCCCTCTGCGGTTAATACGCGTCCAGGCGTGTTGCAACTCAGCTAGCAATTCTCCCTTCAAATCACCTGTGAAGTACAGAGATTCCTGTACTTCTTCCTCCTGAGGTGGATTCTTCAGCGCATATCCAAACTGGCGAATGAATAGAGAAGGGTTGTAGTTGATACACCTTTTTCTTCCTATCAATGGCACATTAGGGTACCCCGAACAACTGAAGATGAGCTCAGATCCCAGCAGATCTCTATCAAACCACTCCATATCTTCCGACGATAGCCTCATCAAGCGTTCCGGCCAACCAACTGGAATTGTAGTCTCTGCAGCAGATCCTCTCTTAGGAAGATGACTCTCAAACCACATACTCAATAAGGGTACACAAAGATGAACATTCTTCCCTCTTCCCTTCTCATTCTTGTAATGCAGTGAATGGTAGAGATCTCCGAGTAAAGTAGGCACAGGATTACCAGCGGCAAACAAGTAGAAAGCATCGAAGTCCACAAAATCCGGTATATTGGGGAATAAAACTATGCCATAAATGCACAAGGCCAACACAGCGTTGAAAGCAACCCAGCACCCATTCTTAGCGTACTCTTGGGCTTTACCCACTAAGAACTGAAATGAGAATCCTGGAACTCCACGGGAAACAGTAGTCACAAGTTCAGAAGCATCAATATGCAAGGCTTTTGCCAATTCTTCCGGCTTAGGTTTGGCATCATAATGAATGAATGGAACCTGGTTCTGCACAGGCAGCTCAACATACTCAGCGTATTCCTCCAGAGTTGGTCCCATAATAAAGTCAGAGAACGTAAAACACCTCAAAGCAGGGTCATAGAATTGCATCAAAGCATACAGCCCACCTAACTCTACCTCTGTAGGTTTGCACACCAATCTCAGTAATCTACCATAGCTCATCCGGAAACTCCTACGAACACCCTCGTCAGCAAGAGAGATCAACCCGAGTAAAGGAACAATATCAGGCGTAGGCAATTTGTAAGCAACTGTTCTCCTTAAGCTAGTCATGATCAAACACTCAGAAGTCTGGGCACTAGAACTAGGGAAATGCGAATGCACCTGCAGCACAGACACACGTTAGTAAAATGCAAATGATAATGGATATGCAGGCAATGCAATGCAAGTAACATTCAACAGGGACCGAAGCTGCAGCTGAATAGCCTAAACCCAATCAAGAAAGGTCTCAGATAGACCATCCAGAAGTCACCAAACCCTGGTCTCAGATAGACCTAAAATAAAACTCCAATACTGGTCTCTGATAGACCTCAAATCACAACTCACTGGTCTCTGATAGACCTCAAATCCCATCTATAAATGGTCTCTGACAGACCTCAGAACTCTCCAACTGGTCTCTGACAGACCTCAGAACACATCTCCAAATGGTCTCCGACAGACCTCAGAACACATCTCCAAATGGTCTCTGACAGACCTCATAACTCTCCATAAATAACCAGGATCTCTGATCGAGAAATAACCGGTATCTGAAGGTCTGGTTACCTGCATAACCCTGAATCCCCTCACAGGTGGGTGGCCCTATAACTGGCACAAGGTACGGCATCCTATGCGGTCGTCGGCGTCACAGACTTTCAGGGTTGATGATACGATTCCCAGAAGGAGTGGCATCATCAAATCTTGAAGAGGCCTCACTTAGCCAACTTCCAAATGATCGGTCCCCAGAGTCGACAATCCAACTAACCAGCAACCCACGCCAACCAAAGGAAGGGGCAGGAGGCCAACCAGAGGAACCTCGTCTGAGTGTAGATTTCATGGGACACCGAAGCAAGCAAAGCAAGCGGGCGCCCACTAATTTCTAATCTAATTCTAGGTGCACTCAAGCCCAGGTCCGGCTTATCTCTCAATATCAGAACACCCGTCACACCCCAGATACAGCAACAATAATCAATATATAAAGCTGAAAATACAAGGTTAGAAATATACAATAACTCCATACAAAATCCTCGACGGGAAAACAAGCGTTAGGATTGACTCTCTTAAGGGACGTTGGATCCCAAATGCATAAGAACCATCGCAGTCCTTAGCAACCAGGGGACGTTGGATCCCCAGCAGAGTCGCCAGCTGTCGCTACTGCGAAAATCGGCGCCGGCTGAACAGAAGAGTCGCCACCGTGCGTTATTTATCCCACGGGAGGGAAAGGAAACGCTCAGAGTAAACCTCGCACAACACGGGAAAGGTATGGTCGTTGCAACCAAAACCTGGATTCGGGAGTCGGTTACGCAAGGGGAAGGTATTAGCACCCCTCACGTCCATCGTACTCGATGGGATCCACGCTTGTTTTCGGGTATGGATTGTTATTCTATCTAAACTATAGGTCAAGGGTGAAAAAGAAAATAAAATGAAAATAGAAAAATGACTCGGCAAAGTATCGCACTTTATGCCTACGTATTCCCGCCTGGAACGAGAAATCAGAGTCAACGTAGTTCGCCTACCTACGAGAAAGGAGGGGAAGGTTGCTCGCTAGGATATCGCATCCTATGCCTACGTACTTTCATACAGCATGAAAGATCAGAGCAAACGTAGTTCGGGCCACGGAAGACACAAGCTTGTCTTGGTTGATTTTATTCTTTCTGAAAAAAGGTTTTCTGATTAGCGGTCCAAGCGGACAAAAATGACGTTTTGATGGGTTCACATTCTTTTACGGAAGAAGTGTCTTTTATTGTGTTTGAAATCTTTATGTGTTTTTCTGTTTGTTTTGAGAAAGAAGAGACAGAACTCTAACCTACGGTTGCGAAGGGAAACAAACTAACCTAATGTTATCATGCATGGGTTAAGACCTAGTGTCTATCATGCTCCTCTCTTGCACAGAGAGAAACAGAGATCCTACGGGATAGGCAGAAACAGAAACAATATCAGATATATACAGTAAAACAGTAAAATGCATGGATGCAACAATACAAGCGAGGCAAGGGAGTCCCACTCAACCTCGAACCTAGAAAACAATAGGCAAAAGTGAACAGGATTCACTTTCAACCCAACAGGGTAAACAGCAAACAATACAGTCCAGAAAACCAATCAATACATCAGAAATGAGATACAACAGCAAAAGAAACAGCATCAGCAGCTCTGAATCAACATCTGGCTCCAAGTAATCTCCAATCATTTATGGGCTTCAACAAGCATCAATCTCCACCTCCATGGCCTTCAGGCAAGGGTTTTGACCATCTATCTTCTATCTGCAATGGCTTTTCTTCAAGCTCAAACCTCCAGGATGAGGGATTAGTCACAAGAGTGAATTGGGTGTTAAGCAACCAGTTGACTACCAAGGGTGGTGAACAGACTGCTTCTAACACAAGAGACATTTTCTCTCAAGAGTTCTATCTCATAGACACTATCACCAAGCCTTCCAAAGGAAGGGGGTGAGTGTCTTAGAGAGACTCTGAATCACAGAGAAGAATGGATGCAGACAAGGCAATCCATGTTTGAAAAAACAAACTTTCTAACCTAGAGCTCTGCCTAGCTCCTAAACCCTAGCCTCCTCAGCAGCTGCTAGCAAAAACTCCTCCTCAACTCTGACAGTTGATCTTCAATCTCTGGATCTCCAATGGTCTTCATCTTCACAAATCTTCAGCTTCCCCAGGGCCCCAGACAAACCCAATACCCAAACAAACAAGCAACAATCCCCAGAGGGCACACCACACCAGACAAACAGATATACAGACAGTATTAATAGCAGTAGGGGAATCCTAACTTTTCTCTAAGGGATCTAATAACTACCCATAGCCCCTATAGTCCCATAACTAATCTAATTAAACCCTAAGTCCTGAGGGAAATGAAATCAAACTTCTTAAGTTGTCACCTAAAACCCTAGTTTTGTTCATGATGTTCAAACCTATTTTAATCACCTAAAATTAATTCCTAAAAATGGGAACCAAAATGTTTCTACAAGTTGAATATCTCATCTAAACAATCTAAAAAGAATGACCAAAAAATATTAAAGCATGTAAGAGAACAAAAATTATTAAAATGATGCATGAAATGAAACTATTTAATATGACATTTATTTAGAAAATATGGAAGAAATATGAAATAAAAATAAAAATGCAATTTTATTTTTCTATAATATTCTAGACATCCTAAAGAAAATATGGTAAAAAGAATGGATTAAAATGCATTTTTTATGAATTAGTTATGAATTTATGAAATTGGTAAAAATTAAAATGGAATTAAGAAAATAAAATTGAATTAAAATGAGGGAGGGGGGTTAGAATATCAATTCGCTCCAGTTGATTATCCATGATGGGCCAACAATGGGGGTGCAGATAGCGCTTACACTAGGCCCAGAATTCATTCAGAATTATTGAAAAGAAAAAAAAACCACGCAGGGGTGAAAATAGCAGCGAAATCACGTTAGAAATTGGAATTGGGCTCACATGGGGGGTGGGATTAACACATTTCAACTCAGGCCCGCCCGTTTCAATTAATGAAACGGCGCGTTTTGGCCTCAACTCAAATTCCCTCCAATAATCAGATTAAATGCTGGCCCTAGGATCTTCTTCTAAGTCAAAGGTCTACCATGAGATGAACGGACACGATTGTGTCTTCTTCCTTGGTTCTGAGAATTAGGGTTTGGATGCCATGAAAGCTCATGCACGAGCAACATTCCACCTAACTGTTCTCACTCTACAGGCAACCAATCTCCACGATGTGAACATGAAAATCATGCTAAATCTCTCCCTCTACAATCCTGTAGCATCAGTTTGAATTGAAACTCGCCCCAACCACAAACCCGATCGAAGCAAAATCTGATCACCATAGATATGCACTGAGATGCATCATCTCACTTCTCCCTCAAACTTAACCTAAACTAGTCTATGCATAATGGAGATCAACCTGCGCTATCTAGCTAAGATTCTAATGGCTTAACCTAAGAGATTCAAGCCCTAACAGTTTGTTGCACCTGTTAACAACCATCACCAATCCTCTCCAAATTCATTCTACTTGTTCTCCTAACCACCTACATTGCATCTAAACTAATAAAATCAAGCCTAACTAACTGAATCAAGCAAATCGAATGCAAACATACCTGGTGCAAAAGCTTGAAAACAGCTATGGAAGAGTGAGGATCTGAGGCTTCCAAGGCTTGAATCTTGATCCACAAACTCAGTAATCAATTCTGTATGCAATGTTTTGGTGATTCCTTGCTTGAATTATGCTGTCCAATGGAAACTTCAACTTTGATGTTCTTGAAAAATGTACTCGAAAATGGATGATAATCACCAAAACTTTGCTTCAATTCTGATCTAGGATGATGATGGAGCAAGATTGAATTGATGTGGATGATGATTTTGTGAAGAATTTGAGAGAATTGCAATGAAACTTCAATGAAAAAGAATGAGAAAGCTTGTGAAATTCTTGGTGAAAATGAAGCCAACCCTTGCCAAATTCTCATTTCATGAATATATAGACCCCAATGGTACATTCTAGATCCATCTTGCACATTCCCTTGTTTTCCAACTTTGATCCATTTTGGTTATGTTTCTTCAATTACAAGTAACCAAAGATAACTTCTTTTTTTCCTTCTAAACTCAAAAAAGTGTTTGAACCATTGTTCTTAGAATTGTTTTTCCATTCAAAATCATATATTGGAAGTCTCCATTTGGACTTAGAAATCTCCCAAACCATTTTCCAACTTGAAATTATTCACTTTATAAGCCTTTTTAGTTCATATTTTGACCAATTTTGTAACATCATGCTATGAGCTTCTCCAATAACTTGTGACCTTCTTTCTAGACTTAAAATCCCATTTGGAGCAAGTTTGATGTTGTAAGTTTTTCCATTTGAGGCCTCCTTGTATGAGTTTTGGGTATAGGTTAAAATGACCTGTAATTCACAAATGCCCAAAATACCCTTTGCTTGTCAAGACCATAAGTTGAGTTCTCCACATCATATGAAGGCATGCCATACCATTCTAGAAAGCTAAGACAATGAGGAACAATTCTTATGTTGACCAAGAATTCATTTGAAATCTCCTTGAGGGGCAAAACTAGATTGGAAGTCAAGTCACTTTCACAGACAAAAATTCAGACACCCCAGATGACCTGTAACTTGTAAGGACCATAACTTGAGTTCTATAAATCTCCTTGAGGTCTTCCACCACTCAAATTAAAGGTCTTGAGATCCTCTACAAGTTTCATGTTGGCCAAGAAGCCATTTGAAGCTAGCATTTTGACTTATCTTGCTTGGAAATTTGACCTAAACTAGGGGATTTTACAGAGAAACCCTAATTTAGTAACTCCTCTTCTCCTTGATTTCTCTTGAATTCTCCTTGTCATATCTCCATATCATTCTTCATGTCAAATGATGAACCCCACATCTCTCCAATAGCCTTGAATGCTCTTTTAAACCAGTCAATTGACCTAGGGTTGACCTAGGGTTGACCCAGATGAAACCCTAGTTGACTGTCTTCAACTGTAGCTCTTGTGCCTTCATCAATGACTTGCTTTCTTCTCCAAATGACTTTATAAGTCTCTCAAGATGTCTAGATGCCCTCCATGCTCTCACTTCACAGCTCACAACCCTCTTGTTGATCCTCAGATACCCTCAGCTAGAAGATAGACTCAAGGCTTGATCTGCTGAACTCTTTGCTTTCAAATTCTTTCCTGATGACTTGAATATGACTGAATTGGGATAATAACCTCTTGATAGGCCTCTAGAGATGAAAATAATGATTGGTCCCCTGTTGAATGACTTGCTATGCTTATGCTATGCAGATGGTTAGTCTATGTACATGACTCTATATGCAAATGCTAATGATAATGAAACATAAACCAAGGAATAAGGTTGGGCAAATTTTAGGGTGCAACAAAGGTCTAAAAATTCAAGAAACAAAATTAAGATTATGTTTGGTTGAATTGAGACGCGATGAATGTCAAGCTCAATTAGTCTCCGACAACAATGCCAAAAACTTGATGCAGCCGGAAGTGCACGACTGTTGCAAAGTAATAAAATAAATATCGAACCATAGGGACCAATGGTTAAGTACCAAATCCTTATTCAATCAGTGTATATCTAGAGAAATCAAAAAGAGAGTTTTTAGTAAACAACTTGAATGAAAAAGACAATTAAATAGAAATAACGGAAAAATCAATTAAGTACAAAATTAGGGCAAATAAGAACCGGGGTTATATTTCATGCTTCTAGCATAATCATACAATCCTTGTCACATATATTGCGAGTCTTTTTGCATAAATTATAGAAAATAGATAAAATTGGGCACTACTTGCTTTCGTCAGCGCATTGCCCATATCATCAACAAATAATCTGTCAACTTTTGCATCGTATGAATTATTATTCTATGAGTCATTACTTTTGCCTAGCTATATGGTTTCTCAAATTTGTTCGTCGGCTTTCACATCATCTAGATTAGGTTGTTTAAAAATATATGCTCTAGTAACGACACATATCCTTTTAGACTATGGTCGATATCTGAGAACTACTTACTTTCGTAACGAAGTTGGAATGCATGCACTCAGATCATAAAATAAGTTTAATTAAAATTCTCGCAATTGATAGTAATGGACCATACGATAGGTCATGAAACAATCTTTATAACCCATAGTCCCTAGGAAACTACTCGCTCATGGTGAGGGTAAACATAATCACAAAGATATTCATCATCAAACTCATATCAATCAAACAAAATAGATGAACAATATTAAGATAATGAATGTAAAACCTTAATTGAATTATAAATTTGTTCCACAAATTGCTCAATTGGAGACTTGAGTTACAAAGAGAATAGAAAAATAGAAATTTTATAAACTGGGAGAAAAATATAAAAGTTGGGAACCTTAAACTCATAATAGACTATGAGTTTTATACGGGAAAAATAAATGTGTCAGATATCCTTGGTTTAATGAAAATATTCAGATTTGATTCATATCCAATCAAGCCTAAGAGCCACAATCAATAAGAGATCTTTCTAATTATGGAAGCAAAACCAAAGTTGGGGTTTTCTCTCGCCTCCCTGCTACAGCTCGTAGTAGGTCACTGCCTTCTTGCTCCAAAAATCAACAAATGAGGGGGGTTTGGATGCCATGCTGTTACGACCCATATCAACTGCTACTGGTGCTTGTAACAACCCTCTGACTTTGTCTTGGAGAAATTGCAAACAATTGTTTTAGCTTTGTTTCGCTTGCCTTTGATCCCTTTTTTCTTAGATGCTCTTTAGACCCTGAAACTCATAATAAAACACAAACCAAAGCATAAAACATGACAAATGATAGAAAATTGAACAAAAAACGGTAAAATACTAATGGAAAACTACTAGAAAGAACGATGCAAAGACCACTTATCACATACAAAGTTATGTCTGGAAAATGTCAATCAAAAGTTTTGATGAAATAATAAAACAATTAAGTTTAAGTGAGTAAACGAATAATGAAAATGACTAGATACAAAGAGCTTTAAGTTGGCCACTTAACGAAAGACAATGAAGTTTTATTCAAAATTACGCCCCTTAAGGGGGTGAAGTTACAATGAAACACAAGAACTAAATAAACTTCTAATTCTTCTGAACAATCATGATTTCCTAATTTGGAACAAGAACAAGAGTGCCCCCTATACAAGGGGATAATCCTCTTCCTCTTTGTGAATATCCTCCTCTTCCACCACCTATCCACCTGTTTCCCGTCTTCAATTACTTTGAAGAAACCAACCTCGCCTAAATCTAAATTATGGTATAAAAATAAGACTCGTTCTTTCACCTTTTCAAAAACATGATCCAAATCAATGGATGTATCCAATCAGAATTCCTTTAGGCGATTTCAAATGAACAGTTGGCAGCAACATCAGATTTGGATACCTTATTCAAAGTCTTCATTTCTTCTCTCATCTGCTTCATCTCATCACTCATATGGAGAGTTGGTATCCTTATATTTTTCTCCATGGAAGAAAGAATCTCATTTATCGAGGCCAACATGTTTTCTTATATTTTAAGTTAAGAAATTTTTTTAAGTTAAAAAATTTTCTCCAATTTTGTTGTTTGGAAACTATACGGGACAATATGAACTTCTTTCAGACCTTTTGTAAGAACCAACCTATCCTCTAAGTACTCCTCTTTGGTGAGGTCCACGAAGTTGACTTTTTGGGCATTTGTCCTTGGTAGCGGACAAAAAACTATTTCCTCCCTTTTTATCCTTAGTTTTCTTGTTATATTTTTTTTACTAATTCTTTATCTACTTTTACAACGCCTAAAAGGCCTAGGATAGGAGGATTATGAACTGTTATATCTTTTCTTAACCACTTATTCTATATAAGTCTCGTGTTTAAAGGATTGCGGACTTATATTATGACCCAAGCATACATAACACCAATAACCTCGACCCATTCGCCTTCCACCTCGTGGGATACACAAAGAGGGCAATAAATAAGTTATACGAGGTTAAACACATTCCACATGCGGGGGCAATCTTGTCACCCACTATATTATACGAGATGAAACATCAACTCCTTAACCAAACAAGATTGTCCTCGTCATAACATAAAATGCAGTCCCCAAGTTTCATTGAGTTAGTTAACCACGTTTCCTATATTATAAATGCTAACAAGAAAGGATCATCACATTAATAGGTTCAATAAACTACACAATCCTAGAAATGATCCTTCTATAAGATGTTATCCTTCAAAGAGAATTTGAAACTGCACGTAAATATTTGGATAATCATTAGCATAATTATATGAATCATAATGGCACAATGTTACCTATGTTATAAAGTATAAACAAATCCTTCAAAGTGGTGTCATATTATACCTAAGTCGTCAGGTGTAAATGCTCTTCATTACTAGAAGGGAAAATTACAATCACCTCCCTCGAAATTTATTAAAATGAACACCCTCTCTAATTTTAAATATGCACTAGTCTTCTTTAAGATATATTAAAATGATAATGGCATCTTCTTTAATTTTTAGTGACAACAAAAAATCATAGATATACATGATATATACCTACAACCTTATATATATATATATATATATATATATATATATATATATATATATATATATATATATATATATATATATATATATATATATATATATATATATATATATATATATATATATATATATATATATATATATAAAAGAGAGAGAGAGAAATGATCAACTTACTCCAAATCATAATATTTGAATTGGATCTAATGTAATGGTTAAATTAACTATTTACTTAATTAATCATTAAATGCAATTCAATGGTTACGATTTGAAATAAATTAAAAATAATTACTCTTGTAGTAATAAGTTGATTATCGTCTCTCTCTATATATAAAAGCTTAAAGGAGGTTAATGTATATGTTTTAAAATTAGAAAGAGTAACATTGTTATTTTAACCGACGAGAAAGGTAAAGTGTAATTTACGTTAAATATAAAAAAAACAATTGATTAAAAAATAAAAAATGTAATTAAACATAAAAATTATTTTAAATAAAATCCAAAATAATCATTAAAATATGAAAAATTGTTTAATTAAAATTATTTAACAAATTCAATTACGTTTTATCACAAAAATACTTTCTTCATTTAAATATTATAAAACATCAAAATTCAGAGTATCTGTTTTTGTATTATTAAATTTGATCTTATTTAAATATATATAATAATATTATACCTACTTTATTAACATCAAACAAAATACATAATCAAATTACTCATTTTGGTTTTCTAATATATCTTTTATATAAATATATATTAGCATTTTTTTTGTATGGTCAAAAGCATATATTATTTTTACTATCAATAATACACAATGGGCTATATAAATGGTCATTCATAAACAATGGGCCTCATATGAGGGGCAAAAGAGTAAATTAAATCTTCGGAAGCGATAAAAGAAGAGGATCGATTTGTTTGACCTAAATACCCTCTTTTTGTGGATAGCCTGAGCACTGGATTTCCCTTCTCAACCCTCGCAACCTCATACCCTTTCCTCTCTTCTCCTTACCCTTCCGATTTTCGACACTTCCCCGCCAATTTTCAATCAACCTCTTTTCAAACACTCGTTCCTTCTTTCTCAATCCATAAAAACCCTTTTTTTCTTCGTTCGTCGATTTGCGTCTCAATGCTCTCAACCTAACACCACGATCCGATACTCTTTGGTTTAAGGTGAACCCTCTCGTTTAATTTTATTTATTGTGATTTTTTTTGTGTCAATTCTCATGGGTTTTGCTAAAGTTTTTATTTTTATTCAATCACTTAATTCAATTCTGTTTAATGAGTGTTTGTGATTTTATGTTTTGATCTAGGTTACTATAGTCCTTCTTGAGTAAACTATGTCTTAAGTTAAGCTCAATGCAATTTTTATTTTTTATTATTGTTGAGGTGATTTTAGTTTCTCATGGTTGTTACATGTTCTCTGCAATTAACTACTCATGATCGTTTTTTGTGTAATTTGAATTTGTTTCTGGAGTGGTTATCATCAATTATCAATTAATAGTAGTGTCAATGGGATGATTGTGAATTTTGAATTTGTATGTTTATTATGTAGTAGGGGTAGGGTACTTTGGAAAAAGATAGTAAAAACCATGGTATGCTTTGTGAAATGGTTAAGTGTTGATCGGTGGATTTTTTTTCCTTCTTTCTTGTAGGTTTCTGTTGATGCATATAATTCAGGATTTGTAACATTCATGAGTTGGACAGAGGATTGACGTGTCTTTTGTTATCTGTGGGATTTTGCAACTGTGTCTCAGCCATAAAACAGAGATTTGTATTGTAAGCCAAGCAGGGTTTTTGTTGTTAAAGTAGAGGTTTATATCTTCAATGGCTAACCATGATTTGATACTTGGTCAAAATCACAATTTGGAACTTGGTCAAAATCACAATTTGGAACTTGGTCATGACCATCATGACCATCATCAATCAATGCTTGGTCATAATCATGATTTGGGGTTGAGTGAGAACCATGGATTGGAACTAGGATCGCCGCCACCACATGAGCATCAATTGGACATGAGTCAGACCCATGAGCATGAACTGGACTTGGGTCATGACCATGGACTGGACTTGGGACATGACCATGACCTGGGGATAGAACAAAATCATGATCCAGAAGGTGATGATGGTCAAACTTATGAGCATGAGCTGGCCATGGATCGAAAGCCCGGGCATGATAACCATGAGTCGCCCCTTCCTGGACAAAACCATGATATGGACTTACCAGAGAATAATAATCTAACTGTTTTTGAACATCAAGGGTTTGATGATAACATGGACCTGGCTGTGATTCAACACCCAGAGATGGGCACTGATTCTGAGAATGATATGAGTATTCAACAGTCACAGTTTATGCTTTCTTCTGAACCCCATGTAATTCAGGCTCGTACACTTGCTATAAGTCCATCTTATGAGTTGTCAGTGGGCCAAGAATTTCCTGATGTCAAGAGTTGTCGAAGGGCGTTGAGGGATACGGCAATCGCTCTGCACTTTGAGATGCAAACTATTAAATCCGATAAAACACGGTTTACTGCCAAGTGTGCTAGTGAAGGTTGTCCTTGGCGCATTCATGCAGCAAAGCTCCCAGGGGTTCCAACTTTTACCATCAGGACAATTCATGAGAGTCATACATGTGGAGGGATTTCTCATCTTGGTCATCAGCAAGCTTCAGTTCAATGGGTTGCTAACTCTGTAGAGCAAAGGCTGAAGGAGAACCCCAATTGCAAGCCAAAGGAGATACTGGAAGAGATTCATATGGTCCATGGCATCACCTTATCGTACAAACAAGCATGGAGAGGCAAAGAGCGTATTATGGCTGCAATGCGCGGATCTTTTGAAGAAGGATATCGCTTGCTTCCACAATACTGTGCACAGGTGAAACGCACAAACCCGGGCAGTATTGCATCTGTTTATGGAAATCCAACTGATAATTGCTTCCAACGACTATTCATTTCTTTTCAAGCATCTATATATGGCTTTTTGAATGCCTGTCGGCCACTCTTGGGGCTTGATAGAACATATCTGAAGAGCAAGTATCTTGGTACATTACTTTTTGCTACTGGATTTGATGGTGATGGGGCTCTCTTTCCTCTCGCATTTGGTGTTGTTGATGAGGAGAATGATGATAATTGGACGTGGTTTCTGACTGAACTTCATAACCTGCTTGAGGTTAATACTGAAAACATGCCAAGGCTTACTATTTTGTCAGATAGACAGCAAGGAATTGTGGATGGCGTTGAGGCATGTTTTCCTACCGCTTTCCATGGATTTTGCATGCGCCACTTGAGTGATAGCTTCCGAAAGGAATTTAATAACACCTTGCTGTACAATCTTCTATGGGAAGCAGCCAATTGTCTAACTATAATTGAATTTGAAGGTAAAGTTATGGAAATTGAAGAGGTATCACAAGATGCTGCATTTTGGATTCGAAGAGTTCCACCTCGTCTGTGGGCTACTGCTTATTTTGAGGGGCACAGGTTCGGACATTTGACAGCAAACATAGTTGAAGCTTTAAACAGTTGGATATTGGATGCATCTGGGCTCCCAATAATTCAGATGATGGAATGCATTAGAAGGCAGCTAATGACTTGGTTCAATGAGCGCCGAGAAACCAGTATGCAGTGGACATCCATACTCGTTCCTTCAGCGGAGAGAAGTGTTGCAGAGGCCCTAGAACGTGCACGCACTTATCAGGTTCTTCGTGCCAACGAAGCTGAGTTTGAAGTTATATCTCACGAGGGAACTCATATAGTTGATATAAGAAACCGCTGCTGTCTTTGTCGTGGTTGGCAGCTTTATGGCTTGCCCTGTGCACATGCCGTGGCAGCGCTTCTATCCTGCAGGCAGAATGTGCATAGATTCACAGAAAGCTGTTTCACAGTTGCAACTTATCGCAAGACGTACTCACAAACCATACATCCAATTCCTGATAAATCACTTTGGAAGGAGTTGTCTGAAGGAGATGCTAATGTTAGCCAAGCTCTTGAAGTTACAATAAACCCACCTAAATCACTCAGACCACCTGGAAGACCGAGAAAGAAGAGAGTTCGTGCAGAAGATCGCGGGCGTGTTAAGCGAGTGGTGCATTGTAGTCGTTGCAATCAAACAGGTCACTTTAGAACAACATGTGCTGCTCCCATCTAGATATGTTATGTTTTCTCTCTGCCAAAGGCTTCATGTCCTCTTTATTACTATTTATTTTAGGCTCCATAGGTTCTCATAGCTTAGAATTGCAAGTAAATGATTTATGTTATTTATTTGTCGTTAATGTGAATTAATTTTTAGCAGATATTCTCCATTTATAGATATACTTAATGAGCTTTGTTCAATGATACACGTATTTAGTACTGGAGTTATTTTTGGTTTTTCAAGTCAATAGTATGTTTCTTTCTGTAAGGATGTTGGAAATCTCAAAATGATTGGGGAAACCTGTTCATATCAAAATAAACGTGCCACTCAGTGCTCACTACTTCTCTAGAGGTGGTTACTTATACTTCAATCAATTTGTTAATGTTGTATTTTGATCTCAGTATAAGCAGTACATTCAAACACCGCTCGCTTTTGGTATATTTTTTTGGTCTAATAGCGTAATGATTAGAATTTTATCCCTTAACGGTGAGTTGTCGCATGTTGAAATCAGTGTCCTTGCTTAAAGTAGTGAAACGAAATTCAAAAATTGTACTTTTGATATCATTTTTTGTGTGATCAAATTAGTGTTTAAAATGGTCTTTTGTAAAACCAAACCGATAGAATTAAATATTTGTTAATGTCATCTATAGAGTTAATATGATTTGAAACAAAAATGTGTTTGGATATCAACACCTGTTTATTAATTGGGATTCTCTGTATATAAACGGAAAGAAAGAGGAAAAAAATACATAAACGGCGAGCTGATTCATCAGTCATTGTGTATATATTGTATAAAGAAATACAATCTAAAGTTATGATGTAATTATGTGTCCTACAACAATGATCCACTCATTGCATTGTAACTCCACGACCCTTTGTCTACTCCCCTATTTACTTACGTCCCATGAATGCAAACATTACAACAAAGAAATAAACAAAACAGAATATATTAACTACAATAATCCCACATTGATGCTGCTATATGAAGTTTGTCATTTCTTGTCATCATCAGTAGCTGCTTCTGATTTATTTGTGCTAGCAGAATTAGCCATCAGATTATCAAACTTCTCAGACTTACCCAACACAATTTCAATCTGCAAAATACCAACAAAAACTTATGTTTAAGATCGCGTTTGAACGAGAATGATTGAAAATTTTAACGCTCTTCTTCATCAGGATTATCTTACCTTTGCCTTCTGGACGAGCCGGCCTTTGTTCTCATCCTTCATGCCGACTGTAGATGTCAATACTTCTGTTTCATCCCAACAACATTCACTGATTGGTTAGAATCGCTACAATCACCATATGATGAATGAGAGAAACAATAGCAAACAAGAAGAAACCTTACTTTTCTCAGTGGCAAGTCCATTGTTCTTCAAAATCTCGGCAATCGTTACGACTGTAGCTATAGCTGTGCCAATTCATGTCAACATTTTCGTAAAATGTGTCATATATCAGTTAACATTAAAATTCGAAAATGTTTGAGGAATGTTGTGAATATTGTCCAAATCAAAAGACAAAAAAAAAAGGAAAATTTAGGGTTGAGAAAAAGAAATACCCATTCCAAGAGCAGAAAGCTCAACTTCATTGTGCTGCTGAATGTATCTCTGCATCAAAGGAGAAATTATTTCAACATTATATAATGTTTTCAAATCAAAGCTAACAATTTCGAAATTTGAACGGTCTGATCTTAATCCAATGATCGTGGGTGCATTGACATAAATATAGAATATCTGATCGCAATGAATTTTGATCCGACATTACATACCTTGGCGAGATTGACGTAAAAGAAAAGTGGTTTCTTAGTATTGGAAACCTGAATTCTGTTTTTCTTATTGGATTCATTCGGAGTTGGAGTTGTTGCGGTTGCAGTTACAGGCGCGGCTATGGTCGTCATTGTAATGTAATCCTCTCTGTAACTGTAACGGTAAAGTAGTTTAATGGATTAGTTCCTTGTTTATATAAGGCATGACTCTTGGAACAACAATAAATGAATTGTTGACACGTGGTGGCTTGTGAGGAGATATAGATTATAGACATTATAGTATGTTTCATTCAACTGTAAACTTAGTTTGTTTGGTGGTTAAGGTAGAATTGAAGATTGCATGGTCGTTATTTTTTTGAGTGGATTGCCGGTAATGTCCTTGGCTTTTCATTGGACCTATTCTTCTGCTCTTTTCAACGGAGAGCCCATCAATCTTTGAGACTGTAAACACTACAAGAAATATTGTCTATTCCTAAGTGATATTCACGTCACAAAGCTGTGACCTTGTTATCACATGGGATTCACTTTACTATTAAATTTAATTATAAAAAAAATAAATAATACTAACTGAAAGTTACTATAAAATTAAAATAAAAATTAAATATTAAATATAAATTTAAAATTAAAATAATTTTTAATTAAAATAATATACATTTAAAATATATAAATATTTAGTCACATGATAAAATCTGTTTTTCACATGATAAATATTTAGTCACATGATAAAATCTGTTTTCTATAATTTATTTTTCTAATAAAATCTGTTTTTCTATATTCACTAAAATATTTTTTATTATACTAAAATAATAAAGTAATATATACTAATATTTTTTATAATAAAATCTGTTTTCTAACCTAACTCTCAAAATTTCAACCACAACAACACAATACACAATAAATACAAACAAATTTAGTGTGTGGACCTAACCTCCTCAATTCTCTCTTTTTTTTTGTTATTTCTTCCACTTAAGATATCAATTTTGTACGATAGCATAAGTGTGATTGGTGTGTTAAGTGTTTGTGACCTAACCTCTTCAATATATGATAGCAAAAATGTGATGGATGTGTTAAGTGTGTGGGCTAACACCTAACATATATAATATCCATCTCATATATTCATCTCGACCTATGTTTCATATGATATATTCTAACCCAAAAACCACTCATTCAACCCCCTATCATATATTATCTAAAAACTAGGGGTGTACATATGTTATAGGTATTTAGTATAAATAATTTGCCAATGGTATTAAAAAAATTATAGATTGTAGACTATTGACTCATATGTGTTCAAAGTTGATATTTCAAATGCTAATACGTGTTTTAGTTCTAATACGTGTTAAAGTAAAATATAAATCACTAAAATAATATATTATACTAATATATATTTAAAGTAATATATATTCACTAAAATAAAATCTGTTTTATATTATACTAAAATAATAAATTCACTAAAATAATATTTTCTATAATTTATTTTTCTAATAAAATCTGTTTTTCTATATTCACTAAAATATTTTTTATTATACTAAAATAATAAAGTAATATGTACTAATATTTTTTATAATAAAATCTGTTTTATATTATACGAAATATTTTTCTGTTTTTCTGTTTTTCTAAAATAAATATTTTTCTAAAATTCAGTTTTTCTAAAATAAATCTTTTTCTATAATTTAATACCATTGGCAAATTATATTCACTAAATACCTATAACTTATAATCTTGAAGAAAAAATTTAAAATCTGTTTTATAATAAAATCTGTTTTTCTATATTCACTAAAATATCTTTTATATTCACTAAAATAAAATTTGTTTTATATTATACTAAAATAATAAATTCACTAAAATAATATTTTTCTATAATTTATTTTTCTAATAAAATCTGTCACAAAACCAACAAATGTTTCAACTTAAATTTGACTCTAATGGAGTAAAAATGGAGCTGAGGGAGAGAGGCAGCAAGGGAGAAGGAAAGGGGAAGAAGAAACAGCAAGACAATGAAAGGGGAACACGAACTGGAACGGAAGAAGAAGGATACAAAGTGAGAGAAATTTTGGCTTTTTTATTTATAAGGGATGTTGCGACGTGGTTACTCGGACGGAAATCTGCGACGTGGCATCTGCTTCGGCAGTTTGCGACGTGTTTTACATTTCGGTAGTTTGTGACGTGTAATTCAGGTCAGTAACATTCAATACCTGGTTACTTTTAAAAGTTGCGACGTGGGATTTGTTTCGGTAGTTACCGACGTGGCTTCAAGGACGCAACATTTTCCCTTTATTATTTTATTACAGTTGCTCCACTAAATGCCAACGCAACTGGCAAAAATAATTAATGTAACTGTGTTGCGAAGTGAAACACACGTCACAACTTAATTTCTAAAAAATTCAAACTTCCCCTTTAAAATTCCAAATTTTCGTTCCAGATTTTTCACCTACACAATTTATTAATAAAATATGTTAGTGACGTGATAATCACTTGGCAACACATTTTTTTTACTACGTGTTTACCACGTCACTAAATCACTAGGAAAATTCAACTATTTCTTGTAGTGAAACAACACAAACTTGAATCCATTTACGGCAATGTGAGATATTGTATATTCAAGATTAAATAACAACCACAACAAGGAACAAATCAATGTTTTTTTGGAGAATTAGGTTAAATAAAGCGATTGTGTTTTGTTATGAATCATATTTAAAGATAAATGATTTAAGGTTAAATTACATATTTTGTTAAAATGAAAATTGATTAAATTGATAAGGACTTTGATTATATTATGCAAAATGTAAGTTCAACTATAGTTGTTAAGAATATTTTTGTTAGCATTTTGTAAATCTTGAGTGATGCCTTCACGTTGGTGAGGCTATGCAACTCAAATAATTTAAATTTTTTACTATGACAAAAAAAATTGATCTTTTTAAAATTTTGAAATTCTGGTATAAGATATCAGATGTCGAAGGCGATGTTACGACACTAATATCTGTTCAATCATCAATAAGAACAAAGACTAACATATAACATACGTAAAGAGACACAAGCAATTGTTAACCCAATTCAGTGAAAGCACACCTACGTCTGGGGGCTACCAAGTCAGGAAGAAAATTCACTAAGTAGAATTAGTTTGAAGATATACAATAGACTCTCTCTAGTTTACCATCTTCTCACCTAATCTCTACCCTTGCAATTTCTACCTAGGACACACCTAGATAAGAGACACCTCTTACTCCCCATCAATCACAACAGTGATAACAACAGATTAATAAGACTTTAGAAGACACTCTTCAAAGACACAACTTGATCTTACTTAAAAGCTTCAATCAAGTACAAGACACTCTTGCTTACAAGCTTTGAGTGAGCAACTTACAATACAAAACTTAGTCCAATTCACACATTAAGCAATGAGTGAACGACTCACAAACTAACACAAAAGCATACGAATGCCTTACGCAATGCACAATAAAACCTAGATTGTCTAAAAAGCAAGCTAGGGTTGCAAATCCTTAAATATCAGCATTTGGACGGGCTTGGGGTGTGGCAAAAGTAACAGCAAATTGTGAAGAGATCAATCTACATAATTCGTATCAATGAAACAAATATGATTTGATCCAATCAAATCCAATCAAATCACTCTTCATAACACCGAGATAATCTTCAGAAAATAACTCCACTTGAAACCACAAATGTTCCACAATATGTGAATAAAAACGCCTTTGAATATCAACTAAATCCACGCAGATTTTACACCACAAAGAACAGATCACAAAGTGCAAAGAGTTGCACAAAAGTAACAGATAAACAAGCACATTCTCACAGAATGTTTTGTTCATAATAGTTAGGACATCATGTTTGACATCATGACCTAAGTCCTGCTAGAACAGACAAAGCTACCTGCAGAACCTTAAAACCACATGTCACGACATCCTTACACAAAGTTTTACCAAAATTCCTGCCAATCAGGAACTAACAAACTCCCCCTTTTGCAAATTTTGGCTAAAACAAATAACAGATCACAAGAGCTTCAAAAATAACAAAGAGCACAACACAGCATAAAAAAGCAAAGCAATAAAATAAGAGTAAATGCAAACTCCCCCTCAACACAAACATCAACAACTCTCCAATCCAAAACACAAACCAACCAGCTCAACAACACTTCCACAGATAGCAACTTGTAAGCACAAAATCACATATAATAACCCAAATATAACAACCTAGACAAGAACAACAACATCTAGCAAGCAGCAGTAGCAAACAAGAACAACACCAACATCTAGCAGGATCAACATCCTGCAAACAAAAGCAGCTACTACCAGCTTCACCCTATACATCTACCATATACTTCTCCCCCTTTTTAGCTACAAATTGTGAATAAAAGCTAAGAGAAAGCAAAATAGATTACATAACCAGTACCAAGAAGAGTTAAGGGTACAAGGACCAAATACAGTACAAGCCAAAAGCACTTTAAATGCAAATAAAAGTGCATTCTGCCACAGCAGAGAAAACAAAGAAACCAAAAACAAACAACGAGCAAATCAAACAACTCAATCTTCATCATCAGACTCAGAACTTGCATCAACATCATCAGTATCAATTGGCACAGAACCACCACCATCCTCAAACTCCTTCTCAGACCCATCCTCACCATCATCTTCATTAGTATCATTATCATGCACAACATTATCTTCACTTTCAAGGCACTTAATTAAAGACTCCAATTTAATTTTTCTAGCAGTAGCAACATTAATCATATCACCTAGTTCCCTGCAGGTTTCCTTTAACTCTGAAATTATCCTTACCCTTGATGCAGAAGCCTTCTCAACAGAAGTCAAGACAATGTCAGGGACATGTCTTCCAGCAAACAACTTATGATGAAGGGACATAGCAGATTCCCTCTTGCAAGCAACGCCATTTGTGGTGAGAATACCAGGGTGTTGATTAATAATGATTTCACAAATAAGAGAAGGAAATCCAATAGGCTTTTTCACACCACTAGTGGTTGCATGTTTAGTGATTTGATAAAAAATATATCGTCCAAAATTAATTTCAGTCTTAGTACCCACAACATAGATAAATCTGCCCAGACCAACATAAATGGTAAAGGTGTGATTAGTGGGCACCAATTAGCAACACTAATTCTGTAAAGGATGGCGTACTTGATACTGAGTTGCCCAGCAGAGAGCTTACCTCTTGATGGCCAGGCATTGATTTGGTTTGCAGTAATAATCCTGCAAACTTAGTTGTCAGAAGCCTTCATCTCATCTTCACCTTCATCCTTCCTTCCCAAAAGTCTGTTGATCACCATGGAAGAGAATTCCACACACCTCCCTCGAACAAAAACCTTCATAAAATCTTTTCTATTTCTGTCAGTAATGGTAGCAGGAATATTAACGATAAATTCCTTTACCATCGCATCATAGACTTCTTTGCAAGGGTGATGTCCGAGACATCCTCTTAAACATCATTATCTGAGTCAGTATTTTCCAACCTAACCTTCCTCTTCTTGGAAGCAGGAGTAACCTTGCTCCAAGGTTTTGGGGGTCCAATTGAGGTCTTCTTCTTCTGACTTTTGGAAATGGATTCCTTAAGCATAACCTTTCCCTTTCTTGTCTTCAGTCTTTTAGCAATACCTGGGGTAACATTTTGACCAGTTCATCATCAGAGGGAACATCTTCAACATCCACCACATGTTCAGAGGTGTTGGTCTTCTCCTTGTTTGGAGCAGGACAATTTGTAGAGTCTTCCATACCATCATTCTTATCAGTAACATCTTCTTCTCTCACATCTTGGAGCACAGAGCTAGGAATCTTGTGCAAGTTCTCAGTATTAGGGCTCTCATTAGTAGAGGGTTTTTCAACATCTTTTCCTATGTTAGTATCAGAACTAGGAGTGAGATCTATACGAGATAAGGGGGTGGAAACACCAGGCACATTGTGTCCACCATAGAGAACCTTAGTAACAAGTTCCCTAATAGATCTGTTCTAGACTGGGCCCAGGCCTGAACGGGCATGCCCAACCCCATGCTATTTGGGGAAGGCCCACCAGACCCAAATTGCCCCGATGTCGAGCATAGGTGCTCCCGTCGACCAGGACGCTTCCTCCGTCGGGCAGGACACTTCCTCTGTCGGGCAGAACAACATGTCCTCCACACGTTCTCCACGTGCTCCCCTCCGCGGGGACACGTCATCATCCAACTACCCACCTCCGAAAGAGATGGTTAACCCATCTTTAGGAGATCACAGACGGTTGAACTAGGGAGAAAACCACGTGCTGGTCTTCACTACGCTATGTAAGCCCTAGCAGTCACCTAGGTTGGTCTGACAATCCAGCCCAACACAAGTGATCGTTGGCCCTGCGCTGGGGTCTCTTTATAAATACCCTCTTTCACAAGAGGGTCAGGTATTCTCTTCTTAACCTCTCTTCTATATTTGCTCCCACTCTGGTCCATCACTTACTTTGGCATCAGAGTATCTTGCAGGTACACCCCTCCTCGTCCATATTCCTTGTGAGCAACTTGCAGATCAACGACGCGTGACAGATAATTGTTCTCCTTCTGATCAGGTCAGATCAATGGCTCCGCCTATGGGAAACTAAGCTTCCCCGTTCCTCTGAGCAGAGAACCAAAGCTTCCTCCTCTCAAATCTCAAGAGCATGACTAGCCCACACCATGATGACGCTGTTCTCGGTTCCACCTTCATGCCGGTTACCAACGGCGACAATCAGACGGGGATATCTCAACCCCGCGAGACCGACGTCAAGGACGACAAAACTACCTCCCCTCATCCAAGGATGCGGCACACCATGTCGTTCCTCGGGCGAGGAGCCCGACGGTATTCCAGCCCATCCCTATACCGACTGGAGCGGACTCGACGATGGTTGCTCTTTTCGCAGCCATCAACTAGACAAACCAGATGCTGTTCCAACAAAATGAGCGCATCGGCGCGCTGGAACATGACACCTCGTCCCACTCTCCTTCGCGGAGAAATCAACGCGAGGGCTCCTGGAGCCCCTCTCCACGACCACGGGGGCGTCGATCGCAGCTGGAGAGGCCCTAATCAGTGGCCTCTAAGAAATGAGCGAGATCACCACCCCGGAAGGAGAGGTGGTCCCCGGAGCCAAGGGCGAACGGGCGTGAAACCCAGGCCAGAAGGCCGAGGGGGCGTAACCCACCTCCTCGACACGAACCGTCGCCTCCGCAATCCCCGATTCGCAGCGACGAGATGACTATAGGACTCTTTTATCGTGGGAAATCATAGCAGCCCCCATCCCCCACGGGATGGAGAAACCACCCGCACTCTCAACGTACGACGACACCTCAGACCCCGACGACCACCTAGAAGACGTCGAGGCTATGCTCGATTACATGAACGTTCGAGGAGCCATCAAGTGTAGACTCTTCCCCGACGAAATTGAGGAAGGGCGCTATGGCATGGTACAAGAGCCTGGAGCCTGAGTCCATCACGTCGTGGAGGGTCCTGAAGGACCTATTTTCACGACACTTCACGACGTCAAGGTGACATCCGAAGACGGAGGCCGTGTTGGGCACAATCATCCAGGCCCCAAACGAGCCTCTCCGAAACTACATTGAGAGGTTCACGAGGGAGGCGGTCTAGGTAACGACGTCGGACGAGATGAAACGTTACCTGATGGAGCAGGCCTTATGCTGAGACTCCAAATTCTACGAGGCTGTGGCCATCCACCGACCAGACTCTCTCCAGGACTTCCTCGAAAGATCCCGTCATTACATTCGATTCGAGGAGACGGAGGCCGCCAATACCGCCCGTGACACTAGAAACCGAGAAACCCCCCTCGGGTCCCGTGATGAAGGGGCCTCAGCCCACTGGCGGGAGGGAGACCGGCGACGGGAGGACCGTCCCCGAGAATCCTGCGAGCAGCGGAGCCCCGTTGGCCGTTTCACCGAATACACGACACTAGTCGCTTCCCGCGAGCGCATACTGGCTGAGTGCGCCAATTCATAATTTGTCCGGGGGAGTGTCCGTTTTCCAAAACCGGCACCCACCAAAGCCAACGTGGACAAATTCAAATACTGTCGCTTCCACCGAAGCCACGGTCACGTGACCGAGGATTGCATCCACCTGAAGGATGCAATCAAAATTCTAATCAAGGATGGGCATTTGAAGAGGTACACCTGGGGAGGAGATTCCCCATGCCAAGAAGTCCCCGAGGCCAAAAAAGTCGAAGACCTCCCTCCTCCCAACAACGACTCCGGCTTGCAGGTGGCCCTCAGTGTTGGTCGACCTGAGGACTGGTTCGCCCTAAGGGAATTCGGCCTCCCTGCCAAGCTTCAGCTGTCCGAGGAACCAGTGCCCCCCACCAGCCGGTGGGCATACTTCCCCAGGGCAATGGTCATTTCCGACGGGACCCCGAGCAAACTCTCGATTAGATCGGTTAAGAGGAAGTTTGACAAGCTAATGAACAGCAGCAGCAAGATGAGCACGCTCTATAAGTTCCGAGGACGATCCAACCCGATCACCTTCTACCTTGAAGAGCTCCCCGAGGGAGCCCCTAACTCGGCCATACCCCTACTGATACGTGCGCAAATGGCCAACTTTGATGTTCGTCGCATCCTGGTCGATGAGGAAGCTCGGTGGACATCATATACACCCACCTCTTCTCCACACTCCAGCTCGACGAGACCAACCTGGCCCCCTACCTGGGCTCCGACCTCCAGAGCTTCAACTAGACAACGATGATGCCATGGGGATATGTGGAGCTCAAGGTCACCTTCGGGGAAAAGGAAATGGCCAAGGAAATCAACGTCAGTTTTCTGGTCGTCGAGTGCCCATCTCTGTACAACTGCATCCTAGGCAGGACGATGATGGCCGAACTCACCGTAGTGTCGTCAACCGTCCACCTGAAGATGAAGTACTACACCAGGCTGGGAGCCGTCGTCACCCTCAACGGGGACATCGAAGCTGCTCGTCAGTGCTTCGAAGCAGCGATGAAGGGCCTTAGTACAATCGGTCCCGCGACCAAAGCAACTAAGCCCCCCCTCCCCCCCGTTCAGGAGGACAAACCGAAGGATCACGTCGACGCTGTAGACCTCGACTGCCGTTTCACCGAAGAGCCAGATCACGAGGACAGAGCCGGTGACACTCTTCCATTCACCAACGGGCATCCTATCCACCTAACGCACCCCATCTCAGACGGGGACTTTGAGATCGTTGCCCTCGGGGCAGACGCAACGGAGACCGTAAAGATTGGGGCAGTGCTTCCCGACCTAGAGAGGAAGCAGCTGAAGGCCTGCCTCTGTGAGAACGCTGACCTCTTCGCCTGGAGCGCCGCAGAGATGCCCGAACTCGAGCCTGAGGTTTCCTGCCACCAACTCTCCGTCAACCCGGCCGCTAGGGTCGTAGTACAACGTAGGCGTAGGCAGTCCCCGGAAAAGTCGGCGGCTGCTGAAAAAGTTATAAAAGACCTCCTAGAGGCAAATTTTATTTCGGAAGCCCGGTATTCAACCTGGCTGTTCAACATTGTACTAGTTAAGAAGTCTAATGAAAAATGGAGGATGTACATTGATTACACAGATCTCAACCGGGCATGTCCTAAGGAAGCCTACCCCCTCCCCAACATCGACAAACTCGTCGACAACTCAGCAGGTTTCAAACTACTGTCCTTTATGGACGCATACTCGGGGTACAACCAGATCCCCATGGACGAGGCCGACAAGAAGAGCACGACATTTATGACCGAGTCAGACAACTACTACTACAACGTAATTCCCTTCAGCCAAAAAAACGTCGATGCCACCTACCAACCGATATGAACAAAGTCTTCCGGGGAGAGATTGACGACATGTTCGAGGTCTACATGGACGACATGATCTTCAAGTCCTACACGGAGTTCGATCACACAGTGTACCTCAAGAAAGTCTTCGAGATGGCGAGGAGGTGCAGGATGCGGTTCAATCCGGAGAAATGCACCTTCGGAGTGCGCGCGGGGAAGTTCCTCGAATTCTACCTGACCGAACGGGGGATCGAGGCAAACCCGAACAAGTGCAGAGCCTTCTCCGAGATCGCAATGCCGAGCATGAAGAAGTCGATACAGTCCCTCAACGGAATGCTCGCATCGCTATCCCGTTTCCTCCCCAAGTCCGTACAGCACGCCCTCCTGTTCTTCAAGCTGCTGAGAAAGGAGGCCGCGTTCGAGTGGATAGAGGAGTGCAAACAAGCCTTCCTCCACCTCAAATGTGTCCTATCAGAATCATCCGTCTTAACGAGGCCCGAGGCCGAGGAAACCTTATACTTATACCTGACCGTGTCAAATGAGGTCGTGAGCACCGTGCTGATCCGAGAAACCCTGACGGGCAGAAACCGATCTACTTCACGAGCAAAGCCCTCCACGGTTCGGAAATGAGATATCAACAGATCGAGAAAGTCGCCCTGGTCCTCATCAATGCAACCAGGTGGCTCCAGCACTATTTCCTGGCTCACACCATCGTGGTCAGAACTGAGCAGCCTATCAAGCAGCTGCTCGGCCGACCCGACACGGTCGGGCGCATGCTGAAATGGTCGCTGGAACTCTTCGAGTTCGATATCGTCTACGAAGGCAGAAAAGCCCTTAAAGCCCAAGTTTTGGCCGACTTCGTCACCAAGATGACCCTCGCAACAAAATCAACCTCGGGAACTCACAAGTGAACCATCTTCGTTGATGGCACCCCCTCGGGAAGTGGCGCGGGCATTATCCTCGAAAATAAGGAGGGAATTATCGTGGAAGTCTCCTTAACGTTATCCTTCCCAACGACCAACAATCAGGAAGAATACGAAGCCTTCCTGGCCGGCCTCCGTCTGGCAGAAGATCTCGGAGTCAAAGAAATAAAAATCTTCATGGACTCCCTACTCGTTGCCTCGCAAGTCCGAGGCGAATACCAGGCAAAGAACGACAACCTGACGGAGTACTTAACCCTCATAAGGGAATGGATAAAGAGTTTCGATTTCGCGGAAGTACATCACGTACCTCGCGAGCAAAACACTCGGGCAGATGTCCTCTCAAAGTTGGCGAGCACCAAAAAGAAAGGCGGACACAAATCTGTCGTCCAGGAGATCCTCGCGCAACCAAGCATGGAGAAGGCCAAAATGCTGCTCGACGTCAACGCCATTGGGGACGCCAATTATTGGACAAACCCAATACACGCCTACCTCAGCACGGGGAGCCTCCCCGACGATGCTAAGGAGGCCAGTGCGCTCAAACGATGATCCTGCTCGTACGTTCTGCTCAACAACAAACTATACCAAAGGGGCTTCTCAATTCTCCTCCTCAAATGCGTCGACAAAATCCAAGCATCGGCCGTCCTGCAAGAGGTACAAGAAGGCATCAACGCGTATCACCTCGGAGGAAGGTCCTTGGCGAGGAAAGCCTTACGGGCTGGGTACTACTGGCCGACGATACAGGAGGACACGAAGGAACATGTCAAGAAGTGCGACAGGTGTCAGCGACACAGGGACATGCACCTCGCCCCTCCGAGCGAGCTCAAGTCCCTATCCTCCCCTTGGCCATTCGCCTGGTGGGGGATGGATATCCTCGGTCCGTTCACCCTGGGCTCTTATCAGAAAAAGTATCTGATAGTGGGCGTCGACTACTTCACCAAATGGATCGAGGCTGAAGCCCTCGCCAAGATCACGATGCACAATATGCTCTGTTTCTACAAGAGGAACATCCTCGCCAAGTTCGGCGTCCCGCTCACCATATTCACCGACAACGGGACACAGTTCACCGACAGAAACTTCTGGGACTTTGTCACCAAACTCGGGACCAAGCGCCATTTCACCTCGGTCGAGCATCCACAAACGAACGACCAAGTCGGATCCGCGAACATAGTGATCCTCCAAGGACTGAAACGAATACTCATCGACGCTAAGAAATGATGGGTTAAAGAGCTCCACAACATGCTTTGGGCCTACCGAACAACGCCTCATTCGACCACCGGGGAAACCCCATTCCGAATCACGTACAGAACAGAGGCAGTAATCCCAATGGAAATAAGAGAGCCGTCCAGAAGGACCAAAGCCCCCCTTGAAGAGGAAACCAATGACAAGGCTCTCCGGGAGGATCTCGACCTAGTCGAAGAGATTCTATCAAGAGCAACTCTCTGCGAAGCCGCACTAAAACAAAAATTCACCATTCGCTACGACAACAAAGTCCTAATACGCGAATTCCAGGTCAGAGACCTGGTCTTACGAAGAAACCAAAAGTACTCACACGAAGGAAAACTCGCCGCGAATTGGGAAGACCCCTATCGTGTCCGGGACAAGACGGAGCATGGGGCCTACTACCTCGAGAACTTACACGTGGACGAAATAGCTCAACCATGGAACGCTGAAAAGCTAAAGAAATACTAAAGTTAAACACTGCCCGCAAGGACATTCCTCGTGACCACAGGAGCGCGACACGGTACGATCGCGTCTCCTCGGAAAGCAACGAGATAGCAAGCATTTTATCTTTGTGTGTGAAGGCAGAACACTTTGCTCAACAGAGACCCCTCGATCGAGAGTCCCCGCCGCAGTACCAAGATCGGCAGAACACCCATCTCGCGATGGGACGTTCACGCCGTAGGGGTAGGTCCCTAACCGCGGTCCACCTCTACAACTGACCAGGTAACCATACTAGTCAACCGGCTAGTTCCCTACACTACCAGGTACAACAATTGTCGAGCTGACACTCCCAACAAGCATATAAAACAAGCATAATAAACATACATTACGAGCATGCAAACATGCAGAAATAAAACAAACATGCAAACATACAAACATAAACGAACACATACTTAACAAAAATATTGTATTATAAAGAGGGGCACCAACCCAATATTCAATTACATCACAAAGGGGAACGCAGGCCCGACAAAATTACTTAGCAATAAACAGCAAAATATTGGCACGCAGGCCCAGAAACAACGAGCACGCAAGCCCGGGAAACATCTACACATCCTCATAACCATCCGCCTCGCGCTCGTCAGCAGGAGCGGCATCACCAGCATCTTCAAGACCAGGGGCAACCACCCGTCTGTCGATGATCTGGTGGAAAGGCCCGATCCCGTCAACAACCCATCTGACCTCGAGGTTCACCACCCTGAGTTGGTCCATGACACTAAAGAACCCGACCTCGACCGCCTCCAGGCAATCATGCTCCAGCTCCCGAATCCTTCCTAACAGATTTGCGCGGGTAACCAAAAACCTCTCCTCGTCCGTCTCACCATCATCGGGACGAAGCGAATCTTCCAGCTCCCCCACACGGGCTCTCAGCTTTTGTAACTCCTCCTCAGCAGCTTTCAGCTTCTCCTCGGCCTCGAACCCCCTTTTGCATTGCGCAACCACTTCCCCTTGGCTCTGTTCCAGCTCTGTGGCCAGCTTTGCCAGCCTCAATTGAGCAAAGGCAAGGTCACCTTGCATCTTGGCCAGCTCGATAGAGGAGCAGCTCTCATCACTTAGGACCATAGTTGTAGGGAACACCCGCATCATGGTAGCCAGGTCCTCGATCAGTACCTGCCTTCATGTAGCCCGATCCGACCCGAGGATTGCTTTCGCTTCCACGATCGGCACCATTGGCGACCTTGCATAGTGGAAGAACCCGGGCTTCTGGTGGCACAGGGGAATAAGAAATCCCTCCTCGACTAGTCCCCCATGAGATTGACGACGCCCTCCGAAGACTGGCCCCTTGCCCGCTTTGTAGCCCCTTGAGACGTCGGGGATCGACTTCTTTGTGGCGATGACGGAGTTCCCCTTCCTCCCTAGTCTGCTATAGCCTGCTGGACCACCTGGGTGACCCTCCTCTTCCCAGCTTTGGCCGCGGCTTTAGAGGTCGCCAGTTTCCTCACTCTCTCCTCGACAGACGACATGTTACCTGCAAAAAGAAAATAAAGAAGTCAACAAACAAACAAAAACAACAGTAACATCAGGCAGAGGAAGTCGACCACCACCTAGAAAACGGAGGGCCTCCTCGTCAGACGAGCACTCAAGCAAAGCTTTCGTGCTAATCAACCTCTTCCACTGACAGATACACCCCTGGCTGTCAAGGATATAGTTATCGTCGGGCGTCACCAGTCGAGACGGGGGTAAGCTGTTCACAAAAGATACTATCTTTTGATAGCCCGCCAAATCCTCCTCGTCCAGGGTCCCTGCCCACACTATGTACTGGTCCGTGCCCTTAGTAAAATGCTCCTCCATCCACTCTAGAGGCAACTTCAACACCATAACGGCCTCGCGCTGCCCGTTCACTACTCGGTCTTCTCGCTGAAACAACGAAGCACACGCTACGTGAGATACTGGCCGAACACGAAGAAGCGTGCCTTGAAATCCCAAACAAAATTCATATAAGTCCGGAAAATATTCCTCGGTTGCTTCAACAAAACCCATCTGTGTCGACCATTGATCGTTTGCCTCTGCAGATGGAAGAGGCGAAAGAAAAGCGATAAGGTAGCCCCGACATCCAGATGCCTGCAAACGAGCTCGTACGCTCGGATGAAAGTTATCGCGTTGGGATGCAGTTGTGAGGGAGCTAACCTTAACCAGTCGAGGACCCCCAATTGGAAATCCGTGAAGGGAAACTTGAGACCGGCCTCCCGAAAACAGAACTCGTACATAAGGAACCGCATTTTCCCATATGTCGGGCAGATACGGTGATGCTCGCGGGGCCGATATACCTACTAGCTTATAGATGTATCCGTGCACCTGTCCTCGACGGTCGTGAAAGCTTCGGTCTCCTCATCGACGAAATACGAAGGGGTACTCATCGACTCTTCAGCTACCCATTCTTCGACTGACCGGACTCGTACTTCAGCGGCCGGAGCCTCGGGCTCCACATTAACGTCCATGGTCCCTGGGACCCACGAAATCATATCCACCTGAAAAGCAGAAGGAAACGATGAATTCGATGCCCAAGATCAAATTTATCCTTCTACCGCAGGTCAAGTGAAAGGGAGACGGGGGCAGCAGCCACGACGGTAGC
Organism: Lathyrus sativus; assembly: GCA_963859935.3. Lineage (NCBI taxonomy): Eukaryota > Viridiplantae > Streptophyta > Magnoliopsida > Fabales > Fabaceae > Lathyrus > Lathyrus sativus. The sequence goes on from OZ012740.1 coordinate 529,226,124, forward strand.
GAAGGCCACCTAGGCATCTCTCCCTGGGGGATTCATCCAACATCCCTCATTGCCCTCGGGGCGTGCATCTAACTCTATCATGCGTCCCTAAGACACCCATCTAAAACCAATGCCTGTCCCCGGGGTGTTCACTCTACCCCCTAGAACGTCCTCGAGATTATCATCCTAAACCTAAAAACCCGCCGGCGGGTGCGGCGGAGGACCCTCTCCCTCCTCGGAACATTCATCACGTCGACACCAACATTCAAGTGTTAAACAAGGAAAGGATAGGGAAAAGGGGAACTTACTAAGTTAGATGTAACAACGGTGCACGCGGTGGTGGTTGCGACGGTGCTGGCGAACGAATGCAAGCGCGAAGTTCAATCAAGCACGTGCATAAGTGAGCGAAAGAGAAAATAGTAAATAGGCAGCGACTTGCCTATTTAAACCATATGCACGGGACTCGAAGCGCCCCTAGGCACTCAAGTACCTTAGGGTAGCCGCCCCGCATGGCCCACTGGCTGTTGGACACCTGGAATCAAAGACAGTCACGTCCCTTCGGTCTCCCCGCGCGGCCGGACAGGCGTTGACGTACCATTGTAACACGGTGGGAGAACTGACTTTAAACAATGTTGCGGATAGCAAGAGTTGCCACCGACTTTTATTTTATCCATAAGGAAAGGTTATAAAAGAACAGGAAAGACCTTAGAGAATATTTTGGGTCCGGGGGGTAGGTTATGAAAAGGGAAGGTATTAGCATCCTTTTCATCCATGGTTATCCATGGGCTCTTAGGTACTTAAGCTCACTTTTGAATTGTTTTGAAATTGTAGTGTGCGAATAGAAAATTTTCAGAATAGTTAATAAATAATCCATGTAAGGATGTGTTAAGAACTTGTTTGAAAACTTGTTGAAAATTTGTTTAAGTGCGAAACAATTTTGAAGTGAGCAAGCACCTAGGAGTAACCTACCCTAATGTTTAAAGGTCTTTCTTATTCTTCATTCTTTCCTTTAGTAAGACTATCCCTACTATAATGGAGTAGGTAGTCCTTACTTTGGATGTTAAGGGACATGTGAGGGACAATTTGACTTTGAAGGCCATTGTGGGATGTAATAAGCACATATAAGGGACCATCATCATTTTTCGAAAGGGACTCGATTCGTAAAGGCAACCATAAGGGACTTTGATGATTTTTCTATTTGAGGGACTTGCTTTATACACCCCACTTAACCATTATTCGTAGGCAACTTGAGGGATATCCTTAGGAAGTGAGACGGCGATTAAAATCGACTTACGTGTGTGACGTGTTTATTTTAATTATCTTTATTTAAAAGTGATCTAAATTTATTTTAATATTACATACATGTTGTTACACTCCCTAATTACTAACCATAATAATAATTAAATAATTAAACAACTTTACATCCAAGAAACAATTACAAAATTATAATAAATAAAAAAAATAACAAATAAGCAAATAAAATATTAGGGTTAGTAAATAATAAGAAAAATTAAATAAGGTTAGTATAAATATAAAGTTAGTGAAAATAATTAGTTGAAACAATAATAATGAGAAAAATAGACAAAGTTAGAAAAAATAATAAGATAGAAATTTCAAAATAATAATAAGCAACAAAATATGATTAGCAATAATAATTAATTAATAACGTGATTAAACATAAGATTTGATTTTTATTTAGAAACATAAATGATTAAATAATTACTATAATATAAAGTTCTAAATATCATAAGATTTGATTTTTATTTAGAAACATAAATGATTAAATAATTACTATAATATAAAGTTCTAAATATAACATAATTATAAATTTCTTAATCATTTACAAAAATTTAATTATCTCTAATTATATATTAACAATTATTAAGAAAAATATTTACACATTATGATGAAAACAAATTTTAACTAATCAATAATCACATTCACCAAAATTTTACATTAAGTGTTTATAAGGTTTAATTTTATTTACAAAAATTTACAAGAATTATAATAAATATATACATAGAATCATATAGAAAATTAAAATTAGGTTTTCATATTAATTTGGAAAAAAGATGTTAATGTCATTTATTTTAAAAAAAACAGATTTTTATATTACAACAAATTTTAATAAATTAATGATAACAATAATAATAATAATGATAATAATGATAATAATAATAAATAATGATAATAATAATAATAATAATAATAATAATAATAATAATAATAATAATAATAATAATAATAATAATAATAATAAAGCAATAATGAATTTTAAATGTGCCAAATAACCCAACAATGTTGCTAACGCAGAAATGCGCTCATCGCAACCAGATCTAAATCGGACGAAACAAAATTTATCGCAAAGAAAAAGAAATTAAGCAAAAAATAGTATTATTGCTCACACAAAAATGCGATCATCGCAACCAGATCGAACTAACACAAATGTCACGCGTCATGCACACAAATGTGCAAACATCGTATCGACATAATTCGATCAAAAATCTTATATATATAAACTCTAACAATTTAAAAATTATATATATATAAACGCAACAGTAATAGATAAAGAAAAAGAAATAACGGTAATAGATGAAGAAAAAGAAATAACGGTAATAGATGAAGGAAAAGAAATAACGGTAAACGATGAAGAAAAAGAAACAATAGTAATGGATGAAGAAGAAAACTAAATAACGGCCAACGGCACTCACTCCTCTTAGGTTTTTTTTTCATTCTCTCCTCTTTTCCAACAAGGCAACACATGTATATATAGGGAACAAATTAGGGTTAACACCAAATTGTCAATAATGTCCCTAAAGCCCATTTTAAAGCCCAAACTAAATAATTAGTTAAGAAAAAATAAAATTTAAATAATTTAAAATAATTAAAATAAACTTAAAATAAAAACTAATAATCCTATTGATTCCTAAAATAAAAAATATTATAAAAAGAACAAAATTTTTTCAATATTTTTTTATTTTATGATTTTTTGGATATTTTTATGAATAATTTAGAAAAAAGTGAAAAAAATAATATTTTAAAAAATGATTTAATTAAAATACGAAAATAATAATTAAATAATAATAAAAAACTATTTTTGTTATTTTTTTTAATGAAAGATAGAAAAATTTAGAGTAAAAATAATAAAAACAACAAAAAGTGCCAAAGGTGAGATTCGAACTCTCAACCTCTCACACTCATAACTCCTTACACATGTCCTCCTGCCAATTGTGCCATTTTTACTTTTTAGAAAAAAAGTGCATGCCATATGATATTTACCTGCAAAAAGTCAAACGACTACACAAATTTGTTAGTAATTGATTAAATGCAATGAAATGCGACGACAAATCTTAGGGCAAAATTTGGGGTATTACAGTTATTATGATAATATTTCTCACCCAACCTCTCTTTGATGTTGGCAAAAAAAATCATGAAGTTTGACTTTGGTTTGACCACAGTTGACCTCAGTTTGACCTTTTAACTGCATTGACTGCTTTTGACTTATCTGATCATCTGACTGAGCAAACTTTTGAGAAAAGTCTTGAAACTTGACATGGGGGTTCTTATACACATATAAGATGTTATGAAGCTCACTTGAAGTCTTGGAAGTCTATTTAGCCTGATTAAAGTCAAAACCCTAGTTTTGGATGCACTGCTTAGGAGGTGCATTGTCTGAGGGAATTGTCAACTCTTCTGACCAATTATGAATTTTGTGAACCTTGTGAACCTTCTTGGAACACAAAGTCTTGTATTGTGAGGGCAAATTTTGGGGTGCAACAACCATCCACCACCTCCTCGACCTGATTGCCCGACAAGACCGAGATTTCCGTGCTCTAGCATCCTCGACAAGCTAGACTGACCAAGTTCCTCCTCGAGCTCTTTACCCTCGATGCAACACTCCCTCCAGGGACCTTCCTCGCACATCCTTCCTCCTCGACGTAGTACCATAAAGTCCTCGCTCCTTCAATTTGGAGCTACGACTTGGGGGCCTCCTGCTCTGGACTGGGCCAGGCCTAAACAGGCAGGCCCAGCCCCACGCTATTTGGGGAAGGCCCACCAGGCTTAAATTGCCTCGATGTCGAGCACATGTGCTCCCGTCAACCAGGAAGCTTCCTCCGTCGGGAAGAACAACGTGTCCTTTACACGCTCCCCACGTGCTCCCCTCCGTAGGGACACGTCATCATCAAACTACCCACCTCAAAAAGAGATGGTCAACCCACCTTCCGGAGATCACAGACGGTTGAACTAGGGCAAAGACCACGTGCTGGTCTTCACTATGCCACGTAAGCCCTAGCAGTCACCTGAGTTGGGCCTGACAATCCAGCCCAACACAAGTGACTGTTGGCCTTGCACTGAGGTCTCTCTATAAAGACCCTCTTTCACAAGAGGGTCAGGTATTCTCTTCTTAACCTCTCTTCTGTATTTGCTCCCACTCTGGTCCATCACTTACTTTGGCATCAGAGTGTCCTGCAGGTACACCCCTCCTTGTTCATATTCCTTGTGAGCAGCTTGTAGATCAACGACGCGTGGCAGGTCATTGTTCTCCTTCTGATCAGGTCAGATCAAGATCTATCAACATAAGCAGTACCTTCTTTGTTCTTCATCCTAGTGATATTATCAGCAAACGTTCCAAATGTTTTACCTTTGGAAGTTTGTTTTGCATGTGTTGGAGTGGTCTTGGGGGCTTCATTATCGTGATTGGGAACCATGGAGAGAGGAGTCATGCCAAGGACATCTTCAAAGGAAATGTTCATGGGGCGAGCATTAGACTGTGAAGCTTTTGAGGAGGTTGCAGCACGTTTGGGAGACATTTTGAGTTTGAGAGAAGAAAGTTTTTGTGGAGAATGAGAATAGGTTGTAATGGGAGAAATGCGCAGAATGTGGAAGGCAATGAGAAGCTTAGTGGAGGTATGGGAGTCGAAGGGGCAGTTGGATGGAAATATTTGATAGGGGTAGCGTGTGTGGGTAGCCTTGAGCATGCTATGCAATAATGAGTGATGTTTGAACATCTCTATTTTAAGAAAAAAAACATCTTTTATGAATAATAATCCCTCTCAGCAGCAATTGCTATAGATCTTCATAAATACAAATCTCTAATTTTTCTCTCAAAATTTCAAACTGATTTGCATCCAAGGCTTTAGTAAAGATATCAGCCAGCTGTTTTTCTGTAGTGACATGCTCTAGGGTGATGATTTTAATTTCAACAAGCTCCCTTATAAAATGATGGCGAATATCAATGTGCTTAGTTCTGCTATGTTGAATAGGATTCTTAGAGATATTTACAACACTCAGATTATCACAGTATAATGTCATGATATCTTGTGTGACATTATACTCTATAAGCATTTGCTTCATCCACACAAGTTGAGAGCAGCTACTCCCAGCAGCTATATATTCAGCCTCTGCAGTAGACAGGGATACACAGTTTTGTTTCTTGCTAAACCACGAGATGAGGTTGTTTCCCAAAAAGAAGCAGCCTCCTGATGTGCTTTTTCTGTCATCAGCACTTCTAGCCTAATCAGCATCACAATATCCAGATAGTACACAACCAGATCCATGAATGTACAACATCCCATATTCACTTGCCCCATTGATATACTTCAAAATTCTCTTGACTTGATTTATATGACTAATCTTGGGTTCAACTTGATATCTGGCACAAACACCCACAACAAAAGCAATGTGAGGCCTGCTTGCTGTAAGATATAACAAGCTTCCTATCATGCTTCTGTACAAACTTTGATCCACATTAATCCCTTTTTCATCTTTTGACAACTTTAGATGTGTAGGTGCAGGTGTTCTTTTGTGGATGACATTTTCCATTCCAAACTTCTTAACAATGTTCTTGGTATACTTACTCTAAGATAAGAATATAGATTCTTCCATCTGTTTGACTTGTAATCCAAGAAAGTAAGTTAATTCCCCAACAAGGCTCATTTCAAATTTAGATTGCATTTGCTGCACAAAGTGTTGAACCATCTTATCTGACATCCCACCAAAGACAATATCATCAACATAGATTTGAGAAATCATGAGTTTTCCCTCTTCTTCCTTGATAAACAAAGTCTTATCTATGCCACCTTTTCTATATCCATTATCAACAAGAAACTCTGTTAGTCTTTCATACCAAGATCTAGGAGCTTACTTCAGGCCATACAAAGCTTTCTTCAACTTAAATACATGATTAGGAAAGGTTGGATCAATAAAACCCTTAGGATGTTCCACATAAACTTCTTCATTTAGGTAACCATTTAAAAAGACACTTTTGACATCCATTTGAAGCAACTTGATTTTCAGAATGCAAGCAACTCCCAGAAGGAGTCTGATAGATTCAAGTCGAGCTACAGGAGCAAAGGTTTCATCAAAATTAACCCCTTCAATATGTGTGTATCTTTGAGCAACCAGTCTGGCTTTGTTCCAAGTGACCACTCCCTTTTCATCAGACTTATTATTGTAGACCTGTCGCTACGCGAAAAAATGACACAGAGTCGCCACCAGATTTTATTTATCCCAAGGAGGGAAAGGGAAATAGCGATAAAACCTTTGGGAGAAGAGCATGATCATTGCAACCAAGTCTTAAGGTTTGGGAGTCGGTTATGCAAGGGGAAGGTATTAGCACCCCCTCACATCCATCGTACTCGATGGGAACCTCCTAGGTTATTTTGCGTGGATGGGTGTTTTTATTAAGAGTTTGCTTGTTTAGAGAAAAGAGGGGTTGGTTTATTTATTTTAATACTCGCCAAGGATTGTGGCCCTTGTGCCTACGTATCCTCACTTAAAAGAAGTGAAGAATCAGAGCTCCGTAGTTCGGAGGCTTATGAAATAGTTGTTTGTTGGTTGATTTTATACCTTAAAAAAGGGTTTTTGGATTGATGCCCTAAGGCGAAAAATAGGTTTGATGAGTTGATGTTATTTTTAAGTTTCTTAAGAGAAATTGTTCTTGATTAGGATTATACACAGAAGACTTTGGATAGAAATGAATGTTTCGAATAACCAAGTCGAGCGCCTTGTATCCAAAACATTCGGAACGAGTGTAGGAGGACTCCATTCTCATTCCTTTTCCACCACTTTAAAGTTCGTGGTGCATAATTCTAATCGTTTATGTTATTGTGTTTTTGGATTTTTATGAGAAAAGAGAACCACTTGACGTTGGATCAAGGTTTATTATTTGTAAAAGTATTTGAGGTGATACGAATAAGGTCGATGGCGGACGCACAAGGCGGCCGACTTACAAGGGTTGAAAATGGCTCGATAAAATTGAGAGTTTGCTTTTGAAAATGGTTTTTGGAATCAAAAGTCACCAAGGACAATAGCAACATTCATACTAAAATCATACAAACATATGGGATTAGTCGGCTAAAAAAAAATCGAGACATGCAATAAAAACGGGAAAAAATTTTTTGGAGGTAAAATATCGAAAAAAGTAGCAAAATAGTGGTGTAACACGGGTGGCCGTGTCGTGTGACACGGCCCGTGTCATAGGGTACCTGCAATGTGGGTTTTGGAGCGTGACAGAGGTGTGACACGGGTGGCCGTGTTGTGTGACACGGCCCGTGTTATAAGGTCTGGGAGAAAAATAATTTTTAGGGCAAACAGAGGTGCAACACGGGTGGCCGTGTTGTGTGACACGGCCCGTGTTGTGAGGCCTGGGGTTTTTGGACGTTGAAATCTCAAACAGAGGTGCAACACGGGTGGCTGTGTTGTGTGACACGGCCCGTGTTGGCGACACGGGTGGCCGTGTTGTGTGACACTGCCCGTGTCAGGCTACCAGAGTGAAAAAACCTAACGTTTTCTATGTTTTTCTTTCGTTTTGTGGTTTCTTGAGAATGGTTTCTTGGTCCCTTTGGAACCTTACATGATATATACAATACAACAACACATAAAAGAGTAAACAAAATGAATGTAAATAGCAAAAAAAAGTAAAGAGAGAAAGGTTGGAGGAAATGGATACCCAAGAGCTTTCTATCCTTCTTGCAAGTCCTCCTTGGTCTTGGTTGAATGTAACTCACTCCTCTTCACTCTATGTTGTGAAGGTTTTGTTTCTCTATGATCCTCTTGGTTCTATATCACTCTCTTTTTTTGGTTTGCAAAGCTTCCTATTTTTCTGGTTTTTAGGGTTTTGTTTGCTCTCTCTATTTTCTGGTTTTTGCAAATGTGTGTAGAATGGATGTTGAATGAATCCTCTTGTTTACAGCCCCCCTCCTCTTATCTCAGCTCCTAGGGTTTTCTCTTCCCCCACATAGCAGATTTTTTCATGGGGTAATGTCTCTTACCACCTTTTCTCATGTCGCTCTCTTTCTTTCCATTTTCATGCAAGAAGCTATGTTGCATTTTTGCTGTTGCACTTTGCCTATGCTGTTTTTTCTGCAGCACTTTATGACTTGCACCCATTTTGTTGGCTTGTGTTTGGACAGCTCCTCTTGGTCAATGCCACCAACTCTTGACAGCATTTTGAAATCTGATATTTAGATGCATTGTCACATGTTATTCCCTTGGTCTTGTGACATGTGATCTTGTGACATGAAGAAATTTGTCACCTCTTGCATGGGACTGTTTTGCCATGACTAAACATGCATATTCTTGGTCTTAAAACATTCCAATGTTGATTTAATCCTTGCATGTTTCTTGGATGTTTGTAAGCATAATGTAGACTTGGTGTGGCATTACCATAACATGAATTTGACTAGAGACTTGAATGAAGTATTAGAAATAAATTAATTTCTAAACATTACTTAGAGTTGGAAATCTTGCAACAAATGACATTCTTGTAATGTCATAAAATTTCTCTTTGTAATATTCTTGCCTTTAATCTAGAATTCATGATGAATTTCCTTAGAACCATTAAGCTTGAAATGGATGAAGTCTTGAATTATGGACTTGTGATCTTGACTCATCCTTTGCAAATTTGAACTCCACTTGATCAAGAATTTAAAACAAAATTGGATGAAGCAATCTTGAATTATGCCTTGCATTTCATGATCATTAGGAATATATCTTGAATATCCTAATATTTTGTCAAGTAACTTCTCTTTGAAGAAATCTACAAGAGTAGACTTTCCAATTTAGATCAAACCTTAAATGATGAACCTTTCCTTCCATGTAGTCCAAGATAGATAAGTTATCTCATTCAAAATGGAAGATGACAAATCGACCCAATCCGTACCCACATGCTCGATATGCAATAAAATGATGTATGATATAGCGAATGTAGGGCATAAAGGCTAAAGGCGAAAATTAGGGTGTGACAGCTGCCCCTATTTAATCCTCTTGGACCTGAATGTCTGGAGGGTAAAGGTGCTCAAACATTCATGGTAGAAGAGAATTAAATACTAGAATACCCGGGATTTTCGACTGGAGAGGTATGGTGTGAATATAGACAGTCAATGAGGTGGCTTGAAAAAGGTGTCTTGTTATTGGAGAAAGGGTATGAGGGATATGATGATATGCAATGCTGAATGAACGTGAGTGCTTTGCTGGCCAGAAGAGGAGGCACCTCGTAACATGGAAACATAATTGGCCAAGAGATATTCCCTCTATAAAAGATAGAGAGGACTCAAGAAATAGGGATGTGAGATATTCCTTCCACGAAAGGGGGAAAGGACTCTAGAAAAATGGTTTTCCTCTTATAAAAGGCAAGGAGGACTCCTGAACAAAAGGTTAGGCGAAAAAGTATTCCTTCTACGAAAGGTAGCGAGGACTCCAGAATAAAAGGTTAGGAGACAAGTATTCCTTCTACAAAAGGTAGAGAAGACTCCCTTGGGAGAATACGATCGTATTTCCTTCTGTCACGGCAGAAAGGACTCCAGAACAAAAGGTTATGAGAAAATGTTCCTTCTACAAAAGGTAGAGAGGAGTCCTGAACAAAAGGTTAGGAGAAAAATTCCTTATACAAAAGGTAGATAGGAAACTCCCTTAGGAGAGGATGATCGTATTTTCTTATGCAAAAAACAGAAAATATTCCTGAACAAAAGGTTAGGAAAAAATATTCCTTCTACAAAAGGTAGACAGGATACTTACGAAAGGTAAGCTGACAAGAACCTGTACAAAAGGTACGAGAGGTCTTATTGAAGGTAAGTTGAATCAGTTACGAAAGGCAAGGCAGGGATATTTAGAAAAGACTCACAAAAAGTAAGTTGAGGGCAATAACCATCCTCCTGCAAAAGGTAGAGGAAATTTCATAGGGTATTAGAACATCATTTGATCTCACAGGCACAACGGGGGAGATGATATTCCTTAAGTATGGTGATCATTCAGTTCTTGGCCACGCAGGCACCAAGCGTCCAAATTGATCGAAGATACCCAACACAGACTTTTGTCGCGTGTAAAAGACAGCGAGAGACGCTTACAAAAGGGAAGCGAAGGGAAAAGATTTCACGCAAAAGGCAATGACATCCCTTATAAAAGGTAAGGTGAGAAAATATCTTATGCAAAAGGCTCAAAAGGGCTTACAAAAGGTAAGTGAATGGATAGACACTCCAAAAGGATCCTGCCAGGATTTCCATAGGAAATTCGCATCTTTGAGAATGACTGGCTAAGCACATGAAATGATGCAGTATGTATGCAAGAATGTCAGGGACGTAAGGACATGAAGGTTAGGGGTGATAATTCACGCCAAGTGATTGGGCTTTGATTTGGGGCGTCGAGTTTGACTTCCCAACATCCTCGTGATGAAATTTGGATCATCTCCAGACAGTCTTATCAGACAAGCTGTGTTGGCCAGTCAGGTTGCCCCTGACTTGGTCAGGTTCTCGGCGAATTTTATGATTAGACGATGCCTAGTGTACACGTGCGCCTACTAGAGATCGTTTTTATCCTTCATACACCTAGGTTGAAGAGCAACTTTATGCTTTCTTTTGTTATTATTATCGGCATCCCATAATTTTTCAATGCAATATTTATTAAGAATGAAAATTCCACTTTTTGCAAACATAGAAGAAAATAAATGTGACACACGAATTGATGAAAGAGATTTTTATTGATGATAAAGTGACCCATAAATGGGTAATTTTACATAAGGATACAATTCCTAAAAGAGGTAATTGCAAAAAATATGATAAAAAACACGGTGGCAATGTGAAAAGGGATTGGATTTCCACTGAATTCCAATTCTGCTATGATCCCTATGGCCTTGAAGCTTCTCGTACATTGCCTATGAGGAAGGTGGATGAATTGATCTTCCCCATGTGTAGTTCTCCTTATTCGAATGATGAGCTCACAGACTTTTCGCAGACCTCAGTCTTTTCTTTTTTAGGTCCCTAACGTTTGCCTAGATCGCCCTTTCGGGTTTTCAGTCTACCGGGATACCCATTTTTTTGCCTAAGTTGCCCCTAAGGGTTTTCAACTTATCGGGTATTATTATTTTTTATTTTTAACCCTAATTTTTTCCTGGACTTTTCTTTTTGTTGTCCACCGGGTCTGCTCTCAAGCGTAGTATTTTTTGACTGCGTCTGCGTTTACAGGGGATGACAGATCTTCACCGTCCATGTTGGATAATATCAAGGATCCTCCGGAGAAAACCTTCTTTACAACATATGGACCCTCATAGTTAGGTGTCCATTTGCCCCTTGGGTCTGTGTGGATTGGCAGAATCTTTCTCAATACCAAGTCTCCCACTTTGAAATCTCGAGGACGAACTTTCTTGTCAAACGCCCTTTTCAATCGCTTTTGGTAAAGCTGGCCATGACAGATGGCTGCCATGCATTTTTCATCAATGAGATTAAGTTGATCAAATCTCGCCTGCATCCATTCGGCTTCGTCAAGCTTGACATCAGTCAGAATTCTCAGGGAAGGGATTTCTACCTCAACAGGGAGTACCGCATCCATGCCATACACAAGAGAAAATGGAGTTGCCCCAGTAGAAGTGCGCACTGAAGTGCGATAGCCATGCAAAGAAAATGGTAGCATTTCATGCCAATCTTTATATGTTTTCACCATTTTCTGAACAATCTTCTTGATGTTTTTGTTCGCTGCTTCAACGACGCCGTTCATCTTCGGGCGATACGGTGACGAATTGTGGTGCTCGATCTTGAAACTTTCACATAATTCCTTCATCATCTTGTTATTGAGGTTTGAACCATTGTCAGTAATGATTTTATTTGGGACCCCATAACGACAAATGATTTCCTTTTTGATGAAGCGAGTGACCACTTGTTTGGTGACATTGGCATAAGATGCGGCTTCCACCCATTTAGTAAAGTAGTCAATGGCCACTAAGATGAAATGATGTCCGTTTGAAGCAGTTGGCTCGATGCGTCCGATCACATCTATGCCCCACATGGCGAAAGGCCAAGGCGACGTCAAGACATTCAGAGGAACTGGCGGCATATGTATCCTATCTGCATAGATTTGGCATTTGTGGCATGTTTGCACGTGACGATAGCAATCAGTTTCCATTGTCAACCAATAATAACCAGCTCTCAAAATCTTCTTAACCATCATGTGTCCACTGGAATGTGTACCAAAAGAGCCTTCATGGATTTTGTTTATGATCCGATCAGCTTCGTGTTTATCCATGCATCTGAGCAAGACCGAGTCATAGTTTCGCTTGTAAAGCACATCTCCACTTAAGAAGAATTTGGACGAAAGCCTTCTTAAATATTTCTTGTCTGTGATGGAAACATTTTCTGGATACTCTTGCTTTTCTAGATATCTTTTGATATCATAGAACCAAGGTTGATCATCGGTTGCTAACTCTGCTTCCAGACAGTGGGCAGGCTCATCAAGATATTCAATACGGATAGAGGGTGCCTCATTTTTCCATTTAACCTTGAACATGGATGACAACGTGGCAAGAGCGTCTGCCAATTGATTGCTTTCTCTAGGAATGTGATTGAAAGTAATCTCATCAAAGTATGGGATTAACTTCAAGACGTGATCCCGATATGGCACTAATTTGCTGTCACGTGCTTCCCAATCGCCTCTCACTTGGCTGATGACTAGAGCTGAGTCTCCATACACTTCCAGAATCTTGATTCTATGGTCAATTGCGGCTTCAATCCCGAAGATACATGCTTCATATTCTGCCATATTGTTGGTGCATTCAAAACATAATCTTGCGGTGAATGGAATGTGGAAACCGGTAGGAGAGGTGAGGATTGCCCCTATCCCATTGCCTTGAGCATTTGTGGCACCATCGAACACGAGCGTCCATCGCGATCCTGGTTCGGGTTCTTCGTCTGGGCCTGGTATTTTGTAGTCTCTGACAAACATGATGTCTTCGTCAGGGAAGTCAAAACGCATGGGCTGGTAATCTTCCACAGGTTGGTGGGCAAGGTAGTCAGATAACACACTCCCTTTGATAGCTTTTTGCGAGACGTATTGGATGTCATATTCTGTCAGTACCATTTGCCAACGGGCTACTCGTCCGGTGAGAGCAGGCTTCTCGAAGATGTACTTGACTGGATCCATTTTTGATATCAGCAATGTGGTATGGGTCAACATATACTGCCTTAAGCGCTTGGCAGCCCATGCGAGTGCACGACAGGTCTTTTCCAACACTGAGTATCTCGTTTCACAGTCAGTAAACTTTTTGCTTAGGTAGTAGATAACATGCTCCTTTCTACCTGTTTCGTCATGCTGCCCCAACACGCATCCCATGGACCCTTCCAGAACGGTCAAGTACATGATGAGAGGTCTTCCTGGCACGGGAGGCATCAGAATCGGTGGCTCTTGCAGATATTCTTTTATTTTCTCAAATGCTTTTTGGCAATTGTTATTCCACATGATTGCTTGATCTTTGCGAAGCAGCTTGAATATTGGCTCACAGGTAGCTGTTAGGTGAGATATGAATCTGGCAATGTAGTTTAATCTCCCTAAGAAACCACGAACCTCCTTCTCGGTTCTTGGAGCTGGCATATCTTGGATGGCCTTTACTTTGTTAGGGTCGACTTCAATCCTTTTTTGGCTCACGATAAAACCTAGCAACTTACCAGATCTTACCCCAAAGGTACATTTATTCGGATTGAGCCTTAGCCTGAACTTTCTTAGCCTAGCAAACAACTTTTCCAAGTGGATAAGATGTTCCTCTTCAGTTTGGGATTTTGCGATCATATCGTCTACATAGCATTCAATCTCTTTATGTATCATGTCATGAAAGAGAGTCACCATTGCTCGTTGATATGTTGCGCCAGCGTTCTTCAGACCAAATGGCATAACCTTATAGCAAAAGGTTCCTCAAGGGGTAATAAAGGTAGTCTTCTCCATATCCTCTGGAGCCATTTTGATTTGGTTGTATCCGGAGAAACCATCCATGAAGGAGAACGCAGAGAATTAGGCCGTATTATCCACTAACACATTAATATGTGGCAGCGGAAAGTCATCTTTTGGGCTGGCTCTATTTAGGTCTCTGTAGTCAACGCACATCCGCACCTTACCTCCTTTTTTAGGCACAGGTACAATGTTGGCAACCCATTTAGGGTATTTTGATACTGCCAAGAATCCGGCATCAAGCTGCTTTTGTACTTCCTCCTTAATCTTCAGGGCCATGTCAGGTCGAGTTCGTCTCATCTTCTGCTTTACCGGCAGACAATCTTCCTTGAGCGGCAATTTGTGCACCACGATGTCTGAATCCAATCCGGGCATGTCTTGGTATGACCAAGCAAACACATCTGCATACGCACGTAAGAGCTCGATTAGTCTTCTCTTCACACCTTCTTCTAGGGCAGCGCCTACCTTGACCTCTTTCCTGTCCTCTTCGGTTCCAAGATTGACAACTTCCAATGACTCTTGATGCAGCTGGATGATCTTTGATTCCTGCTTCAATAGTCTGGCTAACTCCTCGGGGAGTTCACAATCTTCTTCACAATCCTCGTCGGCGTGGCAGATTGGATTATCAAAGTCATATGGAACCGTAGCAGTATCGTTATCAATGGAATCCGGGGTGGATCTGCATGATTGGTGATTTTATGCTTTATTTTCAGAAGATGAAAAAGGAAAAATGCGAGAAAACATTGCCATTTATTTATGCAAAAAGTAAAAAAGAAAGACAGGGAGCACAATTGAATGCAAAGAGGTTCATTTCATTCATGATAAACATTATTTAAAAACATGGGGGACCTACAAAATAATCCTTATGCCTTGGGCATAGCATAGGATTTGAAAGCAGAACAAGGAAAATTACTCTTCAACAAGGGTGACCTCCGGTATTTTCGTAATGGTCCAATTGCTGAGTTGTTGGTTTAGCGCCTTTGGGTACACCATGCAGACTTCCTTTAATGCATCATCTTCAGCTTCCACAACGGCCACCTGATCATCCACCATATGTTCACCACTAACAAAGGCAAGTGGAGAAATGAACCTTTTGCCCTTGTCAATGGTTGTCTTCTGCTGATCTTTGTGGTTGCTTGGGTAACCCAAACCAGTTCTATTTTTGTTGATGGGTAGCTCCAACACTCTTCCCCAACCTTCGGGGTGACCTTCCTCAATTACGGTCCTTGCGTCCTTCCAAGTAATCATGTGGGGTCCTGCCCTTTCTGATTTCTTTTCCTCCTTCTTAGCAGGGATCATTTCTACACTTATCACATCAAACGCTTGAAAATGGGTCTCATGAACTTCCCCTCCCACTTCAATATAACGGAATGAAGACAGATGGCTTACTAGCATATCCTCCTCTCCCTCGATGACGACAAGTTGGTTATTGACCATGAACTTTAGCCTTTGGTGAAGAGTGGACGTTACAGCACCGGCCGCATGAATTCATGGACGACCTAGTAGGCGACTGTACGCCGGGTAGATATCTATCACATAGAATGTGATAATGAAAGTGTGAGGTCCTATTTTGATGGGGAGATCAACTTCCCCTATCACGATCCTTCTTGCCCCATCGAAAGCTTTCACTATCACTGAACTGGGTTTCATCATTAATCCTTCAATGGTCAGCTTGGCCAATGAATTCTTTGGTAAAACATTTAAGGATGACCCAATATCTACCAATACTCTCGACAACACAACATCAACACATTCAATGGAGATGTGCAAAGCCTTATTATGGTTCTTCCCCTTAGGGGGCAACTCTCCCTCATTAAAGCTCAGAATATGTGCGGAGGCAATGTTCGATACCACTCCTTCAAATTGTACAACAGATATTTCTTGAGGAACATGAGCAGTCTTCAAGAACTTGATCAATGACTCCTGATGGGCAGGAGAGCACATTAGCAATGACAACATGGAAATCTTTGAAGGTGTTTGGTTAAGCTGGTCCACCACCTTATAATCGCTTTTTCGAATGATTCGTAAGAATTTTTCGATATCTTCATTGGAACTCCTTTTTTGGGTAGAAGTCTGCCCCTGCTCAATCATTGGCTGATTTTCACTTGTACCGTTTGGTGGTGGTACGGGCGCAAAAATTCTCCCACTTCTGGTTATTCCACCGATCCCAACCATGTTCTCTACAGAATTATCAACTTTCACAGCATCCTCTTCCACCTTCTGCCCATTAATGTAAACAGTTGGCTCATATTTCCAAGGGACAGCCTTGGTGCTCTCAAAAGGGAAAGGAGCAGGTGTAGATATCACTAATGGAGCAAGTGAAGGTGGAGACAATGGAATCTCTACTTGGTCATATGGTATTTGCAACGATTCACGAACTTGATTGTATGGGGTCTGAACAGAATGCTAATCATAATCACATGGGATTTCCAAGGGCGCACGAGGCTGGTCACATGGAATTATCAGCGGTGTAACATCATACGGGATTTGTAGTGGAACTTGGGTAGGATACCAATCTTCATCGTACGGAATTGTCAAAGGTACACGGTTTTGACCATACAAATTGTTCAACAGTTCTTCATCATAAGCAAACTCCATTGGATCATAGGGAATATCAAGAGTGGCCACTTCTTCAGCACTAGACATCTGTTCTATCAATATGACACCTTGATCTAACAAATTTTGGATGCCCATCTTCAATTCATGACAGTTTTGGGGATCTTTCAAACAGTGTTGGCAATCCTCGGTACACCCTGGGACAATATTCTTCATTAACAATTGTTCTTTAACAACAGCAAAGGGGGTCTTCATTTTATCAACTTCTGATACCAACTTCTTTCCTTTAGATTCTTCAACCATGTTTGTGGCATGGTGCGGCATTGGATTTTTAGTCACGTTGGGAGGGTTCTTGGTGAAATTGATGGTTTTTGAATCAATGAGATCTTGTACCACATATTTCAAAGTTTTGCAGTTTTCAATGTTATGTCCGGGAGCTCCATAATGGAATTTGCAACGGGCATTTGCATCATAGCCGGGAGGTAGAACAGCTGGGGGAGCCTTCATTTCTCTCAACTGCACCAATGAACCCCTAAGCAAGAGCGGAAGCAACCTAGCGTACGTTGTCAGAATAGGATCAAATTTTTTCTCAGGTCTCCTTTGTCTTGGCGGACCTTGATAATAGTTTTGACGTTGTTGTTGATAGGGAGCTTGAGCAGCCGGTTGACTTGCGGGTATGGAGAGAGGCTGATTTGGAGTAACTGCGGCCACATGATGATAAAAGCCTTGGTATGCTTTGGCCTTCCCTTTGTCCATAAAATCAGCGCTCGTTTCGCCTTCCCTTTTCCTTGCAAAACCTTGGTAGGGCTTCTTAGAAGCTCCATCAACAATTTGAATCTTTCCAATCTTTATCATATTCTCTATCCTCTCACCAGCCATCATTAAATCTGAGAACACAGTAGATGTGCATCCAGCCAAGCATTCTAGGAAAGGACCTTGAAGAGTCCCTATGAACATATTGGCCAATTCTCTTTCAAGAAGAGGAGGCTGGACTCTAGCAGCTAGGTCCCTCCACCTTTGAGCATAGTCCTTGAACGCTTCACCAGATTTCTGGGTCAAGCCTTGGAGTTGTATGCGATTGGGCGCCATATCAGAGTTGTATTGGTAGTGTTTCAGAAATGCCTCGGCTAACTCTTTCCAAGTCTTGATGTGCGTACCTTCTAGCTGCATGTACCATTCAAGGGAAGCTCCACTGAGGCTATCTTGAAAGAAATGCATTAGTAGTTTTTCATCATCAGAGTAGGCAGCCATCTTCCTACAATAAGATCGGATATGAGTTCGGGGACAGCTTGTCCCTTTGTATTTTTCAAAGTCAGAGACTTTGAACTTGAGCGGAATCTTAACACCGGGTACCAAACACATATCCGCAGCCTCTAACCCAAAAGTGCTTGGGCCTTGTAGTCCTTTGACTGTCTCTTGCAAGGCGAGTACCTTATTTTCCAAGTCAGTAGTTGGTGCTCCAGAGCCGTCTGCAGCCAAGTCATGGTGAGAGTTGTAGAAACCTTCGTGATCATCAAAGTGGATTTGAGGGGTAGTCGTACCACTACGAGGAATAGGGATTGCGCCTGCGCCAGAAGGAGTAGGGATCGTGCCACCAGGAACGGGGGTTGCATTTGTAGGAGTAGGAATGACATTGTCGGGAGTGGGAGTTGAGCCTACAGTAGTAGGAACTGGAGTGTTGGCAGCGTTTCTCTCCATAGCTTGCTTCAACTCTTCTTGTCCTTTAGCCATAGCCTGGATGACTTCCATCAACTGGCCCATCTGAGTCTTCATGTGGGTCATCTCGTCTCTGAAAGCGGCTTGAGTCTGCTCAATCTGATCCATTAGTAACCTTTGCTTGCCACGAGTATAGTAGGGATGTCGGGAAGTCAGCTTGTTTACTGCGAATGGAGGTCAAGTTTTTGTAAGTTTTTGGTTTTGTTTTTTATGAAATGCGATATGATGCGTATGGAATGCATATGAATAATGTTATGCACAAAGCTCTTAGTAACCTTGTTAGTTATTGTTGAGAATATAAACATTTTCCATTGCAATTAATCAGAAGAGACATGATAGAACAAACTCTCATTTCATTAAGGCTTGAAGCCAAGTTCAAATACAAAATACAAAAGATACACTTCTTAAGAAAATTACAAATCGACTCTAAATGTGACTCCTTGGGCTCTGCGAACAGCCTCTAAATCTGTAACAAGTTCCCCCATTGTTTCCTTGCAAAACTTCACAAAGTCGAACACAGGGACAAGAGTGTTTTTAGGAGCCATCACTTGATCGGCTACCTTCAATCTTTCAGGGATCTGCTGAAGCACAAAGTTGGAGAATCCCGCCAAGTTTATGAATTTGTCCTTCCACTCCTTATAGAGAATTTGGAGATCATGGATGACATCATCTCTCTGAAGTACCGCAGCTTCTGCCTGACGACAACTTTCTTCCCAATAGTGGCAACTGTCCTTCAACTCTAGGTATAGTTCATCATATATTCCATCTTTCAGTCTTCGGATTTCTTCGATAGCTCTACCCAACTGGTACTCTGCTTGCACGAAGTCTCGCTGCGCATTCTCCTTTTCCAATAGCTCACGAGCTAATTGATCTTTGCAGCCTTTCATAATGCCTTTCAACTTGTGAATCTGAGCTTCAAAGTTTTCCCTTTCATCTTTCTTCATCTGGGTGGCTATTCTCACATCATTTTCTAAGTCTCTGACCTTTCGCCACACTTGGTCCAATTTTTCATTTTGGTGATCCAAGTCAGCGTTGGCGTTTCTGAGAGCTCCACCAACCCATTCTTTCTTTCCTTTCTCTTCCCTAGCCCTTTTCTTGCTATCCTCGAACTTTTCTTTCAACTCTTTGCTTTTGTCTTCCCAAGCTTCGCTTTTCTGCTTAGTCTCGTTGAGTCGAATTCGAAGCTGAGTGTTCTCATCTTCAAGTTCTTGGATCTTAGCCTTAAGTTTCTCCATATCTTCGGGTAAGATAGGCTCGGGTTCAGGATGAGATGGAAAAACAGATGCATCAAAGATAAAAGGTAATCTGACCTCTTTCACTCTCTCTTTCACCCATTTGACATAAGGTTCACGAGCAAGGATGTTCTTCTGCCCATTGTCTGGATTGCTTCTTTGGATGTTTACCCATGCTCTTCTTGCTCTTCGTACAGACGGATCACCTGGATCGGCCGTATTGACAAGGAATGGCACCAAATCTTCTTCTTTATGAGGGCCATCCATGGAGTGTCCAAACTGTCTCTTGAGTAACACCGGGTTGTAATTGATGCAACCTCGTGTCCCCATAAGAGGCACGTTGGGAAATTCTCCACAAGAAAAGATAATATCTTTGGTTTCCCATTCCCTCTTGTACCATGTGATGGAACTAGCGGTGAGTGAAGCGAATCTTTGAGGCCATGAGAGTTCCTTGGAAGCAAAAGGACCTTTTTCGGGCATGTGGGTCCTTAGCCACTTATGCAGGAGCGGGGCGCAACAAAGGAACATTCCACCTCCTTTTGTATGTCTTGTATGGAGTGTGTGGTAGAAGTCACCTAAGAGGAAAGGCACAGGGTTCTTGGTCAAGAAGATCTCCACAGCTACTTGGTCCACAAAATTTTCCCCATTTGGAAACATCACAATTCCATAGACCAAGAGTGCCAGAATTGAACCACATATTTCCCATTTCTCTTCCTTGGCATACTTTCACGCTTGTTCTTCCCAGAACTTCCTCGAGAAACCCCTAGCTCCTTTGGGTGCCCAATTGGCTATCACGTCTGATGTGGGAATCCCTAAGGCAGAGGCCACTTTCTTCAAAGTGAACTCTTCTTCGAGTTTGGGAAAAGGATTGCGATCTTTGATGTAGAGGTTCAAAATCTTCTCAAATTCCTCCAAAGTAGGAGCTATCTGAAAATCAGCGAAGATGAAACAACGGAAAGACGTGTCATAGTACTGAGCCAAGGATGTGAGGGCTTCAAACTCCACCCTCTCTGTCAACAGATCCAAAATTCTCCCATAAGAAGAGTGAAATTTGTTGTGCTTGATGGGAGTGATCTTGGCACTTAGAGCTTTTAGACTGTCGATTGAAGGATCTTTGTATTTGAAAGTGAAAGTGCTCTTTCTGTCGGTTTTCTTGTTTAGCTTCATTGTTCCTAAATTCACATTCATCATGACTGCTTCTGAAAAATGCTTATATCTGCAACAAGAACAAGACACTAAGAGCTTTTTTATTTATTTATGAAGTATGCATGTATGAACGGATGCAGAATTCGAGCATGTGGGTTCATAAGTCCGTGGTATGGATATGGTCGATATTGTCTGCTTTATGGAAAAGGTTCTCACAAGGTGTGATCTAGGGTTTAAAAGGGATCCCAAAGTCATGGATTCACATGACTGTTCACCATACATGACATGAATATGTCGGAGGATGACTCCATCACATGAATCTCTTTTGGGTGAGGTCCTCGTATCGACCCACACGAGAACAACTTCTCGGGGACCGATACTACGAGACACATCGACATTGGGTTCTAGACAAGGATTTCAGAGTCACGGACTTTCTTGACTGTTTGTTACGTATGTCAGTCACTGCCAGACAACAACTCCATCAAGAAAGTCTCTTCTGAACGAGGTCTTCGTATCGATCCACACGATAAGAGCTTCTCGAGGACCCATACTACGTGACCATCAATCTTAGTTGGCCAAAGGTTTAGGGTTCTAAAAGGTCCTTAGAGTAACAGATTCTTGAGAAAACGTTGATCAAACACGCCAAGAGCTTGACGGTTCTCATCATTCTCAAATGAATCTACTCTAAGCGAGGTTCTCGTATCGACTATCACGAGATGAGCATCTCGGAAGCCCATACTACTCAACCTCTCCTATCTGAATTTTAACACTCTAGACTCGGGTATAGAGTCTTTCCCTCAAGGTTTGCCACCAAAGTTTTCAATCCATACCAAGAACCAATGAAACCAAACACGGTGAGATACAATTGAAAAAACAAGGAAAGCGATAAACAAGCAAAAAAGAAAGAACCCAAACACGCAAAAACAACCTAGGTTAGGCTTGACTCGCTTAGGAAAAAGTCCCCAGCAGAGTCACCAGCTACGCGAAAAAATGACACAGAGTCGCCACCGGATTTTATTTATCCCAAGGAGGGAAAGGGAAATAGCGATAAAACCTTTGGGAGAAGAGCATGGTCATCGTAACCAAGTCTTAGGGTTCGGGAGTCGGTTATGCGAGGGGAAGGTATTAGCACCCCCTCGCATCCATCGTACTCGATGGGAACCTCCTAGGTTATTTTGCATGGATGGGTGTTTTTATTAAGAGTTTGCTTGTTTAGAGAAAAGAGGGGTTGGTTTATTTATTTTAATGCTCGCCAAGGATTGTGGCCCTTGTGCCTACGTATCCTCACTTAAAAGAAGTGAAGAATCAGAGCTCCGTAGTTCAGAGGCTTATGAAATAGTTGTTTGTTGGTTGATTTTATACCTTGAAAAAGGGTTTTTGGATTGATGCCCTAAGGCGAAAAATAGGTTTGATGAGTTGATGTTATTTTTAAGTTTCTTAAGAGAAATTGTTCTTGATTAGGATTATACACAGAAGACTTTGGATAGAAATGAATGTTTCGAATAACCAAGTCGAGCGCCTTGTATCCAAAACATTCGGAACGAGTGTAGGAGGACTCCATTCTCATTCCTTTTCCACCACTTTAAAGTTCGTGATGCATAATTCTAATCGTTTATGTTATTGTATTTTTGGATTTTTATGAGAAAAGAGAACCACTTGACGTTGGATCAAGGTTTATTGTTTGTAAAAGTATTTGAGGTGATACGAATAAGGTCGATGGCGGACACACAAGGCGGCCGACTTACAAGGGTTGAAAATGGCTCGATAAAATCGAGAGTTTGTTTTTGAAAATGGTTTTTGGAATCAAAAGTCACCAAGGACAATAGCAACATTCATACTAAAATCATACAAACATATGGGATTAGTCGGCTAAAAAAAAATCGAGACATGCAATAAAAACGGAAAAATTTTTTTTGGAGGTAAAATATCGAAAAAAGTAGCAAAACAGTGGTGTAACACGGGTGGTCGTGTCGTGTGACACGGCCCGTGTCATAGGGTACCTGCAATGTGGGTTTTGGAGCGTGACAGAGGTGTGACACGGGTGGCCGTGTTGTGTGACACGGCCCGTGTTATAAGGTCTGGGAGAAAAATGATTTTTAGGGCAAACAGAGGTGCAACACGGGTGGCCGTGTTGTGTGACACGGCCCGTGTTGTGAGGCCTGGGGTTTTTGGACGTTGAAATCTCAAATAGAGGTGCAACACGGGTGGCCGTGTTGTGTGACACGGCCCGTGTTGGCGACACGGGTGACCGTGTTGTGTGACACGGCCCGTGTCAGGCTACCAGAGTGAAAAAACCTAACTTTTTCTATGTTTTTCTTTCGTTTTTATGGTTTCTTGAGAATGGTTTCTTGGTCCCTTTGGAACCTTACATGATACATACAATACAAAAACACATAAAAGAGTAAACAAAATGAATGTAAATAGCAAAAAAAAGTAAAGAGAGAAAGGTTGGAGGAAATGGATACCCAAGAGCTTTCTATCCTTCTTGCAAGTCCTCCTTGGTCTTGGTTGAATGTACCTCACTCCTCTTCACTCTATGTTGTGAAGGTTTTGTTTCTCTATGATCCTCTTGGTTCTATATCACTCTCTTTTTTTGGTTTGCAAAGCTTCCTATTTTTCTGGTTTTTAGGGTTTTGTTTGCTCTCTCTATTTTCTGGTTTTTGCAAATGTGTGTAGAATGGATGTTGAATGAATCCTCTTGTTTACAGCCCCCCTCCTCTTATCTCAGCTCCTAGGGTTTTCTCTTCCCCCCACATAGCATATTTTTTCATGGGGTAATGTCTCTTACCACCTTTTCTCATGTCACTCTCTTTCTTTCCATTTTCATGCAAGAAGCTATACTGCATTTTTGCTGTTGCACTTTGCCTATGCTGTTTTTTCTGCAGCACTTTGTGCCTTGCACCCATTTTGTTGGCTTGTGTTTGGACAGCTCCTCCTGGTCAATGCCACCAACTCTTGACAGCATTTTGAAATCTGATATTTAGATGCATTGTCACATGTTATTCCCTTGGTCTTGTGACATGTGATCTTGTGACATGAAGAAATTTGTCACCTCTTGAATGGGACTGTTTTGCCATGACTAAACATGCATATTCTTGGTCTTAAAACATTCCAATGTTGATTTAATCCTTGCATGTTTCTTGGATGTTTGTAAGCATAATGTAGACTTGGTGTGGCATTACCATAACATGAATTTGACTAGAGACTTGAATGAAGTATTAGAAATAAATTAATTTCTAAACATTACTTAGAGTTGGAAATCTTGCAACAAATGACATTCTTGTAATGTCATAAAATTTCTCTTTGTAATATTCTTGCCTTTAATCTAGAATTCATGATGAATTTCCTTAGAACCATTAAGCTTGAAATGGATGAAGTCTTGAATTATGGACTTGTGATCTTAACTCATCCTTTGCAAATTTGAACTCCACTTGATCAAGAATTTAAAACAAAATTGGATGAAGCAATCTTGAATTATGCCTTGCATTTCATGATCATTAGGAATATATCTTGAATATCCTAATATTTTGTCAAGTAACTTCTCTTTGAAGAAATATACAAGAGTAGACTTTCCAATTTAGATCAAACCTTAAATGATGAACCTTTCCTTCCATGTAGTCCAAGATAGACAAGTTATCTCATTCGAAATGGAAGATGACAAATTGACCCAATCCGTACCCACATGCTCAATATGCAATAAAATGATGTATGATATAGCGAATGTAGGGCATAAAGGCTAAAGGCGAAAATTAGGGTGTGACAAGACCCATTTGGTTCTAATTACATTTGTTCCTTCAGGCCTTGGCACAAGGTCCCAAACTTCATTTCTCTTGAATTCACCCAATTCCTCTTTCATGGCATTTATCCAGAATTCATCAGTTAAAGCTTCCTTGATGTTTTTAGGCTCAATCTTGGACATAAAGCAGGAACTTAAGACAACTTCTCTAGATCTAAAGGTTACCCCTTTATTTGGATCACCTATGATGAGATCCATATGATGGTCTTTCTGGACTCTGGTGGATGGTCCTTTGTTAACAGGTTCAAATTCAGTGATGATAGGATTAAAATCATTGTTTCTGTCTTCAGACTCAGCTGAGATATCAAAGGATGTTCTAGCATCTTCTGGGACATCAGTCTCCTTAGGCTCATCATCTAAAACAACATTGATAGACTCCATCATGGTCTTAGTTCTGGATTTAAACACTTTATAGGCTCTGCTGTTGGTAGAGTAGCCCAAGAATATACCTTCATCACTCTTAGGGTCCATCTTTCTTCTATGATCACAATCTGTAAATATGTAGCATTTTCTTCCAAACACACAGAAGTATTTAACAGTAGGCTTTCTTCCTTTCCAAATTTCATACAATATGGTCATTTGTCCTATTCTTAAGGTTACTCTGTTATGCACATAACAGGCAGTGTTCATGGCTTCAGCCCATAAATGGTAAGGCAACTTCTTAGCATGGATCATTGCTCTAGAAGATTCTTGGATAGTTCTATTATTTCTTTCTACAACTCCATTTTGCTGAGGAGTAATAGGAGAATAGAATTCTTGGCTGATTCCTTCAGAAGAGCAGAATTCAGCAAATTTTTGATTTTCAAATTCCTTCCCATGATCACTTCTGATTCTGACAACCTTGCTTTCTTTTTCTCTTTGAATCTTCTGATACAGGTCTTGAAATACATCAAACACTTCAAATTTTTCTCTTATAAAATTCACCCAGGTGTATCTTGAAAAATCATCCACTACAACGTAAGCATACTTCTTTCCACCAAGATACTCCACCTGCATAGGTCCCATTAAGTCCATGTGGAGAAATTCCAACACTTTAGAAGTAGTGAGATGTTGGATCTTCTGGTGTGACATCCTTGTCTGCTTTCCTATTTGGCATTCACCACATATTTTTCCTTCTTCAATCTTCAGCTTAGGAATTCCTCTGGCAACTTCCATAAATATAATTTTCTTCATTCCTTTTAGATGCAAATGACCAAGTTTCTGGCGCCATAGTTTCACTTCATCTTCTTTGGCAAGAACATATTTGGAGTCCTGAAAGACCCATAGGTAGCATTTGTCCTTGGATATGACTCCCTTCATGATCAACTCTCCTTTTTCATTAGTAATCAAACACTCAAGTTTAGTGAAGTTCACAATGAGACCCTGATCACACAGTTGACTGATGCTAATCAGGTTGGCAGTTAATCCTTTGACTAACAGAACATTGTCAACATCAAGAGTTCCTGAGTAGTTTAATTTTCCAACTCCCTTAATTTCACCTTTGGCTCCATCTCCAAATGTCACATAGCTGGTAGAGTGAGGTTTGATGTCAACTAACAGATTCCTGATCCCTGTCATGTGTCTTGAGCACCCACTATGAAAGTACCAATCCTCCTTAGTAGAAACTTTAAGACATATGAGCTATGAAGCTAGCAATAGCAGTTTTAGGAACCCATTGCTTTGTAGAAAGAGCCTTGGGAACCCATTGCTTCCTAGAGGACTGAATGTTGTGATCAGGTCTTGCTTGAGGCATAGAATTGGGATATCCATGCAGTCTGAAACAGAATGGCTTTATATGACCAAAGTGGCCATAATGATGGCATCACCATCTCTGGAATCTACTTGGTTGGCTGGGTTGATTTCTGTCGTGATGTTGAAACATTGGACGAAACATCTTTTGCTTGGATCCAGAAGACTTGTGGCGTGAGGCAAGATCATTGTCTGTATGTGCTTTCTTCTCCTCATTAAATCCTAACCATGTCTTGTCTCCTGTCCTTTTTCAAGATTGAAGAATCTTATCCAAAGTTTTGCTACCACTATTCATCATTCTAATAGACTCCCCCATTTGATCAAGTTGGGGAGTCAGTTGAGCAACTTCATCATTCAACTTAGTGATAGTTTTAACATGTTCAACAACTCCATCGTTCAACTCCTTGATAGTTGTAAGGTGTTCCTCCTTTTCAGTCTTCAGTTTGATGATAAGTTTCTTCTATTTTTCACCTTGATGGCATACCTCTTCGCTTCTAAGGCATAGGTCTTTGTAGGAAGCTGCAAGTTTTTCAAATGTTAATTCATTTTCACTGGAGTCTTCATCAAAATAGTATCTTCTAGTCAAAGCAGTTACATGTTTGGCAGACTCTTCTTCAAGATCAGTGTCAGAATTCTCATCAGTCCAAGAAACAACTAGACTTTTCTTTTATTTCTTGAGATAGGTTGGGCATTCAGATCTGATGTGACCAAAACCTTCACATCCATGACACTGTATCCCTTTGCTATTTGTGGGTTTTTCTTCAGTCCTGGTTCTTCTTCCTGCATCATTGGACCTACTGATGTCATGAGAGATGTTCTTGACATTAAGTCTTGACTTCATATCCATTCTTTTCATCACCTTGTTAAACTGTCTCCCAAGAAGTACAATGACATTTGATAAACTTTCATTTGTATCCACATCTGATTCATCCTCTCTACTTTCAGTATTTGACACAAAAGCTATGCTCTTTTTCTTATCAGCTTTGTCACTTATTCCCACTTTAAAGGTTAAAAGAGACCCAATGAGTTCATCAACTCTCATCTTGTAGATGTCTTATGCTTCCTCTATAGTAGTTACTTTCATGTCAAATCTCTTGGGAAGAGATCTGAAAATTTTTCTTACCAGCTTTTCTTCTGACATCTTTTCACCTAGGGCACTTGAAGCATTGGTTATTTCAAGAATATTCATATGAAAGTCATGTATGCTTTCATCATCTTTCATCCTTAGGTTTTCAAACTTTGTAGTTAGTAGTCGAAGTCTATACATCTTTACCTTGGATGTGCCTTCATGAGTAGTCCTGGTATCTCCCAGGCATCTTTAGCTATCTTATAGTTGTTCACCAATCTGAATATGTTCCTATCAATACCATTGAACAACGCATTCAAGGCTTTGGAGTTACCAAGAGCTAGATTATCCTCTTCCTTTGTCCATTCTTCCTCAGGCTTTAAGTTAGATGTAGCCTTTCCATCTTTATCAATAATCACAGGATGTTCCCATCCCTTTATAACAGCTTTCCAAGCCTTACTGTCTAGAGAATTTAAGAAAGCAACCATACGAGGTTTCCAATAGTCATAATTACTCCCATCCAGAACAGGTGGTCTGTTTACAAATCCTCCTTCTTTGTCCATTGTACCAGAAAGTATCGTTCCTATATCTCACCCAGAACTAGAGCATGATGCCTGCTCTGATACCAATTGAAATTCTGGTATCATATATCAGATGTCGAAGGTGATGTTACGACACTAATATCTATTCAATCATCAATAAGAACAAAGACTAACATATAACATATGTAAAGAGACACAAGCAACTGTTAACCCAGTTCGGTGAAAACACACCTACGTCTGGGGGACTACCAAGCCAGAAAGGAAATCCACTAAGTAGAACTAGTTTGAAGATATACAATACACTCTCTCTAGTTTACCATCTTCTCACCTAATCTCTACCCTTGCAATTTCTACCTAGGACACACTTAGATAAGAGGCACCTCTCACTCCCCCTCAATTACAGCAGTGATAACAACAGATTAATAAGAATTTACAAGACACTCTTCAAAGACACAACTTGATCTTGCTTAAAAGCTTCAATCAAGTACAAGACACTCTTGCTTACAAGCTTTGAGTGAACAACTTACAATACAAACCTTAGTCCAATTCACACATTAAAGCAATGAGTGAATGACTCACAAACTAACAAAAAAGCACACAAATGCCTTACGCAATGCACAATAAAACCTAGCTTATCTAAAAAGCAAGATAGGGTTGCAAATCCTTAAATAACAACATTTGGACGGGCTTGGGCTGTGGCAAAAGTAACAGCAGATTGCGAAGAGATCAATCTACATAATTCATATCAATGAAACATATATGATTTGATCCAGTTAGATCCAATCAAATCATTCTTCATAACACCAAGATAATCTTTAGAAATTAGCTCCACTTGAAACAATAAATGTTCCACGATATGTGAATCAAAACGCCTTTGAATATCAACTAAATCCACGCAGATTTTACACCACAAAGGACATATCACAGAAGTGCAAAGAGTTGGACAAGAGTAACGGATAAACAAACACATTCTCACATAATGTTTTGTTCATAATAGTTAGGATATCATATTTGACATCATGACCTAAGTCTTGCTACAACAGACAAAGCTACCTGCAGAACTTTAAAACCACATGTCACGACATCCTGTAGGACATCTTATGATTACATCAAGTTTTACCAAAATGCCTGCCAATCAGGAACTAACAAATTTTATTGTTGACTTATAAATATAACAATTTGTTTATATTAATATATAATCGTTTAAATTCATTTAACTCAACTAGAATATATTAGTTGAACTAACTCATCCAATTAATATTTAATATTTTATTTTATTTTATTTTAATTATTTATTTATTTTTATTATATTTTGATATCTTAATTTATAAATATGATAAATGTTAGACATTAAATATATATATATATATATATATATATATATATATATATATATATATATATATATATATATATATATATATATATATATATATATATATATATATATATATATATATATATATATATATATATATATATATATATATATATATATATATATATATATATATATATATATATATATATATATATCCGTTTTTCATTATTAGACATATAATAACTAATATGTTTAATATGTGAAGTGCACCCCTTTCACTTTCCAAACTCAGAAGTCTTTGGATTGGTCAAAATATACTTTTGATTTTAGCATTTAAAGTGTGTTTTTGAAGGTTTCGAATTCTATAATCTGATTTGGAAAAAACTACTTAATAGTTATATCAAAATCAATACTAAATAACTATAGTATACTTGTGTTGCACCCCAAAATTTGCCTAACCTTTTCTTACTTGGTTTATGTTTCATTGCATTGGCATATCATTGTTCTAGCATTTGCATAACATAACATTGTTCATTTGTGCAGGGGATCAAGTGTGGTTTATATCCAGAGGAGCCAATCTAGAGGTCTTGTGCAAGCTTGAGAAGTCACCAAAGTCATCAAGAAGAAGGTTGGGTTCCTGAGAAGTTCAGTTGTTTGTATGTGGTTAATCTCCTAATCTGAGGACCAATTAAAAATCATCAGTGGATTGGGGAGCCTTAATCAAGGAGAGTGTGTATGGATAGAGCTCATAGAGTGACTTGAGAGTCATGGTGGAGCTCAATCAAGTCATTATGCCAAGTGTGAAGAGCCACAGTTGAGGGTGTTGCAAATAGGGTTTTATCTGAGTAACCCTAAGTCAACTGTGCAATTGAAGAGGATCAAAGCTCAATTCTAAGTATTTTTACTCATGGAGAGTTGTGTTGAGATGTATGAAATGATATTCCAAGATCAATCCAAGAAAATTTCACAGTGTGAGGAGTTGCTAAATTAGGGTTCTCAGGGTAAAATCCCCTATTTGGTGCCTAACTTCAAGACCATTTATCACAAGATTCAAGTTTCATCTCCAACTTTGGCCAACATGAAACTTGTAGAGAATTCTCTTAGCTTTAATTTGAGTACTAGAAGTCCTACATTGGATTTATAGAACTCAAGTTATGATCCAGACAAGTTACAGGTCATCTGTGGAATGTGAAATTTGTCTGTGAAAGTCAACCAACTTCCATGGAACGTTTGACCTAGAAGGGGGTTTCTTCTAGACTTTTGGCCAAGATGAAAGTTGTAGGTCTTGATCTTAGCTTTCCAAATTGTACTAGAAGTCTTTCATCTGGTTTGTAGAACTCAAGTTATGAGGTTTACAAGTTAGGGGTATTTTGGGAAAGTAAGATTATAGGTCATTTGGCATTGTAGGTCATTTTCTCCATCTTGCAAGCTTCAAATGAATTTTTGTTCAACACAAAACTTTCTCAAAATGATGTTTTTAGGTCAACCATGTACTCATGATGAACTGATTTGGTTTAGGGTGAGACTTGGTTTGAGAAATTTGGCAAAAAGGAGAATTTAAAGGCATTTAAGTGAAAAGTTCAAGATTAATTCATTTGAGTTCAAACAAGGCCAAGTGAGTACTCATTTTAATCAGAAAAATCATTCTAAACACTTTGGAATTATTAGAATGTTCACTTGAGGCTTATTTCATGGTGGTTTGACTTGTAACTTCACAAATAAGTAACATATCATAACTTGGTCATGAGAGGAGTTCAAGCTCTCTAATCAATCTCTACACTTTCCACAGACCACAAGGAATAGAATTGAAGCTTCTTGGGGAAGCTTTGAGTGCAAATTCGTGCATTCCATGTTTGGAATTTTCAAAGAAAAGTGAAATGTGGATTTCTAAATTTGGGCCTCCATTGGACCTCTAAAGCCCACAAATCATTTCTATATAAGTTCTATGACTAATTCAGAGCAAGGTTGGAGTTCATTTTGTAACACCCATTTTAATTATTTTTAGTTCCGATGTTATTTTTATTCGTCAGCGTATTTGGTGTGGGAATTGAAGAAGAATTAGAGGCATAATATTAATATTTGATAATCAGTAATGATAATAATTAATAATTAATATTAATGTCGATATTATTATTATTATTATTAATATTATGGGGTTATTACTATTATTTTGGAATAAAAGAAAAAGAGAATATTAATAAAATTGGAATAATAAGGATTATTGGGAACTAAGGGTAGTTTTGGCATTTGTGGAAATAGAAAGTGAAGGAAGAAGAGAAGAACACGCACGAAGGAGAGGAACGAAAGAGGAACACGATCAAAGAGAGCGATCAAGAGCAGAAGCTTGAGCAAGAAAGATTTTCGTGTGGATTACGAAGCTTCATCATCATCAAACTGCATTTCGAGATAAGGGGGGGATTAATCGATCAAATTGGTTTATGCATGAAATTGGTAGAAACGGGGAAAAATCCCTAATCCCCATTGATAATGATGTATGATGAATTGATTTGGTGTTGTTGTTGTGTTTATGACTGCTGTTAGCATGAATGATTGGTTGCATGTGTTGATTGAGGGAATTTGGGGGTTTCCGGGTGAATTCGAAGTTATACCGGAAGTTGGTAATTGCGTAGATGTAAGCGTTACCGAGCAGAACTGAGTTGGATGTTATAGTCGGGTAGTGGAACGATTTTATGGTATGTTGGGGTTTGGCTTGGAATAGAATCGGCTGGGGTCGGAGTGCGTTGCCGACTCTGAGCTGAGAGCTGTTTTCTGCAGAATTCGCGTGCATTCGTTGGGCAAATGGGGGGCGAGCCTTCGCCAGGAGAATTTGGCAGCGAATTCTGCCTTTTGCTTCTGTTTGGCTTCGCTAGGGGTTTCACCGGGCGAGTCCCAACGAGTGTTCGCTGCGGGGCTTCGCCAGGCGAATGGCAGCGAACATGACAGCATTTTGTGATTTTTTTTGCTGTGCTGTTCCGTTCTCGCGTGGTTGGACCCTGGTTGGTCGTGAGCGAGTATGTGGTTATTGTAGATCGGTTGAGAGCATGAAGGTGATGTAGAGGGCGTGTGCTTGAATACTCATTGCTACGAACGATTAAACTAAAGTACACTGTAATGCCTAAAGTGGCTATGTATCCTTCGTCTAGGAATGAATATGTGTGGATGCGTACGTGAGATGTATTGCACAGTGTGCGAAATATGCGGATCAGTAGGATCGTTATGCATTGAGTATGTTGTGGCGATGTGTTGTGGTAAGTGGGTCCGTAGGACCGATACGCTTTATAAGCGTTGTGATTATGTGCTATTGTGTGACGATTGGATCGGTGAGATCGGTATGCCTTAGATGCATAGTATGTGATATGTTGTGTGGTAGTTGTGATCAGTAGGATCGAATATGCCTTGTGAGCATTGTATTGACGTGTTGTTGTATGGTGATTGAATCAGTAGGATCGATGCACTCTGTGTGCTTGTGTATGTATGCATATTATGATGAATGGATCCGTAGGATCATGTGCACTGTGTGTGTCGTGTGGTTATGCATAGCGTCTTGCATGGTATGTGGACGTGGTGAATCGTTGTTCGGTGGAACGTATGCGATTCACTCACGTGCTCCAAATGAGGAGCGTGTGGACGTGAGGCCTGTGTGGCTCACGTGCTCCAAATGGGGAGCGTGTGGACGTGAGGCCTGTGTGGCTCACGTGCTCTAAATGGGGAGCGTGGACGCGGTGTATGAGTTACTCGCGTGCTCTAGTGGGGAGCGTGGACGGGAATTTGGATCGTTGCTCGGATGGAGTGTATGCGACCACCCGTGTCCCAAGTGGGGGACATTGATAATTGATTATATGAGCTCAGGAGGAGCGTGGTAGGGATAGGTCGTTGCTCAGAGGGAGTGTATGCGATCTATCCTGAGTTGAGTCGGTACCGCATTTTGTGGAGTCCAGTGCATGTGTTGCATAGTGAGTTGTGTATGAGTTGTGATTGTTGATGATGGGACAGTAGGTCCGGATAGGTGGTATATGAAATAAATGATTTATTTTTTTCTGCCTTTTATTTCATGTATATTTATACCATTAATATTTGATCGTGAATCTCACCCCTTTGTTGTTGTTGTTGTGGTCTGTGCTTCTTCAGAAGTACAGACAATCCAGGTGTTTAGCTAGCTTGGATTGTGGCGTCGTTGTAGGACATGCTCTGATACGTAACACCAGGGCTTTTGGGAGTTTGTTGTCATTTGTTGTTTATGTGTGCTCCCTGTGTGTATCTGTTCTTTTGTGGGATGTGTGATGATGCTTGATATATATATATATATATATATATATATATATATATATATATATATATATATATATATATATATATATATATATATATATATATATATATATATATATATATATATATATATATATATATATATATATATATATATATATATATATATATATATATATATATATATATATATATATATATATATATATATATTGGGCAGATGGCCGATTTTTGTATATATGATGTTGTATATATACATGTTATGTGGTTTATGGTAGACTAATTTTATTTTTCCGCTGCAATATCACTGAAAATGATTTTTGTGAAATGTTATGTGGAATCTTGTGGAAAAAGTGTGACATCCCGTAAGTGGGAGAAACTCTGATATGTGCTTATTTTAATCGTTTTATTTTATTTTGGAAAATGGGGTGTTACACATTTCATGCCATAGCCAGAGGTTGAAGTTGGAGTTTCAAGAGGAGAAGTGAAAATCGTGATTTCATTTCCAGAGCAATTCAAGGCAATTCTTGGATTGAAACATCTTCAGAATACTTAATTGAGTAGATCTGCACAAGTTGGAGCCAAGAATCACTCTGCAAATACCTCAATTTCAAGCTACATTCCAGGTTTTTATTTTTTACGATTGCACTAGTTTTATCATGGTCTAGCATATTTTGACATGTGGTTAGGCTTTAGGAAGGTTACTAGATGGATTCTGGATCACAAATTGAGAGTTTAGAGACAAATTAGGATGAGGTGTGATTTCTGTTTGGAGTTGGTTTGGTCTGATCTTAAGGATTCAACATGATCTAAATGGTTTAGGATGATCTGTGAAGTGTGAGGAACATATCTATGGCTTTAAATTGAGGATTGGTGAGATTTCAGAACTATGCACATTTTAAGATCTCCATCGTGTTTTAATTTCTGTTGAGAATTAGGAGATTTGAAGGTCATATTTGAGTTCAACGCGAAATTTGGAGTGAGACTGTGTAAGATTTGTTAAGTTTCCATGACCTGTACATGATGGCTCGCCGGAGAAGACGACCGATGTCGTTCTCCAGCCACCGCTGCAATTCTCCCCCCATTTCCAATTCAAACGAAGAAGATGAAGTGTGGACCCTTGGATCTGTTTGAAATCTGGACTTTGTATTCCAATCGTGTGGCCACGTTTTAATTTCAGATTTGCCTTGGACTCAATTGAAACGCAGCGTTCCATTTATTAGCTGGCAGCGCATGAGCCTTCAGATCATGAGACTTAGTCACTTCATCCTGCGCCTCTCATTTATTCTTGCAGTTTATTTGTTTTTAATTCATTTTCCTTTTATTTTAATTCCATTAATCATTTAAAATTCATTTTAATTTCAATGTTCATCAGAAAAATAAAATAAAAATATTTCCATGTTCCTCATTTTATTCTTGATTTTATGATGCTTTAATATCTCATTTTTGCTTAATTTTCCATTTATTGAGCATTTTCCATTTTCTTTAATTTCTTTAATTTTGCATATTTGATTCATTGTTTTTGCTTATTTTTGTTCTCTCAATTTGTATTGAATTTGGGGCTGATTTTTTGCTAGCTGGTAGATTAGAGATGCATGATCCCCTATGATTTGATTTAGATTTTTTAAACAACATTAGGTTCTGTTTTAGATTAGGATCTTTAGACCTTCCATTTTAGGGTTTTCATTTGGTACCTTGTGATTTAAGTTTTTTTAGGTGACCTTCCCTTTTGATTTGATCCCTGACCTTTCTATTATAGGTCCTTAACCTTCTTAGGTTCCCTTAGAACATTTTATAGGATTTTAGAAGTAGCTTTAGTATTTTAATTAGATTTAGTACTTAGGCTAGTTTAAGATGCTTTCAACATAACACTTGCTTTAGATTGACCTCCATGGTAGCCTTTAGTGCATAATAGGTTTGCTAATCTTCTTTGATGGTGCTTTAGACATGTTTAATCTTCTGTTTGCTTGATGGTGGTGCTTAATTTGGTGCTTAGACCTTCTTTTTGTAGCTTTCTTTGTGCTTGTTCAATTAGGGTTTAGGAAGAGCTTATTTGCTTTCTCCTTCTTCAAATAAACATGGATTGCTTTGTTCGCTTTCCATTATCATCCTATGATTCAAGGTCCCTATGTGAAAGGCTCATATTTCCTTTGGAAGGATGTGTGGCATTTCACAAGAGGTAGAACCTTTGAGGATGCCTATCTTTGATGATTGGTTGAGTGTCAAATTGGATTCCTTTGGTTTCCTTCCTGCTTCCCATCATCAATCCAATATTTTTGATGTTTATTCTCTTCTCTTTTGTTGGATCTTGTTGAGGCATGAAGATGAAAAAATTTCTTGAGTTTGGCTTGGGTTTGGAGTTGTTTGCAGACTGTTTGTCTGTTTGCTGTTTATCTGCTTTGCTGTTGAGCTGTTTGTCTGTTGTATTTTCTGGCTGCTCTACTTGGCTTGTGTGACTGATTGACTGTGTGTTGCATTAAACTAGGTTTCTCATATAGTTATCTAGGCTTAAGAGCATCCTAAAGGTTGAGAATAGATCCCTTTGCTTGTCTACATCTAGAGGTTGAGTCTGGCTCCCTCTGCTTGACTATTATTGATTGGCTTTGCTTGCTGGCTTAAGGTTGAGTCTGTCTCCCTTGCCTGTGTTTTGTGTGTTGCCTTTGGGCTTGTTTGCTCTAGAAGTTGAGCTTGGCTCCCTCTGCTTGTTTGTTGCATTGCATGCATTTTATCACCAGTTGTTTCTTTACAGTTATTTCTTTTGCTGTTGTTTTCCTTTGCCATGTTACCCTAGGAACTCTGACTTCTCTTGTTTAAGAGAAGTTATGACATACTTTAGGGTTCTAACCATGCATGATAACATTAGGTAGTTCCCTCCTAACCTCAACCATAGGTTCAATTTGGCATGATAACTTTATGATTGGATCAGTTCCCCTTTAGTGCGTCTCTTCTCTTCTCATCTTCAAACAAAATCAAAATACAGTAATAAAGGTTAATTGACGTCGTACGCTACGAGCCTTAAGCTACTTGAGAAAGGGTTGTTGGAGAGTTTCTTTCCAACAGTCTGGTTGTTCAGTATGGTACCCTTTGGGTGACATGCGACGCATTCACTCTCAGGTCATAGTCTCTAGTGCGATATCAGTTGCAAACATCCATAAAAGATACTTCTCTAAAAAACAGAAAACAAAGATCAAACTCTTTTTGTCCTCTTGGACCTTTAATCCCTTGGAAACCCTTTTCAGAAGGAGAGTTCTGTTAACTCCTGGTTCTACCGCAAACGGTAAACACCTAAGTCTCCATCGAGTGAGCTGCATACACCAAACTGCTGGAACCGTCTGTTAACTTTACTTAGATAAAAAAGACAAACTTGTGTCTCTCGTGTCCCAAACTACGTTTGCTCTGATCTTTCGTGCCGTGTGGAAGTACGTAGGCACGAGATGCGATATCTCGGCAAGCAACCTTCCCCCATAGTTAGGCGAACTACGTTGACTCTGATTTCTTGTTCCAGACGGGAATACGTAGGCATAAAGTGCGACGCTTTGCCGAGTCATTTTCTTTCTTTTCAGACCAGACTTTTAGCATAGATAGATTTAACAAACCCGTCAGATAAACACAACAAGCATGGATCCCATCGAGTACGATGGACGTGAGGGGTGCTAATACCTTCCCCTTGCGTAACCGACTCTCGAATCCAGATAATGGTTGCGATGACCTTGTCTTATACCTTTTCGTCAGGTTTTTCCAATCGTTTCCTTTCCCTTTCTGTGGGATAAATAACGAAAGGTGGCGACTCTTCTGTTTTGCTGACCTTGTTTTTCGCAGTAGCGACAGCTGGAGACTCTGCTGGGGACTCTGGTTCCGTATGTGAGTCAATCCTAGCGCTTGTGTGTTTACCTGTTGGGTTTTATTTATCGTACTTTACTTTCCGCATTTTATTTTCAGTATGATATTATTATTGTGCTGTTGTGGGAAGGGGCTCTGATGAGTGAGAAGCCAGACCCAGGCTTGAGTGTACTTAGCATTAGTGGTGGAAATTAGTGGGCGCGTGCTTGCTTTGCAGGCACTAGTGTCTCATGAAATCCATGCTCAGACGAGGTTCTCCCGGTTGACTTCTTTTCGGGCCCTTTAGGCCTGAGGGGTTGTTGGTTTGAAGGATTGTCGACTCTGGGGACCGATCATTTATGACTCAGCGGAGTGAGGCCACTTCAAGAGATGATGATGCCACACCTTCTGGGTATCGTATCATCGTTCTTGAAAGTCTGTGACACTGGGAAACGCATAGGATGCCATACCTTGTCTGTGATTAGGTCTATACCTATGAGCGGGGTCGGGTTATTGCAGGAAACCTTAACCTTCAGACTACCTGGTTTTCTTGACAGTGAATTAGTGTTGTTGGGTTAAGAGGGTTCTTATCATTAGAGATGTGGTTGTTCTCGACAATGCATATTTATTGGTCCTCTTCAGGGTTGTGCTATCAGAGCAATTGTGTTCGTGTTGGATCAGAGCTTTGATCTCCTCAGCAGCATCATCTTGATCCCTTGTTGCATGTTTGCATTTTGCATTTTACATACTCATTTGCATATCATTAACGTGTGTCTGTGTTGCAGGTGCACATTATCCCCCGGTTCCGGTTTTCTTGCCTTCTATTGTGCTATTATGGGATCTCTGAAGAAGAATGTGGCCTACAAGCTCCCTACTCTAGATGTTGCTTTACTGTCCGGTTTGATTGCTTTGGCAGATGATACAGTGAGAGGGGAATTCAGAAAATCTTATGGGAAGCTGCTCAATTTGGTCCGTAAACCTTCTATGTATGAGTTGAATGGGTTGTATGCCTTGCTGCAGTTCTATGATCCTCCTTTGAGATGCTTCACTTTCCCGGACTTCATTCTTGCACCTACATTAGAGGAGTATGCTGAGTTGTTGGGTGTGCCTATCAAGAGTCAGATGCCATTTGTTCATATGGATGCTAAGCCTAATCTAGCTAATCTAGCTCTTTCTCTTCATCTGGATGCCTCTGAGTTGATCTTGTCCAGTTGGAACGGGGTTCCTGGATTTTCTCTATAGTTCCTGGTTGGGAAAGCCCAACAGTGTGCCAAAGACGGTTGTTGGATTGCATTCAACGCCATTCTCGCTCTCTGCATATATGGCATCATTTTGTTTCCAAACATGCCTGATTTTGTAGACTTGGATGCCTTTCATATCTTTGCATCAGGGAATCCAGTTCCTACCTTGATTGGCAATGTGTATCATTCTGTCCATTACAAGAACGAGAATAGAAGGGGTAAGAATGTATCATGTTGTGTGCCCTTACTCTACAGATGGTTTGATAGTCACCTACCCAAGAAGGGTCTCTTTGCTTCATCTGCAGCCACAACTGAGTGGCCTGAGCGATTGATGGGTTTATCAGCAGACAGTGTTGCTTGGTTTGATAGAGATATGTTGGGTACTGAGGTTATATTCAGCTGTAGTGGGTTTCCAAATGTGCCTCTGATTGGAAGGAAGGGCTGTATCAACTATAATCCATCTCTACTTGTCAGACAGTTTGCATATGCTTTGAGAGCTCCGCCAAAGGACGAAGAGGTGCAGGAATCTCTGTACCTCACCGGTCTTCTAGAAGGGGATATGTTATCTAAGCTTCAGCACGCCTGGAATAATATCAGTAGACGAGGGAAATCATTGTTAGGTAAAAGTAATAGTCAGACTTATGCTCTGTATGTGACCTGGATCAAGACCAGAGCATAGACCATAGGGATGCCTTTTCCACCTGCTAAGCAGGAGTGCCCTCCAGTGGTGGAAGAGCCTATTACCGTGTCTATTCAATAGTATAATCAGCTGTTAGCTGAGAAAGAAGAGCTGAAAAAGGCCAATGAAGAGTTGGAGAAAGAGCTGGCACAGGTTAGAAGTGAGAGAAACGAAGCCGTCCACTCCTTCAAGAAGCAAACAAAGTTGGTGAACAGGTTAGGCACGAATTTGACTAAGCAGATAGCTGATCGTGAACGTTTAGGTATGGACTTCAAATCTGTCAACGATGTATTGGCCACTAAGAAGCAGAATCTGGATGAAGCATACCGAAGAATATCCAAGTTCAATCAGCAGTAAAATGCCACTATAGCCAACAACAAAGAAAGGGAGGACAAACTAAAGCAGCATATCTCCAAATTGAAGGCTCAGGTGAAGGCCAGCGAGAAGAGGTTTGATGAGGAAACTGCTCGCAGATATGCCACTGAAGACATGCTGAATAAAGCTATCGCTAACTTGAAAGATCGCAAGCAGAGGTTCGAGTCTAAGAAGCGAAAGTTAGAAGATTGCTTTGGCTAGGGAGCACGGGAAGATTCGGTTGAAGGTCTCCAGTGCACTATTATGCAGAGAGAGTTGCTCGTTGAAGGGTTACTCATTCAACCTGACCACCCCAAGACAAAATAGTTGCTAGAGGAGTTTCGTGCCCGTTGTCGCACTTGATTATCTTTGTAACTCTTTGTATTTCTCTGATCTTTGCTGTAGGCTGACCATCACCAAGCTTGTTGGTCGAGGTCATGCTATTGATTCCCTGTGTATTCATTGACTTTGTACTGCTGCCTTGTTGGCCCATATATATATGAGATGTTATTCCAGTGGCTAGATCCGGACTTCTTGTTATCAGAACTGGCACTAGAATCGGGGGGAAAATCTCCCTAACGCATAGACACACGTTTGCATTTACATAAATCATTTGCATAGCAGGTACCTTGTACTGTTCTCCTAACCCTCTGTTGGTGCAGGTTCCAGGATTGTCGATCAGCGAATTCATCGTTACTCTACCAGAAGCAACTGCAAGAAAGCCATGGATCAGATGCAAACTGAGATGCAAGAGATGCACGACAGGATGGCGCAGTTCATGCAGGTGATGGAAACTGTGGCCAAGGGCTAGGAGCAGCTGCAGACTCTGGTGCAGCCTATGATCGCTAAGGTTGACACTCAGGGTGTGCTACATGGTGGAATTGCTACTGATCCTCCTCATGGTGAGACTCTCCAAGCTGGTGATGTTGTACCAGTGGTTGTCCTCAATACGATTGAGAACGGTAACAGAGCTGGGAACAGAAATGTGACTGGTAACGGTAACGGGCATGTGGAAAGCAATGGAAATATTGGTGTTGGGAATGCTGGTTTCAATGTTGGAATTGGGAATGCTGGGTTTGGTGTTGGAGCTGGCAACACTGGTATGGGTATTGGTATTGGCAACGCTGGTTTTGGTGGTAATCAAGGATATGGTAATCAGGGTTACGCCAATCAGGGTTATGGCAATCAGGGCTTCGGTAACGCAGGTTTTGGCAATGCAAGCAACAATGGTATTGGAATGGGTGCTCACAATGCTGGTTTTGGGCCAGGTGCTGGAAATCAGGGTTTTGGTAATATGGGGTATGGTCCCAGGATCAATCAGGCTGGTTTTGGTCCCAATACTGCTTATGTTGGGTATGGTAATGAGGATTCTCATTGGGGCGAAGATTTTCAGGAAGATGCTTTCCCTCCGCCAGGCAGGGATCTTGAGATGCCCACTGACAATGATAGAAGGTTCAGGTTGTTGGAAGAAAAGATGAAGAATCTTGCTAATCAGAATTCCACGGGGTTGGACGTGGCTAACATGGGATTGGTCCCTGGCTTGAGGGTGCCACTCAAGTTCAAAGCACACACTTTTGATAAGTATAAGGGGGATATTTGCCCGAGGGTTCACGTGCGATCTTACTACCGGAGAATGTCCGCCTATTCTGATGACGAAAAGATGCTGATGCATTTTTTCCAGGATAGCTTGTCGGGACCGTCATTGGAATGGTACACGGGATTAGAGCCTACTCAGATTGGTAGCTGGAAGGAGTTAGCAGAAGCTTTTGTCAAGCATTACCAATATAACAGCGACCTTGCACCGAACAGGGTCCAACTCCAAAATCTTTCTCAGAAGAATGGTGAGAGTTTCAAGGAATACGCCCAGAGGTGGCGTGAGCTTGTAGCTAGTGTGCACCCACCCATGGTAGAGCGTGAGTTGGTGGATATGTTTGTGGGCACTTTCGTTGGGTTGTATTATGACATGCTTATCAATTGTACGACGAGTAACTTTTCTGAGTTGATACTCTTAGGGGAACGCATAGAGAATGGTGTTAAGATTGGTAAGATTCAAGCGGGAGAGTCAACATCAGCTGGAGGTGGTAAAAAGGTATTTGGGAATAAGAGACAGGGGGATACTAATTCAGTGTACAACTCTCGAGGAAGAGGTAGAGGTCGAAACCAATACCGTCAACAGCAGATTGCTAGTGTGACAATTTCTGTACCTTAACAGCAATAACAACAGACACAGCAGCAACAGGGACGACAGAAGGCCGCTCCACAGAGATATCAATATGGGGATAGGGCTGTGAAAAGAGTATTTGATGCACCTCCATTGCCATATGCTTAGCTTCTTCCAACTTTGTTACAACTGCAGCTTGTTGAGAAAAGGACGTTGGCTCCGTTAAAGGGCACGCCTCCTTTTGGGTATGACGCCAATGCACATTGTGAATTCCACTCTGGGGCACCCGGTCACAGCATCAAGAACTGTCATGCTTTCAAGCACAAGGTGCAAGATTTGTTAGATAGCAAGGCTATAAACTTCGGTAATGAGGCACCCAATATTGAGAAGAATCCGATGCCAGCTCACGGACCTGCGCAGGTGGGTGCAATTTTGGAAGATGCTAGTCTGAATCTGGTTATGAATGTGGATGAATTAAAAACGCCTCTGGGTTATGTCAAGAGCAGATTGCTGAAAGGGGAAGTGTTTCCTGGTTGTGATGCTGATTGTGTTGATTGTTTGGCCCGGCCTGAAGGTTGTGATAACTTAAGAAGAGGTATCCAAGGGCTGATTGACGAAGGTAAGCTGCAATTCAACCATACTGTTAAAGAGAAGCCTGTTAAGGCAATAGCTGAAAAGCAGAGCGAAGTTGCAACGATTACGATTCCGTTTAAGACTGTCACAATATCAGCGCCTCCCAAGAGACCGACTATCACAATAACCAAAGCTGGACCCATTCCGTATGAAAGCACTAAATACATCCCTTGGAATTATAGGGCGGAAGTTTATTGCAATGGAGAAAAGATTAACCTGGAAAGCCCGCCGGTAGGGTCAGTTGATAACCTTGTAGGGGCAGGGGGCATAACCCGCAGTGGCAGAATCTTTGCGTCACTAGAGGTAGAAGCTGAGAGAATTGCCAAAAGGAAAGGTAAAGTTAATGAAGAAGGACCTTCTCAAGAGAAGGAAAAAGAGGCTTTGACCAAATATGTGGAAGAATTCATGAGATTAATTCGGAAGAGCGATTATAAAATTATCGATCATCTGCAGCAGACGCCTTCCAAAAGCTCGATTTTGTCATTGTTGCTTTGTTTTGAAGCTCATCGGAACGCTTTGTTGAAAGCACTTGACGCTGCCTACGTACCCCAGGAGATATCCGTGAATCAGATCGAAGGAGTGATTGCG
This sequence comes from Lathyrus sativus, assembly GCA_963859935.3. Classification (NCBI taxonomy): domain Eukaryota; kingdom Viridiplantae; phylum Streptophyta; class Magnoliopsida; order Fabales; family Fabaceae; genus Lathyrus; species Lathyrus sativus. The sequence continues at coordinate 529,269,155 of OZ012740.1, forward strand.
CACGTGAATGCGGGGCATGGCCTTGGCTTTACAGATTTTGATTTGACACCCAGGGGCTGCAACCACAACAATGCATTGCATATTTCAGTTGAGTGTAGGGGCACTGTTATGTCTCATGTCCTTGTGGACACTGGTTCATCCCTGAATGTTTTTCCCAAGAAGGCGTTGTTTAAGCTAGATACCCGAGGTATAATATGCACGCCAAGTGACTTGGTAGTGAGAGCATTTGATGGGATGAGAAGGTCTGTATTCGGATAATTGACTTTACCAATCCAGGTTGGTCCAGAAGTGTTTGACATTGTGTTTTATATCATGGACATTCAGCCAACTTATAGCTGTTTGCTTGGACGACCATGGATTCACGCTGCAGGGGCTGTGACGTCTACGTTGCACCAAAAGCTTAAATATATGGTCGGTGGTAGCATTGTCACCATATGTGGGGAGGAAGACATCCTGGTCAGTCATCTGTCGTTATTCAAATATGTCGAAGTGGACGGTGAGATCCATGAGACATTGTGCCAAGCCTTTGAAGGGGTGCAGATCAGAGACAAATCTCCTGTCATAAGCAGTGGGCCAGAGGTGGCTATGTCGTCGTACAAAGAAGCCCAAGCGGTAGTTCAAGCTGGGGAGACCAAAGGTTGGGGTCAAATTCTGGAGATTCCTATTAAGCAGGACAAGTTCGGCTTAGGGTATCGCCCGTCGTCGCCATCTTCATCACAGAGCGCGCCAAGGTTCAAAGGGCCGATTGTGTTTACTCCGGGAGAAGTCAGTTTTGAACAGATCAATGCTGTGTCTGACAGTGAAGATGGAGACAACGATTGTGACATGGATTCATGGATTAAGCCCAGCAAGCCAGGACGGAGCCTATGCAACTGGTCTATCCAGGACTTTATTCAAGTGACGCCGAAACAATAATGCCTTGTTTTTTCGATTATTGTACGATCCTATGTCCTACCCGGGGCATAGTGATTTTATTTCAGGGCCTACTTGCTTATGTGTATGCTTTGTTTTAATCATCAAATAAAGGCGTTTTCCTCATGCAAATTTTGTGATTTTTATTTTTAACAATAAAATGGCAATGTGGTTGTGTGCTTCGTTTGCATATCATTTGAAGCATTTAACCCTTTCTCTTGCAGGATTTATATTTCAGATGACACCGATTAAGATCTCCCTATGACTCGCTTCGACTTTGAGCACCCAATATTTCAAGCCGAAGAAGAGATTGTTAAGGACGACAACTTACCAGAAGAGCTGACGCGTCTTTTGAAACAAGAAGAGAGAATCATTTTGCCTCATCAGGAGGATATCGAGATCATTAATTTGGGTTCTGAAGAGGTTGTCAGGAATGTCCGGATAGGGGCTGCACTATAAAGTGATATCAAGCAGAGACTTGTCGAGATGCTTCGAGAGTATAGTGACATCTTTGCTTGGTCTTATGAAGATATGCCTGGGCTAGACACTGATATTGTGGTCCACCGCTTGCCATTGCGTGAAGACTGTCTGTCGGTCAAGCAAAAGCTCAGAAGAACGAAACCAGATATGGCCGTAAAGATTAAAGAGGAAGTACATAAACAGTGGGATGCTGGTTTCCTGGCTGTTACAACTTATCCGCCTTGGGTCGCCAACATAGTACCTGTACCAAAGAAAGATGGTAAGGTACGGATGTGCGTTGACTATAGGGATCTAAACAAGGCGAGCCCTAAGGATGATTTCCCGCTTCCTCATATTGACGTGTTGGTCAGCAATACTGCTCAGTTCTCCGTGTTTTCCTTCATGGACGGCTTTTCAGGCTACAATCAGATTAAGATGGCGCCGGAGGATATGGAGAAAACAACTTTTATTACCCCGTGGGGAACGTTCTGCTACAAAGTGATGCCCTTTGGTTTGAAGAACGCTGGGGCAACATATCAGCGTGCTATGACGACGCTCTTTCATGACATGATGCATAAACAGATTGAGGTCTATGTTGACGATATGATTGCCAAATCCCAGACGGAGGAAGAGCATTTGGTGAATCTTCTGAAATTGTTTGAGAGGCTTAGGAAGTTCAGGCTGAGGCTGAATCCTAATAAGTGCACCTTCGGGGTGAGATCTGGAAAGCTACTGGGGTTCATTGTTAGCGAAAAAGGAATAGAGGTTGATCCTGCTAAAATAAAAGCGATACAAGAAATGCCAGCGCCAAAAACATAGAAAGAGGTTCGTGGCTTTTTGGGGAGGTTGAACTACATTGCCCGGTTCATATCTCATCTTACTGCCATGTGTGAGTCCATGTTTAAACTGTTGAAAAAAGATCAGGCAATTGTCTGGAACGAAAATTATCAAAAGGCGTTTGAAAGAATAAAAGAATACTTGCAGGAACCTCCGATTTTGATACCCCCAGTAGCCGGGAGACCACTGATCATGTACTTGACGGTTCTTGAGAACAGTATGGGTTGTGTTCTCGGTCAACATGATGAGACTGGACGAAAAGAGCATGCGATCTATTACTTGAGTAAAAATTTCATAGATTATGAATCCCGTTATTCAATGCTCGAAAAGATGTGTTGTGCACTTGCTTGGGCTGCCAAACATCTGAGACAATACATGCTAAATCATACCACCATGCTGATTTCAAAGATGGTTCCGATCAAATACGTCTTTGAAAAGTAGGCACTTTCTGGAAGGATTGCCCGATGGCAAATGGTACTGACGGAGTACGATATACAATATGTCTCGCAAAAGGCTATCAAAGGTAGCATATTGTCAGACTCCTGGCTGAGCAGCCAATCGATGATTACCAGCGGATGAGGTTTGATTTTCCTGACGAGGATATCATGTACTTAAAGATGAAAGATTGCGAAGAGCCGTTGCATGGTGAAGGTCCAGAGCCGGGTTCCCAATGGCAATTGATTTTTGACGGTGCTGTTAATTCATATGGAAGTGGAATTGGGGAAATCATCATGACTCCCCATGGGACGCACATCCCGTTCACTGCCAGATTGACATTTCCAGTTACCAACAATGAGCTTGTTGAGGCATGAATATGAAGAATTATCTTGAGGTTGGCTTGGGTTTGGAGTTGTTTGCAGTCTGTTTGTCTGTTTGCTGTTTATCTGCTTTGCTGTTGAGCTGTTTGTCTGCTGGTTTGTTTGCTGTATTTTCTGGCTGCTCTGCTTGGCTTGTGTGACTAATTGACTGTGTGTTTCATTAGAATAGGTTTCTCATATAGTGATCTAGGCTTAAGAGCATCCTAAAGGTTGAGAATAGCTCCCTTTGCTTGTCTGCATCTAGAGGTTGAGCCTGGCTCCCTCTGCTTGACTGTTATTGATTGGCTTTGCTTATTGGCTTAAGGTTGAGTCTGTCTCCCTTGCCTGTGCTTTGTGTGTTACCTTTGGGCTTGTTTGCTCTAGAAGTTGAGCTTGGATCCTTCTGCTTGTTTGTTGCATTACATGCATTTTATCACCAGTTGTTTCTTTACAGTTATTTCTTTTGCTATTGTTTTCCTCCATGTTCCCCTAAGAACTCTGACTTCTCTTGTTTAAGAGAAGTTATGACAGACTTTAGGGTTCTAACCATGCATGATAACATTAGGTAGTTCCCTCCTTACCTCAACCATAGGTTCAATTTTGCATGACAACTTTAGGATTGGATCAGTTCCCCTTTAGTGCGTCTATTCTCTTCTCATCTTCAAACAAAATCAAAATACAGTAATAAGGTTAATTGACGTCGTACGCTACGAGCCTTAAGCTACTTGAGAAAGGGTTGTTGGAGAGTTTCTTTCCAACAGTCTGGATGTTCAGTATGGTACCCTTTGGGTGACATGCGACGCATTCACTCTCAGGTCATAGTCTCTAGTGTGATATCAGTTGCAAACATCCATAAAAGATACTTCTCTAAAAAACAGAAAACAAAGATCAAACTCTTTTTGTCCTCTTGTACCTTTAATCCCTTGAAACCCTTTTCAGAAGGAGAGTTCTGTTAACTCCCGGTTCTACTGCAAACGGTAAACGCCTAAGTCTCTGTCGAGCGAGCTGCATACACCAAACTGCTGGAACCATTTGTTAACTTTACTCGGATAAAAAAGACAAACCTGTGTCTCTCGTGTCCCGAACTACGTTTGCTCTGATCTTTCGTGCTGTGTGGAAGTACGTAGGCACGAGATGTGATATCTCGGCGAGCAACCTTCCCCCGTAGTTAGGAGAACTACGTTGACTCTGATTTCTCGTTCCAGACGAGAATACGTAGGCATAAAGTGCGACGCTTTGCCGAGTCATTTTGTTTTCTTTTCAGACCAGACTTTTAGCGTAGATAGATTTAACAAACCCGTCAGATAAACACAACAAGCGTGGATCCCATCGAGTATGATGGACGTGAGGGGTGCTAATACCTTCCCCTTGCGTAACCGACTCCCGAATCCAGACAATGGTTGCGATGACCTTGTCTTATACCTTTTCGTCAGGTTTTTTCGATCATTTCCTTTCCCTTTCTGTGGGATAAATAACGAAAGGTGGCGACTCTTCTGTTTTGCCGGCCTCGTTTTTCGCAGTAGCGACAACTTGTTATAAGCACAATGGGAAATACCCCTACTTACATGTGTGATTGTAAAAGGGTTCTTTAGTGGTGCTTATATGAGATTACTGAATGATCCCTTTGAATTATGAGGTAGGGTATTTAAAAGATTATTCATGGGCCGAATTTAGTCCAATAACATTTTCTTCCCTTTTTGGGGGTATATGCGGTATTATGTAAGAGTAGTTTTCTTATTTCTTAGAGAAGTGATTTTCTCATGATCCGGTCAAGACCTTAATTTCTTGCCACATATTTTAGATCACATACTAGCTGAAATGGAAAAGTAATAGTAGGTTCCAGTCGGGTGACCAAGCCAGATTTAGACGTTCGCCAATACTTCTGGACTTGGTTTGGCCTGCTTTATCATGGACTGTCTCTTTTCCTGTCCACAATCTCTTAAGCACGAGACCTTGGAAATAGCACAATGATTTGATTTAGGAAAAATGTAATTTATTTTGGGGTGAGACTTAGACAGTGGAACTTCTTAGTCGAGACTTAGATAGTTGAGTCCTTCAACTTCTAGACCTCATCGTCAATCATCCTTCACTTCTCTGCGTCATCTTTGCGCTTCTTTTGTGCCATAGGTTTCACATTGGAATAAATGGCAAGACTGTGACATACCACCATGGCATTCATACCTAACATGTTTGTGGGGTCCAAGCAAACAAATCAATGTTCCTCCTTAGTAGGGTGACTGACTCATCTTTTCCAGCTTTGGTCAAGGAGGTGCCCAACTTGGTGACTTTATAACAAGTGTAATAATGCGGTCGAAGTAATAAAATAGTTTGTTTTCATAGGGATTGCAAATTTAAGCAAGTTGATAATCGTGCGATGTAAATTAAACAAATGACAATTTTCAAATATGATCGGTATGGAAAAATAAGTATGAGAAGAATGTGGATTAAAGTTTTGATAATGAAGAGTGATTAGATATTTATTCGAATCCCCTAATTATTTTTGTTGATGAATTGTATTACTTGAATAATAATTATAATATAACTATATGAAAAATTACAATACCACTACACCCAATTTTTTAGTTTACAACTCACTAATTTAGACTACAACTCTCTAATTTCTTAGGAAAATTCGAAGTAAGGCTAGGTTTTTCTATGTTCGTTAATTCTATAGCCACAACTTATAATTACCAATTCCATGTTAGTTGTTAAGTTGAACAATTACCCTAATTAGATCGCTAAACTTACAATCAATAATCCATAATCATATATGATCACTTCGTATGCTCGTTGTCGCTACTCGAAAAATGCGTCGCGCAACGACGGGGAGGCGAAAAGGATAGACAGAAGAGTCGCCACCGAACTTTATTTATCCCATGAGGGGAAAGGAAAATATCGAGAAAACCTTAAGAAAGAAAATGGATAAGATGGTCTCGCAACCAAGAACGGGTTCGGAAGCCGGTTATGCGAGGGGAAGGTATTAGCACCCCTCGCATCCATCGTACTTGATGGGAACCTTTTGTTTGTCGAATGTGTGAATTTATTTGCTTAAACATTATGCTATAAGAAGTGTTCCACCGGGTAAAAGAAGGGTTAGAAACAAGAAAGTTAGGAGGAAAGAGAGAACGGGGAAGAAAAGAGAAAGAACAGACTCGGTAGGACTTCGCAGTCCTATGCCTACGTATTCTCAATAGATGTGAGAAAGTCAGAGTCGACGTAGTTCGGGGAACTACAGATATGGGGGGAATATGCTCGGCAAGGATTGTGGCCCTTGTGCCTATGTATCTTTACTTGAACGAAGTAAAGAATCAGAGCAGCCGTAGTTCGGCCAACTACGGGTGAAAGGTGAAAAAGGGAGCTCGCCAAGACATCACCGTCTTGTGCCTACGTATTCTCATCCGGCATGAGAAATCAGAGCAAACGTAGTTCGTGCCTACAGTGTGTTGATGTCTTTACGGATGATGCTATCATGCGCATTCTAGCAGTTAGGTGTTTTGCTGCTCGCTCGTTGGAGACTTAGGCATTACCTGTTTGCGGTAGAACGGACGTAACATATCCTGTTTGAAAGATTGGTTTTCGCCATGCGAGGCAAGGTATCATGTTTGATTGGTTGAGATTGCTTTTGGGGCGAGATAGGTCCTCGGATAGTAATCCCCACGGGTAGTACCCAATTTTTTATCTCAAAGTTTTTGTTATAAAAGGGTGTGGTGAACGAGGCGTCTTCGTATTGAAAGACGAGCGTCGAAACCACCCTCACTACAGTGGGCATCCCTACGCTCGGAGAAGAAGAGGTCTACACCCAATCCTCTCTCTTTAATTCAATGCAAAGAGAACTTCATTCTCTTATTAAAGATGTTTTTAGTTTTGAATGGTAAGTGCTTCGTGACAGAGAACCCTACGGTAAACGTCAGCACTCGGGATAGGAGAAGGCCTACGCCTAACCACTCCACGACCATTCAAGTTTTTGTTATGAAAAGATTTGAAAATGCACTCGGTACAAGACCGAGGTTTTAGGTGTGAAAATTGTGGAAGGAAGTTGTGAAAGCGAGATAGTGGATAAAGTCGCGTCTTCGTATTGAAAGACGAATATCAAGACCACCCTCACTACAGTGGGCATCCCAACATTCAGAGAGAAAGAGGTCTACACCCAATCCTCTCTTTTTAATTCAATACAAAGATAATTTTGTTTGAAAATGTTTTCGAAGATACACTCGGTACGGGACCGAGGTTTTATGAGGAAAAGCGTCGAAAAGAAATGGTCTCAGATCCAACGTTATTTATCAACAGTTTGACTTAATAACGGTTTACGGAGGTCTCGTCATCGACCAAAACAAGATGAAATAAAATAAAGTCGAAAATGAGAAAGAGGAAAGAAAGTTGGTCTCGGATCCATCGTTTCTCATCAATAATTTGACAAAAAACAATAGAGGTCTCGTCATCGACCAAAACAGAAAAAATGGGACAAAATGTCCAATAACAAATGAAAAACAAGATTAACTTCTAAAGAGAAAATATGTGAAATAAAACTCAACTTCTAAAAATAAAATAAATCAAAAACTATAATATATACTTAAAAAGCTCTACAAGAAAATCTATTAAAACTTAGAATAATATATAAAATAAATTCTTAAAGAAAAGAAGTTAGAAGATAAATATATAAAACTAACATATACTATAGTCTCATAATGTCAGTATGTTTTTTTTTAAAAAATATTTACATATATATAATAACTAATAATAATGTTACATATTTAAAAATTAATTTAAAAAAAACAAATAGGGTAAGGGGATAAGAGAAACACAGGGGGTGCATAGAAGAAAAATGGGACACGGTTCATGGGCTTCATGAGCCCAAAACGAAAATAACAATTAAAACAAAAAAAAAAACTGCAAAGAGACTTCTTCCTCTTCGCACGCGGCCAACCTCACTCTCTGGTTTCTCATCTCCAGAAGAAAAACCAACCTTCGTCGTGCCGGAGTTCATTTCCGACAACGACAGAACTCACCACGTCATCACCTCGACATGTTTAAACACATTTTTCAACCATTATTTTCGTTTCAGCAACAGATCGAATTTGAAGACGAAAATCCAAAGTTCAAATCTACAACAAATTCGACATGAAATAGTCAGGTAAGACAAACACACTAAACCTCTCTTCAAGTCGATTTAGATCCTTTCTTCCTATCCTTCATGATTCGCACACTTCTGAGGTTGTGATGAATTTTTGATGAAGGTGTGGGTTGTGTCACGAGGGTTTCGGGCATGGATTTGGTCGAAGAAGGTTCACGGTTGGTGTTCGTTGGAATTCTGGGTTTAGGGATTTTGCTTCTGGTTGCAGAAATGTGAAGGTGAGAGGTTGTTGTCAGTGGTTTGGATATTATTGCGAAGTGGGTCAGAGATTGTTTGTTTGGTTTATGGATTTGAAGTTTGGGTTGAAGATTTGAAGGTGAGGGTTTGTTTATAGGTTCTGCAAATGAAAGTGGTTCTGGGTATGCGATGGCGACGAAGTGGGTTTTGTGATGAGAAGTTTGGATGGTAGATTGTTCGATTTCTGGGCATTTGAGGTTTAAGGTTTGATTTGTGTTTGAAGTTGGGAAAAAGGTGGTGATGAAAATGTCAAAAGTGAGAATCGTGGAAGTTTTGTTGGAGAGAGTAAATGATTTTCGGTTTGTGCAGGTGGAAAAAGGCACGGTAATGGTTGTTGGTGTGGGTGTGCGAAATCTGGATGAACGGCGGAGGGTTGAGAGCGAGGGATAGCGGCGGTGTTTCTCACAGAGGAGGGGTTCGAAAACAGTTGGTCGGTGATTTTTAGAGGGTTTCGTTGAACATTGAGAGTGGAAGGTGGATTTACGGTGTTTGATGATGTTCATAGGAGAGATGAAGTTGAAAGTGTTGGTTGCTGTTGAACATCATTGTTGACGGTGGAGAGTGAGACGGAAGTTTTATGAAGCTCGAGAATAAGTCGTTTTAATTTCTGGGTTGGGAAGGGGTTTGAAATTCGCGGAAGAATGGCGGAGGTTGCTGGAAGCTTTTGATGTGGAGTTGTTGTGAAGGTGTTTAATGGCAGAAGTTCTTTGTGCAGTGAGATGTGTTGAGGTTATTATTCATGGTGAAAGATCGAGTGAGAAAATGAGGAAGAAATGATGGTGTGAGGAGTTTGTTTCAAAAGCAGCGGAAGAGGGTGGATTGATGAGGTTGTTCGGATGATTATGGAAATGGATTGAAGAAGAGGAAGCTGGTGAAGGGATGGTGGATGTAGGAGGCGGCTTGACCTAGCCGAGAAAGTGATGATGAATAGTATTTTATACTATTCATCATGTGACACGTGGCAAGCTGTAGGGTTAATGACTTTAGATTAAATTGACTAATGGTAATTAACGTGCTAATGAACTGATGACTAATTAATTAAGAAAAACATTGACTTAATGAAAGTTGAAATTAATTAAAGATTAATAAAACAATCCTAACTAATCTACACCACTAATTAATTAAATAGAAATTAACAAAAAAAAAATATTAACCTTAATTAACAACCTATTTCCACAAATAAAATAAAAATATTCTATATAAAAATTGATAATTAAACCTATTTCCTATTTCTATCTAAAAAATAAATAATCTAAACCATTTAAAATTATAAATAAAACCAATAAAATTCTAATTAAAAGGAAAATATACCTAAATTATTTTCTAAATAAATAAATAATGAAGCAAAGAAATACCAATAAAATGCAAAATGCCATGAAAAACAAACGAGCACCGAAATGCGCTGATATTATCGACATGGATTGAATTATCAAGAGGAGAGCGACTTTTGCTCGATTTTGACATTGAACCTCTCATTTAAATTGATTTGAATCGCCTGAAACACGAGCAAAGCGGCTAAAATTCTGATAAATTCAATCCGGCTGATAACACGGGCAAAATGCGAAAAATGATACGCAAACGAAAACAAGGCAAAAGCCAGTCAAAGTCGGAAAACCGGTGGGCAAATTTTAGGGTGCAACACTCGTCAACGTACAAATAGTAGTAAGAACAAGAATAATTGAATAATAATTTTATAATAAAAGCATTCAAATAATCTTAAACATTCATATGATCCAACATGGGACAATTAAGTTCATATCTAAAGACCTAATAAAACATAGCTTAGCTACTCATAGTTAAACAAAGAATTACCATGAGTTGATAAGAAGAAATCATGAAAACCAATGGAAAATAAACTCTCTAGTGGTTCCAAATCTCTAAAAGGTCACAGTCAAAATGCTCTTTGTCGTCACTTTCTCGCATAAGTTTATGTATTCTTAAGTTTCTCCGCCCTTTTCTATTTAAAGCTGAAAAAAACATGTCATAAAATCGTGTTATCATGACCGCGTTGAGTTGCAGAGCAATCTATATACTTTATCACCGCACCCGTAATGAGAGCATTATGGTCGTGAAAAATCCAATGGAAAAAGCTTCTTTTTCTTTCTAACTCCCAACTTTCTACCTCTTTGGAAATTTTGATCACTTCTTCTTCATTTTGCCTTGACTTTAGCTCATAACTCAACCGATTCCATCGAAAATACTCGCAAATATTACATAATGACAGAGTGTCATCACAATCCCAAACTAACTAAGTTGCTTGTCTTTAAGTAACTTGCATGTATATTGAAAATCTCGTCAAAACAAGATACTTACCCTTACCAATGAATGTCTCCTCTATATTCTTTTTCTAATCAACATATCAATCTTTTACTTGATCAATAGGTACTAGAAAGTTCTTTTTGATGGTCTTTTTCATTCTTTTTTTCCAAATTTTTTGAAGAAGCCTTTTTAACTTCTTTATTTTCTTCCTTCCTCTTCAATTTTTTAAACCAATTTCTCTAGTACCCACACTCCAAACCTAAATGTTGCTAACTTTCGAGAGTAACCCCAAACTTATTCTTTTGCATAAGGCAAAGAAACTCAAATTTCTACCTAACTCCAAAGAGGGTGGAAAGAATAATCTTTCAAGTCACTTGGCTATATAGCATGCTATGTCACCGAAAGAAAATGCTCAGACTCAAAGTGGTTGAACAATGAGTATAAACATTTAAATCAGGTTGGCTTAAAAAGGCTCATAGTTTTCACAAACAACTGCCTCAATGTGTATTTATTAAATCAATAGACTCAGTAGAAATAAAGAAAATTATAGAAGATGACCATTACACAAATTCTCTCATAAGAAGGAAAGGTAAACAATGGAAATTTGACTCAAAACTTACTAGCTGAGGTATTTGGAGAAGGAGTATAGGTGAGTTAGCTTTCCCTTTTCTTCGTCACATGTTAATCAGCAATGGGAACTTCTACGTCGATAAACTTTTGCTCATTCTTTTCTGGTGACTTTTTTTTCTTCTTTTTCATAGTGTCACTGGTAAGGTAGAAAATCATAACTGAAAGAAACAATAATAATAAACTTGTTCATTAAATAAAACAAAAATAGGAAGTACAAAAAAGGGAGAGTATTCTTAGAATCTAGCTAATACTTTTTCTTGGATCATAGTACAAAAAGGGAAATTAAAAAAAATGGAAACCTAAAACTCATAAGTTATATGTTGTCGGAGTTGAAGTAATTTTGCACATTCTCCATGGTATTCCTGAGTTCTTGGTCTTGTATGGTCCAACTTGTCCTTATCTCAACTCTTCGGTGTGTAAAGGCTTGGTTTTGCTCTCTAAAATATGTCTCCATGTCTTCGACAGTTGAAAAACGCTATCATAAGCTCTGAACCAACATGTGATCTTGTTACTCATTATAGAAAGCCTGATAACTCAGTTAAATTCTTGAAGGTTCATCATACAAGTTAGATGAAATTTCAATGGCCCAACTCATCGGGCCAAGTGCATACTCCTCCATCCTTTGCAAATGATCAGGTGCTTGTTGTTGTTGTTGAGGATTTCCTTCCAATTATTGGATCTTTGGAAGATAAAATCAGTTTTGTTCTTCATTTTGTGCTTCTTCTTGGCCTCTTTCATGAATAGGTTGTGTTGAGATCCTTCTTATAGTACTTCAATTGATTGGAATGATTGGTGTGACCATCTCATCATCTGGATGTCTTAGAACTCCATCTAACCTGCATAATTCATTAAAACACAAAAATGCCTACAAGTCTGTTGTGGTGCATCAACCATGTATTTGATATTTTCAGTAATCATTAACCCAATATTAGTTAGCTCACGATTCATAATTGCCATCAGATCCATACACCTTTTCACAATAATTTTTGATTGGTTGGGTGCGGATTCTAAAGTTTGAACAATAAAAGATGCTAGTGCTTTTAGTATCAAGTGCATCCTCCTAGTGCTCATTCTCAAAAGGTTGCCCCTCATAATCACCTCATCAACCCCGAGTTGACAAAAATAATTTTTCATCGCCTCACACATTTTCTCAGTCATACTAATACCCCTTGTATTTTAAATGTTACGCCTACTTGGTGATTGGAGCCGAAGTAAATGATTAATTATAGAAGGACGATAATCAATATGTTCACCTTGCACATAAGAAATGTAGTCTTTGTGAGGATGAAAATCAACAATGACGTAAAATTCTAATCTGATGGACTTGTTGGTTTCTTTAATTAAGCTACTAAACCTCATTCATCCCCTCTCTTCCAACATGACCAATAATTCTTCACAGCCTTCCAAGTCTTGAACATCAAGCGCTTTTTCGCTCACCACTTTGTAATCTTTTACCATAAGGTACTTTTAGCATGGGCTTGTTAAAGGAATTTATAGTTTAGGAAAAGTGGGGCATGTTTAGTGGATGGTGAGGATGATGTTGTTTCTTGGGAAACTCTGCTTCTTTTAGGAACCATTTTCTACACCACAACATAACACAAGAAAAATGCAAGAAACTTGAAGTTAAACAAATTTAGATGCAAAAGAGGAGTAGGAAAGAGTGTGTACGAAATATTGCCTAAAATGGCATTTTCTAGGTCTTGTAGCAGACCCATTGTGACCATAATGAATAGTATTGCAATTGTGATACCAAACAGTTATGCCTAACTATACGAAATCCAACATTTTTTAATGTATCTATCGCGAAAATGATGATATTCATCGCAACTACGATGTAGCAGTAACATAACCACAATGAGACCATCGCGATCGCAAGAATTCCAGTAGAAAACTCTATTTTTGTCTAATTCTTCTGGATGCTCACTCTTTTTCATTCCATTCTTTTTCTCCCTTTTGGCACAAATCTCCCTCTAACAACATACTAAAAATGAAACACTATTAAACAAAATAACATTAAATTGCATGAAATTTAATTTGCGATTAAAATTAAAAAACTTCTGATGGGTCACATCCTATTAAGCCCTTCTTTGAGGTCATCAGCTTGAATCTTTTTGTATAAGGTTCGACAAGTATCATAGACACCTTCTCAGTTGGTATCTCACTTCTCGAATAGATCTTTAGCCTTTCGCCATTCACAGTAAAAGTCTGAAAATCTACAGGATCCTGTCTTTGCAAAAATTTCGAAAATGTCTCTAGTGTTTTTTAATTCTTCCAACCCTTCTACCCCCACCAGTTTTGACTTTGACAAATCTAAGGGAAAAGGACTGGTCGAAATTACCTTTTCCTTTACTTCAGTTAACTCTGTGATTTTTTTTCTTGGAAACTCTATAACCAGAAGAAATTTGTGCAAAGTCATTGGCCTATTGGTTTTTGACTCAAGGGACATGTTTAGTTTCAACTTCATCAAATCTTATTAATAAAGAATTGGCCTTCACATAGTACATCATAAATTCTCTTTGATGCATTTATACTCTTTTGTCAATTATTTTACAACCAACTCTGAGTCGCCTATAATCTCGACTCCTTTTGCCTCCATGTCTAAAAGAATCTTAAGCCCTACAATTAAGGCTTCATACTTAGCCTAATTATTTGAGCAACAAACTTTGATTTAAAATTTTAACTTAGTTAAAAACTTGGAATTCCTTTTGAAGAAATAATCATAATTCTAATACCAGTTGTCGCAATTGCGAAAAACACCCGACGAAAAAACAGAAGAGATGCCTCTGAATGTTATTTATCTTAAAGAGATGGCAAGGAAACGATTGAAGAAAACTTGAAGAACAGGAAAAGACAAGGTCATCGTAACCAAATCTTGGGTTCGGGAGCCGGTTACATAAGGGGAAGGTATTAACACCCCTCACGTCCATTGTACTCAACGGTATCCACGCTTGTTGTCTAATCAAAGAGTGTGTTTATCTATAAGCTACTGCTAAACGGAAACGAGAACAAAAGAAAAAAGAGACTCGATAGGACATCGCCGCCCTATGCCTACGTATTTCCTCGGGCAATGGGAAAGTCAGAGTCAACGTAGTTCGGAAAACTACGGGTGATGGGGGAAGGTTGCTCGCCAAGACATCTCCGTCGTGTGCCTACATATCCTCATCTGGTATGAGAAATCAGACTAAACGTAGTTCGGGAAAAGACGAAACCAAAGGTTGTTTAAGTTTTTTTTATGAGTGACGTTAAACTCTCATTCCAACAGTTAGGGTCGATGCTTGTTTGCGGTAGAACGAAAAAGTAACATACTCTTTTCTGAAAATGATTTTGGAACACAAATCCCGAAGGATACAAAGGTTTGAATTTGGTTTGTCAGTTTTAGTGAAGTGAATTAGTTTGCTTTGTGATTCACGTTGCACTAAAGACTATGACATAGGAGCAAATGCGTCGCATATCGCCCAAATAGCATGCGCTAAACACTCTAAACAAGTGAGGAGAAACCCCTCACTCATCATTTCCCATGTGCTTAAGGCGCGTAGCGTACAATGTTCATCGTGTTTGTTAGATGAGTTAGATTGTGTTTTGAGATGAGAAGAGAAACGCATAGAAGGTCTAAGGGGAAACTCAGCCCTAACGTTGTCATGCAAAGTGGTCCTAAGGTCGGGATGCGAAAGGAGATTCTATCCTAATGTTAGCATGCGAAAGATGAACCTAAGGTTGAGGTTAAAAGGGACTAACCTAATGTCATCATATATGGATTAAACTCCTAATGTCTATCCTACTCCAAATTTAATCGGAAATTAAACTGGAATGAGAACTCTAAGGGAACATGCAAAGGCAAAGCAAAAAGCAACAAAGCAAGGCAAAAACAGCATCTACAATAATGCTTCCTGCACAAAACAGTGATAAAATCCAGCATACAAGCAAGACAGCCTATAAGAACACATTTTTCAGCACAAAAGATAGGTGTAAAAGGCAGACAGCAAGCAAGCAAGTAAAGACTACATGCATAATTCAAAACAATAACAGCTGTGAAAAGTAGGGCAACAAGCATGTGTGAATGCAATTAATCAAGAGCAAACACCAATCATGGATAGATATCATGCAAGTATGAACATGCTTCAACAATCAAACATAATTTATCAACAATATTGCATCATTAAGAATCAACAAGATCATCATGTTTTTTCAAATCAAATTGAACGATCGACCGATCAAACAAACGCGCGACAAAGTTGAGTCGGGAACAAATGCAAACATGCATCAAACATCTACCAAAGCAAACAATTCATGATAACCAATTAACATGATATAAGCAAGCAAAGCATGTGATCATCAAGCAACAATAACATGTTATGCACTCAAACGGAAACCTGACGCTACTGTCATACCCCAAATTTGTCCTACCCTCTCATTCTCTTTCACTAAGAATTTGTGTCAATTCATGAACACTCTAGATAGTCGTTTGGGCTTCTGGTATTGTTTTTGAGATTTGGATTATGAAGGCCTTGTTTATGCTCGTGGTAATCATAAGTTCTTGCCAAAATGAAGGTGTCAAGAAAAAAAATGCTTCATCTTTCCCACGATCAAATCTCAAAACAAGATTGATGTTTCAAGTTATATGACCGGTTTATTTTTTTGTTAAGGTCTAATGGTTCGGTCTTATTAATTTTAAGTCACATAACAAGAGGGGTTCAAGTTGCACTCCAACGTGATGCTAAGAGGAGTTGGTCATATTTTAATTCCAAAAACTGGACTCGTTGCATGTTTAGACATAATGTGAATTATTTTGAAATATAAGGGAAATCATTAGAGGAAAGCATGAGTGCATTAAGACGATCTAAACTATCAAGATAAGAGTAAAAACCAAAATTTGGGTCAATTATAAGACATGATCTTTGGTCATTACCAGCCATGTGGAACTTGCCTTAAAAGTTATTTCAAAGTCAACTCATACCAGGATGTTTCAATTTGTTTTCACGCCATGAATCTAGTCTCACGAGCAATGGTTCAAGTTACTTAAAGGTTTGTTGAATTATTTGGTTATTTCCTCATTTAAGTCCATACATCAAGTCAACGTGAGAACCAGGCGAGTTATGAGCCTTTTCCGGATTTCAAAGCTGTGTTGGAATTATTACCAGATGGTCCCAGTACATTTGAGTGCAAACATATTTTAATAAACAGACATTAAGTATTTGATACAAAATATGGAAAGACATGATGCGTACAAAACCATGGAGATGAAAATACAGTTGGGTGGAATTCAATGTTTTTTTTCCTAAACTACAAGATACAGCCCGTTGCAATTCTCTATGCAGAGTTCTGCTGCAATCCTACTTAGTGAGCATATGTCACCTGCAATTAGTTTCTAAAGTCTTCAACCGTCTTTCTTCCGCGCGGTACCGAGACCGTCTCAAAGTCATACCAATCTTCTTCAACATCAATAACAAACTGAAGCATGCCCAAAATGACCCCTCCTTCTAGCGCCACATCCTTGTTGCGTGTGCACCTGAAACAAGAGATGAAACATGTCAAGCTGTTTGAAAGTGAGGTTACACCAACAATTAGACAAACTGTGAATGGAAGTTATAGCAATAACTTAATGAGTTTGTACACCGATAATTCTGGTGGTTATCAAAATGATTTTGATCTCTTTGATTGTGAAGAGGATGATAATTTGGATGAAGTTGACACCTCGGTCGAAGGTAGGAGAAGAGATGATGGCATCTTTCTGAGAATCAGAATACCAGATAAAGAAGGTCGAGTTCGAAACAGCCACTTCCCGTTCGACACGGAGACTAATACCGCATTGAGTGTTGCGTATGAAATGGTAGCCGAGCTTGACATAACTGACCAAAATTTGACAAAATTGGCGAATATGATAGATAATGAAATCGCAACTTTGGTACCAGGATGGAAAATGGGACCAAGAATAGATGAAACTTCAGAAGCTTCAAGTGCAAGTTTCTGTCTCAACTGTGCTGCAAACAATACCTTAGTTGATTATGTCTCATCGAATAATCCATGTGCCAAGAATCTTCAATTTTTCCGTTGTTCCAAAAGCGGATGCGTTGCTGTTCACGGAAGATTCGAGGAGATCACATACCAATATGAAGGGTCTGCAAACACTGCTGCAGAAGGTGAACCACCAAGTCAATCCATAATTCCAAGAAAAATCAAGAACAAACAATAATATGAAACACAAACCACGACAATGTTAGACCTGCCCCTGTCACACAATTCGTACAGTTTGCTCAGTATCTAGCCTTAAAACAGATTTCGCCAGGATTTGCTCTGTTATTACCCAGAACCATTTACGCCACGTTCAGTTTCAATACGCCAACCAAATCCTTACCCCACAAGGCATTGATATCAATAGAGTTCCTAGGTTAGGAGGGTCTATACCAGATATTGTGCTTGCTTATACCAATTAATCATTGACTCCACTCCAAACGTCAAAAATCGTCCGTTTATGTTTACCTCTTGTGACATCAAGAAAACAACCTGAATGATAAAGAAAAAGCTAACATAAGGGACATCATCATCGTAAGCAATGCAATGCCTTCAATTAAATCAAAGCTAACCTCGGTTCTAAATCCTTCGTGCCTAAGCCGTGACCACCAATTTCCATTACTTACACTCATCAGCAGGCCCAAACTCAGTGCATACAATAAGGAGGATTAATGAGTTGTATCAGATGATCAGCAACGATGTAGTTGCATCCGAAGATTGGTTTAAGAGCGTACTAACTCAAGCCGGGAAGTTTAAGTCTCTCGCCGATGTAAAGTCAAGCAATATGTTGGCATTCTATCTTGCTAATCCAACCACGTGAAAAGGAGAAGAGGGTGAATGATGATATTCTGAACTCCAAAACCTTGTCCTTCAAACAACAGCGTTTGCATCCAAAGCCAACAAACATACCTTGCAAATAATAAACTCAGGGGGTGAGATTTTCGCAGAGCATTTAGCTGAGTGAGGGAGATAAAACAAGTAAGCAAATATTAGGTGTTATTAACCAAGTTTCACATCAACAATAATAACGCGAAGGCAGTAAAGAAGCATATTTTTACTCGGTAAAAAAATCATGGTAAGAGTGAACTTTTTCCAGAAATGGCTAACAAACAGAGAGTTACGAGAAAAGAGTCCGAAAGCGACCTAATTATCACCCAAAACTCAAGTTTTGCTGGAAGAAAACCCTAACATCAAGCCCTATATATTTGTTACTATTCACTCAAGAGAAGGGGGCGGAAAATTAGAGAGAAGAAAAAAACCCTAAAAACTACCGACGGCGAAAAAACCCTAAAGGCACTTACCGAAAGCGAAAAGCTCAACTGAAGAGTGACGGTGGAAGGCTTGCTGCGCTCGTTTCAACGCTAACGGCAGAAACCCTATCGGAATCGTACCAGGTACCAATTTTACCGCAGCTTCATTGAATCTTTCTTAACTTTTCTTGCATTTTGGTCTTCCGGTTTTGGATGTTTGTTGTCATTTGATTATTGCTTAGGTTTAGAATGGTGAAATAGGTTTAGGTTTGAGAGAAGTTTTTTGAGAGGAGGGAGGAGAACTAAACGTGATTTTGGTATCTGAGAGAGAAAAATGAGAATTAGGTTTGAGAGAGACGGAGAGAGAAGAACTTGAGGTCGGAAACTAAAGGGGTGAGAGAGGTTGAAGGCGTATCGGTTGAGTTCCAAGACAAAAAGAGTTTTTTTTTCTTCTCCATTAATGTTGCGGTTTCCCCAGGCGTTTCGTAATAAATTCGCAGGTGTTATTTTCCAGATGTTTTGACCGTTGGAAGTCCTTAGGTGTGGTCCAGTGGAGAAGTCAGCGTCTTGACCGAGGGTTCTCCGTGAACCCTCCCTCTCCTCCGTGGGCTATCTCGTTAGTGGGCCTTGGTGTTTTTTTTTTTAAATTCTAGCACCCCTCTGTTTGGCTTGCAGACAAGCCCATTGGTTTTGTTTATTAACTTTTTGTTTTAATATATATATATTTTCAAAACAAATTCTTAAAAATAATTTTATTTAATTTTTTCTGTTTAAAATTCTGAGTTATTATTAATTTAGTTAATTTTATTAAAAAAAATTATTTAATAATAATTTATTTATTAAATAATTAATATTATTAAATGATTGATTTTAATTCGATTAATTGTTCTAATTATATTATTTTTATAAGACATCACGAAATACTTAACTTTAATTTTATTTTCTATTTCAAATTAATAATTATCTTAATGACCTATCTTTTCATTAATTTAAAAAAAATAATAATAATCTAAAATAATTTAGTTTAGTTTCTTTTCTTTTACTAACCTTAGTTAATTAGGTAGTTAATTAGGTTAGCACGTCTAGATTAGCCTATCCCCTACTCTATTTAGGTTATTATTTTCTCTTGTGATGTTTTACATGTTTTATTATCGTACCTCAATTATATTTATGTTATTCACATGTTTGTTCAACCTATTTAAAAAAAAACTAATATCTTGACTTAATGTCAAGCCCATTTTCATACACCATTGTAAGCCGATTGTTTTTGCGATCGCCATCGACCTTATAGCCTCCTCTTGGGCTTTTTACAACGATATTTGCCACAAACTTCACACGTAACATTAAAATCTAATTCTTTTCCAAACTTGATCCAACATCAAGTATCTTAAAACAAATGTAATTAATCATCAACTTTCATTAACACTTAATCATATCAAATCCTTCTATCCTTGTAAGTCGAGTGTTTTGGCCTCGCCATCAACCTTATCCTATGCCCATAGGACCTCCTATCCATTAGTTCAATTGTGCTCATTCCAACACGCAAATTTCAAACCTTGATTCATATCAAGCAATTTCCTTTAAATCAAACTAAAATATTTAATAACTATTTAAACACAATTTCAATATTAGATGAAAAAAGAGAGAGTTCCAAGTCTTTGGTTCCCTCTCCCAATTGTTTGGGTCCGAGAAGTCTTTCTTAAACTCGAACAATTATCTTCTAAAAAACGATAAACTTATTCAAGTCTGTTTTTCTAAACACTTAGGATGAAAAAGAGAGTGTTCCAAGTCTTTGGCTCGCTTTCCCGATTACTTAAGGTCCAAGAAGTCTTTCTTGAGCTTCAAGTAATTGTCATCCGATTAATACACTCTAGTCATATTAAATATCTTTTATAATGTTAGATGAGAAAAGGAGAGAGCTCCAAGTCTTTGGTTCACTCTTTCGATTATTTGAGGTCCGAGAAGTCTTTCTTAAGCTTCAAGTAATCCTCATCTGTTAAAATACTTTAACCATATCCTATCTTTCAAACGCCATTCAAACATTTCCCTTTTGCGATGAAAAAGAAAGTGTTCCAAGTCTTTGGTTCACTCTCCCGATTACTTGGGTCCGAGAAGTCTTTCTTAAGCTTCGAGTAATCGTCATCCATTCAACTTGTTCAAACCATACTCAAATCCATCCTTTTGCATTTGAGGTTGAAAAAGAGAGAGCTCCAAGTCTTTGGTTCACTCTCCCGATTACTTGGGTCAGAGAAGTCTTTCTCAAGCTTCGAGTAATCGTCATCCGATTCACTCACTCGTATCCAATTCCATTAACACTTAGATGAAAAAGAGAGAGCTCCAAGTCTTTGGTTCACTCTCCCGATTACTTAGGGACCGGGGAGTCTTTCTCGAGCTTCGAGTAATCGTCATCCGATTAACCCACTTGAACCACATTCTATCCTCTCGCAATTGAGGTTGAAAAAGAAAGAGCTCCAAGTCTTTGGTTCACTTTCTCGATTACTTGGGTCCGGGAAGTCTTTCTTAAGCTTCAGGTAATCGTCACCTCTAGCTAAACATCTAATACATCTAACCAATCTTTTTCGCGCCCTGTGCAACCAATACCTGATAATCTATTGAAATATATCCCCTCTTATAAACCAAATACTTAATCAATCAAACACTAAATTCTTCGCCCTCGTGCGATCCGCAACTCTTCTCCAAGGACATTGTTTAGTCCCTTCTTCCGCGCATAACAAACTCGTGCTTCAGCATCCCCTAGCGAGCAGACAAGCCAACGTTTAGCAGTTAGAATGCGACCTAAACTCTCGTTCAACTCATACCCACCTTTTACCAAGAACATTGTTTAGTCCCTTCTTCCGCGCATAACAAACTCGTGCTTCAGCCTCCCCTAGCGAGCAGACAAGCCAACGTTTAGCAGTTAGAATGCGACCTAAACTCTCGTTCGACTCAAACACCTTTTCCCAAGAACATTGTTTAGTCCCTTCTTCTGCGCATAACAAACTCGTGCTTCAGCCTCCCCTAGCGAGCAGACAAGCCAACGTTTAGCAGTTAGAATGCGACCTAAACACTCGTTCATTTTCGAGCCTTTTTACCGTAGTCAGCCGAACTACGGCTGCTCTGATCTCTCATATCTGTCGAGAGTACGTAGGCATAGGATTGCGATAATCCTAGCGAGCACAATCCCCTCTTTACCCGTAGTCCCACGAACTACGAATGCTCTGATTTTCCACTTCTTACAAGTGAAGATACGTAGGCACAAGGGCCCCAATCCTTGGCGAGCACCCTATCTTAATAATCACCCCTTTTCCTATTAGCAAGCAATTCCCTTTAGAAGATAAACAAGCGTATCCACTTTCTCTCGCGAATCGAATCAAGAGGTTCCCGTTGAGTACAACGGACGTAGAGGGTGCTAATACCTTCCCTCTATGTAATCGACTCCCGAACCTAAAATATTGGTTGCGATGACCATGTTCTTATCTCCTTAAAGGTTTTATCGATATTTTCCTATTCCATCCTTGGAATGAATAAAGTTCGGTGGCGACTCTGTTTCAAACAGTATTTTCCGCGTCCATCGCGAGGATCGTATTTTTCGAGGTACGACAGATGGCGACTCTGCTGGGGACTATCTATGCATAGCCCTATGCTAGAGAGAGTCAAGCCTAACTTGACTCGATTCGCAAGAGTTAGATCCGCTTGTTTGTGTTTTCTCTTTTATTTATTTTCTTGTCTTATTTATTTGCTATTTATCTGCTTGCTTTTATATATTCAATTATTATTCCTTGTGATACTATTGGGGGTTCTGATTTTGGGAATTTTGTGAGATAACTCTACACCCGAGTTCGAGAAAAAACATAGGATTAGAATGGTGGTTGTGTAGTGGAATCCCTCGAGGAGTCTTTCTCGTTGGGAGGAAGCGAAAGCCCCGCTTAGAGTTGATTCACTTGAGGATGTTGTTATCATGGTGAGTCTTTGCCATGGCAATGATGTTTTTGAGTTTGAATCTATAACTCTAAGGACCTTTTACCCTCAAACCATGGTGGTTGGTAGTGTTAACTCATGAGGGTCACACCTTTTTGGGTTGATGCGAACGCCCCAATCAGATGAGATCCCTTGAACGTATCGTTATTCTGACAATGATATTTTCAACCTCGATCTATGACTCTGAGGTCCCTTTAAGAAACCTTGGATTCGATGGTTGTGTAGTAGAGACTCACGAGGAGTCTTTCTCGTGGGACGACACGAAAACCTCACCTAGAAGAGACTCTTTCATAGGTATTATTGTGGGATGGATCTTCACCTTAGCAATAATATTTTTGAAGGACCTATGACTCTAGGCACTTACCCGTATAGAACCTACCCATGGGATTTCAGGAATCAGAGAACTTTTAACTTCAGATTTTGTTTTGGTTACTTCCGTCCTTGCATTTGCATCATACTCATACCATAACATTTACATTTTGATTTTCAGGGAATTTAAGAATTATATTGTCAACATACAGGGAATTATGGGAAGCAACGTCAGGTGCCCACTTCCTTACAACTTCAAGAGACCAAAATTGAAAGACTTGCGCAGTTTGGTTTCTCGTATCCCTGCTGTCTTCAGAATTAACTTTACGAAGGATTATGGCAGGATTATTCGCCTGTTAATGCAAGACGTAGATTTTAAGGCACTTATCACTTTGGCCCAGTTCTATGATTCTCCTTTAAGGTGCTTCACGTTTCAAGATTTTCAGCTGGCGCCAACATTAGAAGAATTTGAGAAACTAGTGGGTATTCCTATGAAGGATAAATTGCCATTTGTAGGAGTGAAGGAAGATTTAGAAGACGAAGTAATTGCTGATGCACTTCACATGCATAAGAGGGACATCACTGATAATTGGAAAGCTAAAGGTGGAGTTAAAGGACTTCCTCTCAAGTTCCTTATAAACAAAGCAGATGCACTTATTAAGGCCCAAAGTTGGGATGCTTGCTATGCAGTGGTGGCTTTAGCTATTTATGGAATCATTCTATTCCCTAACATAGATGATTTCATAGACGTGACAGCTATTCATGTGTTCCTAACCAAAAATCCTGTGCCAACCCTTCTGGCTGATGTCTTCTATTGCTTGAGTTGGAGGAGTGATAGGAAAGGTGGCTCTATTGTTTGTTGCGCCTCTCTCTTGTACCAGTGGTTGCATTTGCACATGCCTACTAAGGGACCATTTGTCGATCGAGCCGATGATAGTTGGGCTCAGAGGATGGTGTCACTCAGGTCTGCTGATCTCTCTTGGTATTCACAAGACTTTGAGGAAGTTATCACTAGTTGTGGTGAATTTCCTAATATCCCGCTAATAGGAACTCGAGGTTGTATTAACTCTAATCCGATGTTATCAGTTAGGCAGCTTGGGTACCCTATGGTAGCACCTCCTAAGGAAAGTGACCTAGAAGCCTTCTTGATGCACAACTTAGGGTCTGAAAACCCTGATTTGTTCAGAAAGATTACAAGAGCTTGGAAGACCATTAAGAAGAAAGGAAGAGGTGAATTAGGAAGGAGAAATGGTATAACTAAAGAGCCTTATTTCGTATGGGTTAGGGAGAGGGCCAATGGGGTCAAGATGCCTTTTACAGAAAAAGTATATGAGCCTGTGCCTGAACCTAAGCCTACTCATATTCCAATAGAAGAAGCGGAAGACCTCAAAGCTACCATAGCCAAATTGTTGAAAGAAAATGAGAACCTTGAGGTGAGACTTCAAGAAGCCACCAAAGAGAAAAATGATATGAAGTGGGAGCTCCAGCGCAAGAATACCCAGCTAGAGGCAGTAGAGAGGAAAGCGGACGAAGAAGAGCATCGAAAGAAAAAGGTTAAGGTATGTCTTGATCAGTCTGATAGCCGGGTGAGGGGCTTG
The DNA here is from genome assembly GCA_963859935.3 of Lathyrus sativus. Classification (NCBI taxonomy): domain Eukaryota; kingdom Viridiplantae; phylum Streptophyta; class Magnoliopsida; order Fabales; family Fabaceae; genus Lathyrus; species Lathyrus sativus. Next base: position 529,293,561 of record OZ012740.1, read on the forward strand.
AAGGAAGAATTAGACAGTGCCAGGAAGAAATGTGTTCAAAATGAAAACTGTTGGCTTGCGGCTACCAAAAGAAACAAGACAATCCGAGAGGAGATGGGACTAGAGATCCATAAGCTAGACACTGCTTTACGCCAGTCAAGAGCTGCCGAAATAGAGGAGCGCAGGCTCAAAGAGGGGGCTGTAAGGGTTGCTCAGGCTAAAACTGCTGATTGGGACAAGGTGTGCATAGAGTTAAACTCCGTCAAAGACTATGCAGCTAACTTGAAGCAGCAAATAAAAGATGTCTTAGCAGATAAAGCTGTGTGGTCCGCTGCAAGAGAGAAAACAGCTAGTGATTTCAAAGGTTATGAGAGGTCCATACATATACTGATAGCTGACCGAGACATGTATCACAACAAACTCAACGGATTAATCGACTTCTGCAACTGGTTGACCAAGGACCTGGTTTGGAAGCATAGGGATGCTATGGAAGCGATGGATGATTCTACTCCCCACAGTATCTGCGACTTTCTGTGCACATGCAAGGACATGTTGAGCAGGTTCAAAGAGGAGATAAAAGAACGTGAAGCCCAAAGGCCAAGAGTCTGAAGTTCGTTTTTTAATCAGACATTATGGGCTGTATTTTGAATGATTTTTCTTTTTTTTGTATCACATGAATATTATCCTTCTATGAATGAATGTGGTTTAAGTTGTTCTCAATATTCTTGTGTATGTTAAGCAATTAATTCGAAGATTCCCTGAAAAAACGAATGCATATCATCTTGCATATCATGGAACACGTCTTTTTTCCACGCCGCACGATACTAAATTTATACCCTTTGCGTATCAGATTTGAGTTAAACTGACTATTCATCACCGTTACGAAACTCGACGCAATTACCAAATGACGCTGGAGCAGATGGAAGAGACTCAGAACACTATGAGAGGTGACATCGACGCTCTCAAGATGAAGATGGACCAGTTGCTGGAGACAATGCTGACGTTAGCCCAAAAGGAAAACAATGCCGAGACTTTTGCTGATGCCAAGAAAGCGGCTGACAACATAGGAACTTCTGGGATTGCTAAAACTCCCCACGTAGACCTTGTTGACCGTTCCATATCCGCGCGTCAGGGTTCTGAAGCAGACATGGACGAACAATATGATGCTTTCTACCAACCTCCACCACCTCCTCCTCAACACAATACGGGGGCTACTAATGACTTTGCTGCAGATAGACTACGAACTGTTGAAGAGAAAATCAAGTCATTGGAAATCAAGAAGACTCCAGGGTTGGATGCTGTTGACATGTGCCTAGTACCAGGATTGGTGATACCAAAGAAATTCAAAGTCCCAGACTTTGAGAAATACAAGGGGGTCAGCTGCCCCAAAACCCATCTGCGAGCGTACTGTCGTAAGATGGCAGCTCACATTGATAACGACTTGATCTTAATACATTACTTCCAAGATAGCCTCAGTGGGGCATCATTGGAATGGTATATGCAGTTAGAAAAAGGACAAATCAGTACATGGAGAGATCTAGCAGATGCGTTTTCGCAACATTATCAGTATAACACTGATTTGGCACCGAATCGCACGCAGCTGCAAGACTTGACTCAACGTAACAATGAGTCATTTAAGGAGTATGCCCAAAGGTGGAGGGAGTTGGCTGCCCGTGTTCAACCACCATTGCTGACTAAGGAGTTAACTGACATGTTTATGGGAACTCTACAACCTCAATACTTGGACCGCATGCTTGGGTCCAGTTTCCCTAACTTTGCTGAAGTGGTATCGGTAGGTGAAAGAATCGAGAGTACTTTGAAGAAGAACAAGGCTGCGGTCCCGATGAATGGGGGGAGGAAGCCTTTTGTGAAGAAAAGGGAAGATGAAACTAATGCCGTGATGAGAGGACGAGGAGATAGAGCTCCAGTGAATATCCAATATCAACAGGTAGCTGCAGTAGCCCATGCTCCTTATCAACAACCAGCTCAACAGCAGAATCAGCAGCAAAATTATCAGAGAGTTCCTCCACCGCAATATCAGAATGCCCCGGCTCAAAGACAACAAAGGCCGAGACAACCAAGAAGACAACTTGACCCACTGCCTATGTCATATGGGCAGATCTTTGCTCAGCTAAATCAGAGTGGACACTTAATGTTGCGAGATTTACGTCCAGCAACCTTTCCATACCCCCCTGGGTACGATGTGAATGTCCATTGCGAGTTTCATAAGGGAGCCCCTGGACACTCCATAGACAACTGCTATGCGTTTCAAAACAGGGTGCAAGACTTGATAGAGTCCAAAGATCTCACTTTTACACCTAGAGGTGCCAACATTACGAAGGATCCGTTGCATAAACATGGGGGTCCTTCCGTCAATGCTGTGGAAGAAAACAGTGGTTTGAGGCTAATTACGAGTGTTGAAGATGTCCGTACTCCGATGGCCGTTATCGGAGAGCAATTGAAGAAAAGTGGGATGATTCCCCAAGAGGAAGAGGAGAATTTGACTGACGACGTGGTAAAGAAACATCTACAAAGGTTCTTAGAGCAGGGGATAATACAAATAGAGCGAAGAGATTCAAACGTATCTGCTATTGATATCCAGTATGATGAAACAAGTGCTTATCCGACAAGGCGACTTCGACCAGCGCCAGTAGTCTTACAGTACGATCCTTCGGAAGCCTTTCAACAGAGGCCCGCCCGACCAGCACCCGTAGTTATGCAGTATGATGAAGATGACGTCAACAGACAAAGAGTAGCGCGACCAGCCCCGGTGGTAATAGAATATTCTGTCAATGAATCTGAGCCCAAAGTTTTTAAACAGGGGCCAGAGAGACTAATGATTGAGAATGACGCTGCCAAATGTGATGCAGTAGTGGGGCCTAGTGGAATGACCCGTAGCGGTCGTTTATTTGCCGCCAAGCCAGTGGAAGTGCCAGCCAGAAATAAAGAAAAAGCTACAATTGAACCACCAAGTGTTGAGCCACCTGTTGAGGTGTCATCACCAAAAGCAGCAGTAACACCAAAAGAAGCTGAGGAGTTTTTGAAGATCATCAGAAAAAAGTGATTATAAAGTGATTGATCAACTAAACCAGACCCCTGCCAGAATTTCCATGCTCTCGTTGTTACTGAATTCAGAGGCCCATAGGTTGTCTTTGATGAAGGTGTTGAGCGCTGCGCATATTACTAAAGACATCACCGTAGCCCAGTTCGATGATGTGATAGCTAGCGTAACTACCGGAAACTTTCTTGGATTTAATGATGATGACTTGACTGCAGAGAAAAGAAACCACAATAAAGCTCTCCATATTTCTATCAAGTGCCAAGACACATTGATATCCCGAGTCTTAGTGGATACAGGGTCTTCTTTGAATGTGCTTCCCAAGGTCACCCTGGAGAGAATGCCGGTAAAAGGAGTAAGCATGAAGCCAAGTGCTCTAGTGGTCAAAGCTTTTGATGGTTCCAGGCGTGCTGTGATTGGCGATGTAGACTTGCCAATAAAAATTGGGCCAACTGTCTTCACTATCACTTTTCAAGTAATGGATATTTATCCAGGGTACAGCTGTCTGTTAGGGAGACCTTGGATACATTATGCAGGAGCTGTTACCTCTACCCTTCACCAGAAGCTAAAATTTGTCAGTAATGACAAAGTAGTTCAGATTGGAGGAGAGGAGGATATCTTGGTTAGCCACTTAACATCCTTCAGGTACATTGAAGTTGAAGGGGAAGTGTTGGAAACGCCTTTTCAATCTTTCGAAATGGTGAATACATTAGCGGTGCAACGAATTTCAGAGGGTCAGAGTTCAAGATCAGCAATGGCCTCTTATGAAGAAGCTAAGATGGTTGTAGACAAAGGAAACGCCCAAGGCTGGGGCAAAATGGTGGAAGTGGCTGAAAAGTTCGACAAATTTGGGCTAGGATACCATCCTTCATCCAACACTGTGACGATTGCATATGGCAAGAAGCAGATTCCTTCTGTGGCAGAAGTCTTCAAAAGCGCTGGGCATATCTTCGATCATACCTCCGCCATGGTAATTGAAGATGGGATGGGTGACAAAGAAGCCTCTGCAAGCTGGATCCGACAGGCTGAACCTGGTGAAGAATTGAAGAATTGGAAGACCATCGAAATACCCCAGTTTTTCCCCCTTCAAAAGTAATGTTTTAATTGATTTTCAAAAACCCTACGCTCTGCCCAAGGCGTAGTGGGGCTTTGTATCGGGCCCCCTGATGTTTCGAAACATGTTTGACATGAATAAAATTTTGATTTGCATTCAATTTTTGATCATTTTCTTTTCTACTCTTTCATAATTAATGGCATTTCTTTCGCACACTCACTTTCCTAAATAAGCTGCATAAATCATAAACATGCAGAGACACTACCGAGGTCCTTGATATCGACACTGCTATAGGACTTTATGATTTTGATTGTCCAATATACCGAGCGGATGAGGAAGACGAGAATGAACTCCCCAACGAATTGGCTAGGTTGCTACAGCAAGAAGAGAAGGTCATTATGCCGCATAAAGAGGATGTCGAGGTTATCAACCTAGGTTCAGAAGAAAATAAAAGGGAGATAAAGGTTGGAGCGTCTCTTCAAGATGTTGTCAAGGAAGAGCTGGTAGGGCTCCTCCAAGAATATACTGATGTATTCGCATGGTCGTACCAGGACATGCCTGGTCTAGATACGAACATTGTTGTACACAAACTACCACTCAAAGAAGGGTGTCATGCCGTCAAGCAGAAGTTGAGGAGAACTCGCCCTGATATGGCTCTGAAAATCCGTGATGAGGTCCAAAAACAATTCGATGCAGGGTTCTTAGCAGTGGCCAAATACCCACAATGGGTTGCAAATATTGTTCCCGTACCGAAAAAAGATGGAAAGGTCCGTATGTGCGTGGATTACCGCGACTTAAACAAAGCAAGTCCTAAGGACGATTTTCCGTTGCCTCACATAGATGTGTTGGTAGATAATACGGCACAGTTCTCTGTTTTTTCCTTCATGGATGGATTCTCTGGTTACAATCAGATTAAGATGGATCCAGATGACATGGAAAAAACCACGTTCATTACACCATGGGGCACATTTTGTTACAAGGTAATGCCATTTGGGTTAAAGAACGCTGGGGCAACATACCAACGTGCAATGGTAACACTCTTTCATGATATGATTCACAAAGAGATCGAAGTGTACGTTGATGACATGATTGCTAAGTCCCAGACTGAAGAGGAGCATGTGGGTAATCTGGAAAAGTTGTTCGCCAGGATGAGGAAGTTCAAGTTGAGACTTAATCCCAACAAATGTACATTCGGGGTGCGGTCCGGAAAGTTGTTGGGCTTTATCGTAAGCCAGAAAGGGATTGAGGTGGATCCTGATAAAGTAAGGGCGATTCAAGACATGCCTGCGCCAAAGACTGAAAAAGAGGTCCGTGGATTTCTAGGGAGGTTGAATTATATCGCAAGATTTATTTCACATCTCACAGCCACTTGCAAGCCAATTTTTAAATTACTCAGGAAAGACCAGCCGGTTGTGTGGAATGATGAATGCCAAGGGGCATTTGATGCAATCAAAGAATATTTGCAAGAACCACCGATCTTGATACCACCAGTTCCTGGAAGGCCACTCATTATGTACTTAACCGTACTAGAAGAGTCCATGGGTTGCGTGTTAGGACAACAAGATGATACGTGCAAGAAAGAGCATGCTATATACTATCTCAGCAAAAAGTTTAACGACTGTGAGACTAGATACTCTTTGCTTGAAAAGACTTGTTGTGCACTTGCATGGGCTGCTAGACGACTCAGACAATATATGTTGACGCACACCACATACTTAATCTCCAAGATGGATCCAATCAAATACATCTTCGAGAAACCTGCTCTCACCGGTAGGATAGCCCGTTGGCAAATGCTTCTATCTGAATACGACATCCAGTACACCACTCAGAAAGCTATAAAGGGCAGTGTGTTAGCAGATCATTTGGCCCATCAGCCGGTGGAAGAATACCAACCTTTGAGATTTGACTTTCCGGATGAGGATATCATGATGGCAATAGATTGCGAAGAGCCAGGGCCAGATGAAGGGCCAGAACCAGGGGAGCGATGGACTCTTATGTTCGACGGTGCTTCTAACTCTTATGGACATGGAATTGGGGCAGTGATTACATCTCCCAAAAATTTTCACTTACCGTTTACGGCCAAGCTCTGTTTCCCGTGCACTAACAATATAGCAGAATACGAGGCATGTATACTAGGGCTAGAGGAAGCCATCGACTTGAGAATCAAAACTCTCGATGTGTTTGGGGATTCTGCTCTAGTAATTTACCAGATAAGAGGCGATTGGGATACCAAGCATGAAAACTTAATTCCATACCGGGATTATGTGGCCAAATTGCTTCCCCGATTTGATGATATCACTTTTGCTCACATACCTCGAGAAGAAAATCAAATGGCTGACGCTTTGGCAACTCTGGCATCCATGTACAAGTTGATATGGCCAAATCATAGGCCATCTATTGATTTGCGACGCTTTGAAGAGCCCGCACATTGCCTGACGGTTGATAAAGACGCAGATGAAAAGCCGTGGTTTTATGATATAAAGCGATACCTTGAAAAGCACGAATATCCTGAAGGAGCCCTGGGTATCGACAAAAGGACTTTGCGAAGATTGGCATCCAACTTCTTCCTCAGCGGAAATGTATTGTACAAGCGCAACCATGACACTGTTTTGCTTAGATGTGTGGAGAAACGTGAAGCTGAACAGATTCTAAAGGACATTCATGAGGGCTGCTTCGGAACTCATGCAAATGGGCACACCATGGCAAAGAAAATATTGAGGGCGGGCTATTATTGGCTTACCATGGAAGCAGATTGTTATCATCATGCCCGAACTTGTCACAAGTGCCAAATATACTCTGATAAGATTCATGTACCCACCACTCCTTTAAACGTCTTAACCTCACCATGGCCATTCTCCATGTGGGGAATAGACATGATTGGGATGATTGAACCAAAAGCTTCGAACGGACATCGCTTCATACTGGTGGCTATAGACTATTTCACCAAGTGGGTTGAAGCTGCTTCGTATACCAACGTTACTAAGCAAGTAGTCGCCCGCTTCTTGAAACACAACATCATATGCAGATATGGAGTGCCCAGCCGCATCATCACTGACAATGGGTCGAATCTCAACAATAAAATGATGGACGAGTTGTGTGCCAGCTTTAAAATAGAACACCATAACTCGACACCATATAGACCCAAAATGAATGGAGCCGTAGAAGCCGCTAATAAAAATATCAAGAAAATTATCCAGAAGATGGTGGTCACATACAAAGATTGGCACGAGATGTTACCTTTTGCATTACACGGCTACCGTACTTCCGTAAGAACTTCAACAGGGGCAACTCCCTACTCGTTGGTTTATGGCATGGAGGCAGTTCTCCCAATAGAGGTCGAAATCCCTTCTCTGAGGGTTTTAATGGAAGCTCAACTCGATGAAGCCGAGTGGGTAAAAACGAGGTTTGAAGAACTTAATCTCATTGAGGAAAAGCGCTTGACAGCCATATGCCACGGCCAGCTTTACCAGAGAAGAATGAAGAGAGCCTTCGACAAAAGAGTACATCCCAGGACATTCGCGCAAGGTGACTTAGTACTCAAGAGGATCATGGCTATGTATAATGAATCTAGGGGCAAGTGGACGCCGAATTATGAAGGCCCGTATGTGGTAACAGAGGCATTCTCTGGTGGTGCCCTAAAGCTCGCAACCATGGATGGGGAGGAGTTACCTTATCCAGTGAACGCAGATTTGGTCAAACGATACTTTGCCTAAAAAAGTGGAATAATAAAGCCGCTAAGTCGAAAACCCGAAAGGGCGACTTAGGCAAAAATTGGCTATCCCGGTGAACCGAAAACCCGAAAGGGCGGTTCAGGAAAAATAGGGATAAAATAAGAATAGGCCCGCTGAGTTGAAAACCTGAAAGGGCGGCTCAGGCAAAAAAGGGCGTCCCGGTGGATTGAAAACCCGAAAGGGCGATCCAGGCAAAAGTTAGGGGCAAAATTCCAAGGCAAAGTATCCATTATGCACGATCGCTCGACCCTAGTACATAATCAAGAGGCACAAGTGATCCGGCCATCTTTCTACGAAGCAAGGTGTTGAAGACTTCCAAAGTTATAGGGACTATAGCAGTGTCAAGACTCAAAGGGGCTCTATTTTTTTTTTTTTGCCATTATGTTTTTTCTCGCACTGTGATCACCTCATTAAGGGATTACATCTTTGTATATCTACCCATTCAAGGGTAAAATCAATATAAAGAGAGGTTTCTCATTAAATTGTGCTCACTCTTTTACTTTATCTGATTGTTTGCAAATTATTTTTATTTTTGATAATTTGTGTTCGAAACTTCAGCTAAAAAAGAATATATAAAAATATAACTTTTGATAAGGTATAGAACCTGTTTTGACGTTTGAAGATATTGGGGAAGATAGATGGTCTCCAAGAAACATATCAACAGGTGGAAGCTTGGAATTAGTCGTCAGCTGCCCCGACTTGTCATCATAAAAAGACTTGTCGTTCTAAAGGTTTTTGTATGAGGTGGTTCCCTCCAGCACCGAGATCAAGAATTAAACTGGGGCAATCAATTCCCCCGGTCATCATGGAGTATCTAAATTTGGGATGTCGAGTAGTCTAATTCACTCACTGCCCCGTAGAAAGTCCAATCTTTTATTGGCCCACTACAAAAAGCCACTCCAATTGGCACCTTCAATTTACCCTAAAAGACCAGTCTTCATTGGCAACCACTAAAGTCCACCCTCGCTGGCATCCTCAATAACCAAAGTCCAAACCATTTGGCAGCTACCGAATTCAGTCCCTGGTGATGTCCCCAACAGGATTTCATCCCCAGCATACCTAGTCATTTGCATTATCATAAGCACGACATACAATATCACATCATAGTCATATCAAGCATTAGCATATCATTTGCATTCACATTTTGCACTCCCTAGCAGTTGCATCTTAGTTGCATGTTTATGTATCATAACGCATATCATCGCTGTCTTCAGCAACATAACATAGCAACATAGTAGGATCCAGGATCGATTCGCGAGCATCTTGGCCAGTCCTCCATCAAAGTCGGCAATATTTCTCTGCAAAGAGTTGATATCCCGCAAGTTCAGGAATTTTACTCCCCAACAAGTTATTTTTCAAACATGAGTTGATGACAATAACCCCAGCAGTTGTTGCTCTTATGGCTCCCCAAGCAGAGGTTATCTTAAAAGGTTCCTTGAAGACTTTCCCCTGCAGAGTTTAGACAACGTTGTTCCTCTAATAGGAATTTTAGCTCAACTATTCCTCATCTCAAGTTTTGTTCGAGATACTGCTTTGGTATCATCGAAGAGCCTTAATGGATAAGGTACTGCTTCGACCACCCGAAGAATCTCAAGATGTGTTCAGAGATACTGCTTTGGTATCATCGAAGAATCTTATTGGATAAGGTACTGCTTCGACCACCCGAAGAATCTCAAGTTTTGTTCGAGATACTGCTTTGGTATCATCGAAGAGCCTTAAGGGATAAGGTACTGCTTCGACCACCCGAAGAATCTCAAGTTTTGTTCGAGATACTGCTTTGGTATCATCGAAGAGCCTTAATGGATAAGGTACTGCTTCGACCACCCGAAGAATCTCAAGTTTTGTTCGAGATACTGCTTTGGTATCATCGAAGAGCCTTAAGGGATAAGGTACTGCTTCGACCACCCGAAGAATCTCAAGTTTTGTTCGAGATACTGCTTTGGTATCATCGAAGAGCCTTAATGGATAAGGTACTGCTTCGACCACCCGAAGAATCTCAAGATGTGTTCAGAGATACTGCTTTGGTATCATCGAAGAATCTTATTGGATAAGGTACTGCTTCGACCACCCGAAGAATCTCAAGTTTTGTTCGAGATACTGCTTTGGTATCATCGAAGAGCCTTAATGGATAAGGTACTGCTTCGACCACCCGAAGAATCTCAAGTTTTGTTCGAGATACTGCTTTGGTATCATCGAAGAGCCTTAATGGATAAGGTACTGCTTCGACCACCCGAAGAATCTCAAGTTTTGTTCGAGATACTGCTTTGGTATCATCGAAGAGCCTTAATGGATAAGGTACTGCTTCGACCACCCGAAGAATCTCAAGTTTTGTTCGAGATACTGCTTTGGTATCATCGAAGAGCCTTAATGGATAAGGTACTGCTTCGACCACCCGAAGAATCTCAAGTTTTGTTCGAGATACTGCTTTGGTATCATCGAAGAGCCTTAATGGATAAGGTATTGCTTCGACCACCCGAAGAATCTCAAGTTTTGTTCGAGATACTGCTTTGGTATCATCGAAGAGCCTTAATGGATAAGGTACTGCTTCGACCACCCGAAGAATCTCAAGTTTTGTTCGGGATACTGCTTTGGTATCATCGAAGAGCCTTAATGGATAAGGTACTGGTTCGACCACCCGAAGAATCTCAAGTTTTGTTCGAGATACTGCTTTGGTATCATCGAAGAGCCTTAATGGATAAGGTACTGCTTCGACCACCCGAAGAATCTCAAGTTTTGTTCGAGATACTGTTTTGGTATCATCGAAGAACCTTATTGGATAAGGTACTGCTTCGACCACCCAGAGAATGTCAGGCTATCTCGTTCATCTATTTTGCATCTAGCTATCCTGCTCTAGTATCTCACTGCATTTTATTTGCTTGTCGGACAAATTTTAGGGTCTTCTTGTATCTAATTGACTTCCCCCTCAGAATGAACGTCATGCAGTAGTTCACTCTTTCGGGTTCAAGGCAATTAGATAGGGGCATCTGTCATACCCCAAATTTGTCCTACCCTCTCATTCTCTTTCACTAAGAATTTGTGTCAATTCATGAACACTCTAGATAGTCGTTTGGGCTTCTGGTATTGTTTTTGAGATTTGGATTATGAAGGCCTTGTTTATGCTCGTGGTAATCATAAGTTCTTTCCAAAATGAAGGTGTCAAGAAGAAAAATGCTTCATCTTTCCCACGATCAAATCTCAAAACAAGATTGATGTTTCAAGTTATATGACCGGTTTATTTTTTTGTTAAGGTCTAATGGTTCGGTCTTATTAATTTTAAGTCACATAACAAGAGGGGTTCAAGTTGCACTCCAACGTGATGCTAAGAGGAGTTGGTCATATTTTAATTCCAAAAACTGGACTCGTTGCATGTTTAGACATAATGTGAATTATTTTGAAATATAAGGGAAATCATTAGAGGAAAGCATGAGTGCATTAAGACGATCTAAACTATCAAGATAAGAGTAAAAACCAAAATTTGGGTCAATTATAAGACATGATCTTTGGTCATTACCAGCCATGTGGAACTTGCCTTAAAAGTTATTTCAAAGTCAACTCATACCAGGATGTTTCAATTTGTTTTCACGCCATGAATCTAGTCTCACGAGCAATGGTTCAAGTTACTTAAAGGTTTGTTGAATTATTTGGTTATTTCCTCATTTAAGTCCATACATCAAGTCAACGTGAGAACCAGGCGAGTTATGAGCCTTTTCCGGATTTCAAAGCTGTGTTGGAATTATTACCAGATGGTCCCAGTACATTTGAGTGCAAACATATTTTAATAAACAGACATTAAGTATTTGATACAAAATATGGAAAGACATGATGCGTACAAAACCATGGAGATGAAAATACAGTTGGGTGGAATTCAATGTTTTTTTCCTAAACTACAAGATACAGCCCGTTGCAATTCTCTATGCAGAGTTCTGCTGCAATCCTACTTAGTGAGCATATGTCACCTGCAATCAGTTTCTAAAGTCTTCAACCGTCTTTCTTCCGCGCGGTACCGAGACCGTCTCAAAGTCATACCAATCTTCTTCAACATCAATAACAAACTGAAGCATGCCCAAAATGACCCCTCCTTCTAGCGCCACATCCTTGTTGCGTGTGCACCTGAAACAAGAGATGAAACATGTCAAGCTGTTTGAAAGTGAGGTTACACCAACAATTAGACAAACTGTGAATGGAAGTTATAGCAATAACTTAATGAGTTTGTACACCGATAATTCTGGTGGTTATCAAAATGATTTTGATCTCTTTGATTGTGAAGAGGATGATAATTTGGATGAAGTTGACACCTCGGTCGAAGGTAGGAGAAGAGATGATGGCATCTTTCTGAGAATCAGAATACCAGATAAAGAAGGTCGAGTTCGAAACAGCCACTTCCCGTTCGACACGGAGACTAATACCGCATTGAGTGTTGCGTATGAAATGGTAGCCGAGCTTGACATAACTGACCAAAATTTGACAAAATTGGCGAATATGATAGATAATGAAATCGCAACTTTGGTACCAGGATGGAAAATGGGACCAAGAATAGATGAAACTTCAGAAGCTTCAAGTGCAAGTTTCTGTCTCAACTGTGCTGCAAACAATACCTTAGTTGATTATGTCTCATCGAATAATCCATGTGCCAAGAATCTTCAATTTTTCCGTTGTTCCAAAAGCGGATGCGTTGCTGTTCACGGAAGATTCGAGGAGATCACATACCAATATGAAGGGTCTGCAAACACTGCTGCAGAAGGTGAACCACCAAGTCAATCCATAATTCCAAGAAAAATCAAGAACAAACAATAATATGAAACACAAACCACGACAATGTTAGATCTGCCCCTGTCACACAATTCGTACAGTTTGCTCAGTATCTAGCCTTAAAACAGATTTCGCCAGGATTTGCTCTGTTATTACCCAGAACCATTTACGCCACGTTCAGTTTCAATACGCCAACCAAATCCTTACCCCACAAGGCATTGATATCAATAGAGTTCCTAGGTTAGGAGGGTCTATACCAGATATTGTGCTTGCTTATACCAATTAATCATTGACTCCACTCCAAACGTCAAAAATCGTCCGTTTATGTTTACCTCTTGTGACATCAAGAAAACAACCTGAATGATAAAGAAAAAGCTAACATAAGGGACATCATCATCGTAAGCAATGCAATGCCTTCAATTAAATCAAAGCTAACCTCGGTTCTAAATCCTTCGTGCCTAAGCCGTGACCACCAATTTCCATTACTTACACTCATCAGCAGGCCCAAACTCAGTGCATACAATAAGGAGGATTAATGAGTTGTATCAGATGATCAGCAACGATGTAGTTGCATCCGAAGATTGGTTTAAGAGCATACTAACTCAAGCCGGGAAGTTTAAGTCTCTCGCCGATGTAAAGTCAAGCAATATGTTGGCATTCTATCTTGCTAATCCAACCACGTGAAAAGGAGAAGAGGGTGAATGATGATATTCTGAACTCCAAAACCTTGTCCTTCAAACAACAGCGTTTGCATCCAAAGCCAACAAACATACCTTGCAAATAATAAACTCAGGGGGTGAGATTTTCGCAGAGCATTTAGCTGAGTGAGGGAGATAAAACAAGTAAGCAAATATTAGGTGTTATTAACCAAGTTTCACATCAACAATAATAACGCGAAGGCAGTAAAGAAGCATATTTTTACTCGGTAAAAAAATCATGGTAAGAGTGAACTTTTTCCAGAAATGGCTAACAAACAGAGAGTTACGAGAAAAGAGTCCGAAAGCGACCTAATTATCACCCAAAACTCAAGTTTTGCTGGAAGAAAACCCTAACATCAAGCCCTATATATTTGTTACTATTCACTCAAGAGAAGGGGGCGGAAAATTAGAGAGAAGAAAAAAACCCTAAAAACTACCGACGGCGAAAAAACCCTAAAGGCACTTACCGAAAGCGAAAAGCTCAACTGAAGAGTGACGGTGGAAGGCTTGCTGCGCTCGTTTCAACGCTAACGGCAGAAACCCTATCGGAATCGTACCAGGTACCAATTTTACCGCAGCTTCATTGAATCTTTCTTAACTTTTCTTGCATTTTGGTCTTCCGGTTTTGGATGTTTGTTGTCATTTGATTATTGCTTAGGTTTAGAATGGTGAAATAGGTTTAGGTTTGAGAGAAGTTTTTTGAGAGGAGGGAGGAGAACTAAACGTGATTTTGGTATCTGAGAGAGAAAAATGAGAATTAGGTTTGAGAGAGACGGAGAGAGAAGAACTTGAGGTCGGAAACTAAAGGGGTGAGAGAGGTTGAAGGCGTATCGGTTGAGTTCCAAGACAAAAAGAGTTTTTTTTTTCTTCTCCATTAATGTTGCGGTTTCCCCAGGCGTTTCGTAATAAATTCGCAGGTGTTATTTTCCAGATGTTTTGACCGTTGGAAGTCCTTAGGTGTGGTCCAGTGGAGAAGTCAGCGTCTTGACCGAGGGTTCTCCGTGAACCCTCCCTCTCCTCCGTGGGCTATCTCGTTAGTGGGCCTTGGTGTTTTTTTTTTAAAATTCTAGCACCCCTCTGTTTGGCTTGCAGACAAGCCCATTGGTTTTGTTTATTAACTTTTTGTTTTAATATATATATTTTCAAAACAAATTCTTAAAAATAATTTTATTTAATTTTTTCTGTTTAAAATTCTGAGTTATTATTAATTTAGTTAATTTTATTAAAAAAAATTATTTAATAATAATTTATTTATTAAATAATTAATATTATTAAATGATTGATTTTAATTCGATTAATTGTTCTAATTATATTATTTTTATAAGACATCACGAAATACTTAACTTTAATTTTATTTTCTATTTCAAATTAATAATTATCTTAATGACCTATCTTTTCATTAATTTAAAAAAAATAATAATAATCTAAAATAATTTAGTTTAGTTTCTTTTCTTTTACTAACCTTAGTTAATTAGGTAGTTAATTAGGTTAGCACGTCTAGATTAGCCTATCCCCTACTCTATTTAGGTTATTATTTTCTCTTGTGATGTTTTACATGTTTTATTATCGTACCTCAATTATATTTATGTTATTCACATGTTTGTTCAACCTATTTAAAAAAAAACTAATATCTTGACTTAATGTCAAGCCCATTTTCATACACCATTGTAAGCCGATTGTTTTTGCGATCGCCATCGACCTTATAGCCTCCTCTTGGGCTTTTTACAACGATATTTGCCACAAACTTCACACGTAACATTAAAATCTAATTCTTTTCCAAACTTGATCCAACATCAAGTATCTTAAAACAAATGTAATTAATCATCAACTTTCATTAACACTTAATCATATCAAATCCTTCTATCCTTGTAAGTCGAGTGTTTTGGCCTCGCCATCAACCTTATCCTATGCCCATAGGACCTCCTATCCATTAGTTCAATTGTGCTCATTCCAACACGCAAATTTCAAACCTTGATTCATATCAAGCAATTTCCTTTAAATCAAACTAAAATATTTAATAACTATTTAAACACAATTTCAATATTAGATGAAAAAAGAGAGAGTTCCAAGTCTTTGGTTCCCTCTCCCAATTGTTTGGGTCCGAGAAGTCTTTCTTAAACTCGAACAATTATCTTCTAAAAAACGATAAACTTATTCAAGTCTGTTTTTCTAAACACTTAGGATGAAAAAGAGAGTGTTCCAAGTCTTTGGCTCGCTTTCCCGATTACTTAAGGTCCAAGAAGTCTTTCTTGAGCTTCAAGTAATTGTCATCCGATTAATACACTCTAGTCATATTAAATATCTTTTATAATGTTAGATGAGAAAAGGAGAGAGCTCCAAGTCTTTGGTTCACTCTTTCGATTATTTGAGGTCCGAGAAGTCTTTCTTAAGCTTCAAGTAATCCTCATCTGTTAAAATACTTTAACCATATCCTATCTTTCAAACGCCATTCAAACATTTCCCTTTTGCGATGAAAAAGAAAGTGTTCCAAGTCTTTGGTTCACTCTCCCGATTACTTGGGTCCGAGAAGTCTTTCTTAAGCTTCGAGTAATCGTCATCCATTCAACTTGTTCAAACCATACTCAAATCCATCCTTTTGCATTTGAGGTTGAAAAAGAGAGAGCTCCAAGTCTTTGGTTCACTCTCCCGATTACTTGGGTCAGAGAAGTCTTTCTCAAGCTTCGAGTAATCGTCATCCGATTCACTCACTCGTATCCAATTCCATTAACACTTAGATGAAAAAGAGAGAGCTCCAAGTCTTTGGTTCACTCTCCCGATTACTTAGGGACCGGGGAGTCTTTCTCGAGCTTCGAGTAATCGTCATCCGATTAACCCACTTGAACCACATTCTATCCTCTCGCAATTGAGGTTGAAAAAGAAAGAGCTCCAAGTCTTTGGTTCACTTTCTCGATTACTTGGGTCCGGGAAGTCTTTCTTAAGCTTCAGGTAATCGTCACCTCTAGCTAAACATCTAATACATCTAACCAATCTTTTCCGCGCCCTGTGCAACCAATACCTGATAATCTATTGAAATATATCCCCTCTTATAAACCAAATACTTAATCAATCAAACACTAAATTCTTCGCCCTCGTGCGATCCGCAACTCTTCTCCAAGGACATTGTTTAGTCCCTTCTTCCGCGCATAACAAACTCGTGCTTCAGCATCCCCTAGCGAGCAGACAAGCCAACGTTTAGCAGTTAGAATGCGACCTAAACTCTCGTTCAACTCATACCCACCTTTTACCAAGAACATTGTTTAGTCCCTTCTTCCGCGCATAACAAACTCGTGCTTCAGCCTCCCCTAGCGAGCAGACAAGCCAACGTTTAGCAGTTAGAATGCGACCTAAACTCTCGTTCGACTCAAACACCTTTTCCCAAGAACATTGTTTAGTCCCTTCTTCTGCGCATAACAAACTCGTGCTTCAGCCTCCCCTAGCGAGCAGACAAGCCAATGTTTAGCAGTTAGAATGCGACCTAAACACTCGTTCATTTTCGAGCCTTTTTACCGTAGTCAGCCGAACTACGGCTGCTCTGATCTCTCATATCTGTCGAGAGTACGTAGGCATAGGATTGCGATAATCCTAGCGAGCACAATCCCCTCTTTACCCGTAGTCCCACGAACTACGAATGCTCTGATTTTCCACTTCTTACAAGTGAAGATACGTAGGCACAAGGGCCCCAATCCTTGGCGAGCACCCTATCTTAATAATCACCCCTTTTCCTATTAGCAAGCAATTCCCTTTAGAAGATAAACAATCGTATCCACTTTCTCTCGCGAATCGAATCAAGAGGTTCCCGTTGAGTACAACGGACGTAGAGGGTGCTAATACCTTCCCTCTATGTAATCGACTCCCGAACCTAAAATATTGGTTGCGATGACCATGTTCTTATCTCCTTAAAGGTTTTATCGATATTTTCCTATTCCATCCTTGGAATGAATAAAGTTCGGTGGCGACTCTGTTTCGAACAGTATTTTCCGCGTCCATCGCGAGGATCGTATTTTTCGAGGTACGACAGCTACGTGTCGAAGAATCGAGATCAAACATTCAAGAACAATGAAATATGTCAAAAACAATCCACATAAATGTATCACATCAATTCATGAAGTTTATATGTGAAAAGGACACCAAACAAGCAAGAAAAATGCAAAAACAAAGCATTATGTTCGGTGGTAATCGGTTAGTGTAATCAGGTAACCGGTTACCTATTGTAAAAATGTCTGAAAACGTGAAAATTATGAAGGGTAATCAATTACCCATATGTGGTAACCGGTTACCACTGAACCAAAAACAGAATAATAGCCTCCAAAATCAGTTTTCAGCACCAAACAACTTATCCAATCGATCACATGAACATGTAATCAATTAAGCACAAAATTATCATCAAGAATCAGTAATCAAGCATCATGTAAACACAATCAAACATTGAAATCACAAATCACAAAGATCCAAATCATCCAAATGGAACAAAATACATCAAAATCCATAGATCTACATTGTGATTATTCAAATAAGCTCAAAACAGAATTGGATCTAGAATTCACCAACCTTCAAAGCTGATATTTGCTTTGGTAAGTGTTGATTTACTTGAAACTAACAGATCCAAGCTAGAAACCCAGAGAATCTTCAAGATCTAAGAGCTTCCTTATGGTAGAAATGAAGAACAAGCAAAATTAAGCAAAATTGACTCAAAAAAGCACTTCTAATCTAGCTTCCAAACTCAGATCCAAAACCAAATGAAAATTGAATGGTGAATTGAAGATAATGGAGATGAATGGTGGAGGTTTAGCTCTAGAATTTAAGCATTCCAATGAAGAATAAATGAACTCAAGTGGAAAGAGCTTTAATGGAGGTTTTGGGAGTGAAAAAGTTGAGAGAATTTGGGAGCAAATTCTGAAATTGAGATGAAAAATGAGAGTGAAATGGTGTGAATGAGGGTAATTGTGTGAGGTTGGAAGAAAAATCACTTAAATAAGCTCTAGGTTAGGAATCAAAATATGGTTTGGAATATGAATTAGTGCTTGGAATGGAAATTAGGAATTAAGTGTTTGAAATTTGGAGGGAAATGGTGAAAATTGAAACAATTCTAGATCCTTCCAATGATGATTATGTGAAATCAATGGTTGAAAATGATTGGAAATTTGCAATGCTGAAAATTTGAATATTTTGACAATTTTCACAGGTTAACCGATTACCCATATGTGGTAACCGGTTACCACATTCAAAAAATGTCCAATTTAGCGTCAAATGTCGATCGCTGGGTAAAATAAATGTCGGAGCCTCTGACACTCGCTGTTTAAACTCTTGCAATAAAAGGGAACCCCGAGCATCAAAACACCTTGATGTCATGCCTTAAGAACCAATTCTATGATATGCAGAAATGCAAAATGCAAAGAAACATAAGCCAGATATGGTTAAAACGAAAGGGAAAATTTTGGGGTGTTACAGTTGCCCCTATTCAATCGACTTGGACCTGAAGGTATGATAGCAACGACTTTCAGACATTCAAGGTAGAAGGTGATTGAATACAAAAAGAACCCAAAAGTTTGCAGTATGTAGGGATGTATGCATTTAGAGCCTAGTCATACATCGTCAAAAGAGTTTGACGAAAAGAAAACATACACAAAGAAATAACAGTGAACCTCAAAACCACATCGGCAAAGGGATT
This sequence comes from Lathyrus sativus, assembly GCA_963859935.3. NCBI lineage: Eukaryota > Viridiplantae > Streptophyta > Magnoliopsida > Fabales > Fabaceae > Lathyrus > Lathyrus sativus. The sequence continues at coordinate 529,312,498 of OZ012740.1, forward strand.
TGACGGAAAGAACACCTAATTGGAGAAATACATCGCCAAAGGGATTTGAAAGAAAGAAAACTTATCTGAAGAAACACATCGTCAAAGGGATTTGATGGAAAGAAAACCTGACCGAAGAAACACATCGTCAAAGGGATTTGACGGAAAGAAAGCCTGTCCGAAGAACCACACCGTCAAAGGGGTTTAACGGAAAGAAAACCGAACCAAACAACACATCGTCAAAGGGTTGACAGAAATGTAGGAGCTTGTTTTAACCCATATAAGGCCTTCTTCAATTTGAACACAAGATCTGGAAATGTAGGATCAACAAATCCTTTTGGTTGTTCCACATATACTTCTTCATTCAAGTATCCATCTAGAAAGACACTCTTAACATCCATTTGAAACAACTTGAACTTCAACAAACAAGCCACTCCAAGTAACAATATAACAGACTCTAGCCTAGAAACAGGAGAAAAAGTTTCATCAAAGTCCACCCCTTCAATTTGAGTGTACCCTTTAGCAACAAGTCTTGCCTTGTTTCTGGTCATCACACCTTGATTATCAGACTTATTTTTAAAACCCATCTTGTACCAATAACATTTGATCCTTCAGGTCTTGGCACAAGATCCCAGACCTCATGCCTTTTGAACTGCTCCAGCTCCTCTTGCATAACATTGATCCAGAATTCATCAGTCAAGGCCTCCTTGACATTCTTGGGTTCCGATTTTAAGACAAAGCAAGAACCAACAACAACTTCTCTTGATTTGGTCATTCTTACATGATTAAGATCTCTTGTTATAATCTCTTTAGGATGATCTTTATGAATTCTGATGGAAGGTCCCTTGTCTACTGTATCAGTCTCTGCAGGTTTAGGATTAACACTTGAGCCTGCAGCATCTTCCGAAACATCATACAATGTTCCAACATCTTCTGTGACATCTTCAGGAACATCACTCATGGGAAAGAATGTTCCAATGTCCTATGTGACAACAACTTCTGTAGTTGAGTCATCAACCACAACATTTATAGATTCCAGCACAATATTAGTTCTGAAGTTGAATACTCTATAAGCTCTGCTATTTGTAGAGTATCCTATAAAGATTCCTTCATCACTTTTAGGATCCATCTTTCTCCTTTGCTCACGGTTAGCCAAAATGTAACATTTGCTTCCAAAGACATGGAAGTACTTCACAGTTGGCTTTCTTCCTTTCCATAGCTCATATAAAGTAGTAAATGTGTCAGGTCTTATGGTTACTCTATTCAGGATATAACAAGCGATATTCATGGCTTTAGCCCTAAAGCGATATGGAAGTTTCTTGGCATGAAGCATGACCCTTGCACATTCTTTAGTTGTCCTATTCTTTCTCTCAACCACACCATTCTGCTGAGGAGTGATGGGTGAAGAGAACTCATGACTAATTCCTTCAGAGGAACAAAAATCATCAAACTTGTTGTTTTCAAATTCCTTTTCATTGTCACTTCTAATTCTAACTATGCCATAATCCTCCTCTCTTTGAAGTTTTTTACAAAGTTCTTTGAACACTTCAAACACCTCATACTTCTCTTTGATGAAATTCACCCAGGCGAATCTTGAGAAGTCATCAACCGCAACATAAACATACCTCTTTCCTCCAAGAATTTCAATCTGCACAGGTCCCATCAAGTCCATATGAAGTAGCTCCAATTTTTTTGAAGTGGTTAGATGTTGAAGCTTAATATATGACATCATTGTCTGCTTTCCAATTTGACATTTACCACAGACTCTTCCTTCATTAATTTTTAGATTAGGAATACCTCTGACAACTTCCTTTGACAAGACTTCCTTCACTCCCTTCAAGTGTAAGTGGCCGAGTTTTTGATGCCACATCTTCACCTCGTCTTCTTTTGACATCAAGTAGATGGAGGAACACTTTGTTTTTAGAGGAGTCCACAAGTAACAATTCTTCTTAGATCTCGCTCCATTCATGATAACTTCATCTTTATCATTTGTTACCAGACACTCATATTTAGTAAAGTTAACCTTGAGAGCTTGGTCACATAGTTGACTAATACTTATCATATTAGCAGTCAACCCTTTTACAAAAACACCTTATCAAGACTAGGCTGCCCAATATAGTCCAGCTTCCCAACACCCTTTATTTCACCTTTTGATACATCTCCAAAGATGACATAGCTAATGAAATATGGTTTAATATCCACCAAAAATTTCTTGACACCAGTCATGTGTCTAGAACAACCACTATCAAAATACCAGTATTCTCTAGCAGAAGCTCTTAGAGAGGTGTGTGCTATGAGACCAACAATGCCATTCTTAGGAATCCACTTCTTCTTTGTTTTAACAATAGCCTCTTTCTTTCTGGATTGAGTCGCAGATTTGGGATAACCATGTAGCTTGTAGCAGTAAGGTTTTATGTGGCCAAACTTACCACAATGATGACATCTCCAGTATTGGTTCTTTCTTCCTGAGGAATTTTTCGGATGTCTTTGTTGATGTTGGGACATCTTACTTGACATCTTTCGATTCTGCTTCCTTTTGGGTTGAGCGGAATTCATGGCAGGCCCTTTTCCTTTATTATTAACTTGATCATTATAACCAAGATCTTTAACATTTCCAGCACTCCTTCCTGATTGAAGAATTTTTTCTAGCACATCAGAACTACTATTGAGCATTCTTACAAATTTAGTAATATTGTCATGTTTAGAGTTGAGCAATACAACTTCATCCTCCAAGTCAGAGATGACAGCCAAGTGCTTCACTCTTTCATCATGAAGTTGAACAATAAGATTCTGTTGATCCTTTCCTAGTTGACATACTTCTGCACTGCGGATGCACAACTCCTTGTACGAGGCATCCAATTCATCAAAAGTGAGTTCTTCACTATTTGATTCTTTATCAAAATCATATACTCTAGTAGAAGAAACCTTTTTAGCAGATTCTCCTTCACTTGAAGAATCATCTTCAGACCAATATGTAGACAAACCTTTCCTCTCCTTCTTGAGAAAGGTAGAACACTCAGCTTTTGTGTGTCCAAACCCTTTGCATTCATAGCATTGGATTCCCTTGCCTTTGTTAGATTTCTTATCATTGCTGGTTCTTCTTCAAAAATCCTTCCTTCTGTTGATGTCGTATGACTGAGTCTTAACATTTGATCTTGAATTCTTGTCCATCTTTTTCAACAATTGGTTATACTGTTTTTAAAGAAGCACAATAGCCTTAGACAATTCTTCATTGGAATTTGGATCATATTCACCTTGATTAGACACCAAGGCTATGCTTTTCTTCTTTTCAGATTTCTCACTGATTACCAATTCAAAATTCTGAAGAGATCCCATGAGTTCATCCACCTTCATGGTGTTTATGTCTTGGGCTTCTTCAATGACAGTCACCTTCATGTCAAATTTCTTTGGAAGAGATCTTAGAATTTTTTGGACCAACTTAGCTTCTGGAATCTTTTCTCCTAGATCACTTAAAGTATTGGCTATATCAACAGTGTTCATGTGAAAGTCTTGAATACTTTCATCCTTCTTCATCTTCAAGTTCTCAAACTTGGTTGTAAGAAGTTGAAGTCTTGATGATTTCACCCTAGAGGTTCCTTCAAGATCAGTCTTCAAAATCTCCCAAGCATCTTTGACAACAATACAATTCTTTATTAATCTGAAGATGTTGTTGTCCACTTTATTGAATAAGGCATTCAATGCTTTAGAATTACCCTGAGCTAGCTTGCCATCTTCATCATCCTAGTTTTCCTCAGGCTCTATCATATCAGTAATCTTACCTTCCTGATCTTTAGCATTTGGTGGATCCCATCCTTTGACCACATATTTCCAAGCTTTACCATCCATGGACTTGATAAAGGCCATCATGCGCATTTTCCAATATTCATAATTGGATCCATCAAGAATGGGTGATCTGTCCAATATTCCTCCTTCCTTGTCCATTGCACCAGAAAGTAACTTCCCTGAATCTCACCCAGATACAAAGCATGATGCCTACTCAGATACTAATTGAAATTCTGGTATGCAGATCTCGGATGCTCTAAGAGATATCGAGACACTTGATTTCTTCTTTAAACACAATGATAAGAAGGAAAAAAAATAAAAACTGCAGAACATAAATAAACACACAGTAATTGTTAATCTAGTTTGGTGTACAACAACACCTACGTCTGGGAGCTACCAAACCAAGAATGAAATTAACTAGATAATATTAATTTTAAGTTAAACAACCTCCGGTTTACAACTTATCACTTAATCACTACACGTGCTTAATATCTACCTAAGACTCTCCCAAGTATGAGACCCTTCTCAATTCCCTTTCAATCACAACAGTGACAGAAATTACAACTCAATGCAAACAGTCCAGCTCTAGTATTAACACAATACAAGAGAGGCTCACAAATACACAAACCCTAAAACTCACTAAGCAACAATGTATTTTACACACTTTGATTAGGTTAAATTCATCATATTTATAACCATAAACTAGACTAGATTTGGGCTTTAAAACGCAGCAGTTCTATTACACAAAATCTACAATTTATTCTCCTCAAGAATAGTTTCTTCAATCCAAAGTTTCCTAAAATGTCTCCACACTTAGAAAATGACATCTTCAAATTCAAACTAATTCTATGATTCCTCAATCTTGAACACCACCTAGGATAAACAAATATTCCCACAATATTCTGAAATCTAGAAATAAATTAGCAATATCAAAACTGCAAAGTAACAGACAAAGATGTCGAATCATTCTGATAGGACATCTTGTCCAACATCTTGTTGTTCAGTTTGTTCTTCATGTTAGGACATCTTGTCCAACATCTTTTTGTCAAGTTAGTTTTACCAAAATTAATGTCAATCTCAAAAGCTTGGACTTATCAAAATGTGCTTATAAACTACATTTTCATAATTGTCGATAATGGTCTACTCATCAGTACTTGACACGTGCACCATCATGTGGCCTTTTATCCTCTACTTTACTTCCACGTGTTGGTTTGAAACTGCCTCCAACTGCTACTAATGTCAAAATTGCTCTCAAATCTCTTAACTACTTTTGTCCAAAAATATCTTCAAGTCTTCTTACTACTCCTATCGAGGAACTTCTCTGTCAAATCATTGCAAACCTTTTTGAGATTTTGGATGTGTTTTAAAAAGAGAGTGATCCTAATCTTGTGGATCTATTCTTAAGATTCCTCTAAACCAGGCTTTGTGGGTCTCCAGGTCGTCTAATCTATGAACTCAAGAATACGCTTAGTACCAAAAACACTTGGTAGGCAAGTCAAACTCACCACCTCAGTCGAAGTAATCCACGTGTCGAATATTGTAGCTAAGTAGTTTTGTACTTAACACCCTCATGAGGATACCATGCTAATGTTCCAAAATGGTTGGGGTTCCCCACGTCGTTTCACGCGCATGCAATTACGAACTATTTCCTTTATTTGAAAAGAAAAAGACGACATTTCATATGTATCCAAATCCTTTCTCATTCAAGTTTCATTTCTCACTATCTTAGTGATTTGAGCATTGTAGTACTAACTTTGCAGGTTAACCTCCTCTCCAGTATATCAAAAAATTTAAACCACCACAACGAACGGTGAATTCATCCTTTCTAATTATCATCTAATTCTAGAGTAGAGCAAAATTTATATTATCCGTTTAGTTTTATTTTTTAAAAATGCAACAACTATAGCTTTTTCAAGGGTTTATTTTGATCTCTAACATTCAATTTATATGAATTGAGTTTTAAGTTTCACTAAGATTAGGACAACAAAAATTTAAAAAGATATTAATCATGAAAAAGATTATCACATAAATTAAGAGAATTGAATTAATTCCATAACAATTTTGTTAAGAAAAACGTCCGCTAATACTCTTGGAAAAGAAATATAAATTTTTTTATAAATATTTATTAACTATCTTTTTTTCAAAATTAATTATGTTAAATCAACTCGATTAATAATTATAAAAAAAACATTTGACTATTCCGCACAAGTTCGAATATGAAAGATTCTATTTATTCATTATATTATTAAACCAGCAGAAAAAATTATTTATAAATTTTGTTTTCTTCATATTTTATTATCTGACTGATTACTTATAAAAACATATAGTATGATTATTAGAGTTGTATGATTGATCATCTCTTAATCTCAGTTGAGTGATAGAGACGGTCGATTAGTTGAGGCATCAAAGCATGGGACATAACAAAGTGTGCAAATCACAAATTGTACTATCCTGTCTCCATCTTTAGGATTGGCTTTTCTAAAAAAAATTGATGAAACAACAACGCTGACCAAGAAATAACTCATCGTTAATTACCTTCCATGTCTCTTCCTATTCTATCAATAATAATACACATGCTTGCATGGAGTATAAGACCAAACTTAACTTTAACAAGAGAATTTCGAAAGATGACTAGTTATGGGACCATGTTTATATCGTCGGTGCAGATGCAATTTTAAGATAAAACTGAAAAGGTGACTAGGCAAAGACACTAACTGGTCCCTCGTTTGTTGATGCACAAGTAATGGACTACATAAATTATAATATACCACTAATTAAACATTACATTTTGCACGTATGTATTATTCAATCACTATCTGCTAGCTAGGTTCTTCTAAATAATTAATTAATTAATTAATTGATACCCAATAATACCATATCTGCTAGCTAGGTTGTTCTAAATATTTAATTAATTAATTTATTGGTGGAAATATTTAGTGGTTTGGCTCATTGTTTTGGATTGGAGGAGAGGTAAGAGACAACGGAATAGGAAGCAAAATCATTTAATTTAAATTAATTTTAGAATTCGTTTGTTTTAATTTTTATAAAAATAATTAAAATATTTTTAAAAAATTAAAATTTATTTTTTTAAATTAAGAGACTAGTTGTGACATCTAATAAAATAAATATATATTATTGAAGATTAAAATATAATAAAAATTATATAATTTTTAACAATATTTATCTCAAAAATGATTTTCAGAAAAATTTAAATAAAATAGTTTTAAATTTATAAACAATTTTTATAAAAAAAACATGAATTTAACCTAATTAATGTCATGAATTTTCCCATTTTTAATTGCACTATGAATAAGACCAAAATACACATTAGCACATAAAATAAAAAGATAGGGTGAGAGAGAATCGCCTTGCGGGATGCCTTTTTCAGAAGCGAAGGATCTGCTAGGTTAGCCATTTATGAGAATCTGATAGGCAGTGAAAGAGACACATCTGAGGATAGTGTCTTCTAGCTTTTAAGGAAAGCCGATAGACTTAAAGGTTGCTCTAATGAATGGTCACTCCAATCTGTCGTAGGCCTTAGGCATGTAGAGTTTCAAAGTTATCATCCCTTTTTTTTACCTTTCTTTTTGTTTTTAAGCAAATATAAACAACCCATAGCGATAAGGGACTTATTAGTGATGAGTCTAGCTTTGACAAAAACATACTGTTTTTCATCTACAATATCTGTCAGAATCAACTTGATCATGTTAGCTATTATTTTTGTAGCTATTTTCATGATCACATCACAAAGATTGATGGATCTGAAGTCTTTTAGGGATGACGGGTTTTTGACCTTAGGAATGAGAATAATGAAAGTCTTATTGATTTATTCTGTGGGGGCTTCGTGGTTAAGATTGTCATAAATAAATCTTTGCACATCTTAGCCAACCACATGCCAATACTTTTGAAAGAACAAAGCTGGTAAGCCATCAGGCCCTGTAAACTTAAGAGGATGCGTCTAAAAAATTACTTCATGGATTTCCTCTTTGGAAAATGGTCTATTAAAGACATATTTACACTTCTAGGTCAACTTATCCTTAACCAAGTCACAAACATCATTAACCTCTACCACTTCTTTAGAAGAAAACAAATAAGAGAAATACTCAATCATGACTCTTTCGATGTTCTTCTCACCTCTCCGCTCTCTCCCCTCCAAATCGATAATTTTCTTGATCTCATTTACCTTCTCCGTTGAGAAGCATTCCCATGGAAGAAATTTATGTTCTTATCTCCCTCCTTCAACAAAACATCACAACTTCTTTACCGCCAAGTAGTTTCTTCCAAGAGAAACATCTTAACATGTCTTTTCACAAGCTCTCTGCATCTATCTATTTCTTCCTTCTCTGAATCCAAGTTTCACTCTATTTAAGATTTCCTTTCACACTCACAATATCCTTCCTAATGTTTTTCATTTGATGGTCTTCAAAGGCATTGTCGATTGCATTCATGGCTTTATCTTTCTAATCCTAGGATTCTTTACCACCTCCATAAGACCAAGCAACCAACTCCTGACACTGGGAATCCTGACTTCAACTTTCCTCAAACCAGAATAAGTGAGTTTGCCTCTTCTTAGAAGCGTACTCATGAGCCTTAAGTAATATCATAATAGGAGCATGGTCAGGCCGGTATCTATGAAGGTGGACCACTTTTGTCGAGGAGAACCTGTTTAGGAACATATTTTTCCACATGGCTCTATCTAATCTACATTGAATGTTCTCGCCCAAATGCACGACTATTGGACCAAGTAAAAAAGTAAGCCTCAAATCCCATATCTTGGAGTCCAGAATCTGTAACGATATGTCGCCCCATTATAAGTTGGTTGTGGTTGTGGTGGTTCCTCTCTCTTGTCCTCTCCATTGATAGTATCGTTTAATTCCCCAAAGCATAACCATTTGTCCTTGACATAGTTAGAAATATGTGTAACCAGCTCCCAAGTTTTCTTTTTGTTGTTTTCTTCTAGGTGCCCATATATGCCAGACATTTTTCAATTGTCCCCCACCCCCATTAGTAACCTCAATAAGAATATGATTCAAAGAGTAAGAGAGAATAAATATAGGAACCTTATCATTCCATAAAAAAAGATATTTTGCATGTACGGTCACGCCTGTTTCCTTTGCACAGAACTGAAAAACTTGTGAGGGCAAACCCTCATATAGCATACATACTTGAGTTTCGATGATAAAAAAATGCGATCATGAATGAATCGGTTTTCTCGACTCTACCTCTACAACAAATGCAATATTTCACCTCTCATATCCTTCTTATATCCATCTAAAGTGTCATATTAAATTCAATATATGTATGAGACCAGTGATCATGACTAAATGCATAAAAACCACAAAAATATGTATTTTTGCAGTTTTGCAGGGTTTGAGTCGACCACAGGTCGACGCATGAATCAGTGCAAAAGCTCACGGGTCGGCGCATGCCGACCTATGGTCGACGCATACTGTAAAGACTTTTCAATCTGTCTAAATCTGTAGGCTATGCGTCGACGCATAGTCCTGCTATGGTCGACCGTTCGCTCGTTTATGTTTTTTCTGAAGGCTTTCCACTTTAGGTGAAAAGCTGTTATGTTTGTTGGCTTTCCACTCACAACAATCGAAGAACTTGATTCGACTCGAATCAAGGAACAAGGAGAGAAAGCATCATCAACATCAAGAGAGCTTGTTTGTATATTTTGCTTATCTATCCTTGTATAAACATTTCAACTCTACAGGTGATATATATTATATTGATCTCAATTCTAGATTTAGAATTGAGGGCAGACGTACCCCGAAGCGAGGACGGCGGGGGAACTGCCTCAACAAATCTTTGTCTCCTTTATTTTTCTGCACTTTCATTTTGGCCTTAAAATTGAGTAATTTTAGTATAAGCAATTTTATCGAAATTAGTATTTGATTGAGTAAGTGCTTGTCACCGTTTTGAACTCTAGTACAATAGTATATTGTACAAGGAATCTAGAGTTACTTACTCAAGTCAAAACTCACTTGGAGTGCCTTGCACACCAAGTGTTTGATAAATTGTCTACACCAAAATTCACTTGTGTTGTTTACATATTTTGTGGTGATTGGGTAGCATTGGAACTAGTCCTACTAATTAGTGGTAAAATCAATTGATAGTGTGACTAGTGTGTTGAATCTATTTGTTGAATCTATTGAGTAAGTGCTATTTGTTGCTCATTATCACTTCCGCAAATCAAACTTTTTAAAACCAATTTTTAATTGGTAGCGCCCGCTGATTTTTTAGTTGAGATCTATTCAACCCCCCTTCTAGATCCAAGCCATCGTCTAACAAGTGGTATCAGGAGCACCGGTTCACTCCGTGCTTCAAATATAACTTTGATAGAAAATGGAAAACGAACCTAAAGGGGCTTATAATAGAGCTCCCGTTTTTAATGGAGAAAATTACAGTTATTGGAAGGAATGTATGTGGGTGCACATAAATTCCCTAGATAGAAAAGTGTGGAATGTTATTCTCAATGGTCCAATGGAAATAACCATGACCAATGAAAATAATGAGATTGTGCCTAAGCTCGAAGCACAATGGACTGATGATGATGAAAATAAATATAACTATGATTGGAAAGCAAAGAATATTTTGATCTCCTCATTAGGAGTTGATGAATATTATCGGGTTTCTCATTGTCTTATGGCAAAAGCTATGTGGGACTCATTACAAGTCTCCCATGAGGGGACTAATGATGTTAAGCTAACTAGAATCAACACACTAACACAAGATTTTGATCTCTTTTACATGGACCAAGGGGAAACCATTGTGGACATGCAAAAGAGAATCACTCATCTCATCAATAGATTGCATTCACTAGGTAGGCCAGTGGCCAATGATGTTGCTACTAACAAATGTTGCTCATCATTAACAGACATAAGGCATTTAACATTTTGAACCTTAAGTTCTGAAAGATTTATTTTGTAAATATTGTTCTTCCTCTTTCCATTAAATAGGATTGAGTCATCCTTCTGACTAACAGCTTTGCAACATTATTGATTAAAGATTATGTCATAACCATTGTCACTTAATTGACTTATGGCCAATAGATTATGGTTTAATCCTTCTACAAGTAAAACATTAGATATAGAGGGAAGGTTACCATTTCCAATAGTACCAGAGCCAATAATCTTTCCCTTCTGATTCCCTCCAAACTTCACTTCTCCTCCAGATTTAAGCTCCAGGCTTTGGAACATAAACCTTTCTCCCGTCATGTGACGTGAGAAGCCAGAGTCCAGGTACCATGACTGGCGTCTTGACTTTTCTACTAAATACATCTGCAACAAGGATTATCTTATCCTTAGGTACCCAGATCTTTTTGGGTCCTTTTGGGTTAGTTGCCTTGAAAGTTTGTCTGAACTTCTGTCTTTTTACAACAGTTTTGTTCTGACTGACTTTTGGCTTAAACACAAGAACATTCTGATCAGAACGTGTGTGTTTGATATCATTCAGATGACCAAACTTGAAATGAGAGTTTAAGGGAGTTTTCTTAATTATAAGTTTATCAACAGACATTGGATTTAAATCCTTTCCAGAGGAAGACTCATATCCAATTCCTCTCCTGTTGTTTCTGCTAACTCCATAGATCATTGAAGCCATCTTGCTTCTATCTATGCTTTTAGCAAGAAACTTCTGAAAGCTGAAGTCATATTCTTCTAAATTTTTTTTGAATTTAGACTTAGTTTCAGACTCAGAGTTTTGTTGAGCCTTTTCAAAATTAGTTTTCATTTTTAAATTGCTTTCTTTTAGCTCAACAACTTCTGACTTTAACAGATTATTCTCAGATTCAAGATTGCATTTAAGCTTCTTGCATTTGAGCTTAATCTGGTTATAGTTTTTCAGGACTTCTGATAAGACTTTAATAAGCTCTTCCCTAGTGAGATCAGAAAGTACCTCTTCTGAGTCAGATTCAGAATCAGACTCAGATCCAGATAATCCTTCAATCTGATCTTCCACACCTGCCATCAGAGCCATGTTGGCGCATTCATCTTCAGATTCGGATGAAGATCCAGATTCATCTGAATCATCCCAGGTTTCCATTAGAACCTTCTTCTTATGTTCAGGCTTTCTTCTAGGCTTTTCTTTCTGAAGCTTTGGACACTCATTCTTGTAATGGCCAGGTTGTTTGCATTCAAAACAAACAACTTCCTTCTTTCCAGATCTTTTTGGTCCAGAGGACTCCTTGCGCTGATCTGCCTTCTTGAAGTTCTTGAACTTCCTCTCTTTGTGCTTCCAGAGTCTGTTGATTCTTCTGGACAGCAAAGACAGTTCATCTTCTTCTTCAGAACTCTCTTCTAACACCTGCAAAGCTTTCACAGATTTTTTAGATTTTAAGTCAATTGACTTACCTTTCTTTTGAGGCTCATCTTCCTCAAATTCAATTTCATGGCTCCTAGGTGAGCTGATTAGTTCCTCCAAAATGATCTTGTTCAGATCTTTGGCAAGCTTCAGAGCAGTGACCATAGGTCTCCATCCGATAGGAAAGCTTCTGATGATCTTCTTCACATGATCAGCAGTTGAGTAGCCTTTGTCCAGCACTTTTAGACCAGCTGTGAGGATTTGGAATCTAGAGAACATAGTTTCTATAGACTCAGATTCTTCCATTTTGAACGCTTCATACTTCTGTATTAGCGTCAGAGCCTTGATCTCTTTAACTTGAAGGTTTCCTTCATGTGTCATCTTCAAAGATTCAAACAAGTCAAATGCAGTTTCTCTGTTTGTGATCTTCTCATACTCAGTATGAGATATTGCATTTAACAAGATTGTTCTAGCTTTGTGATGATTTCTGAACTCCTTCTTTTGGGCTTCAGTCATTGATTTTCTATCAATTTTCTTGCCATCCCCATCAGTAGGATGAACATACCCATCAATGACTAAGTCCCATAAATCAGCATCATAACCAAGGAAGAAACTCTCTATCCTGTCCTTCCAATAGTCAAATTTCTCCCCATCAAACATAGGGGGTTTTGTGCTGATTCTATCCCTTTTTTCATATCTGTTGTTGCTGTTAGATGTTGAAGTTTCAGCCATAATAACAATCAAATATATATCAAAGTTTTTTCTCACTGGATCTTTTCTGTCACTGTAAGGTGATAGCACACAGAGAACCGGAGCTCTGATGCCAATTGAAGGTGAGAAAATACTTAGAAGGGGGGGTTGAATAAGTAGAGAAAATATTATGGCAATAAAAACTCAAATATTTTTATCCTGGTTCGTTGAACTCAACTACTCCAGTCCACCCTATCAAGAGTGATTTGTCTTTCTCCACAAGGACTTAATCCACTATTAATCAAACTGATTACAATAGCAAGCACTAAGAACAACTGTTCTTAGTCTTCTTAAGAACAACTGATCACAACTGGATCTTCTTAAGGACTTTTACAATCAAATGTAAAACTAAAACAAGTGTTTGAATGCGTCTAAGTAAGCTATTATCACAACTGTGATTTACACTTAAGTTAAAGAACAAAGAAATAAATTCAGCAAGAGAATAATTTGTATGAGAGCTTGTAATAAATTTCTTTTAATAATTTCGTCAACTGAAGAAGAATGATGGAGTCTTGCTTTTATAGGCACAGAAGTCCAAGGTGTTTTCACGTTGAAGGTTGTATACAGAAAAGGCTTGTAGCCTTTTTGTCTTCACATCACATGACCTTTCCTAGAAGTAGAATGCACAGAGAAATCCTTTTTGTCTGTGTTCTTGTGTCTAGCATAAATGAGGAAAGAGTCGTTTGTCCAAACCAACGGACATAACTTTGAATTCTTCTTCAACAAGTTTCAGCAAATAACATCAGAGTCTTGAGTGATCGGAGTCTTTGATGTCCATCAGAGTTTGCTGAATTAGAGCATTGCAGCAAGTGTGCTTTCAGCGTGTAATGTTTCAGATCAGAGTTTAGGATCAGATTCTCAGTACTGGCAGCGTAGTACTATCAGAGTCTTCTGAAAAAATAAGCTTGAAACTCTTCATACAAAGTCTTCAATGCTTCAGATCCTTCTATAGTTTCTGCTTCAGATCCTTTTGTAGCTTCTGCTTCAGATCCTTCTGTAGCTTCTGCTTCAGAATCTTCTGTAGGCAGCGCTCAGAATCTTCTGTAGGCAGCGCTCAGAATCTTCTGTAGGCAGCATTCAGATTCTTCTAAAAGATGCTTCTGATGCTTCAGAGCCTTGTATAATTACATGTTCAGATCTAATTTGCTTTCAGAATAATATTCACTTTAATATCTGCAGCAAACATACTTAAACAAATTTTTCAGTATATAATTCTTAATACAAAATTTCGTAAGAGTTATCATCAAAACATAGAGATATAATTAAGAACCAATCTGTGTTCTAACATACCTCGCACTCGACAACTGGGGAGACCCCATTTCGACTAACCTACGGAACCGAGGAAGTGATTTCGATGGAAATAAGAGAGTTCTCCAGGAGAACTGAGTCTCCCCTTGACGAGGAGGCAAATGATGAGGCCTTAAGGGAGGAACTCGACCTAGTCGAGGAAATTAGGTCGGGGGCATCCCTACGAGAAGCCTCGCTGAAACAAAAAATAACTTTGCGGCATGACAGCAAAGTCATCAAGCGCGAATTCCAGGTGGAAAGCCCGGTCCTACGAAGGAACCAGAAGGACTCGCGCGAGGGAAAACTCGCCACGAACTGGGAAGGCCTCTACTGAGTCCGGGATAAAATGGGCAATGAAGCTTATTACCTCGAAAACTTGTACGGGGAAGAACTTGCTCGACCATGGAACGCTAAAAAATTCAAACAATAATACAGTTAGACACTGCCCACAACCCACGAGCGTTGCGACCACAGGGGCGCGACATGGTACAAGCGCGACTCCTAAATTCAAAACAAAAAGACAAGAGTCTTCCCTTTGTATGTGCGAGCAAACTCTTGATCCGACGGGGACCCCTTAATCAAGCTCCACCATTGTCGTACCAGTAAGGCAGAACTCCCAACCCGCAATGGGAAGTTCACACCGTGGGGAAAAGACCTCAACCAAGGTCTTGGCTCGGCCATCGATCGAATACCAACTCTGATCACCCGACCAGTTCCCTGCACGATCAGTCACAATGTATGTCAAGTAAAAATCTCGATAACAAACATACAACTCACGTTATTTCATACACATGAAAAATAAGGAAAATAGAGCACGCACAACATAAAAGTAAAATATTACATTTCCAAAATACGGGCAGAGCCCATTATTTAAGTGTTACAAAATATGGCGCGCAGGCCAGAAACAACTACGTCAAAATATGGCGCGCAGACCAGAAATAGAAATACATCAAAAAGCACTAAACAACTTCATTTTCCTCGGGGTGGTCGCCCACCACGACTTGTCCTTCATCCTCTTCATAGGCTTCTGGCCGACCACACGACCCTCGACCACTCGATTATAAGGGCCTGTTCCCTAGGCGACAAGCCGAACACCAGGGTTCACAACCTGAAGCTGCTCCACAACATTGATGAAACCCACCTCAAGAGCCCCTAGGAAATCCTGCTCGAGCTCCCAGATCTCCGACACCAGGTCAACCCAAGACTCCATGAGCTTCTCTTTAGTGGATTCATCCTCAGTCGGCCTAACTTTGGCCTACAGGTCGTCTACCTTGGTCTACAGTCGGCCTCACTCCTCTTTTTCCTTCTTCAGCTTGTCCCTCATCTCGTTCATCTCATGAAGGAGACGCACACGGGCTTCATACCTCCTCTGAGCCTCCTGCAAGTCGATATCTGCCTTGTTCTTCTCCGCCTCAAGGATGACATTCTCTTCTCACAGCTTCTTCAACTCAGAGGTTAGGCTGGTCTCATTATTGAGGACCAAGGTCGTCTCGGAGGTCCTCATCACGACAGCCATATCCACGGCCAGAGCTTTCTTTCGGGGCGCCGGATCAATTCCCATGATCGCCTTAGCTTTGGCCTCTAACACCAACGGGAAGTGGCCTCCATAGAAGAAGTCATGTTGGGTATGGCAAGGAGGCAACACGATTTCTCCACGGGTGCACTTTCCTCAAGATCGACAAGCATTGGTTCCTCAACCCACCGCCTCTTGGAAGATGCATCCTGAGGGGGAGGGGACTGGCTGCATTGAGGAGAGGAAGAACCACCGCCCCCTTGTCGGGCCTCGCCATCTGCTGGACTTGGGAAACCTTACTCTTGCTTTTCTTCCCGCCCTTTGTCGTCGTGAGCTTCAAAATGTGTTCTTGTACATTCAACATCTGGCATGCAACAATAAAAAAGAAAAAGTCAGTAGCAACAGAGATGAGGCGGACACCTCGCCAAAAGAAAGTGCCGTTACCTAAAAACCTCATGGTCCCCTCGTGAAACCCACACTCAAGGAGAGCCTTGGTATTGATCAGTCAGGCCTCACGACGAATCTCCCCGTGCTCGTCGAGGATGAAATTCTCGTCCTTCGTGACACACTTAGCGGGAGTGAATCCGGATACAAAATCAACCATTTTTTGGTATGACATCCGGTCGTCAGCATCCAGGTCGACCTACTTCACAATATAGTTGTATGTGCCCAGGAGGAAGCGGTCCTCGACCCACTCGAGTGGAAATTTCGACACTAAGGTCTCCTCGGGCTTCACATTCTCTTCCATGATTGTAAGATCGTACAGTGAGTCGACAACCTTGTGCGACATGGGCTTCACGATATAAAACATGTCCTTGAAGGAGCGGACAGAATCTTGGTACGCCCGGAACAACTTCCTCGGATGCTTCAAGGATTCCCAATTGTGCATGCCCTTGGAAGATTGACGCTGAAGGTGGAAGGTACGGAAGAACAGGGGAAGTGTGGTCCCAATACGAAGATATTCACAGACGAGCTCAAATGCCCGCACGAACACTATGGCATTTGGATGCAGTTGTAAGGGGGCCAAGTAGAGCCACCGAAACACTCCCCCTTGAAAATTTCTAAAGGGGAGACGGATCCCCGTTTCATGAAATGCAAACTCGTACATAGAGAACCTCATCTCCCTGAAACTCGAGCAGATGCAGTGTCTTTTCTTAGGTTTATAGACCATACAACTCCTGGAGGAACCTTCTAGACGGTCCTCGATGGTGGCAAAAGCGTCGGTGTCATCGAAGGCGAAGCGCGACGCTATAGTGAGAGGTTCCTTCCCGGCCCAGTCCGCGGGCGTGCAAACTAGTTCAGCTCCTTCGACCTCAACGAGATTTTCGGGCTTAGATCCGTCGTCAATATGGATGATGCCCTTAATCCGTACAACCATTTTACCTAAAAAGTAGAGGAAACGGTGAATTCGACTCTAAGATCAAATCCACCATTCCACCGCAAATCAAGTGAAAGGGCGAAGGGGCGGGGGGGACGGGGAAGCCCGAAACCAGGGGCCCCTCCTCGATGGAGGCTCTTCCAAGAAGAAACCTTAATGACGTCTCTACGTGGCAAGCCACCCCGACAGCGAGGCTCCCAATCGGGATGACCTCGACACACGCGGGGAGACCATAAGTAAAACTTTCTCACGATAGCCGCACACTGGCGAGGAGAAAAGATCCTCGAGGCGTTCATCCTAGCTCCCTAGGACCTTCATCGCAGGTCCCCGGGCATTCATCGGCAAATTCATGAAGATCCTGGAATCCTCATGAACTTCCCGGCGTCCTCGCTGAAATCTTCATGCTTCGACTGGAAACTTCATGCTTCCCGTCGGAAACTTCATGCTACCCGCCGGAAAATTCATAGCTTTCCCGGGAAGTTCATGAGAGTTGCCGAAAAATTCATAACACTAGAGGATCTGGACGACGGAGATCGGTGACAGCGACGAAAGCGGCGCGATGGCAAGAAGAACTTGGAGAGGATTTAGGCGAATATGAAGAGCAAATGTGCAAATGAGGAAGGCCTTCCCCTATTTACAAGCCTGACATGGGAAGCGGGGTAGCATTAGGCACTCAAGTGTCCCTACACGCAGTCTCCCCTAGGCATTAATTACACGCGACACGTGGTACTAGGGGTCACCACGAGCGTCCTTCTAGCTTCCCCTCGTGCCTGGAGACCAAGCACGTCCATTTGCTTTTCCACCTCCCCGACATACTGCCTCGTCGAGCACCTATCATTTCTGGTCGCACGCACAACCCTCAACTTTGTGTGTCGGGCAAGCCACCATCCTCTGAACTGATCCTCGACACCCTAACTCGCTCTTAAGTCACTTCTCCTACACTTAGGAGCAACGACTTGGGGGCTCCTATTCTGGACTGTGTCAAGACCTTCCCCTCAGTCGGACAAGCCCGACCCAATACTATGTTGGAGAGGCCAAACAAGGCTCAATCCTCCCATGTCGGGCACGCGTCTTAACAAGGCCCCTTCGTCGGGGCAGACTGTTACCTAGTACGGGGAGAGCTCACGTCTCCTCCCCGCGTTCTCCACGTGTTCCCCATGCGGGGACACGTCATCAGACAACTATTCACTTCTAAAAAAGTTGGTCAACCCACCTCCCAAAGATCACGGGACAGTTGAACTAGGGCGAAGACCACGTATTGGTCTTCCCTACGTCACGTAAACCCTGACAGTTACTTATGTTGGGCTTGGCAATGCAGTCCAATGCAATGTAACCGCTGGCCCTACGCTAGGGGCACATTATAAAGAGAATCATATATTCAATTCTCTACACATATTCTCTCTGTACTTGCGCTTTCTAATTCAGTTACTTGGGCCGATGACCTTTTCCCTCTTTTTTCATCTTTACTACGTCTCTTTTTAAGAGTTTTTTATTTTCCATGAGCTTTGGACAATCTAGAGCTTATCATCTGAGTTTAATATTTATCTAATTTTTTAGGCCGGTCTAATATTTATCTAATTTTTTAGGCCGGTCTTTCTTTTTTACATGCTTATGTAAATTTTGTAAATAGTCTTTCCATACTACTCTTTGTCAATTTACAAGAAAAACATTTTTTTTGTTATAATTTATATGTAAAGAAACATTAACTTTATTTCTTTTAACTATTTTATTCTAAAAAATTTTATCTTTTCAAAAGTAAAATTAAATGCGAATTGTATTTAATTTGTTTTCTCTCTCATTTTTTCAAAAAACAATAGTGAATCAAAATTATTTTTATATTTTTTCATAAAACATACTCTTTTCGTTTCAAAATAAATATTATAGTTTACACTTTCACACAGATTTAAAAAGTGTAAATAAAAAGAATAATAATTTTACCAAACTATTCTGACCAACTATTGATATATTCAAATTAACATTAATGTAAAATAATAAAACAATAAATTAAATCTATTAATTAGAGGATACAATTATAAGATAAAAATTAAAATGCATTTATAAGTTCAAATGACAAATATTTTGAGACAAATGACTTTTTTAAATGGAACAATTATTTTAGAACAGAGAGAGTTATTTCAAAAAAGACACAAAAATTTAGATTTTCTTAATAAATATGAAATATAAATTTTTATTTATAAATTGATACATATGGAGTATTAGCTTCTCCATCTATATCTTAATTCTTCTTCAATAATATGTGGAATTATAATATATAGTATTTATTGTACTTTTTTTCTTCTTCTGAATTAGAGCTAATAATGAACTAAACTAATTTGAATATAGTTTGAAATTCGATTCTACAATTAAATCATTGAGTTAGATTTATGAATCAAATAATTTGAATATGAGAGAAAAAATTAAATTCGTTAAAATATCAAATATAAAAAAAAAAGTAAACTTTAAAAATTGTCTTTTAAATCCGTAAAGCAAACTGAATTGAATCTAACGAAATAAATTTAAGAAGTTGAAGCGATTTGTTCGTACATTTATAATAAGTTGAGTTTGAGTTTTTACAAAAATTATGTCAAAAATAAACATAAATTTAAACTGAACCAATTCTTAACGAATCGAATCACCCTCAAACAAATTTGATTCGATTCGATTTAATTCTATAGTCGTGTTGTTTAAGCATTTATTTGAGTTTGATTTGATGGATGCACTTTAGAATTTACCAAAAATTAAACAAGTACGTACAATAAATTTTCCAAGAAGAAACAATATTTATGAATAGTGTAGTAGTCCTACGTGGATTGTTGAGTTAAGGAGCCATCAAATATATTAACAAGATAGTTAAAACTAAATTAGAAAGTTAAAACAAAAACTCAAGTCTCAACCTAAAACGGGTTGATCCTCCCACCCTACTTTTAGGTCGTCCACTCTATTACCTTCATTTACTTTTTTTAGTTTAAGTCATTAGCTTTTATTACACTACTAAAAAATTAGGTGCTATGTCTTGTACTACCTCTATCTATAATCAAGTCGACCAAATGGAGTTGCAAGTAAGCTATTTGCTTCGGTTAAGAATCACATTATGAGATACTGATATACACTTTAAATATACCGTAAAAAAAAATACAATTTTAATATATTTATAAGTGGGAATGATCCTTATTTGTAAGTTAGTTTTGTAAAATTTTATATCATATCTTTTGAACAATTTGCCATTTAGATTTACTATCAAATCACTTATTATTTATATTCTCTAAAGGTGAAAATATGTCAAATTGATAATAGCGATTTACAGGTCTAGTTGCTTATATCAGACTATTCTTTTTTTAAATAGAAAAGGCCTATACTTTTTTATAAATTCATTTAGTTAAAAAAATTATGCCTTATATCATAAAAAAGTTTTTCAAATTTAACAGGTCAGTCTATTTAAATAAATATGAATAATTATTTTTATTATCATTATATTATGTTTTATACTTTAAATTAAAATACATAAATAAAAATTGGTTATCTTGAAAAACCTATGAAAATAAGATAAAAACTCTTTATGAACAATGTTATATATTATTTTTATAAATCATCTTAAACAAATAATCTCACAAAATTTTTGCTAATAGATAAGTTAAAATAAGTCAATGTAAACAAACTTTTAGTCTAATTGATTTTTTTAGTTTGTTAGTCTATTTAAAATAACAGACTTTTATTTAGGCTAACAGACTAACCAGACCTTAGAAAATGTCAAACTCAGACCTAAAACTAAGTCTATAATAGATTACAGATCAAACTTAGACTTTAATTTTTTTTGGCAGAACAAACTTAGGTTTGACAAAACCTAATTCGGTATTACATATTTCCATCCCTAATATTTATATAATATTCTATAATAGTGAGTGATGTGTGAGATAGTGTATAACATTAGAGATTTTGTAAGATTGTATTATATTCAAACATAATTTTAAAGGATTTCTACTTCAAATATTTTTAATGTTTCACATTTGTAATTTGTAGTTATAATTTTAACTAATAGTATTCATTTTATTGATATTAATTATTTTATATTTTTTGTATAAATTTTATTTATTAATTTTATACTTAATTACATTGTAGATCTCTATTTATCTCATTCACAAAATTAGTCTCTTTAATTCAAATTCAAACGATTTTTTTTTCTTCATATTTTCACTTTTAAAATTAATGATAGATCCCTTTTTAAACTATGTTTCATTTGTGAAACATACAAAGTGTTATGTAAATATTTAAAAAATTTTAAAATTAAAAAATATAAATTACATGTCATTAAAAAAATAAATACATCATTCAATTATAAGTGTAAAAAAGTGAGAAGGAGCCCAAAAACATTTAATATATATATATATATATATATATATATATATATATATATATATATATATATATATATATATATATATATATATATATATATATATATATATATATATATATATATATATATATATATATATATATATATATATATATATATATATATATATATATATATATATATATATATATATATATATATATATATATATATATATATATATATATATATATATATATATATATATATATATATATATATATATATATATATTACACGTGATATTAAAAATGGTAGGTCGTCAATTTTAAATGCAACAATAGGAGATAATAAATATATGAATTTTAAATAGATAAACTAATTTTATAAATGAAATATAAAATAAAACATCAAAACCATAACTAAATCTAACTTTTTTATTAATTTATTTGCTAAAAATAATAATAAATTTAGTGAATAGATTTAATATTGAATTTTGTGCCATTTAATATTGTTAACCTAATTAAGCTTAGTTTAAAAAAAACAATTAAACTTAAAATATTTCTACTTTTCTTATCTTGAGTTTTAAAAAGACTATAATTTTAATTTCAGGAAAGATTAGTTGGAACGGCAATGTCCTAATGTACAGGGTTCTTTTGAAAATTTTATTTTCTCTTTATTATAAAATTAATTTTAAATTTATAAGAATATGGATAGAGAAACAGTTTAGGATTAATAAATCTTTATTTAAAAAATTGAATAGTAGAGGTGTTTCAAAAACGCGCGGAAGTCTTAAAGAGAAAATAGAGATCTTATACTTATATTAAAATTCAACACGTTGATAAATACACAATTCAAAAAAATTTTAGGTTGTTCAAAGACAATGATTAATTGAATAATTGTAGACTATACGAGATGTGTCTTGTACAGTGCTTCAATTAATACTAGATTCTAACAGCAGTAGTTTTTCAAATTTCAATTAGCACTAAAGCTCAATTAGTTACCAATTCTAACAAAATCTAACCTTACGCAATAAATCGCTATCAACTGAAATAAACGATAAACTGCGCAAAGAATTGATAACCTAAGCATGCAATATTCTACGAAAATAAATATGTGGGTGTGTGTGTGTATGCGTGTGTGCATGTGTGTGTGTGTGCGCGCGCGTGTTTGTGTGTGTGTTTGTGTGTTACGTGTGCGTGAGTGCGTGCGTGCATGTGTGTGTGTGTGTGTGTGTGTGTGTGTGTGTGTGTGTGTGTGTGTGTGTGTGAGAGAGAGAGAGAGAGAGAGAGAGAGAGAGAGAGAGAGATAATACATCGGGATATATAGTGTTTCAGCTCTATCGTATTCGCAAGAGCCTACTCCAATCTTTAATGTTTCTCATTGGAATTTGTTTTCTTTCAATATGTTTTGACAAATATTGCAAGAGTTAATACAATCACTAATCCACAATAATACTGAGAAAAATAAATCTCAAATCTAGATCTTGACTTGTATACAACTTAATGCCAAACTTTTTTGCAAAATCTTTACTTGATTCTCACTTCTTGAATCTTTCATCTTTACCAGTCTTCTCACGGTCTTCGTGTGTGTCAATCACCCTTTTATCCCACCGATTTATTGAGTGGTGAACTGTCTGAAGATTGAGAAGAACTCCACCTTGTTTTTTGCCTTGCACACAGTCACTACCAAGGTCAGCCGGAGAAAATATCCTCATTCTTTTCACTGGAATTTCTCATTAACGATGACAACAACCACAATCCTAAAAGTTTCCTGAAATTTTTTTACCAAACCTTCAACAACGATTAGTTTCAAGATAATGTCTCCCTCAACAATTACAAATCTCTCATGATCGAGATCTAAAATCAAAAATAGAGGTTGAAGATGAAAAAATTTATGTTTGCAAGAGTATTTGAGTTTTTAAAAATGAGAGGGTTGTTGATTTCACAAAATTACAATGTTGACTATGAAATTGCTCTTTTGAAAATAAGATGACAAAATTAATTTATATGTGTTTGAGATTAAGCACAATTCGAGACAACAACATTACATGATTTGAGTCAAATGAGCAAGTAGAGTGAAACAAGATCTCATAAATAAATTGACCAATTTTTCGTATGATTCGAGTCACCTTAAGACTTATTCGAGTCATGAAGGCTCGTAATTCGAATAAGGTATAAAGCTTGATTCGAGTCAATTTGGACAAATCCAAACAGGAAAAATGTGAAAAGTAGTGTGATTCGAGTTAGGTATAAAGTATGATTTGAATCAAATGAGGCAGATGTTGACAGGATCTGTCTGATTCGAATCAAGTGCAACTTGTGATTTGAGTTACAGAGCTTCCTGATCTGAGTCAAGTTAAAATTTTGGTTTGAGTCAGAGATGCTGCAAAACTTCTATTTTCCTTTGTTCAATTTGATTCGAGTTAGGATATGTACATGATTCGATTCATGCACATAAAATCTCATTTTTTTATGTTTTTCAAAATACTTTGAGATTTCAATTTCCACCTAACTTGAACCAACAACACAAATGGTTCTTGTTTCACTAACTCGTGCAAATGACTTAAAGCATCATGATCAAACTCAAATACAAATAATTGAATTATGCATGCTAAGAAATGAATCTATTAAAACTTGATTCAGAGATGCGTAATCATGAAGGAGGCTCAATATACAATAATAAACTAAACGAAAGTGAAAAGACAAGTAAAAAAATCGTATTGAGGTTTTCCACCTGAATGTATTAAGAACATGCAACTTCAGTATCCTCTTTTTTTATGCTTGCCAAAATTTCACTTGGAATTGAGTTGACTTTGAGCCAAGGAACATGAACGTTTATGCTCCCCCTAAAACATTTCACACATATAACAAAACATAAAATACATAAAACAATTTTAGACTCACATTACAACTTCTCATCTTTCACAATATCAAAAAGAGATAGATTCAAATGAGTATAAAAACTAAATAACTAACTACAAAACGAATAATTCCAGATGAACACATGAGGTAAACATATAAGAAGAATATTGATTACACTTTGTCATTACATGTTTTTAGGGAGTATTTGGAGTGATTTTTGAGAAATATCTAGTATAAGTGAAGCAAAATTGTCAAAAAAATAGCCAAGATTGACCGAGTGAAGAGAAGTGGAGAAAATAGTAAGAATTGAAGAAAACAAGGCGGAAAAAAGGCGAAAGCTATTGGATTTCTTGTGTGCAATCATGGGCATGATAGAGCTACATCACGTACGCGATCCTGGGCACTGTGCGTGGAATGGGATAAAAATTTGAAATGACTTTGACACGTTTGACTCAGTGTTTGGCTATAAAAAAAGGATTTTCTAGTACAAAATTAAGGGTTCTATGTTTTTTACTGAAAGTGATAGAAAAAGGTATCCGGAACGATTTTGAGAGTATTGGAAGTCATTGGAGGCCAAACTCTTCAAGAAGTTCACATGTTATCTTCATCTGAACGCATGGTACTATATTGTATTACTATGAGTAGCTAAATTACTCTATATAAGGTTTTTTTTATGAAGTTGGTTTGAATCTATTAGATCATATGCTTAATTTGATGTTATATGGATAATTGAAGTTATATTTTTATGTAATTGCTTTATTCGTAATGCTTATTATATGTGGACACACTGATTGTATGATTTTAGACGAGTTGGAATTACTAACCCTAAGCCTATGAGTCTGACATGGTTCAATTAATCTACTTATGTCGGTTGAATATGGATAAGAAACCTCTAGTGTTGGCATTTGAATTAACGTATTGTAACAACACCTCAATTCACTTACGCCAGTTGAATAGGGATAAGAGACCTCTAGTAAAATTAGTGAGTTGTACACCAAGGGATTTGATATAATGGTCTTGTTAGTTTTTTGTGATAATATAACGACTTATCATCTATATAATGCATTAAACATCAACATGGAATAAACAAGGGATTCACACAAAACCTAGTCGTTTTCTCGCATTAATTTCATAACAAGTTAAATTTTTGCATTAAAACTTGAACGCCCCTCTCCCCACCCCCCCCCCCCCCCCCCCCCCACCCCCACCCCCCCCACCCCCAATTTTTACTTTTAAATTCACACCACCGTAACTTTGTTAGATAGCAATCTCTATGGATACGATCTTTATTTTTATTACATTGACGCTATCAGTGCACTTTTTAAGAAGTCATCAAACATACAACAACAAAGATCAGATATAGAATACGAAGATAGACATGTTATATGCAACAAAACACAAATAGACATGTAACAACATGCAATTGAGTGATCAAAACTATCATGATAGTAAGATTAAATAATGCATGAACAAATATATGAATGCTCGAATGCACACAATTAACAACATGCATTTAAAAAAGACATTAAATGTAAAGAAGAACAATAAAAAAACATACTAGAAATGAATGAGTAAAGTAAAGAAGGTAATAAGCAAACAAATGAACATATCTAGAACAAACATACACAAAATGTATAAAACAGATACAAGAGTTATAAAGGTATATTAATGTAGTCGGTGAAACTATGATTTTCTACAAAATAGTGTTAGTGAAAAAAAAATATACATAGCAAATGAAACTAAATATAATTCTCGATCTATTTAAAACACGAGGAATCCAAGATTCCCAATTCCCTATAGATCTTGTGAAAAGGTTCTGATGAAAATGGTTTTGTAAAAATATCAGCAAGCTGACTTTTAGTGTCAACATATTCAAAAAAGCATCTCCCTTTTTAATATGATCTCTATGAAAGTGGTGTCAGATCTCAATGTGTTTAGTTCGTGAATGAAGTACTGAATTATTAGTGAGGCTTATCACACTAGTACTATCGCATTTAATCAGAATGCAACTAAGTTTTAAATCATAATCTAGCAATTATTATTTTAGCCATAAAACTTGTGCACAATAACTACCAGCATCTACATATTTAGCCTTGATAGTAAGAAGAGCAATGCTATGATGTTTCTTACCATGCCAAGAAACTAAACAACTTCCAAATAAATGATAGGTTCCACTAGTGCTTTTCATATCCGACTTACACCCCACAAAATCATAATTAAAAAACCCTACTAAACTGCACACGCTACCTTTAGAATACCAAAGACTATGTTAGGAGATTCCATTAGGTTACCTCAAAATCCTTTTTACGATCTTAAAGTGGGATTCCTTAGGTGACGACAGATATCTAACACACATGCATACACTAAACATGATATCTGGCATACTCATTGTTAAATAGAGTAAGGATCCTTATACCTCTATACATGGTTATGTCAAAATCCAATTCATTGTCATCTTTGTCAATTAGCACATTTGAAGCAATGGGTGTTGAGATGCTTTGTGAATTTTGCATATCGAACTTCTTGAGAAATTATAAGAAATACTTTATTTGGCTTATGAAAGTTCCTTCTTTGTCTTGCTTGATTTTCCATCCTAAGAAATACGTAAGCTCTCCCATTAGAGATATCTCAAATTCTCCCTGAATCAAACTTGCAAACTCTTGACAAAGAGATTCGTTAGTATAACCAAAAATAATATCATCTACATTTATTTGAACTAAAATAATATGTTTTTATTTGTGTCTAATAAACAAAGTGGTGTCTAACCATAATTGAATCCATGTTTGATTAAGATTTCACTCAATCACCTATATCAAGGTTTTGGAGCTTGTTTGAGACCACAGAAGGCTCTTTTTAGTCTAAATACATAGTTAGGATTATCGTGATCCTCAAACTCAAGAGGTTAAGAGACATATACCTCTTCGTCTATATATCCTTTAAGAAAATCTGATTTAATGTCCCTTTGATAAAGCTTAAAATCCAGACAGCAAGCGAATGCCAAAAGGAGTCTAATAGCTTCTAGATGAGCTACAAAAGCATAAGTCTCCTCGTAGTCTATTCCTTTCTCTTGATTGTATCCTTTTGCCACTAATCTTTATTTATTTCTAGTAATTAAGTCATTTTCATCCATTTTTATCCTAAATACCCATCTAGTGTCAAGGACAATTTTATCACCTGGGCGTGGAACAAGATCTCAAACATCATTGTGTTTAAATTAGATAAGTTCTTATTGCATTGAAAGTAGCCATCCTTTGTCAAGTAAGGCATGAGATATCGATTTAGGTTCAATCTGTGAAATGAAGACAGAGTAATTACAGAATTTATTGATCTGAGATCTAGTACTTACACCTCTTTTGTAATCGTCCAATCTTGAGGCAGCTGGTCTAAGGTCTTTTGTTTATCATCCTCGTGTAATATTTTCTTTTTATCGTCATTTATGTCCTTATCCTTTGTTGAAGGAAGACTATCCTCTTTTGGACTTTCGTCGTTGATCAACTTCTCTATTATCACACCTGAAATATCATAACAAATACCTTTCCTGGTCTTTTGGAGAGAGGACTCATCCAATGCAACATGAATATATTTTTCTACTAAAGTTGTTATATGATTGTAATTCTATAAGCTTTACTCGAAGATGAGTACCCTAAGAATATTCCTTTATCAGACTTAGCATCAAATTTACCAAGATTGTCCTTTTCATTATTTAAAATGAAACATTTGCAACCGAAAATGGGAAAGTAAGAAATGTTTGGTTTCCTACCTTTAAATAACTCATAGGGTGTCGTCTCTATGATAGGTCAAATGACCACCTTGTTTAAGACATGTCATGCAGTATTAATTGCATTCGCCCAAAAATTACTTGGGTAAGCTCATTTCACTTATCATTGTCCAATCTAAGTCTTCTAAAACACGGTTTTTACGCTCAATAACACCATCTTATTATGGAGTTCTCAGGCATGAAAAGTTATGAGCAATCTCATTTTCGGTACAAAATTTTTGAAATTGATGGTTAACAAATTCACCACCATGATCACTACGGAGTGTGATAATTTTAAAACTAAAGACATTTTGGACAAGCTTAGCAAAATTAACGAAAGCTTCAAAAGTTTCATCTTATGGGTTAGAAATAATTTCCAAGTTAATATAGAGTAGTTATCAACAATCACAAACTCATAATAATTTCCTCTTAAATTTCTTGTCTGCGAATAACCAAACAAGTCTAGGTGGAGAAGTTCAAGAGGTTTTGCCATCAAAACAACATTTTTCGATTTAAATGACACTCTCGTTTGATTTTCCTTTGGCAAGCATCACATAATTTGTCTTTTGAAAATTTAATTTTAGGAAGACCAAACATTAGATTCTTGAATGTTATTTTATTTAGTAAGTCGAAATGCACATACATTAAGCGCCTATGTTATAACCAAGAATTTTCATCCTTGTCGACTAACCACTTAGTTTCATGCATTAACACATCATCTAGATCAAGCATATACACATTACTAATTCTAGAACCCTTAAACATAAGGTCCTTAACTGCCTATGCTCAAATAAACAACTAAGAGTATCGAATATCACATTGTACCCTATATCACATAATTGGCTAATGCCAAGTAGGTTATGTTTAAACCCTTTAACTAAAATCACGTTTTCAATGGTGATTGTGGAGGGATTTCCCACAATACATTCACCTAAAATTTTACCTCTTGTGTTGTCCCCACATGTGACGTGACCGCTTTCTTTCTCATCAAACTTGATGAACATGGAAACATCTTCCATCATGTAACTTGAACATCTGTTATCTAAGAACCATAACCTTTTTGCAGAGACAAGACCTTCCTACAGACAATCAAATAGGCAATTTAGGTACCCAACTAGTGTGTCCTTTAGCCGAGTCACAGAGCTATCTGATTCGAATCAAGTTAAAACTGTGATTCGAGTCACAGATGTTGAAAAACTTTTGTTTGCCTCTGTTCAATTTGATTTGAGTCAGGATATGTACATGATTCGTTTCATGCACATAAAATCTCAATTTTTCATTTTTTTCAAAATACTGAGATTTCCCTTTTCACCTAACTTAAACCAATAACAAATATGGTTCTTGTTTCACTTACTGAAGCAATTGACTTAAAATATCATGATTAAGCTCAATACAAACAATTGAATTATGTGTGTTAAAAAACGAATTGATTTAAAACTTGATTTAGAGATGTGCAATAATGAAGAATATTTAATAAATAATAATAAATAAAACGAAAGCAACAAGACAAACAACAAAAACCGTATATATTTTAATTTGTATAATATGTAAAGAAGAGAAATGCTAACAAGTGCCTCCGAAGCACTGATTAAAAGATTAAAAAAATTAATCGAACATTTTTTAAGAGTCTAAAAATATATATATATTTTAAAAATATATATTAAATGCACTAAAAACACAAATAGTTAATTTTTTTAAAAGATATTATATGTATTCGATGTTAAGAAGATATAATATATAGTGTTATTTGAAATTCTTAATCAGTTAAATAACATTTTAAAGAAATATAGAAGATTTTTGATGAGGGAAAAAATTGAATAATTTAATGTATTTTTTATAACAAAATATGTAGTCAAAGATACCCTTATTAATAAATCAATAATTGACAGACTAGATGAATTGAAACATAATTAGTACATGTATTAATATTATAAAATATAAAAAGGAAATTATGAGATATAACTAAATAAATATAAATGTAATAGTATGGAGTAGAAGAAAATTCCTAAATGAGTTGGTAAACTAGCAATCAATCAATTGTAGAGATAGAGGAAGAGGTCCCAAAAGAAGGGAAGTCAAGTAAAGGAAGCATTCTATGGCCTATATTTCCCCACAACCGACCCATTTAGGATTTTTCTTTGATTCTATATTTTCTAGTCTAAGATAATTTAATTTGCCGTGTGTGCATCACTACCAATAAGCCAATAATAATCGGTCGTGCTGTTGTACATGTACTACTTTTTGCCTTTTCAAAATATAATAAGGGAAGCTATGTTGAAAAAATATATATGTCACTTAAAAACGTTGAAAAACAAGTGTAGAAAAATTAATTAAAATATAGAGGTTGAGAAACACTTTATATATATCCTCATCTTGTATGCTCTAGTTGGTATACTAATCATATGTCCTCCTTTAAATGTATTTGATATCATACATTATATTGGATTTCAGGATAACTTAAATTCAATTTAATATAATTTTTTTGTAAAATATTTATAATAAAAAGTGTTTTCGATTGGGTCAGGACATGCCCCTCAGTCAGGTAGACCCAACCCAGTGCTATGCTGATGAGGGTTAACAAGACCCAATTTCCTCTGTCGAGCACAAGCCTCGTCAAGACTCACCAGTTAGGCAGAAGACTCTCTCGGCGGGGAGACACACGCGCTTTTCCACGTGTCCCCCACGTGAGGACACGTCATCAGGCAACTACCCACTTCCGAAAGAGATGGTCAGCCCACATTTCGAAGATCACGAGACAGATGATCCAGGGCGAAGACCACGTGCTGATCTTCACTGTGCCACGTAAGCCCTGACAGTTACTTGTGTTGGGTTTGGCAATCCGGCTCAATGCAATGTAATCGTTGGCCCTGCGCTGAGGGCACATTATAAATACCCTCTTTCACTAGAGGGTCAGGTATTCTATTCATTACATTTTCTTTCTGTACTTGCTCTCTCTAGTTTCGGTACTTACTTAAGCATCAGAGTATCTTGCAGGTACACCCTCATTTTTCTCCTCCGTAACACCGGTAAAGGCAGCAACTCACGACGTGTGGCAGGCTACTGATTCCTTTCTGATCAGGTAAGATCAGTGGTGCCGTCTGTGGAAAATTCTGCTTCCCCGTTCTTTCTCCTGTCCAAGCACATAAGCTCAAGAACCAAAGCAACCTTCAACTTCCATTCTAATCATGGTCAGCCCACGCAATAATAATGCTCCAGGATCTGCCTTTGCCCCCTTCTCCAATGGGGACGGCCACGACCCCAACGCGACCGTCCGCAACGAAGAAGCTGACCACATGGACGGGCGCACCGCCTCTTTCTCCTCAGAAGACGCGGCCTTCAACGTCGTCTAGCGCTTAGACAGCCCCGCTGTCTACCAGCCCATCCCGATTCCAGCTGGCACTGATCCTACCGTGGTGGCTCTGTTCGCGGCGATCAATCAGACCAACTTGATAATCTTCGGGCAGAACAAGCAGATAGAGATGCTCGAGAGGGAATGACCATCGCGTTCTCCCCCGCGAAGACACTACCGCCCAATTTCCATCAGACTGTCTCCTCCCACATGGAGACATTGTCGCCAAGTTTCCATCAGCTCGTATCCTCCCCCGTGGAGGATACGGTTCGTCGAGGACACATGAAGTCCCTCTCTCTTGCCGACGGGGCGCCGCCCTCGTTTGGAGCGACCTCAACAGCTGGTTTCCCATAAACGGGACAGGTCGCCTCCTCGGAAAGAGCGATGTTCCCCGACTCAAAAAAAGAAATTCGCAGGGGGGCCTTCCAGACCGAGAGCCCGACCAAGGAGTCCCTCGCGCCGAAACAGAAACCACCAGGGATCCGCTTCCCCCTCGTTGTCGCTCATCAGGAGCAACGAAGACATCCAACACTCACCACTATGCAGAGCCATCAGGGAGGCCCCACTGCCCGTCGGGGTAGAAAAACCCCGATCTTGGCAATGTATGATGGCACAACTGACCCAGACGATCATATTGAAAGCATTGACACAATGCTCGACTACCGAAACGTACGAGAAGCCATCAAGTGCAGGTTGTTCCCCACTACCCTGAGGAAGAGAGCCATGGCGTGGTACAAACGCCTCACACCCGACTCCATTACCTCCTGGGGTGAACTGAAGCGGCACTTTATAGCTTCCCAGCGTCATCCGAAGACAAAAGCGACCCTGGAAGCCATTATCCAGGGGAAGAACGAGCCTCCTCGAGATTACATAGAGAGGTTCAATCGCGAAGCCTTCCATGTGTCCACCACAGACGATATAAAGAAGTTCTTGATCTAGAGAGGCATAAGACCACATTCTGACTTCGCCAAGGATGTTGGGATTGCACGTCCCCGCGCCTTAAATGTCGTCCTCCACAAGGCTCAATCATATATCGAGTATGAGGAGATAGAG
Organism: Lathyrus sativus; assembly: GCA_963859935.3. Lineage (NCBI taxonomy): Eukaryota > Viridiplantae > Streptophyta > Magnoliopsida > Fabales > Fabaceae > Lathyrus > Lathyrus sativus. The sequence continues at coordinate 529,344,851 of OZ012740.1, forward strand.
GCTACAAACACCGCTAGGGATAGATGGAGCCAGGAAGGCTTCAGAGGCGTTAGGCATGAGGAAGCACATCCGCCTCGACGCAACGAGCAAAGAAGGTGTGAAGACCTACCACGCGAACAGAAAGGACTAGCGGACCGGTTCACTAAGTACATGCTACTCACAGCTCCCCACAAGCGCATCCTGGCTGAATGCATCAATTCAGAATTTCAGAGGGGTGGCGTCCAGTTTCCGAAAGCGACACCCCCGAAGCCCAACATGGACAAATCCAAATACTGTCTGTTCCTCTAGAGCCATGGACACATCACGGAAGATTACATCCGCCTCAAAGATGCAATTGAGATCTTAATTTAAAAAATGTCATCTAAAATAGTATATTCGGAGAGGTGAAACCCCCCGACCTGAGACCCGCGAGGCTAAGAGGGTCAAGGAAGCGCCAATTCCCTCCGACGAAATAGGACTGCAGGTGGCTCTGTGCGTCTACCGACCAGAAGATTTCCTCCTTTTTAGCGAGCCCGCCAGACCACTGTCCGCCTACAGTCCGTGGGAGGATTTTCCCGCCACACGGGTGATATTCGGTGGGGGGCCCAGCAAGCTATCGGTCAGGTCGGTCAAGAGGAAGTTCGAGGAACTCGTCGACAAACACTACCCTCGACAAGTTCAAAGGACAATAAAACTCGATCACCTTTTACCTCGAGGAACTTCCCGGGGGGCACCCAACTCCAACCTTCTCCTCCTGATCAGAGGTTAGATGGCGAACTTTGATGTCCGTCGAATCCTAGTCAACCAAGAGAGTTTGATGGACATAATGTGCGCCCACCTGTTCACAACGTTGCAGCTCGACAAGAGCCACTTGACCCTATATGTGGGCTCCGACCTCCAAGGCTTCAATGACACCACCACTAAGCCTTGGGGATATGTAGAACTGCTCGTCACCTTCGGGGCCGAGGAGACGACCTGATAGGTGAAAGTTCTCTTTCTGGTAATTGAATGTCCTTCCTTATACCAGTGCATCCTGGGACGACCAACTTTGGCCGAACTGACCACGGTACCCTCGACAGTCCACCTAAAAATGAAATATTACACAATCAGAGGGTGGGTCGTCACCCTCCACGGGGACATCGAGGTGGACTAAAGATACTTCGAGGCGGCACTCAATGGACTCAGCTCCATCAACGTCCCCCCCTCCCTTCCAAAATCGGTTAGTAGACCAGCCCAAACGGAGGAGCCGAAGCCCCTCCCGAACATCAACTCTGTCTACCTAGACAATCGTTTCCCCGTAAGCAAGGACAAGACGAAGGTTCTGAATACACGCCTCGAGAAGATAACAGGCAACTCTCCCACCCGGCACATCCCATTCTAGACGGAGACTTCGAGCTCATCATGTTAGGATACGATCCCAGAAGAAGCGTGAAGATCGGCACGGGCCTCTCTGACTTAGCAAGGAAACAACTCAAAGCCTGCCTCCGAGAGAATGGTTACCTTTCACGTGGAGTGCTATTGAAATTCCTGGGCTCAACCCCGACGTAGCTTGCCACCACCTCTCCATAGATCCGGACGCTAGGGCCATAGTTCAATGTAGGCATAAACAGTCTCCCGAGAAAGCAGAGGCTGTTGAAAAAACTGTAAAAGACCTCCTAGAGGCAAATTTTATATTAGAAGCCCAATACACAACCTGAATGTCCAAAGTTGTACTAGTTAAGAAACATAATGGAAAATGGAGAATGTGTGTTGACTATACCGATCTCAACTGGGAATGTACCAAAGATGTTTACCTATTACCTAACATCGACAAACTTGTCGACAATTCTGCAGGTTTTAAACTATTGTCGTTCATGGGCGCATACTCGGGATACAATCTGATCCCCATGGAAAAGGCCGACAAGAAATACCCGACCTTCATGACTGAGTTAGGCAATTAATACTACAACGTAATGCCCTTCGGTCTGAAGAACGTCGGGGCAAACTACCAAAGGATGATGAACAAGGCCTTCTAAGGAGAAATCGGAGACATGCTCGAAGTTTACATGGACGACATGATCGTGAAGTCACGAGAAGAGGTCGACCATACCGCCCATCTTAGGAAGGTCTTCGAAATGGCAAGGAAGTATTGGATGAGGTTCAACCCTGAAAAGTGCACCTTCGGCATACGAGCAGGAAAGTTTCTCGGCTTCTATCTAACAGAACGAGGAATAGAAGCCAACCCGGATAAATGCAGGGTCTTCTCCGATTTCGCCACCCCGAACACAAAGAAGTCTATCAAATCACTAAACGGGATGCTCACATCTTTGTCACGATTCGTCACCAAGTCTACATAACATGCCCTCCCGTCTTTAAATTGTTACACAAGGAGGTCACATTCAAATGGATTGAGGAGTGCGAACAGGCTCTCCTCCACCTCAAGAAAGTCCTCTCGGAGCCTCCAGTGCTATCGAGACCAATGGTCGTGGAAACCTTATACCTATATCTCACTGTCACCATAGAAGTCGCCAGCGTAACACTGATCCATGAAACTCCCAAAGGGAAGAAACCAATATACTTCACGAGCAAAGCCCTCCAAGGGCCTGAGCTCAGGTACCAGCAGATTGAGAAGGTCGTTTTGGCCTCATCAACGCGGCCAGAAGGTTACAAAATTACTTCCTGGCTCATACGATCATAGTCAGAACCAACCATCCTGTCAAACAGCTACTCGGGCGGCCATACATGTTGCAAAGAATGCTCAGATGGTCGCTTAAACTCTCCAAATTCGAAATCTAATACGAGAGCAAAAAAACCCTCAACACTCAAGTCCTGGCCGACTTTGTCGCCGAGATGGCTTCCACAGGGTCCCTGACCCCTAGGGCGTATAAATGAACCATCTTCGTCGATGGTGCCTCTAGCTCGACGGGAAGTGGAACGGGCATCATACTGGAGAACGAAGAAGGTATCCTGATAGAAGTCTCCCTTGCCTTGGTGTTCCTAACGTCGAACTACTAGGTCGAGTACGAAGCGTTCCTCGCAGGACTCCGTCTAGCTCAAGACCTTGGCGCGAAGAAAATAAAGATCTTTACCGACTCCCAGCTCGTGGCATCCCAGGTACGGGGAGAATATCAGGCTAAGAACGAAAACCTCGTCGAGTACCTCTCCTTGGTAAGAGAAATAATGAAGAGCTTCGATTTCACAGATGTACAACATGTTCCATGCGAAAACAACACCCGAGCAGACGTCTTGTCATAACTAGCTAGCACGAAGAGGAAGGGCAGAAACAAATCTGTAATCTAAGAAGTGCTCTCTCACTAAGTTTGCAGTAACTGCCGAGGTAAACACTATCAGCGATAGTGGGACAGAGGCGGTGGTCCCGGTCAAAATAAGAGAACCTTCCAGGAGAACCGAGACCCCCTTCCCGAGGAGGCGCACGACAAAGCACTAAGGGAAGAACTCGACCTAGTAGAGGAAATCAGGTCGGGGGCATATCTGCAGGAAGCCTCACTAAAATAAAGGATAACCTTGCGGCACGATAACAAATTCGTCAAGCATGAGTTCCAGGTGGGCAGCTTAGTCCTACGAAGGAACCAAAAGGACTCGAGCAAGGACAAGCTCGCTGCAAACTAGGAAGGCCCCTATCGTGTCTGAAACAAAACGGGCAACGGGGCCTATTACCTCGAAAACCTACACGGGGAAGAACTTTCTCAACCATGGAACGCGGAAAACTCAAGCAATATTACAATTAAACACTGCCTGCGACCTACTAGCGTCGCGGCCACAGGGGCGCGCCACAGTACAGGCGTGACTCCTAACTTTAAAAACAAAAAGACAAGAGTCAGCCCCTTGCGTGTGCAGGCGTGACCCTTGATCCAACGGGGACCCCTCAACCGAGCCCCACCGTTGTTGTACCATTGGGGCAAGACATCCAGCTTGCGATGGGAAGTTCACGCCCGGGAAAAAGACCTCGACCGAGGTCTTGGCCCCATGACCGATCGGATGCCAACCCCGATCACCAGACCAATTCCCCGCACAGTCAATCATCAAACAAGTCGAGTAAGAAAACAAACAAAAATACAATTGAAACATAGAAACATAAAGCATACACAGCATAAAAGTAAAGTTGTTATATATCCAAAATGGCGGGCAAAGCCCATTATCAAAAAATTACAAGAATGGCCAAGCAGGCCAAAAACAGGTAAATCAAAAGTAGGCACGCGGACCAAGAAAATAACACAGGCACGCAGGTTAGAAAAACAACAGACTAAACTAAGAGGCTTCCTCCTTCTCACCACCAACCTCAACTGCTCCCTCGTCCTCCTCTTTGATTTCTGGCGCGACCATGCGACCCTCAAAGACTTGATGGAAGGGTCCCATCCCCTTGGTGATAAACGAGACGTCCGAGTTCATAAGTCAGAGTTGTTCCACGGCGCTGTCGTATCCCACCTCGAGCGCCCCCAAGCAATCCTACTCGAGCTGTCGGATCCTCGACACCAGAGCCGCCCAAGATGCCATGAGCTTTTCCTCATCGGTCTCGTCCTCCGTAGGCTGAGAAGTCTCCTCCAGTTCTGTAATATGCGCCAAGAGCCTTGTCCACTCTTCGTCTGCGGCCTTTTAACTGATTTTCCACCTCGCCGTAGAGCTTAAGCTGGATAGCGCTATTTTCCTTTGCTTGATCGAGATCAGCAACTAGTTTGCTTCTCTCCGCCTTGACGGTTGCAAGATCGACCTTCAATTTGGAGAAGTCGGATAAAGATCAAGCCCCATCATTGAGGACCATAGCCGTCTCTAAGACCCGAATCATCGCGGTCGGGTCCTCCACCAGAGCCTTCTTCCTCGTCTGCTGATCAGCACCCAAGATGGCTTTTGCCTCTGTGGCACCCACCACTGGAGAGTTGGCCCCACAGAAGAATCCAGGTTGCAGATGACAAGATAAGAGCAAGAACCTCTCCTCGGCATTACCTTTGGTGAGGTTGATGGTCTCTGGCTCGCCGACCCGTGGTCTTTTAGGTGTCCCTTGCAAGGAAGGGATTGGTTGCCCTGGGGGAAGAAGACGAGCCACCAGGCTACTGGTCGGAACCAAGCATTTGTTGCACCTGGGCAACCCTCCCCTTTCCAGATTTCTTCACACCCTTATTGGCAGCCAACCTTTTCACAGACCCGTGCATGCTCGACATCTCTCCTGCAAAAGAAAAATAAACAAAGTCAGAAAAACAAACCAACAACGAACATGCAGGCAAGGTCCAAGTGAAAAGCGGACCCACTACCTAAGAGGCGCATGGCTTCCTCATTGGAAGCACACTTAAGGAGGGCCCTCGTATTAATCAAACGCTACTCCATAAGAATCTCCCCGTACGAATCAAGGATAAAGTTCCCAGCCGACGTCACACACTTCGCAGGGGTGAAACTAGCCACAAAAGCGACCAGCTTCTGATAAGTCACCCGGTCGTCAACATTCATCGAGCCTGCCCACACTATATAGCTATCTGTACCCTTATAGAAGTGTTCCTCCATCCAAACCAGCAGAGTCTTTGGCGCTAAGACCTCCTCGGACTGCCCTTCCCTTTCTCGGACCTCGAGGTTAAAAAGTGAATCCACGGCTATATGAGTGACGGGCTTGACGACATAATATTGATCCTTGAAAGTCCAGATGGAATCCATGTACGCTCGGAAGAGCCTTCTCGGCTGCTTCAAGGACACCCAGCTGTGTCGACCACCGAGTGTTTATCTTTGGAGGTGGAAGATACGGAAGAAGAGGGTGAGAATGGCCCCGATATTAAGATGTTGATAGACGAGCTTGTACGCCTGCACGAACGTGATTGCATTGGGATGTAGTTGCGAGAGAGACAGCCAAAGCCAATAAAAAAAATCCTAGCTGGAAATCGGTGAAGGGTAGATGCAATCCCGCCTCCCAGAAAGTAAACTCGTACATAGGGAACCTCATCCCTTTAAACGCCGAGCATATTCGGTGGTTTGCTCGCGGTTTGTACACCTACCAGTTTACAAGGGAGCCCCTCGAGACGGTCTTCGACATTGGCATACACGTCAGACTCATCCACAACGAAGCAAGAGTATATGCTCAGGGTCTCCTCCCTGGCCCAGTTCACGGCAGATCTTCTGCGCTCTTTGTTGGTCTGTGCCATTGGGGAGTCTGGCTTGTTGTCGGTTTCAATAATTCCCCGGACCCAAGAAGCCATTTACACCTGAAAAACATAGGAAATCAGTGAATTCAACATTCAAAATCAAATCCACCCTTCCACTGCATATCAAGTGAAAGGGAGAAAAGGGGAGACCCCTTAGGGGTAGGGCCTCTCCCACCTCGATAGACGAGAGAGGATCCCCAAGACTTCGAGCACTTGTCCTCGGGAAGTTCAGGAAAACTATCATACCTCCTCGGGGACTTCATCGTTTGTCCCCGGAGCATTTATCCTACGTGCTCGTAGACTTCATCGTTTTTCCCCGGGGGATTCATCCAAACCTATCCTACGTACCCGGGGACTTCATCTCTTGTCCTTGGGGGATTCATCCTAGCACTACACTAACTCAAAGAAGCCTCGGCATATTCGCCGGAAACTCCACTGTCTCCCCGGGGCATTCATCAGGCCCACCGAAGAAATCGCTGGAAAACAGAAAAAACAAAGATATGGCAGCGAAGACTTACATGGTAAGACGGTTCTAGAAGGACGATACGATGGTGCACGGTGGACGACTCGGTGCTGAAATCAGTTGATCGAGTGATCGAAAGTTCAAATGTCCAAACCTCAAATGCCACAACCAATTATTCTTGTTGTCGACAACTATTTTGAGGCATTGTACCTCATTCGAACTGATCATGGTCTTAAATGTCCTATTTTTCGACAAAGGAGATTTCAAGGCCAAATTATTCTGAGTGTTGAACAATTCCAAGGCTTCATCTTTCATAATCTTACATTGGATTTTTTGAATTAACTATAAATGGCAAGTGTTCATGAGGCTAGCCATAGATATGCCACGTGGGAGATAAAAATAAAACGAGTCAACATGACGCAAAGTCAGAAATCACCCAAGGTGATACTGGTCGAAGGTGGTATGTTCGAAGAACATAAAAAGCATGTGGACTTAGTGAAATTGAGTACTATGCTATACTAGCCACATAGTGAAACTGAACACTATGTCACATTGACAAAGAGTTCATCACTACAATGGACGATACATCAAGATATGTTACCTTAACATGGTCGACGTCGAAGGTTTCGACGGGGTCTTTAGTTCTTGGTGCCAACAAAGCAGTTGAAATATTCAGAAGAAGAAACAAGGCGGGAACTATTACATCAGCGTCGATAGTTACTTAGAACGTGAGCATATCGGAGAGAAAACCGTTACATGATCTAAAGACGTGTCATCATGGAGATAGTTTAGTAGTCTTGTACAATTATTTTAGACTTGTATATATAGAAACTTAGGTTTACTTTGTAAGAGGTCCATAAATTATACACATTTCTGCTACACTCAGAGTACTTGCACTGTGAGAAACGAGTGAGGAAAATGTACGTACATGTTCAACCAATTTAATATATTCCAGCATTTTTATCATAAAAAGCCTTTCTTTTCATGCATTTAAACCCTTCTTTATTTCGAATGCATTTACGTCTCCTTGCACTTTATTTCAACTGCCTTTATCTTTTCACCAAACTTTACTTCTTCTGTATTTTAACTTCAAGCCTTTAACTTTATCTTACCTTGAATTTTATTTGCATTTTGCCTTGTATTTCCGTTACGTTTCTTTATTCTCGAGAAATCACAACGTCGTCCCAGAAGTTTGCATTAACTTTGACGACCACCCTTATTTAACGAAAAACAACATAGAAATATGTCTGGGAGATTTTTGAGTTTGATCCCTTAAGTATTAGTATAAACCTACATTTCTTTGCGAAATTCCATCGCAAACACAAATCACTGAGAAACCTTTTTTGACTAGTTGTTCAACACTTAGTAGATTGCACCTCATTCCAGCTACATATAGTACATCTTTTATCATAAGTTTTCCTCCATTGCTCCTTTGAGTGTCAAACAATTCCAAGGATTTATCTTTCATAATCACTGAGAAACCTTTTTTGACCAGTTGTCCAACACTTAGAAAATTGCACCTCATTCCAGGTACATAGAGTACATTGATCATACATTTTCCTCCATTGCTTCTTTAAAAAACCATGTCGTTGGTACCTTTTACTTGCAAAGAGCTATTATCAGCAAGTTAAACCTTGATCTTCCTCAATAAAGTCAAAATCTGCTAACCACACATTTCGACTAGTCATATGATTCGAAAAGCCTGAGTCGAGGAACCAGATCTTAGAGTCGATATTCATCTTTAATTGCAGCCATAGCCACCATATCTTCATAATCATTTAATTCTTGGCGTGCAAGGTTCTCTTCTTCCTCCTTGTCTTTTTTCACTCTCTTGTCTTTATTGTACCAACAATGCTTGGCCAAGTGACCTCACTTTTCACAGTTATAACACGGAACACCTTTTATCTCTTTGTTTTTCTGATAGGAGTTTCCTTCTCCTCTTTTTGAGGATTCAGAAGCCCTATCATTGACCTTATGCTTTTAAGGGTTTGACCAAGACTTCTTGCTCCGAGTCTTGTCTTCTTTGCCTTTTATTTTGTTGGAACCATTGTGCTTCTTCCAAGCTTGAGCCTGCAGTGCTTGTATCAGATCTTTAACCCCTTTGCTTTCGAAAATCCTAATTTCATGTGCCTCCAACAAACCAATCAAATCTTCAAGTTTTAGGGTTTCAAGATTTTTGGATTGTTGAATAGCTATGATAATGTGATCAAAGTGAGAGGTTAACGTATGTATTACCTTCTTAACTATCACCTTATCAGTTAGGGTTTCACCGCAACCCTTCATGAGATGGACGAGATTCTGCACCTTTGACACATAGCCTATAATGTTTCCATCTTCTCCCATCTGCAGCAATTCATATTGCCATTGCAAAGTCTACAATCTGAGGACTTTGACTTTCTCACCTCCTTCATAGTACTTGACAAGAATATCGCATGCCTCATTCGCTGATTCAGCATGAGAGATCTTGTCGAAACTCTCTGAATCTACTGTTGATTGAATGTAATATCCGACTTTACAATCTTTCTTCTCCGCCTCCTTGTTCGCGACTCTCTAAGCATCAGTTGCATTCTCAGCAGGCTCAGTGACGTCGTTAGTAACCACTTATAGTGTTTCATGAAAGCCAAACAAAGATTCCATCTGTTTTCTCCATCGGATCCAATTTTTCCGTCAAGAATTGGAAGATAATTCAGAATATCATTAGTACCATTCATCTTTGTAGCGATTGATCAACAACACACGATCCTAGAAATACGATCACCGACGTGTGATTCTTGAAAACATGATCAAGAACCTAATAAAACCTCTTGATACTAATTTGTTAGTGCGTGAGACACTTTTAGTGGAGAGAGAGAGAGAGAGAGAGAGAGAGAGAGAGAGAGAGAGAGAGAGAGAGAGAGAGAGAGAGAGAGAGAGAGAGAGAGAATATAAAAATAAGAATTGATATTATTGAATGATTGTGTTTCAAAATTGAATTAAAAAGTGTTTATTTATACACACCAAAGTGACTTGACTACTAAGTAACAATTACAACAAACTAAATAACAAACCATAAACTCTAATTAACTATAGCTTTAGGCCACACTACTTGAATTATATTATACCTCAGCAATTTTACAATAAAATATTTATTTTATTAACATTTCATTTTTAATCTCACTTTTAGTCTCAATTAATTTTTTTCATCTTTTAATCTAAATTAAATTTTAATTAATTTTGCTGAATCAAACACATACTGAACAAATAGAATTTTTTTTTACAATAACCAACTATTATATTTAATTTACCATAAAAACCAAATATTCAAAAAATTGTCGAAAGTGGCTAACAAATCAACCTCGTGTTGCCGGATGAAATGGCGACACAGGCCATTTTTCATGAACATCGCCAGAGTGATTGGCGACTCTGTTATGCAGGCAAGCAAGTCGCCATGGTGATTGGCGACACAGACCATTAGGTTTGCCACATTTTAATTTCTAATATTAATTACGTTTTTATTAATATTTTCTATAAAAAAAATATTAAATACATATTTTAATAAATATTTTAATTACCTATTATATACATTAAGTTTATTATTAAATTTATAAATATTTTAATTACCTGTTCTATGTAAATATTTTATGTAAATTATTTATTAAAATCTTTAAAGAATAATAATATAATTAAAATCAAATATATAAATAAATATTGAAATTAATTTATAAATATTTATAAATATTTTAAATTTATAAATATTTTAATGACCTATTCTATTTTATATTTTTATAACATAATTAGGTTTAAATAAAAATAATTTTAAATTAATTTAATAAATTTAGGTTTAATTAAAAATAAGCTTAATTGTGATTATAATTTGTTGTTTTTAAGTATTAATTAAAAATAAGTATTAATTATAAATACAAATAAAAATTAATTATAAATTAATTTAAATATAAAATAAAAATTGATTAAACATTGAATTTTAAAGTGTATAAATTTTGTAAGGGTATTTAAGACATATCATATGGGACACGTACTATTTTATTTTTCTATAAATACCACTGCAAACACATATATGTTTTCACAACATTGTATACCAAAAGACTGAAGCGCTAGTGCATTTTGAGTGGAGTGGAGTCTAGAATGTCTGCATTTCTAAATCAATGTTCTTCGTCATCGTCGTCATCAGCATCGGTGGAACCCTTTCCAACATTCGATCTAATGAAAAGAAATGTCGTAGTTGTCTTTTCAGCAACAAAGCCTCCGATGAAGGTGCTCTTGTGGAATACGCAGACGTTGGAGCACTTGCACAGGGAACTGAACCGCTGGCTAAAAGGAGATATTGGTCCGGAAGAAAAGATTAGGAAAATTGAGAGGTTGGTCGAGGAGACCGGGAGAAACGGAGTTACTCGAGAATGGAGAAAAATGGAAAATGATGTTGGTGTCCTTGTGATGATGTTAACACCAAAGAAGATAAAGTTGATAGTCGTGATATCGTAGACGCCTTGGTGCAGTGTTCTGTTTTATGTCTTTACGTTGTTGTTATGTTTGTTTAATTTATGTGGCCTTGGTGCAGTGTTATGTCTTTATGTTGTTGTTATGTCATTTAAGTATGCTTTTAATCGAATAAAAATTGCTATTGAATTAAAGGGACACGGTTACATATGAATCTATGATCTGCTGCTTGATCCTACATTAGGACATTTTGTACGATTGTGTCCTGGTTGCCGACACGAACTACACAATCTCACCAGCTTGTCTGCGGTATCCGTCTCTGTTCGAATGTGCATGCTGTTAGGCCGACCCTTTTTCTTTCTGCGCATCAAGTCATTATGCCAAACAATTTCTCCTTCGTATTGAGGCCAATAGTCCTTCTTTGCCACCACCTGAAAGCTGCATGTGTAGACATTGCATAGACTTATCACTTGGTGAATTGCAGAAAGAAGGTTAGTTGGGTCCTGGCGCACCTTCGAACACGCTGCTATGACATGAGAGCAAGGCATATAGAATGCTTGAAACTTTCCACAATCACACCAGCTCTTATCCAATTCAACATGGTAACATCCCTTAGGCCTTCGTTCGTTGTGATCAATAGACTCGGCAACACTGAACCAACCAGCTGTACAGTCAAATATTATGACCACGTGTGTGTTGGCTTTGGCAGCTTCCTCTTTCATGAATTTCATTAAAGTATCACTGTACAACTAACCCGATTGTAATATCGAACCCCACTTCGTACGTCTGCTATCAAAGAGTGATCCTAGCCTTAAATAGGTTACCTTGACCAAGGCAGTTATCGGGAGGTTTCGAATTCCCTTGAAAATAAACTTCATTGATTCGACGATGTTAGTTGTCATGTGGCCCCATCGCACACCATTGTCATATGTGTCGCTACTGCAAAAATAAGGTGCCGACAAAACAGAAGAGTCGCCACCTTTCATTATTTATCCCACAGGAAGGGAAAGGAAACGATCGGAAAAAACCTGACGAAAAGGTATAAGACAAAGTCATCGCAACCCAGTCTGGATTCGGGAGTCGGTTACGCAAGGGGAAGGTATTAGCACCCCTCACATCCGTTGTACTCAATGGGATCCACGCTTGTTGTGTTTATCTGACGGGTTGGTTTAACTATCTACCTATCAAGGTTGGTCTGAAAAGAACAGAAAAAGGAAGAAAAGGGTGACTCGACAGAGCGTCCCTGCTCTGGGCCTACGTATTCCCTTTGTGCAATGGGAAAGTCAGAGTCAACGTAGTTCGGCTAACTACGGGTGGTGGGGGGAAGGTTGCTCGCCATAACATCGCATCTTGTGCCTACGTACTCTCAACAGGCTTGAGAGATCAGAGCTAACGTAGTTCGGGATAAAAAGGGAACACAAGTTTGTCTTTTTTATCCGAGTACGGTTAACAAACAGTTTCAGCAGTTGGTGTATGCAGCTCGACCATTGGAGACTTAGGCGTTACCGTTTGCGGTAGAACTAAGAGTTAGCAACCCTCTTTTTCTGAAAACGTTTTCCTCAGATTATGGGCCCACGGGGCAAAAAGAAGGTTTGATATTTGTTTTCTGTCTTTTACGAAGTGTCTTTTATGGATGTTTGCAATTTATATCGCACTAGAGACTATGACTTAGGAGTGAATGTGTCGCATGTCACCCAAAGGGTACCATACTAAACATCCTGATAATTGGAAGGAAACCCTCCAATAATCATTTCCTAAGTAGCTTAAGGCTCGTAACGTACGATATCAATTAACCTTTATTACTGTATTTTGATTTGTTTGAAGATGAGAAGAGAACGGACACAACTAAGGGGAAACTATCAAGTCCTAACAGTTGTCATGCCAAGGATTCATCTTATGGTTAAGGTTATGAGGGAAATAACTAATGTTATCATGCATGGTTAGAACCCTAATGTCTGTCATAACTTCTATTGAACAAGAGAAGTTAGAGTCCCTAAGGGAACATGGCAAAGGAAAGTAACAGCAAAAGAAATAATCTGAAAGAATAACGGTAAGTAAAATGCATGCAATGCAGCAATACAAGCAGAAGGAGACAAACTCAACTTCTAGAGAAAACAAGCAAAAGCAACACAATACACAGGCAAGAGAGACAAACTCAACCTTCAGCCAACAAGCAAAGCCAAACAGTAACAGACAAGCAGAGGGAGACAGACTCAACCTCTAATGCAAATAAGCAAAGGGAGGCAAGCTCAACCTTTCAATGCACTTAGGCCTAAACCAACTACATGAGGGCCTATTCTAATGTAACACACCAATCAAATAGTCACACAAATACAGTCAATTAACAAGAATACAACAAACAAAACAGCAAGCCAGCAACCCAACAGCCAAGCAGTCTTCTAGCAGCAAAGCAGCCCAACAGTCTGTAGTTGTCTTCATGTCCAAGCTATCCATCAAGAGAGAAGGGAATAAGGACTTCATCTCCAAGCTTCCACTTTCTCCATCAAGGAATGATATGAGTTAGCACAAAGATTATTGCATGATGAGGGGAAGCATGATGGAAACCAAGGGAATCCATCATGGCACTCAACCACTCATCTAAGATTGGTATCCTCAAAGGTTTTACCTTTTGTGGTAGGCCTTTAGTCCTTCCAAAGGAGGGACTAGGCTCCCACAAAGGAACCTTGCATCATTGGATAGGAAATGGAGTGCAAACCAAAGCAAACCACAATTATGAAAAAGGAAGAAACTCCTAAAGGCTCTAAAAAAACCTAATTCTACAAGCTCTAAAAGCAACCCTCCAAAGGGAACTAATGTATCAAATTAAACCTTAAGATCTAATCTACAGAGGCATCAACGTATCTACTAAACCATCAGAAAAGATTTGGAAACTTATCATGAACTAAAGGTCACTTTTGAAGTTCAACTATGGGAGGTACTATGCTATAGGCATCCAACAAATAGCCTAGATGTAAAATCTAACTAAAATAGTAAATCAACTCCTAAAAATCTACAAAATTTTCTAAGGGATCCTAAAGATATTTGGAACCTATTGTAAAAAATCCAGAGCTTAAATCAATGTTTAAGGCCACTAATGAAATTCTAAACCAAAAGTTGTCAAGTTAAAGCTCAAGTGGGGAAAGCTCTAAAAACCTAGTTCAAAACTATGCTTAGAATTACGTAAAAAATCATAGAAAAATATTACAAATCCCTCTAAGGGTCCAGAGCAATCAAGAAAAAAACTAGACATTTATTTGATATATTGAATGAGAAATAAAATCAGAAAGTACAGCACATCATTTTTTAACTATCAAAAACATATTAAAATGGAAAATATGCAATTAATTGAAAAATGCATGAAAACTGAAATTAGAAAATATGACAAAATTCTAGACATGTTAAACTAGCTACAACATTTTTTTCCAGATTTATTGAAGCAATTTGATATTTTTTTGGAATTAAAATGAAACTAGCATCAAATAGAAAAAATAAGAAAAAATGAAATCAAAAGAGAAAGGAAAGGGGTGCAGCTAGTATTGTTTCCAAGTGTTAATCCGTTTGGGCCGTGCATGGGGGGGGGGGGGGGGGGGGGGGGCGAACAGCATACGAGCTAAGGCCCAGCTAAGGTTAAAACCCAGCGCTTTGTTTTATGAAGGCAGGCCAGGGGGTGCTTTAAGTGATATTCGTGCGTGTTAATTCATGTTGGGCTGCAAAACGGGGGTGTGAGTAGCGAATGATTCACTTAAGCCCAGCTGAGTATGATAAAACGCTACACTTCATGTATATCTGAGGCCACACACGGACGAATCCTGGCTGTGCATTGAGATGATGAAGTCAATGTGGTCACGCGATCGGACGGTCGCTGCTGTGTCTGAGCTTTTGAACGGAAAAACGGAGGGAACCCCTCCTGCGGTGGTGCTGGTGGCCGAAATATTTTTCGGTCATCTTCAACCTCTAGCCAAAATTCCAACTTTCTTATTTCTTCACCAAAATTAGTTTTTCTTGAACCAAAATTGTGTATTTTTTCGTGTAGAATCCAAATATGCAATTTATTTTCACTTTCCTCCATTAAAACTCAGAATTCATGGACATCCAAGAATCACTCAAGAATTTCAATTTTCTCAAAACTCAAAATTTAAGATACTAATCTCTTCCTCTCACTTCCTACATCATGAATATCAAATTCTTTTCCATTTTCAACCACTAACAAGAGAGAAAATCAAACTACAACCTAGGGTGTCAATTCTTGAAGTTTCATGGAACCTAACCAAACTAATCCTAAAAGCTTCTACATACTCCAAGGATCATAATTATGTAAAAATGGCGCAATAACTCATCAAGAAAAGAGTGTACGGATGAAAAGTAAGAACCTTGTTCAGAGCTTCAATGGTGGAGTGTTCTTGCACGAATTCTTGATCAAAGTTGTTCAAAATCGTTCAATGATGCTTGGAGAAGCTTCTTGAATGATTAATTCCCTCTGAAATTGCTCCAAAGTATAAAATCCATTTTCACTTCTAACAAGCTTTTTTTAAAGTGCTTCTTACCTCACTCAAGCTTTTCCAATCACCAACCTTGCTATGAATTCATCCAGAATCTTATATAGACTTGTTTTGGATCCTTATTTGGCCCAATTGTGGCCCAATTCACTCAATCAATTTTCCAAATTTTCTCACTTTTTCCTTTGTAATTTCCATGAACATGGTGTGTGGAAGCTTCCAATTCTGTTCATACTTGTTCCTTATGATGCAAGGAACATGTAAGGCTGAGATTAAAGTCTTGGAAAGGAATGGATGGTGGATTTCCATTATGTTGCTTAAAGATGAAGAAACCATGAAATTGGCATAGCAAATGACCTCAAACTTGATTTCTAATTTTTCCAATATTCTTAAAATATCACTTGGAATCAAAACAAGCACAAATATGACATGCTTTGGTTCAAAAATGAATTGATTTGAACTAGCCCATTTCAAGCTTCCTTTAACGATTCATTCATGAATTCTTCTTCAAGCATTTCTCATTCTAATCCATATCAGTGGATTCTTGGGTTATGGTTGGACAAATAACCCCATTTGGAGCAACTTTCAAGCTGGCAAGATTTTCATTTGAGGTATGCAAAGTGGTGAACTTGACCTGTAATGAAAATGACCTGTAATCTTACTTTCCCAAAATACCCCTGACTTGTAACCCTCATAACTTGAGTTCTACAAATCAGATGAAAGACTTCTAGTACTATTTGGAAAGCTAAGATCATTAGGAACAACATTCATGTTGGCCAAGGGTTAAGGAGAAACATCCTTCTAGCTCAAAAATGTCCTGGAAGTTGGTTGACTTTCAAGTACCAAAATCAGATTCGTCTGATGACCTGTAACTTGTCTGCCTCATAACTTGAGTTCTAGAAATCCAATGAATGACTTCTAATACTCAAATTAAAGGTATGAACATGATCTACAAGTATCATGTGGAAATAAAGATGAGATTAAACTTGTATCTTGAGTTATGTGGTCTTGAAGTTAGGCACTGAAATAAGGGATTTTACACTGTCAAGCTTAGAAACCCTAGCTCAATAACTTCTCACACTCTTGAATATTGATGAATTGATCTTGAAATGATATATGACATGTATCAACAAAACATTCCATGATCATATTTGCTTGGAATTGAGTCTTAATCTCCTTCAGTTCAACTGTTGCCTTAGGGTTGACCAGGTGAAAACCCTAATTGCACCAATCTTGACTGTGGCTTCACACACTTGATATAATGACTGACATAAGCTTCAAGATGACCCTCAAGGTCTCTCATGAGTTCTCACCATGTTCTCCACCCATAACTATGGATTCAAAACCACTTGATGACCTTCATAGACCCCTAAGATAGGAGGTACACCATTCTTAACCCATCCACTCCTTCTGATGAGCTTTGTCATTCTTCTGATAATGATAAGCCCTTGATAGCTTGAATATAACCCCTCGAATAGGCTTAGACCTTTGATATCCCTATCTTGATAAGCACACACCTCTCAATCCCCTGTTTATGGACTATGGTATGCAAATGCTAATGCTATGAATGCAATGAAACGAAAGTCAGCTAAAGCAAAAAGTTGGGGAAAATTTTGGGGTGTAACAGCTGCCCCTATTCAAACGACTTGGACCGGACTGGATGAGAGGTGAAAAACCTTCATCTAATCGAAGTAAAAGGCGATTGAATATCGACAAACCCGCAAATTTGCAACCTGCACGAACACAAAATAGCGAATGCCAACCAAGGGTTGGAATACCGATATGCCAAGGATAATAACCCAACATAATCTGAAATTCATCCAAAAGATGCCAACCAAAAGTCGGGAAAACGCCCAGAGGACACCAACCAATAGTTGGAACAACCGAAGATACCAACCAAGAGTTGGGACGAAACCGATAACAAACACCAACCAAAAGTTGGGATGGCAAACTCGGAATACCAACCAAGAGTTGGAACAACAAACAAATAGGGTACCAACCAAAAGTTAGGGTGACAAAACCTCGGATACCAACCAAGAGTTGGAACAAAGATCAACGGATACCAACCAAGAGTCGGGATGAAACAACCAACAAATATACCAACCAAGAGTTGGGAAACAACTGGAGGATACCAACCAAGAGTTGGAAGAAAACTCGGGATACCAACCAAAAGTTGGAAAACGAACCAAAAATACCAATCAAGAGTTGGAAACAAACCACGGTTACCAACCAAGAGTCGGGATGAGACAACCAACAGATACCAACCAAGAATTGGGAAACAACTGAAGGATGCTAACCAAGAGTTAGAAAACAAACTCGGGAATACCAACCCAGAGTCGGACTAACAAACCATGGCTATCAACCAAGAGTCAGGACGAAACAACCAACAGATACCAACCAAAAGTTGGGAAACGACTGAAGGATACCAACCAAGAGTTGGAAAATGAACCAAGGAATACCAACCAAGAGTTGGAAAACAAACTCGGGAATACCAACCAAGAGTTGGAAAATCACTACAGATACCAACCAAGAGTTGGGAAACAAACTCTGGAATACCAACCAAGAGTTGGGAAGCAAAGGTACTAACCAATAGTTAGAATCACCATGGAACACCATTGATCAAAGATCGGAACACAAGCTGCTAACCAAGAGTTAGGATTTCTGGGGAAACAAGGAATGCCAACCAGGAGTTGGGATAACAACACTGCAGGGGATAAAGTCCGACCAGAAATCCAGAACTAAAACGGCTAACCAATAGTTAGAATCAACGGAACCTACTGACTGGAGATGAATTGACAACAGCTGAAAACTACCAATCAAGAGTTGGAAACAAGCAACTATGTCGTGGAGGAACAGGACTACCACCCAATAGTGGGAACAACGCTCAAAGGAAAACTACCAACCAATAGTTGGAAGCGTCAAATAAAGACCACTAACCAATATTCGGAACTGCGAGGAAAATCACCAACCAATAGTTAGAATCAAAACATCAACCAATAGTTAAAACTATAGAATAAAAGCCACCAACCAATAGTCGGAACAACGAGGAGACTGCCAACCAATAGTCGGAACAACAAGGAGACTACCAACCAATAGTCGGAACTGCCAGAGGACTACTATCAACCAATAGTTGAAAGAGTAGAAGAAGGACTACCAACCAATAGTTGGGAGAGTCGAAAGAAGACCACCAACTAAGAGTCAGACGAGTAAAAGGAGGACTACCAACCAATAGTCGGAAAAATGACTGCGAAGGATAACATCCAACCAAAAGTTGGTAAACCAGGATGCTAACCAAAGGTCAGAACACAAACCACTAACCAAGAGTTAGGATCTCCAGGAAAATAAATCCTCATCAACCAAAAATCGGAACAAAAGCCACTAACCAAGAGTTAGGATCGCCAAGATTTCCGACCAAGAGTTGGAACAAAAGCTACTAACCAAGAGTTAGAATAAAAGCTGCTAACCAAGAGTTAAGATAACCAGGATTGCCAACCAAGAGTTGGAACAAAAGCTACTAACCAAGAGTTAGAATAAAAGCTGCTAACCAAGAGTTAGGATAACCAGGAAAAATAGATCCTCCTCTACCAAAAGTCGAAACAAAAGCTGCTAACCAAGAGTTACGATAAAGGCTGCTAACCAAGAGTTAGGATAACCCGAAAAAATAGATCCTCCTTGATCAAAAGCTACTAACCAAGAGTTAGGATAGCTAGGGGATACCACACGAAGCTGACTCCACCACAGGAGACTACCAACCAAAAGTTGAGATGATCACCCAAAATTATCAACCAAGAGTTGAAATAAAAGGCCACTAACCAAGAGTTAGAATAACAAAGATTACCAACCAAAAGTTGGAACGAGGATTCTGCAAAGGGGAAACCAGAGATTACTAACTGAAAACTAGGACAAGACACCCCGACTTACCAGAACACCAGTCACCATGAATTGGACTATGCTAGGGAATGCCAACCAAGAGTTGGAATAAGAGAATCAATGGACTCACAAAGGGGTTTGAATCAGTAAGACTTCTCCGGGAAGAAAACCAGACGACCACTGCCGGGAATGTTGCCAGCCATATCCTGAATTAAATAATCTTCGTTCTTAACGGTAATCGGTACCAAACCTGGCTTATGTTTCTGATGCATATGTTTGAGAATGGAGTAATGCTCCATACGAAATGGAAATGCTACGCGTTTGGGAGGATGCATATGTTTGACCTGTAATGAAAATGACCTGTAATCTTACTTTCCCAAAATACCCCTGACTTGTAACCTTCATAACTTGAGTTCTACAAATCAGATGAAAGACTTCTAGTACTCTTTGGAAATCTAAGATCATGAGGAACAACATTCATGTTGGCCAAGGGTTAAGGAGAAACATCCTTCTAGCTCAAAAATGTTCTGGAAGTTGGTTGACTTTCAAGTACCAAAATCAGATTCGTCTGATGACCTGTAACTTGTCTGCCTCATAACTTGAGTTATAGAAATCCAATTAATGACTTATAATACTAAAATTAAAGGTATGAACATGCTCTACAAGTCTCATGTGGAAATCAAGATGAGATGAAACTTGTATCTTGAGTTATGTGTTCTTGAAGTTAGGCACTGAAATAGGGGATTTTACACTGTCAAGCTTAGAAACCCTAGCTCAATAACTTCTCACACTCTTGAATATTGATGAATTGATCTTGAAATGATATATGACATGTATCAACAAAACATTCCATGATCATAGTTGCTTGGAATTGAGTCTTAATCTCCTTCAGTTCAACTGTTGCCTTAGGGTTGACCAGGTGAAAACCCTAATTGCACCAATCTTGACTGTGGCTTCACACACTTGATATAATGACTGACATAAGCTTCAAGATGACCCTCAAGGTATCCCATGAGTTCTCACCATGTTCTCCACCCATAACCATGGATTCAAAACCACTTGATGACCTTCATAGACCCCCAAGATAGGAGGTACACCATTCTTAACCCATCCACTCCTTCTGATGAGCTTTGTCATTCTTCTGATAATGATAAGCCCTTGATAGCTTGAATATAACCCCATGAATAGGCTTAGACCTTTGATAGCCCTCTCTTGATAAGCATACACCTCTCAATCCCCTGTTCATGGACTATGGTATGCAAATGCTAATGCAATGAAACGAAAGCCAGCTAAAGCAAAAAGTTGGGGCAAATTTTGGAGTGTAACAGTATGCCCGCGTCCATTTCTTCCTATCAATGTTATCAATCCATCTTAATGCATCCGCGTTTGTTAGTCTGATCTCGTCACGGTAGTATTTGAATGTGGGTTCTGTTAGTGCATATCCCGCGTTCACAACCTTCTCCCGTAGCGTCTTGTCTTTGATTTCCCGCATGAAATTTTTGGCAATATGCCTTATGCAATAGACGTGGGTCGAGGAAGATCCTGTCAATTGTTATCAAGGTTGTTGTATGCACTCTCGATTGATGGATGTCGATCAGAGATCAAATATAAGTTAGGTTAGGGAGACACGTAAGAGCAGAGATTTTTTAAGAAAAAACTCCAACCCCAACAGTCTCCCCTTCTACTATAGCGAAGGCTATTGGAAAAATGTTGTTGTTCCCATCCTGTGCCACAGCCATGAGCAGTGTCCCCTTATATTTCCCGTATAACCATGTTCTGTCAATTTGAATTATAGGTTTACAATATGCAAACCCTTTGATGCATGGTTCAAACACCCAAAAGAGTCTGTGAAAAATTCCATTTCCACCAACGCAAATCCCGTCTGGTGTACACGCATGCATTGTCTCCAATATCACAACAGTTCCTAGAGAGTAGTGTTTAAGAGCCACCGGTAATTTTGGAAGTTCCTTGTACGACTCCTCCCAATTCTCAAACACCCTTTCAACCTCTTTAGTCCTGGCAATCCAGGCTTTTCGGTATGAAGGAGTGTTGTTGTACCTTTGAACCATATGTACAATTATGGTAATCACCTTCAAAGACGAGTTGTCGCTAACGACTGACAAAATCCCATTGCAAATCAATCGTGATCTGAGCTTGCGATGGTCCTGCATCGGATTCGAGATTATACAAGTGTGCATCGGACCCATTGACCCTATCTTCCAGGAATCGCTCCTCTTCCTG
This sequence comes from Lathyrus sativus, assembly GCA_963859935.3. Classification (NCBI taxonomy): domain Eukaryota; kingdom Viridiplantae; phylum Streptophyta; class Magnoliopsida; order Fabales; family Fabaceae; genus Lathyrus; species Lathyrus sativus. The sequence goes on from OZ012740.1 coordinate 529,366,456, forward strand.
AAAGACATTCCTAATCAAAATGGGCACTCCTTGTTACGACAATAGATCGTATACCGCGTCGGATTTGTCCGATCAACTCTATAATCGGCTGACAACTTCATGTGAAATTGTTTTATTTCCCGGACACAATCTTCTTTGGTACGAAACACGTCACCCTCTTGTAGTTGCCCTTCTGTTGTGTAGTTGGGGTTGTAGAAAACATTCGTCGAGGGTTCATCGTCGGGTGGAACAATAAACATTGTTGGGTGGAACCCCGTCCTCCTGGTTGTTTACCATCTCGTCAATAGTGCCTTCAGTTGCTTCTTCTTCTTCGTCAACAACATTGACTTCAGCGTGTTCATCGTCAGAATCGCAAAAAAATTGAGAAGAATCAAGTTGCTGAGACAGTTGTTGTTGTTGTTGTAACGTAACATATAACACGATATCTGAGAAACCAGAATACTCGTGACTCCGGAACATGTTACACACATCTTCATCGTCTCGCAACTTTAACGGGAAAAATTTACATTCAACATGGCCGCCAAAAAACACTGGGTTTTTGTATATTATTTGCCCAACTGGACCACATTGCAGTTTTTTTCTATTCTTGACTTCAAGTGTAAAAAATTAGACCTTCTATCAATTAAAAATCTTGTAACATCAGTGTTTCTGAAATTGTTATCCGATACTTCACATTCGAAAACTTTACCGTTAAGATGTGCGAAAATCATATATTGTGGTGTCTGAGACATAGCGAAAATTATGTTTGGAAAGACTGTATTAAAGAGTTTAGTGTTTGAGTGTTTGAGAGTTTGAAAGTTTTAGAGTTTAAAGAGTTCTAGGTTTTGAGTGTTTGATTTTAAAGAGTTTAAAAACTTTATTAAATAGTTTGAGTGTTTGAGGGTTTGAGTGTTTGAGAGTTTGAGTGTTTGAGTGTTTGAAAATTTGTCCCGTGAGTTGATTCCCTGCATGCAGCATGCTTGATAAGACAGGACAGGGTAATACTCTGCGTTTCACATGTGACCCTGCATGCAGCATGCTTGATAAGATAGGACCTGGCAAGAATCTGCGTTTCACATGTGACCCTGCATGCCTACATTGAAACTGCAGGCCTACGATATTCTCTTTCTGCATGCGTTTACACCACACCTGCATCAATACACTTGTCACACATGCGTTTACAACAATCAATGCCTTTGAAATCAATGACATGCAACATGCTTGATAAGACAGGATAATGCAAGAATCTGCGTTTCACATGTGACCTTGCATGCCTACATTGACCCTGCAAGCCTACGAGATTCTCTTTCTGCATGCCTTTACACCACACATGCATCAGGACACTTGTCCAGCATGCGTTTACACCACACATGCATCAGGACACTTGTCCAGCATGCGTTTACACCACACATGCATCAGGACACTTGCCCGCATTCATTTACAACACACATCCACTCGTGGAATATAAATATAGGGTCTTTACCCAGCAAATTCTGCTCACACTTAAAGTCTCATACTTTCAAACCCTCAAACTATCTAAGTCTCAAACTCCCAAATTCTCAAATCCGTAAAACTCTCAAACCCCCAAACTCTCTAAGTCTCAAACTCTAAACTCTCAAACTCAACATCTCTACATCTCAACATCTCAAACGATAATGTTTTTACTCACCATGGGCGACTCTCATAGAGGCACCACTGAAAACATCGCCGAGTTTGTAAGTTTTTTGTTCTTATGTATGTTTACAATCTTGTCTAATAAAACGTTAATTATTTTAATTCTTGTCAAACGAAACATTTATTATTTTGCAGGATATATCAAGGTTTCGATGTCGTGTGCATGATTACATACCACACGACCCCCTCATAGAGGGGTACCTTCATAATTGTGGGTTTGGTGATTTGATCAAAATCAAATCTTACGCTCTTGATATGAAGTTTATTCTAGCGTTATTAGAACGCCGGAGACCGGAGACACATGCATTTCACCTACCTTTTGGTGAATGTACTGTGACTCTCCAAGACGTATACATGTTGCTCGGCCTACACATCAATGGTAAGGCCGTCAATGGCAAAGTTGGTGTCCCTGACCGACTTTGCGAAGATTTATTAGGCGCCCCTCTTTTTGTGGACGCACCTCAGGCAGACAGTGAGGGCCGCCCGAGGGGCCAGGGAATAAATTTAAAATACCTCAGAGAACAATATAATAGTATTGTATTAAGTGAGGATAGCACCGAATATGACAAAATAGTCAACACATGGTGTTATATTATAATTTTGTTCGATCACTTTTTATTTCTAGAGGGCACTGGAAATTTGTACATATTATGTATTTACCACTATTAAAAAATATAAACAAAGTGCGCGAATATAGTTGGGGATCAGCTGTTCTCGCCCATCTGTATAGCGCACTTTGCAAAAATTCCAAAAAAAATTCCTGTACTTTTTATGGTTGTGCCTATATCCTGCAAGCGTGGGGTTGGTCTAGGATGCCAATGCTTGCTCCAATAAATCGGAATCCTTTTACATTCCCGTACGCCAACAAGTAAGTTTCTTTTCAAGATTATTTAGCAACCAATTTTTCATTGTAAGTTAATATTTTGTGAGATGTGTGTTAGATGCTAACTTATATGTGTTTCTTTTTTTTATGTGGTTTGTTCCAGGGATGAATTACCAAAGATGTCCCAAGCACTCTATAATTCAATAGCGCAACCTCATCGACCACCTTGGGCCAGATGATGTAAGTTATTTACCTTTAATTTTTCTAACTTATATGCATAAACTTGTATATCTCTGTCTAACTTATTTGTCCACCTTTATTGTAAATTGTCTGGATGTCGTACGAGGGTCTCGACCACCAGCCTGACCCCAATGATGTTGTTGTGTGGACATCAAGAACACCCATAATTAGGTTCACTACGTTGGAGATGCACCAAAGTGACCGAGTGAAGTTACAATTTGGGATGCATCAGGGTATTCCAGATGCTCCAGTAGAATTGGGGCAGTGGCATCAAAAGCGGGTGGACTCGTAGTGGAGTATCAGTAATTGGAAGGAGTTTGTGCAGGAGTTGTGTAAACATTGGAAGAGAAGAAGGCAACACGTCTTGACCGACCATATTGTGCACGGGGCTAGGCCAAGTCTTCAATACATGACTTGGTTTAGGTCTGTCACGACATCTCAGTAATTTCTGTCCGAGCCAACCAATTTGGTTGACCCAAGGCAACGCGCTTCTTCGTCCAACACACAACAACAGTCTAGTGCCCAAAATCAGCCTTACCGTAAACCATATATGCCACCAAATGCCCTTCATCAACACCAACATCCTTACCATGACCCTTACATGCCACCCACCCAGTCTCAGCCTCAACCACCATACCATTATAGCCCTGATACGTCTTTTGAGCCTACCCCCTCCACCTATAGCCCAGACAACTCATTTGACCCTACCCCTCCAACTATCCCTCCAACTACCCCTTCAACTATCCACTATTTGACTACCACACCCCACAACAACCAACACATCATTTCCAACCCAATTCGATGTACCAATTCGGACAACCATACCGTCCATACTCCACCCAACCTCCCCGACAATCCTACGAAAACATGGGCGTTGGGCAAAACTACGGCAGCGCCGTTGATAGTGGACCTCCCGGCTATTGGGGTCAAATGCTGCAAAATCTATCTGATACGTCGGGGCCGTCCTAACAAAACCCTCCTCCACAACTCAACGCACAACGACCAGACACACCACAACAACCTCGTCGTAGACCTCGTCGCAACGCGCATCCCCCGCAGTGTGGCACCGGTGGTCGCTTGGATAGAGCAGACCATTAGTTTTTTTTTTCTTCGTTATATTGTAAATTAATATTTTTTACATTTCTATATTATTTTAAGGTTATTTAAATTTCAATTCATTATGAAAAACAAACAACATAATTTACTGACAAATATTTATTAATAGATAATTAAAATATTTATAAATTTAATAACAAACTTAATGTTATTACTATTTAAATATATATTTAAATATTTGCATAAATTGAATATTTGCATAAATTGAATATGTGTTTAAATATTTGTAAAAAATTTAATATTTATTAATATGTTATTTAAATATTTACATAAATTAATTTAATATTTTTTTATAGAAAATATTAATAAAACAATAATTAAAATTGGAAATTAAAAAATCAAATGGATGAAAACCCTAATTTGGCCTCGGTCGCCATTCCAGATGGCGATATTGTTTCTTTTTTTTCCCTGTCACCAAATTGAAAGGCGAATTCATGTAATGCCAAAGAAGACTAAAATACTGTCGCCATTTGGTCCGGCGACAGTCTGTTGAATGTTTGTCATGTTCGTCAATCTTTTGAATGTTTTATTTTTTTGGTAATTACTAACCAATACATAGTTAATTTAAAAAAAAAATTCTAACAAATATATTATTTCCATCAATAAAGAGTTGACTCGCATATCAAGAGGTTTGGGTTCACTTCAATTACTTATAAGATATTCCTTTTTGTAGGTAATTTGTAAATACCTCTATAAATAATTTTTGAATCTTAAAGTCTGATGTTAAAACCCCGAAATCAAACTCAACTAAATTTTTTAAAGAAAAAATCGCAGGCCGAACAATATTTATAAGAATCGGACCGCGGTCCCTCCACCACAAACTAAGTATTGCTTAATCAATTCAATGAGTAGCATCCATTATTTTTCACGTTTGCAAACAATTTTTAAATCTCTTGCACTTATTAGATTTAATTATAGGTTCAAAATCCTTCGGTTCACTAATAACTTTGAGCCTCCAAAAATAAATATAGGTAAAAAAAAAAAATCAAAAACTCCATATATCACCTGGTAGGTATTGAATTTCAAATTGTATCACTAACTATGAGGGCATGCATGAATGAGGTAAAACCCATAAAAGCACTTTTATAGGTGATGAATTACTTTGATCAATTAATTTAACACAGTACAATAAATTACCCATAATTAATTAACATTCTATATACCATCTAATTATTTAAATTTTTTTAAACTTTCATATACATGACATTATTAAACAAACATATTAGGAAATAAGGGTTCTCCTCATAACTGCCAAAACCTACTTATTTTAATGCACCATTCTCTACTTACACATTAGTACTTTATTTGGTTCGCAATTAATTGATAGTTAATTAATTTACCACTAGTAATTCCAAATATACCTAAATTTACAGAACTATTAATTGAGAAATTTGAATTGGATAAGAATGAGATAGATTTTTTTACCTCCTTTGCAACTTCAAAATTCAAAAGGTGAAGTGCACTTTAGAAGAAGATGAGAAAAAGTGTACCTTCCATTTGAAATAAGTTATAATGAAAAAGGTGTTTTTGCTTTGCCAAACGAGCCACTTCATATTCAAAAATTAAACTTAACTTAACTTGCCAATTAATTCTTCTTTGATAATTTGACTATACCCTTTTTTCAATCCAAACAAAATGGTCCCTAACCAAGACTATACTCGTGTATTGAAATGGACTACTAGAAACTTAATAGTATATACGTGTATAATAGAATGAAGTAGGTGACCCAAATGTCAATTTAGCTTTATTCTAGTATGGTGTTAGGTTATTACTTATTATTATTAAAATAAATAAATTAGATGAATCAAGTTGGAACCAACCTTAAACAATCAAATTGAAATGAATCTTTGAATTGTGTTGATTTTTTTGCATAATAATATTATATAATATAAATATATTTTTAAGATGATTAATTTTGCTATTATATAATATTAATATAATTTTTGATTTGAGTTGATTTTTTTCTTCAGTTTAATATAAATAATTTTTTTTAATATTAATTATTTTGCACTTATTTTTTCGATATGAATTAAGAGGGACATTAGGGTAGCCTCAACTCAATTACAACAAGAAAAGAGTTAAAGTAATTTCGACTCAAAAACAAAGATTCGGGAAACAACACCAATCTAACTAGAGAGATCCATTACAATTATTATGAGACAAAACAAACCACTCCCAACACCTAAACTTAATCAAATGAATCATCTCTCTAATGTTTATAAGTGCCTACAGGATCAAATAAATTAACATGTCCAAGATTACACCAACCAATACAGACTGGATACATTTCTTAAATAAAATAAAGTGCTCCAATGAATTTGAAATGACATTAATATTGTCACACCTTAACCAAGAACAAACAAGTTGTCATACGTTACGACTCACTTTACAATTGAAGAAAAGATGCACTATATCTTCTTCTTCTTTACAACACAAAGGACACACCAAATCATGTCTACCAATAATAACAAATAATCTTTTTCAGTTCAACTTTAATTTGCAATTTATTAATTAACAACCTCCACGTGAATATTTGAATTTTACTTAGAAATTTTGCTAGCCACAACTCCTTAAGAAAATTGTAAAACCCCATCCTCCCTCTAACTTCGATTGTTCCAACCTCACCAAAATGTTATAACGCCGTCTGATCGAAAAACCAACACCACACATCCACCAAACATGGTTATTGCAAGCATTTCTGATAGGCCTAACCTCCTACAACAATTCCAGCAGCATATTTAAATTAGTCATTGCTTCAACACAATTAGCAAACTCATGAGAGTCCTGCAGGTCCCAAAACCACTCATCCCCTTTCCAAAATCTAACATGTTGCACCAAAATGTTTGAATCAAGATCATAGCAATAAAGATTTTGAAACTGCGCCATTTAAGGAATTTGCTCAAGCCAACTATGTTTCCAAAACTGAAAACAGTTTCCACTTCCAAACTTGCACGATATCGCCTTTGTGAGCCAATTGTACTTAATAGAATCGACCAATGTTAAACCAACTAAATCTTTCCATCAAACTGATGCAGTTTTACATGTCACCAAACAAGTACAACCTGGCATTTGCATTTGCAGATCACCGTATCTGAATGATAGAATATTGAACAAAAAATACTTAGGTTCGGACAAAACTCTCCACTTCTACTTACTAAGCAACGCCAAGTTGAATTTCTCGTAGTCTTTAACCCCTAGGCCTTCCTACTTCTTGAACTTGCAAATGATAGACCAACTAACCCAATTTATTTTCTTCTTCAAATCCCCCCATTTTTCCTCCATAAAAGCTCTTTGCAATTTGACTATGTCCTCAATCACCCCTTTTGGGAGCTTTAAAAAACAAAAAATTGGAAAAGGCCAAATTTGTCAAAAAAAAATGTTATGCACCACCACCCTAACGCTGATAGACATCTCCTTCCCCTGCCACTTGGAGAATCTCTCTCTCACCTTATCCACAAGATGATTCCATGTTGCCTTTTTCCTCGAATTTGCGCCCACTTGAATACCTAAAAAATTAAACAGAATAGATCCAATAGAACAAGCAAGAAGATTTGAAGCAGCAATCAACAAATCCTCCTGCAAGTTTATTCCATAAACCTTAATTTTATTCAAATTCATACACATCCCTAAAACTAACTTGAATCCATGCAACAAAGCTTTAAGAGTCCACAAGTTATCCAAATTACTATTTCAAATCAAAATCGTATTATTTGCAAACTGAAGGAGTTTGAAATGAACCTCCTCATTGAACTTGAATCCTTGAAACTTATCCATCTGAATAACATTCATCATTAACCCTGCAAGACCTTTAATCGCTATCAAAAACAAGAAAAGAGATAACATATCCCCCTGTCGAAGACCTCGACCCACTTAAAAGTCCACTGAGGGGTTGTCGTTAATAAGACTAGATATAGAGCTTGAAAAGACAAAACCTAAGCCACATCGAACCAAAATTCATTCTACTAAACATGTACCTCAAATACTTTCATGAAACACACTCATACGTTGTTGAAAAATCCATATTCACTAAATGGCACTCACTTTTATTTCTAACAGCATAATCCATGATTTCGTTAAGAAAAAACATTGCATCCATCATAACACTTCCTGGAATAAAGGATGATTGATAAGAAAAAATAAAATTATCCATCATTTGTTTCAATTTATTGGACAACAAATTTGATACAATCTGATACAAGGACCCCACAAGGTAAATGAGTCTGAATTCCTCTAGTCATTGGGAATTGGCAGCCTTAGGTAACAGGACAACGATAACCTCTTTGGCGAAATGATAACCTCATCAATCTCACTGAATTCCTTGAAAACATTGTACAACTCCTTAATTCTCATCTTCTCAGAAAAAGAAGTGAAGCAAAAAATTGAAACAATTGAATCCCTCTCCCTTTTTAATTGAAAAGATTTCGCATTGTCTCATGACTACCTCCATTTTGACTTAACTTGAGTCAACCTTCCATCTTAACTTGAGTGGTATAAAAATATATATTACTTGTTATTTGTATTTGTGTCTTTAGATAAAAATAATACTTTCCCAACCTTATTTATAAGAGACAGGTGACCTTTTAGATATATTAAATAATATCATACGAATATCTATTAGATGAGTATTTAACAAATTTTAAAGTATTTAAAAATAATGAATTATATAATGAATTAGGTTAACAACATATTTAAACAATGTTAATCACCTAATTTTTTTTGTCAAAGTTTAATATTAAAGTTTTGTATGCAAATAACAGTACTCGTATTTATATTTAAGTATTTTACAAATAATTGAGAATTTTTTTTTAAAATAACCTATTTATTCAATTTAAATAACAAAATAACATTGTTTTTAATTTATTTACTAAAATAATATAATTTTAAAAATCATTAACAAGGATACGCCATTTGATTTGGAGTATATGTATAAATTTAAGTTTATGCGTCATTTGATTTATAGCATACATGCATGAGTAACCAAATCAAATGGCACCTACATGTTCCTATGGAGTGCATGCACCATTTTAAATTGCGCATCCTCCTTATATTATTTTTATAAAAGAAATTGCATTAGGAAAATGTAATTAAAAATAGGTTTAAAATATAGAAAAAAATAAAAATATTATTAATATACATTAAAGGTTACAGCAATTGATTAAAACATCAATGTCCAGCCCGATCAAAATGTCTACCGATTCCACATCCCGACACATTAGCATGCCCCTAAGGTCTACCACGATTTTGTTGAGATGTTTGTGGTTTTTGCGTATTGGTTTGTAGAAAAGGTATTTGGTGCGAGGGTCCCGTTGTACTTAACATATTTCCAATCATTTGTCCCCAATAGTTGGGGGGTTGCTACCGTAATTTAGTTTTGTACCCATATTTTCGAAGTTGGGTCACAGTGGTTGGGTTAGGTGAGGACTGTATGGTTGGCTGAATTGGTACATTGAAGGGGAGATTGTTGGGGATTGGAGTTTTTTCCTAAAAAATCTCTGATTACACGTGTCTCCCCAACCTAACGTATGTTTGATTTTTAACAGACATCCATCAATCGAGAGTGCATATAAGAATCTTGATAAAGGCTAGTAGGATCCTCCTTCAACGCATGTATATTGCGTTAGACACATCACTCAAAATTTCATGTGGGAGATCAAAGACAAGACGCTGCGGAAGAAGGTTGTGAACGTAGGGTATGCATTAATAGAAACTTCCTTCAGACACTACCGTGAAGAAATCATATTGATAAATGCATATGCATTAAGATGGATTAACAATATTCAATTGGAGAAGTGGATCAGGGCATACAACAATGGCCAACGATAAGGCCACATGACAACAAATCTCGTGGAATCAATGAACTATGTATTCAAAGGCATTTGAAACCTACCGATAACCGCTTTGGCAAGGGAAACATATTTTAGGCTCGAGGCACTTTTTGATATCAGACGTTCAAAATAAAGTTATGTCTTACAATTTGAGCAGTTGTTCAGTGATAGTTCAGTGAAATTCATTAAGGATGAAGCTGGCAAAGCTAACACACATGTGGTCACAGTGTTTAACCATAGTAAAGGTCGATTCAGTGTTGTTAAGTCAATGAATCATAATGAAGGGAGACCGAGGGGATCCTACCGAGTGAAACTAGATAGAAGTTGGTGCGACTGCGGAAAGTTTCAAGCCTTTCGTATGTCTTGCTCCCATGTCATAATAACATGTTTAAGGGCTCGCCAGTACCCTTCCAACATACTATTTGTTGTCTACCAAGCCATTAGTTTATGCAATGTCTACAGTACTAGCTTTCAGGTAGTAGCAAAATAGGGCTATTGGCCTGTATATGAAAGAGAAATTGTCTGACACAGTGAAATTATGCGAAGAAAGAAAAAGGTTCAACCTAATAGCACGTTTATTCGAACGAAGATGGATACGGCAAACAAAATGGTAAAATTATGTAGTTCATGCCGTCAGTTCGGACACAATCGTACAAAATATCCCAATGTTGGATCAAGCACAACGTCATGATTTTAAATGTAACCTTGTCTCTTTATATTAATAACAACTTTCATTTCATTAATATCATAACATTCAATAACAATAATTTAAAAACAGCAAGTAACAATAATTTAAACACTTAAACAATAAAACAAACAAATATAACGACTAAATAACATAACTAAGATATTACAACCATCAGGACAATTTGCTGAGAACTATACATCAATATATGAACATCTTGGTCATTAGTAATATTCTCCCAGAAACGAACTTCTCCATTTTGGTTGAACGTGGTAACAAACCTTTCAATTCTTCTGATCTTTTCACTCTTTGGAATATCTCCATCTAACCGGCGGTTCAGGCTCTTGTTAAGATGTTCGAACGTCAGTGTATTCCAAAGGCAGATCTTATCAAAGGTTTGACTACCGAGAAAATTAAATCGGTATTTTTCTTGTGGGTATATAGAATCTAATAGAGATATGAGGAGGAAGAAGAGGAAGCCAGAAAAATGGAAGGAGGTCATTAGAAATGGAAAGAGAAAAATGCGAGAAATCAAGAGAAGGTGGTGCAGTATTTAAAGAAGAAACATAACGCAGTAGCCAATTGAAATGACGCATACACACATAATCTAAACCCTAAAAACTTTATTTAAAAAAATGAGGATACGCCATATGAAATGACGTACGCATTATAAATCAAAGAAGTGGCGCCATTTCATATGACTCCTTGTACATATATATATAAGTCATATAATATAGCGTATGAAATCAAGTTTTTGTACTGACGTCATTTGATTTGACGTATTTTCTCTTTCATTTTCTAAAAATAGGTTATTTTTATAAATAAAAAAATCAATAATTGACACATATATTCATGGCATGAATATCATTACATCATTTTCCCATACATTAATAATGAATAATTAAAACATTTATTTATTTATTTATCTTTATTTTACCTGCAAAAATACCTAACAACATTCTAGATTTGGTAGTAGTAGTATAATGAAGTTAACTAAGGTACAAAAAAATATAGTAGTACATCAAAATCAAGATTTTTGAAAAAGCAACACTTAGCTATGAAATCGTAATAAGTTAGCATCTGATTTCACTATAATCTGGGAAATAATTTTGATCATTTACGAATCAAACAGAAAATGTATTTTTCATTAATTGATTATACACCTAACATTATTTAAAGAGTTTGTTTTCAAGATGTTACCTTTTATCATTAGAATGAAGCTTGCGGTTTGTGATTAGAATGAGAGGCCTATCAGACATATACATAAATACAGAACTTTATGTCAATAAGGTAACTATATATTCATGAAATGGATATTAACCTACAATTTTCCTTAAACATCCATTTTTAATATATATTTTATGAAAACGTAAAATATTTGTAATAGAAAAAAATGTATTGTTTTATAAATTATTATGATAAAAATACAGTAGACATATTTATGAAGCATCAACCTTGTGAGTGACATAAATATTACATTTACTCTGTCACATGATTTTACACTATTATTATATTGTTTAAGACAAATATTGAGTTTGATGGAATTGCGTAAACTTGGTTGAATATCCTTCTCAATTAGTACTAATGAGATGTTTAACCTTTAATTATGTTTGGTCAAATGAGAGAAAGAAAAAAGAATTGATTTGCTTTGATCGTTTTCAACAGCTAGAATATTGTTACCCCTTCTTAATCCTCTTGATTAATTAGCATCATAGACAGAGTAAGAGATTGCTCCTTAAACCTGTCCCTGATTATGACTTTTAATTATTATGATTGTACTACTATCTAAATTATTGCTTTACTTTCAAGAAACAAAACAACTATATTACCCAAATAAAAACTCACTTCCTTATATTCTAGTATTTTGTTTTTACATTTTGTACAAAGTAAAATTATATATTATATTTTTTAATTAATTATTAATAAGACTAATTTTTAATATTAGTTGTGAGTGAAAAATATACGTATCAAGTATTATAAAAGTAAATAAATCTATTGATCGAGTATTAGACTGATAAAAATATTCGTCGTGAGTGAAAATACTGAACAAAAAATAATATGTTATTATATAAAAGAAATTATATTAAAAATATCGCTAATTTTATATCAATAGATTAGATAATCGATGCATATGTTAAATATTCAAATCTAATATTTGAATCAAAGTTATACAGATTGGAGGGATGGGTACTATCAGTTTATGGTTTCGAGTCCAAAAACTTAAATCTGACGTAAATTATGATTTTATCTTTTTTCCTCAATTTTTTATTATTAAAAAAAATATTATTACGGAATAATATTTTCAATATTATTTGACATTAATTTTGATTATCATCGTACTTTAAACCGCAAACTAAATAATATTCAAAAATTTATATTGTATTTCTTGTATTTTTTAGAGTACACAATGTTATCATTAAATTATAAAAATAATAATATTCTGCAATATTATAAATTTCATTTTTACGGTAAGTTAGACATATAATAATAAAAATGAATAAAATATATTAACTAAATTTGATCCGTTTCAGTTTTCGTCAAATCAAAATAAATATTTGAGTCTGACCGAGACAATACTATAATATCCAAGTTAATCAACCGAATCAACCCAATCCGATCCATTTGCACACAAAAAACAATAGATGGGACGGTTTCAATCGATCAGTTTAAATTTATCCACCTCTAATACATTATCGCAGATTTAACGTAATATATCTTTAAATAAATGAATTCAAATAATTGAAAATTGATTTAGTTTGAATCGGTGGATTTTGCAAATCGATCCAATACCTGTATCTAATTAAGAAGAATTACAGAGATAAAAAAAAAATTAATAATATTGCATATACGATTAAACTCGATCTCAAAATCTCTCACTCGAACATAAAAAAATTTGAAAAATGCATCAACATATATTAACATAAAAAAAAATAGAGGAAATCATCAACACATTCTTTTGCACGTATTAATTTATTATTGTAAATGTTTTCTATATTTAGATATGCCTATAAGACCAAATCTCCCACCTTATCTGTCCAATATCCTTATCATAAGTCTCTTCTCTTTATACCTATCTCTCTCATTTTCCATTATTTTAACATTAATTTTACTGTGGTTACCAAATTAACAAAGATTTTTTAACTATTTTCTGTTATTTTCACATGTCTTTAACGTCACTCTACGGTACAGACGGAATTTGCCACCGTCAGTAACGGCGTGAAATCCTGATTAAAAAAAGTTAGGGTGAAAAAACACCGTCGTTAGTTAGAAAAAACCAGAAAACAGATCTATAAATAAACCTTAAATTAAACCAAGGAAGAAACATAAGAGAGAGAAAAAGCAAAAGAATAATATAGTTGACACTGATACATAAATTTTGGACTTTGTTTCTATTTGGCACCCACCCACTCACACCTACAACAACACACAAACAAAACAAAACACAACATAGTAACAAGAAGCTCAAGAACAACAACAACAGCAGAGATCTAAGTGTGAGATCGAGCTTCATCTGTTTCAGGTGAGTTTTTCTTCCATTTTTCTGTTGATTTCTTACTATGTTATGTTCGTGTTAAAAGGGTTGTGTTTTTTGTTTATTTTATGTTAACTACATGTTGAAAGTTAGTTCATGAATTATTTGAACTTTTTAAGGTTTATGTTTTTCTGTGTGGTTGTTAAATATTTAAATTGCCTTAATCACAATTAATCATGTTATTTAATTAGTTAATTAACTATTGTGGAAATCTGTTTATATGAGTTTTATTTGCTTATTGAACCTGGTGGTGTTCTGGATCTGTTAGAAATTACCAATTTTTTTGTTTATATTAGAATGTTTTTATACATGTAATGTTTTCTGATGAATTAGTTGTATATTATACAGTGTCATGGGGAGAGAAGTTACTGCAATGGAAGTTGAGGAGAATAAGCTAAATGGTGTATCAACAGTTTCAAATGAAAGTGTTAATGATAATGGACACGAGTCTTCCGAAATTGCGGATCGTGAAGTAAAGAAATGTACTGAAGTCGATTTGTTTGTTGAGGATTGCCGCGAAAGTAAGGACATTTTGACTGCCAAGGCAGCGAACTGTGATACTGATTTGCCGATAGAGGAGAATGAGAAACATGAGGTGCAGAAAACGGGTGACGGGAAAGAGTTAAGCTTGACAAAAGCATCGGATCCGGTTACTGAAAAGAATGGATCCTACACGCGTGTTGTTGATACTACTGAAGCTGGTGTAACTCGTTTGAACTTGTCGCCAAATGCTAACAACATGCACTCGTCGCCTTACTCGTCAAAGAATTCACAGGTAATTGATGTTCTTGGTGTTGTGTTATCTTTTGAAATTGAAGTTAAATACTCTAAGAACCGAGCTAAAGATACATAATGAATGGAATGATCGAGCATAGGTTATATGCGTGAAATTGCAAACAAATTGAGAAAAGAGTTTTGTCTGTAAGGGTTGCTAATTTGTTAATATTTTAGTAACTGGTTTATGTATTTATTGCTTGCGCCAGTTGATCTAGAATTTGCGGACGTATTTGTTTTGTTTGTTACTAGTATTGAAGTTACTGATATGCAAAAGTTTTTCCATTTTCAGCAAAACTCGCCTTTTACTTCAGCTAAACCCTTGCAAAATGGTGATAAGAAGAACTACGATGATGAAGACAATTGGTCGGTTGCTTCCTCGTATCCTTTAAATTTGAAACTTTTTATGGCTTATTCTACACAGATCAAATTTTAGGTAAACTAGAAGAATCTCCGCCAAGGCCAAAGTGATGCTTTTAAACTTATAACCCTTCTTTGATAAATGTCAATAGTAAAAGTGATTCTTCTATATGTTATAATACAATTGTTACTTTATATCATTTGTTCTTTAACCACGAATATTAGTGCTGTGTCAATGCGCACTGCAAGATCAAAGGTAACTCAGGGTTCAGCCCCTACGTTTCGAAGCTCAGAACGTGCAGAAAAACGGAGAGAGGTACATATTTTCTGTCACTAAGTAAACTATAATGCGTGTTAAATAGATGTTGAACAGATTTTAATTTAATCATTTCAGTTTTATCTCAAGTTAGAGGAGAAAAACCGAGCTCTTCTAGAAGAAAAAAGCCAGTATGAGGCAAGACAAAAGGTATAGCGATCTTCTTAAAACTTTTAACCCCTTACTATGCCAAAACCTATGGTTTTTACTAGTCCATTTTAGCTTCGTCGTATAAAATTGATTAAATAACTTGTTTATAACGCTCATAGGAAGAGCAAGAAGCAGCAATCAAGCAGATGAGAAAGAACTTGGTAATTAGAGCAAAACCGGTACCAAGTTTCTACTATGAGGCACCTCCGCCCAAGACCGAACTCAAGAAGGTAAGTGCCTTAATTTATCGGTGCGTAGCATTGTGGATAATCGGTTAGCATTCTATTTAGTCTTATATTGAAAAAACTATTCATTTGGTTTTCTTTGATGTCAGCTGCCACTAACACGTCCGAAGTCACCGAAACTGAATATGAATCGTAGAAGAACCTTTGGTGATGCTGTGAACTCACAGCCTCATGAAGTTTGTAGCCGAGCACGTCACAGCACTGGTAGCCACCACATCAAGAGCGGTTATAATACTAACGCTCTCACTGAAACAACCAAGGACCAAATCACGCGACGCCATAGCAATGGCACTTACAAAACCAAAGAAAGACCAAAAGTGGATACAGAAACAAAAACAGCTCCTCCAAACATCATCCAGCATCCAAATGCAGACATATCAGTCCAATCATGATGAATGACTCGGGAAAATACGCTAATTTATTTTTCGTTTGAACTTGACCTGTCTGATTTGTGTTAATCTGCGCGCGGTGTATATGTTTTTCTAAGTCATGTCGTTTGATATAATCGATAGTTACTAATTTAGTATGTATGATAATGTGATATTGTTGTTCCCTGAAACTACATATATTTGTTGATGTAGAAGTAGGATTAGTTTGTCATGAATCATGATACGGTTTTTGTGACTTTTGTCTGAGTGTTGAATGGTTGTTTTTATTGTGTAATGCAACTTTTTGTTCCAGAATTGAGTTTGCATTTATTTATTTTGATGGTACAGCATATACAATTCTTTGTTTACTATATACTCTTAGTATTATACTGTGTATGAGAGGCATTTTTCAATACACTAATAGATTTTATATATAATGTTCGGTTAGTCACGTTTCCAAATCATATTTAAATGTAGATACATGTCCCACAATTAAGCATGTAGAATATTACAGACACCAATCTTTCTAAAGTATTCTTTGACCCGTCTTTCTTTAGAATTGTGGAAAAGACCACCATAATTGAAAGACTCTCGATCTTCTTTGTAAGCATCATCTTTGTTGAGTTTTATCCAAATTTTAGGAGGTTTAAAACCACCTAAAATTGAATTAAATGAGATGATTTAGTTAAATATATCGATGTTTATAAAAGGGTTTAAAAAGGGTCAACGTCTCTGCCATTAAAAGCAAAGCTCCCTTCCAAGCTGCAAGTTTAGCAATGATTCTGTCAGAAATTGGAGACAAGTGATAGACTTGGGGTGGCCTTTGAAAATTAGAATTCCTAAATAATTGAAAGAAAGAACCCCTTTACTAAAACTAGTGCTGGAAATTATCCACTCAAGCTGCGAATGAGAGATCGAACCTGAATAAATAAATAAATTTAAACAAAGTTTAACTACAACATAAATTGAATAAATGAATTGTCTAATAAATTTAATTTTAAGAAGGAAAAGTTGTTTCAAATAAGTTTTGAATAATGTCTATTTATATTGAATTTTTTATCCAAATACTCCATATTTTTAATTAAAAAAATTCAAAAATAACCCACTTTTCGGTTTATCTTCCAAAGAACCCCCTCACTTTGGGTGCGTGTTTGAGTGCTAGTGCTAACTCATTTGGCGACTGCTCATTGGACTTAAGAGGTATCTCTAATTGGATTAGAGACACCATATGGTGTTGACAATTCAATGGGTGACAGGGTGTTAAAAATTGAATGGTGTTGCCAATTCGTTTGGAGACAAGGTGCAATCATAAATTATTTAACATAAATAATTAACTTTAATACTTAATTAAAAATAATATTACGTAAATTAGTGATGATGACTGGGTTGGTCATACCGGCCACTGGTTCCACATCCCCTAGCCACCCTTACTCGTTGCCCTCGTTGTTGATTCACTCTAGGTATTTGAGGATTTGAGGTCTCGGAAACATCCTCAGCAGAATCCCTAAGAGTTTCTTGCATTTCTAAGAAGTTTTGTGTGTTGAAATTAAGTTCGTGACCCATATCAGAGTAGTTGAGATGTGATGAAGGGGTCATTGGTGTTCGTCCTGGATAATTGAAGGGGGACATTGGTGTGAAGCATTTGTTGGTGAAAGGTTGAAATGGTATTGGTGTTTGAAAGGCATAAGGTTGTTGTGATGTTTGTGTGTGTCGGCTCTGGTGTGATATTTTAGTGATTTGGCTATGGAAAGATGTTTGGGCGTTTTGGCTATATCTTAATGTTGTGTTGGCAGCATATGTATTTTGGGTGTCTTGATTATAGTCATTTTGTTGGAGATTGTATAGGGAACGCTTTTGGTATTGTGGTTAGGGTGTTTGACATGTTCAGATTGTGGGTTTCTGTGTTTGTAGGTCGATAATTTTATTGGGTAGGGGGTTGTGAGTAACAGGTCTGATAATTTCCTGGTGGGTTAGACATTAAAGCTTCTTGTGTGTAGGTGGTTTTGTCATGGGTCGTATAGATACCTCTCTTCGGAGACAAACCCAGTTGCAACCGATCTGTACAAAGTCATATAAGTATTTGTTGGTATAGACAGGGTTGCCATCACTGGGTCACGTAAGACATGGGCGTGGCGGTTCCTCCATTTATGACACTAAAATTTAGAAAAATCTTTCCAATCGGGATAGTTCCATTGTTTACTAATTTTTTTATAGATACCATTTACTGAGGTCAATCGGGGGATCAGAGATGTTTTGATGCATTTCAAACTGTAGTTTGACACGATCACTGTGGTGCATCTCCACAATGGTGAATTTGATGATCGACATGCATGCAGTTTAAATGACTGCATCTTTTTCTCTGACTTCGTGTAGGTGTTCCATGTTTAGATATGAACGCCAAATGAATTGTAGAAGAGAAAAAGATTAGATCATAAAATGGGTGATATTAAAAATAAATTGATTCATTTAGTGGCATTACATCTCCAGGTGTAAGTTGATCCAAGAGATTGCGGTATTGAATGACACAATGTCTAAGACATCTATTGTAAGTTATATTATGAGACTACCATCTAAACAAAAAAAAGTTCAAATAAATTAGTTAGAGACAATAATCAGTAAAGTGAATTAACTAATATGAAGTATTAACTTACTTGTGTGCATACGAGAATGAGAAGCTATTGTGGTTGATGGGCGCTAGGGATGGCAATCTAGACCAACCTCATGCTTGGAGCAAACCGGCGCATCCAGAAAATGTATGTGTTTTTTGTTGCGTTTTTACACAAAGAGTTATACAAATAAAACAAACAAGCGAAACCCCAACTATATTCTCTTGTTTTATCTTGGTTTTTTAATAAGGGTAAATACATAACGTGCATAGTAGAACCAGTACCTTTGAGAAATAAAGTTGAACCAAGTAAAAGCATAAGATAACACCTAGTTTTTATTATTTTCATTTCTTCGGTGGAATTTTCATCTAATATTAAACTATTGTAATATGTCTTGAGACGAGAAAGTAAGATACCTTGGCCTCTTAGGTTATGATCCAACAAGTCGGCACCCAAAAGTTCCTCGCAAATTGAATTTTTAAAGTTTATTTTTCCATTGAATGTCTTACCATCAATACACAACTTGAGTAATATGTACACATCCTCTAACGTCACGGTACATTCACCTGTTGGAAAAAAAGTGTGTGTGTGTCTCGGGACGCCATCTCCCATGTAAAGCTAGTATAAACTTTGCATCAATCGAGTAAGACATAATTTTGCTTACATGTCCAAAATCGGCGAGCTCAATATAAGGTACAATTAATTCGTCGGGGGCAACATATTCAAAAACACAAGGACGAAACCTAGAGACATCCTACAAAAAAAATAAACACTTACGAATGAGAAGAAATATGAAGACATGCCAAAATATAAACTACATAATGAATTAAACACTTACATAATTCTCAACGTTGGCAACGGTGCCTTTGTGCATTTCAATAGAGACATTGTTTCTGTTTATGAAAACTAATTGATTAGATTTGATGAAAACTAATCGATTATATCTGATGCCAAACAAAGGTTCCTGATGTCAAACTAGAACCGACTCGATATGAATTTATAGAGGAAGAATAGTAGGAATTCATCATACCATGCAGTAAGCTAGCGCCATTTCAATTGGAGACTATGTAGGAATGCTACACTTAGTCGCCAGTTTAAATGGAGACTTCTAGGCATGCATAGGTTGTACATAGACTGCAAATATAGGGTGCATGCATGCATGGAAGTCTGAGCATGACATGGAGACAGTGTAGGCGCATGCTAGCTACTTTGTATTGAACCATGTCGCCAATTTGACTGGAGACAATGTAGGAAAAATTAACCTTGTCGCCAATTTGACTAGCGACAGTGTATGAAAAATGAATCTTATCTCCAATTGAGTTGTAGAGTCCATTTAATGTTCCATGCATATTTAACATGTCTCTTGCATTGTCATCTGCATCAATCCATTTCTCATACTAAAATATAGTAACAACGTCATCTGCATCGAGATACATTATTAACGCCCACTATAACGGAGAGACATATGTATCTGATGTATCTAGGTTTGGTTTTCAAAATACCGATGTTGTCCAATTTACGATCAATAGAAATACAAGTTTCTTGAATTTTAAAGATAGATTAGAATCAAAATTAGGGTTTGGTCCTATATCACAAATTATATATCAAAACTCAATTTTTTTTAAATCAACCACGTTAGTTTTTATCCACTTAAAGTGAGAGATGATGAAGATATTGAAAATATGTTCGTTAGTCACGAACATTCTGGTTTCAACTATATTGAGTTGTATACTTTACTCCAACAAACTCTTCCATCTCAACAATCTCAGATCATCGATCAATCAGAACGTGCAAATTCAGATGAAACTGAAGCGAAAGACTCAGATGAAATCGAAGCGGAAGTCGACGTCGTTCGTGACGAAGAAGAAGGAAGCGAGACACTGGTTGATCATCTATTGAACAACACCATTGAAGATAACGATCATCAAGTGCCATTACCTCTAAGTCATATATATTGTTCGCCTCAACATATGATAGACTTAGACTTGCATGACGATGAGATATCCTCATGTATTTTTTACAACTTGTATATGCGGTTAGAGGGTGAATTAAAAGTGAGAGACAAGTATCGTACCAAGGAAGAATATGTATGAGCTATTGAAAAATATCACATGGATAACTCTATTGATTTCACCGTACATCGAATTGATTCGAAAAGGTATGTCATAACGAACTTTGCAAGTTTTGGCTTGCTGTGTCTTACAGGAAAAAAAGTAATTCTTGGAAGATAGCTTCTATAGAGCCACCTCATAGTTGCACTGCCACAAATATTATACAGGATCACCGAAAATTAAGCGGTGAATTGATATGCCAAGACATTTTGGCGCTTGTTAACAACGACCCATCAGTGAAGGTGAGTATAATAATCTCTCATATCGTTACACGATATAATTATACTCTCTCGTACAAGAAAGCGTGGATTGCAAGGACAAAGGCACTTGAATAAGTATTTAGCAACTGGGAGGATTCATACAAAGAATTATCACGACTTTTAGTGGCACTTAAGACAAACACACCGGGGACTGTTGCAATTATGCAGTGTTGGCATATAGGCCAGACAGAACTATTGTTGACGGAAATGCAATATTACACCGACTCTTTTGGGCGTTTCAAACATGGATCAAAGGTTTTGCATTCTGCAAACCTATTATTCAAATTGATGGAACGTGGTTATACGAAAATTACAAGGGCACCTTGCTTATGATAGTTGCATAAGACGGCAACAATAATGTCTTTCCCATTTGCTTTGCTCTGGTTGAAGGTGAGACCGCTGCTGGTTAGAGTTTCTTCCTTAGAAATCTCAGAACACATGTGGCTCCACAAGCCAATGTTTATTTGATTTTAGACAGACATGCTGCTATTGAGAGTACTTATAATAACCATGATAGCGAGTGGCATAATCCTCCTTCTACCCATGTCTATGGCATTAGACATATCGCACAAAACTTCATGCGTACAATCAAAAATAAGAACCTTCGCAAAAAAGTTATGAATGCAGGATATGTTCTAACTCAACCATTATTTCAATACTCTTGTGACGAAATTAGATTGTCAAATGCAGATGCAGGAATGTGGCTAGAAAACATTCGATTGGACAAGTGGACAAGGGCATTTGACGGTGGATGTCGAGGCCACATGATAGCAAACCTTGTGAAATCCATGAACGGCGTCTTCAAAGGAGTTAGAAATCTTCCAATAACTGCATTTGTGAGATCAACCTGTTATAGGTTGGCATCACTTTTTTCAACAAGAGACGAAAGATATAGTGCAGTGTTAATGTCGGGTCAAATATTAAGTGATTGCATAATGAAAGTGATGAAATAGGAAACTACCAAAGCTAGCACACATGCAGTTACAATCTTTGACCGTCATAAGCAAACTTTTAGTGTACAAGAAACAATGGATTACAATGAGGGGAGGCCAAATTTATCATATGTTGTCAAACTAAACAAATGTTGGTGTGACTGTGGTAAGTATCAGGTCTTCCGTGTACCTTGCTCCCGTATCATTGCAGCATGCGCAAATGCTCGTCAGGACGCTTACCGTCATCTATCCGATGTTTACAAGGTCATTAATGTTATCAATGTCTACAACGAAGGCTTCGCAGTGCTAACAATGGAGAAATATTGGCCTTCAGACAAAGGGGACATATTTTGGCACAACGATGAGATACGAAAAGAGAAAAAAGACCTCCCAAACAACAAGCGTATAAGAACATAAATAAATACGACTAATAAAATAATCTTAAGATTATTTAGTATATGTCGTCAACCCTTATACGATCAAAAAAATTGTCTCAATGTCAAAGTAACTTCAGCATCATTATTTAGTTTCTCCTTTTGTAACCTTAGATTTTGATATATTAATAACTTTTTGTTACAACAATGTTAACAACAAACAGCACATACAACAAATATCAAATCAGATAAACACGACATTTACAATTTAACACAAAATTTTAAATTATAGGTTATTAATCTTATACCTCATCCAGTTTTTTATAAATGGTTTTAGAGGAAAAAATGGTACCAATACATAAATCTTTTTAAAAACAATCATTAATCGAAAGATCACAAATGTTATTTTTATTATTATACTCATCTTTCAATTATATAAATTTATTTTTTCAAACAACTAATCAAAATACAACAGTGTTCGTAATTATTTTTTAAATAAGTGTGAAGTCCAAAACAATTAACAATAAAAACGATTTATAATCAAGATCCCTATTTTATAAACTTCTGGATGCACATCCAGAGCATCCTTTGGCTAAACGAAATCATTTTCTTCAATAATAGTATTTCTATTTAATATTAAAAACTAAATAAAAATAACTACTTCCTTTATAACGAAAGAGACTTTTACACGTAGCAATAACCATAACATCCAAAATGACTTTCAATCTCAAATTATAGAACATTTTAAATATACGAAAGAAAATTCTGAACTACATTATAATATGCGCTCATTAATTAAATAAAAAACATTAAGAGATTAAAATATATGAAATAATAGCTGCAATGTGATGAAAACAGAAAACCCAATTCATTAGGGGTGGTGTCGAGTACAAAGAACACAAGATGTGTTTCTACTAAACAATTTACAGCAACAACCTCCTAACACTAATTTTCATCTCTAATCTCTCTAAAAACAAACAATAATAATAATAATAAACCATAACATTACACACATTACCAAATAACCCAATCAAATCAAACAAACCCTAATCCCTCACTTCTTAGCCTTCTTCACCGGAGTTTTAACGCTTTTCACCTTCTTCGCCGGACTTTTAACACTCTTCGCCTTCTTCACAACCTTCTTCGCGACAGCCTTCTTCACTGGAGTAGCCTTCACACTCTTCGCCTTCGGCTTCCCAACAGCTTTCGGCTTAGCCGCAGCTTTGGCTTTCGGCTTCACAGTAGCTTTGGCCTTGGACTTTGTAACAGCCTTTGCGCTTGGCTTGGCAGAAGCTTTAGGAGCTTTTGTAGCAGCAGATGTCTTGGCCGGAGCAGTTTTTGCACCCGCCGGAGCAAGTTTGAAGGAGCCTTTCACCTTGACAAGCTTTGCCGAAGCGACGGATTTCTTGAGATGGAGGAGAACAAGCTTGCGGTAAGTCGGAGGTAAGTCCTTGTGTTTCTCTTCGATGAATTTTGTTATAGCATATTGGCTTGAACCGGTTCTCTCTTTCAGGCTTGTGATTGCTTCAGTTATCATCTTCAAAAAGAAATAAAAACCAATTAAACAACAAAATCAAAAAACAGATATTCAAGTTAACTGAAAACTGAACCGGATTTGGATTTTTACCTCAGCGAAAGTGGGATGAGAGAGTGGCTTCTTTGCTGCAGCGGTTTTCTTGGGCTTGGTTTGAGCTGTGGTGATCGACATGGCTGAAACTGGAGGAGACAGAATAACCGTTGATGAGAGAGAAAGAGAGATAATCAGAAGATTGAAGAGAAAGTGATGATGTAAGTGAAAATGGGTGGGAAGATATTTATATACTGAAATGTGAGAGGGAACGGGAAAGCGTTGATTGGTGGAAAAAGAAAGGCACGGATTGAGAATTTGTGTTGTTGTTTAAATGTGGGTCGTTGGATGGTTGTTTATCTACGGTGGAGATTGTAAGTCAGCGGAGTTACTTGGATCGTGGAATGGAACGGATAGCGTTAAGTTAACTTCTTTTGGTTACCTTTTGGAGATTATGAATTAAGAACTACTTTTGTTTTTTGATTATCAAATGTAAATGTGATAGTAATTGTTTTTTTTTCTTTTACAATTGCTAGTAATTGGTAATGGTATGCAAAATTATTAAATTCAGAGTTATAAAAATGTGTACCCCTTCCTATTATTTATTTTATTTCATATATAACCAAGAAAGAAAGGATAATTATAATTTTTCATAGTCAAAGAGGTACAAGAATAATCAAATCCTCTAATATTTATCTTTTAAGAAGGTTGTTTTTAAAAAAGAAATATAGAATTTTTGAATCATGAGATAGTCATACTCTAGCCATACATTTAATTATGAACAATTGAATCATGAGATAGTCATACTCTAGCCATACACTTAAATTATGAACAATTAACAACATAATAATGTTGGATGATGTACTAAAAGGATCCACAAACATTGGTCCTTCGAGATGTATCTCGAGGAAGATTTTACATTCATTTAACCTATAACATTGGTCATCAGAGAGAGGTTTCACGAGAAAGATTATATATTCATTTAATCCTATAATGGAACTATAATGTATAAAGGTTGGTTAAGATTTAGGTACACTCTATTATAAATCTTAATCTCACATTTATAGTTATCAATATGTGATCATTAGAGTGTTTATATATACACCTTCGTCATTGGAGATCAAAGACGGAGGATTGTCATACTAGAATTTGTCATTTTAACGTAAAATGAGTTTTGAACGCAAAGTTAGGTCACAACACAACAAATAGAAACTCTATCATTTTAAGAAGTAAATGTTATAATCGCAACCTAATGATCAAGATAACTTTGCCTCCCTACGAGGCGAATACAAATGTTGGACTTCCACCGAAAGATCCTTGTCCCCTATGAGGCGAATACAAATGTTTAACCTTCACTTATGGATCATTGTCACCCTACAAAGCGAATACATCATTAAACCATCATCGAAGAGTCATTGATGCCTTGATAAGCTACACATTTAATGTCAAATATTATGAATAATGTGCATGATACAAAGAATTGAATTCACCTCAAGCAATGCTTGAAGGAATCATTCGCAATGGGGCTCTAACCTAAAAGTCTTGCCTAAGGGACAATTCACAAGAGCAACAACAAAATACAGAAGTAGAAGAAGTAGAATAAGAAAAGCGAGAAGTTTTTCTTACCTTAGGATTCTTCTCTCTGGTAATGTCTGGACGATAGACTTTTTGCTATTTTTTAACTCCATTTGCGCTTGTTATCTTGTTGCATTGTTTGCCTCGCATATACGTGAATTGGATGGATGTGATTTTTGTAGTACTTAATTCTTGTGATTTATAACTTGATTGTTGCTTGAATTGTATTTCTTTATGCTCGATTTTGTGTATGGGATGGTTTCTTTAGATGAGTCTATGTTTATGGTACCTTCGGTTTTTTACAAAGAAAGGGTTAGGGTTTGGAACCTTGAAGGTTTTTATCTCTCTTTTGAGAGGTTCCGCGTTAAAAGTTTTTGGTTTGGAGAAAATTTAGAATAGGTTAGGGTTTATTTTGCTTGGTTCTGATTTGAACATTTAAGGGTGATTTAGGAACTTCTGAGTTCAGATTTGAACTCAGAAGGGTTGTTTTAGTAAGGAGGGCTTTTTTGTTGAATTGGTTGGAGAAGAGGGGTGGTGCCACTGTAGGCACCCGCCTACCGCCGTTTACTCCAGCAGTTTTAGTGGCTGGTCTTTTTTTCGAGTTCTGCAGATGAGAGAGAGAGAGAGTTAAGGTTTCAAATGAAACTTTCTCTCTCCCTATCACATGTATTGAAGCCCTCTCTTTTTACTACATGAGAGTTGTGTGTGTGGGCAGACTACTGCCACTTGGCCTTCTTGGCCATATGTCCAGGCGTTGACCCATGGTCGAATGTAGGATCCTATATGGATCTCCCTACCATTTGGTCCATACATTTATTGCTCATGGCCTTTGATCCCACGTGTATTAAGATCTGAAGGCTGGGATAAAGTCAACTATGTTGACTCTTTGACCAATGAATATGGGTTGGGTCTGTTGGACTTTGGTTTTCCACACCCCCTGTTTTTATCTTCATGACTTGTTTTTTTTTAAATGTTTTTTATGGGCTTTTGATCTATAGGTTTTACCATTAACAATCTTGCTTTTATTTAGCACCCCTTTTGCTAAATTGTTTTTTTTTAATTTGCTAATTTAAATTTTGATAATTAATTTAAAATGTTTATATAATAATACTTATGATTAATAAAAAAAAATCTCATATTCTTTTATTTATTTTACTGGTTTTATTTACTTAACTATTCCAAATTAAATAAATAAATACTAATATTAAATGAATAAATGAGTGTCATACCCCAAATTTGTCTCACCTGTGTATAACTTTCATTTTGTATATCCATCTACTAACCGTTATTCAAAATTTTCAAAAAAAAAATGTTGGTTCTGCTTTCATTTTTCTTATTGCCTAAATCCAAGTTGTTGCAAGGTTGAATTGGGTGTCAGGCAAGGTTATCAGATCAGGTTTGGGGATCGTCATAGATCAGTTCATTTCCATTCAGGGTTTGAGCAATACAATTCATATCTTAAATCATGTTCTTTTGATTTCAAGGCATTTTCTTGCTTTTTGGGTTTATGGTGAAGGATTTGGTTTATTGGTATTCAAGTGGTCATGATCAGATGAATTCATTGATTCAAGGTCTCGGTTTATTCCAAATTCAATATTAATTCAATATTTATTTTTAATTCAGCAATCGAATTCAAAATCCAAGTTTTAGTGAAGAATACAAAAGTTTTGGTTTTTGGTTTTTTGTGGATCCACGGGGGAATGCTCAAAGAATCGAGAATTACATGGTATCCATCATAATGAAAAAGTCTACAAAAGTTCATAGATCAAGAAAGCTCATTTGTACAAAAAGAAGTTCTACAAAAAAATATTGGATCATATTTAAAACCCATCACGTTTTTTTGAAGCCCAATTCACATTACCAAAATCACAACAGTTATAAGTTCATTTGTACTTACATCATCAAATTTACAACAAAAAAAGTTATATACAAGTTGGCATACCCTAATTTTGACCTTAAGATCTTCTCTTGCATCGTCTGCATAGCATATCTCGCTGTTTATTTTGGTGCTTTCTTTTTCAAGCACTTTGATGTCCGAGTTTTTATTTGTTTTAAATCGTTTCATTTCTATTTTATTTTTAAAATAATATTTTAATTTAATTATCTTTTATTTTTAAAATATTCTTTTAATTTAAATATCTTTTATTTTAAAAAAAATAGTCTTTTAATTTAATTATATGTTATTTTTAAAATAATATTTTAATTTAATTATCTTTTATTTTTAAAATAGTCTTTTAATTTAAATATATTTTATTTAAAAAGATATTATTTTAATTTAAATATCTTTTATTTTAAAAAATAGTCTTTTAATTTAATTATATTTTATTTTTAAAATAATATTTTATTTTTAAAATAGTCTTTTAATTTAAATATCTTTTATTTTAAAAAATAGTCTTTTAATTTAATTATATTTTATTCTTAAAATAATATTTTAATTTAATTATCTTTTATTTTTAAATAGTCTTTTAATTTAATTATCTTTTATTTTTAAAATAGTCTTTTAATTTAATTATCTTTTAATTATTTTATTAAAATAGTCTTTTAATTTAATTATTTTTTACTTATTTTAGTTAAATTAGTTTTTAATTTAATTATCTTTATATTTAATTAGGTATTTTAGTTTAAAGTTTATTTTAATTAAATGTTTTTTAACTATTGCATTTCCTTTTTAAAAAAAACATACAAACATTTTGTTTTAACCCTAAGTTTTAGAAGATTTTTAATTCATTTGAAATCCTTATATTATATATTGATGGCTTTGCAAAACAAGGGAACATGGATATGATTTCTTCCCAAAACATATCCCAAACATGCTGAACTGAAAAAGGAAGGAATCCAAAGCAATGTCACAACATGTTGAATTCAAAGAGGAAAGAAAATCATAATATGTTTTCCTCATTCATCAAAAACATTCACTTTTCCAAGGCCTATATATTGCAGCAGCCATCGTAGAAAAAATTCAGAAACACCAACCATTCATAATACAAGCATCATGTTCTTTTTTCTAGTAATATACAATCACTCGAATACCCCTCATTCTCCATGACTAACTACAATCAAACTACATCAACCATAAAAAAAACAGCAGCAGTAAAACATCACACAATACACACCCTGAAAAATACACATAAACCACCCCATACCATAACTTGCTAGCTCTAATGTTCAACACCCCATATACATTCTCCGTCATGTTTCATACGCAACACCATGCTCATACGAATCTCTACTACTTCTGCCATAAAATGACTCAGTAACGTGTTTTTGTCGGTGATATTCCAGCTACCGTATCTAGTGTATCATTCTAACGAAACCACATCTGATTCTCACTGCGACAGAAATGGCGACTTCACTGGGGACTTGCTTTTGAGGGTTCCCCTAACTTGTTTGTTTGTGTTTATTACTGTATATCTATATGTGTATCTATATTTGTTTATGCTTTGGGTTGTTATCTTTGTGTGGTGAGAAAAGTCCTACACCTGGACTTAAGTGTACTTATGATAGGAAAGTGATATATTTGAGAAGGCTTACAGGGAGTTGATTCCCGACCAAGCTAACTTGAGAATCACCACTCAGTTGAGGCCCTCTTGAGAATAGTATTATTAAACGAGTATTCGTAAAAACACTTACTATTTTCGACCTAGGAGCCTGTGACACTGGGAGCCTTTAGTTACCCTTAACTCAACTTGGCTTTCTTAGGACGTAGTGCAATGACTATGAGGGAGTAGTCCCAAAATAGTTGATACGCGATACTACACTTGAAAGAGGTTCTCTTGAGAATATTATTAACTACCGAGTATTTGGGAAATTGATAATATTCGAAAGACATACTGATAACTTTGGGAACTTTTAGGACCTTTGTTATGCAGGTACAATAAACCCTTAGTCCACACCATTTGGGATGGGTAGATCATTACTTTAGACTCGTTGATTTTCAAACCTAAGTCTTTGCTTGTTTGAATGTTCATAAACATAATGTTCATAAAAGTTTCATGGAATTCAAAGCTTTTGTTTACAAACATCATAGGTTTTACCATTGGATTTTGAAATTATACTCCGTTCCCAATTAAATGAGATTTTTAGTTATCAAAAGTATTGTCCCCTTTGTGGTGTTTGCAAACATAACCTTTGAGTTCCTTGAAACCCATCTGCATTGGCGCATTTGCGTTCGTCATTAGCATCGCATTCTCTGTATTCCAGGTTCTCACTCTTGCTTCTTCCATTCAAAGGAGACAAGCTAAATAATCAGTATGATACTCAGGCCAATCAAAGAAAGAAGATGAAAAACAATGAGCAAGAAAACCATGAAGTTCATAAGGAAGTGATTGCTTTGAGGGCTGGTATGGAAAGGCTTTCTGCTTTGGTGGAAACTTTGGTTGCTACTCAAAGACAACTTTCTTCTCATATTTCTTAGACTCCTCTTCAAAGGACCGTGATTTCTGAAATCATGTCAATGCTCATTCCTGTGACTCCCATTAGCGCTTCTAACAACTCTAAGAAGCTTGTGGAAGGTTTACCCAAGGAGAAAGAACAAGTTGTTAATGCTATTTTGCGAGAGAAACATGGAGGATCTCGTAACAAAAGTAAACAACATATGGATCAGTTTGACCCAATCCTAATGGCTTATTCTGAATTATATCCTGCTTTAGTACAGAAGAATCTGGTGCAAACAAAGAGTTCGTCGACCATCCCAAAGAATCTACCGTGGTGGTTTAAGTATGATTGTTTTGTTTATTTCATCAAGGGGCGCCCGGTCATGATATTGAACATTGTTTTGCTTTGAAGGTCGAAATACAAAAGTTAGTGCAAAATAATATTTTATCTTTTGAAGATTCTGGACCCAATGTCTCAACAAGTTTGTTATCCAAGTATGGAAACGATGAGGAAGGATATCTCAGAGAATATTGTATCTCTGACGTGAATTCAATGAGAGGATCTTTAGTAGATATACACATCAATTTATGTAGGCTTACCCATTATAAGCATAATCACACTTCTTGCAAAATTTGTTCAAAGAATCCTCGTGGATGTTATATGGTGAAGAGGGATCTCCAAGATATGTTGGATCAGAAACTACTTCATATCGCTAGAGAAAGGGTGAATGTCATAATTCTGCATTTTAATATGCCAGAGTCAGTGGTGATTACTTGCAACAGTAAAAAGTCTTCTCCTATGCCTTGTGGATACGATGCTACCAAGCTGGAAGGTGGTAAGAAAGTTCCTGTTGATGTTGCTCCTTCCGCTCAGATCATTTCGAATTGTCAATCACAATTTCGTCAGAGAACACATCAGAGTCATGATCAAAAGAAGTTTGACCCAATCCTAATGACTTACAGTTAATTGTGGTCCTATTTTATCTGAGACTCGATAATGGCACCTAGAAAGACCAGAGCCATGAAATCTCACTCTTTTTGGTTCAATCCATATACTAGTTGTGCATTTCATGATGAAGCAATGAGTCATTCGATTGAAGAATGCAAGGTTCTCCAAGAAAAAGTCTAAGAGATGATTGATGATGAGGTGTTGACTTTCAAGGGAGAAAGCCCAACTGTGAATGAAACACCTTTATGCTGATGGATATGAAGACTCAAGAAAGTCCTTTCAAGTCGGTGAAATCAGGAGAACTCATTCCCAAGATCATCAGGTTGTTTGTTTACTTGCTTGCATTTGTTATTATTTCTTTGATTATAAAAAGTATGATTTGCATGTAAGGACTTGTTTATTTTGAATGATTAATGCAATAAATATGTTTGTATTGAAGAGATTCATTTGTATTCACTCATAAGATGCTTTTTCATGTTTTATAATGCCAATTTTATCCAATCTCTTGCTTTGATAGAGATTTGGGAGGAGGATGACGAAATAAAAAACGCAAGATCTCTGGTCGTATGCTTTTGAATAAAACTCGGCTAATGATGTAAGGTATTGTTTCAAATCCTCAAACACTGGAGATATAAGGGAGGTAGACCCTTGTTAACCCCTTTGAGCCTTGAAGTATGAGTTTTCTTTTCCAATAAAAAAAACCCTCAATTTTAACCTGGGGCAGGGTAGTCTTCAGTTAGGCTGATCGAGCATCCAAACTTTCAAAAGGGAGTGAACATCTGAGGATCTACTTCACCATACATTCACACATTAGGAGGCTAGGAGTCAAATTCACAATGATTAACCCTCGACTAACCAAGGAGTGAGGCGGTAACAATCTTTTCAACAATTCAAAATGACCTAAAGTCACGCGCTTTGTTCGTAAATCAAAAATGAAAAAAGAAAAGTCCGCTAAGTCAAAACCTATGAAGGAGACTTAGGAAAAATTGGGGCATCCCGCTGGACTCCAAATTTAAATCCAAAAGACCATGTCCAGTCAAAAGTTAAGGGAACAAAAAAAAGTGAAAAAGCAAAAACAAAGGATTAAAGAAAAATCCTCAGTAAATGACAAAGTCGTGTGATCAAACACCAAAAGTAAAAAGGTGAGTGACTTCCATGTCCAAAGCCTCAACAACTCCTCAACCATATCAAAACTCCTGTTGAGAGATGAGTGCTCGCATCTAATTAGCTGAACATAGGATTGGAGGACATCATGAAGAATGAGTGGGTACAAATAAACTTTGAGCTTTATACCCTTTGTTTCATAAACTGTGAACCAAGCCGCGATACAACCCTCTAAAGACCTAATTGAAGCATGGTCTATTTCGAAAGCATACTCGGTGAGATGATGTTTCCTGATTCCAATGAGCTAAGCTCAAAAGTTGTGTTGGCTTTGTAAAATTAATTAATTTCCTATCCTAACTAGAGGTTTGGTCACAGGTTATTATGATGTCTTTTCAATAAAAAAAACTTCAAGACTAACATGTGTTTTGCATTAGAAGTTTCAAAATTAACATTTTTTTGGTGTGCTAGCATTGCTTGATATCATGGAAGCTTGCATACGAACAACAATGATGAACTTAATATTTTGAGACTTGAGACTCTGATGATAAAAGGAGAATTATTTCAAAAGGATTACCATATCCAGGGGCATGCTGATCAGGTGCAAATTATTTCCCAGTTGTTGCTTCCACAGTCTGACCATTCTTTAAGGAGCAAGTTTGAAGACTCAATTATACATAATACAACCAATTTGGGCAGTTACATCGAGATTTGACAAATCTCTCCAAGAGTTGCAAGACATTTGAACATCTTGGATGCCAAGTTTTCTGTAAAATCATCTTAGAATGACTTCTTCTCATAAACCATGTGATATGGGGCATTTGAGAATTGAAGACTCTCATCCGTTCACAACAAATATTGTTTGAAATGGCGACCACCACGCAGTTTATTAATGCAGAGCTACTTTGTTCTCGTAGCATTCTTCACCCATACCCCAAAGAGCTCTTGTCTCAAGTGATGTGATGATTCCCCATTAAGTCTCTACCACAGGTAGTCATGACAATTCCCCGATGAATCTCCACTTCAAGTAGTTATGGCATATTTGGTGCAAGATTTCCCCTATTGGTAACCTAAACATCCGCCAGTGAATTTCTTTGGCTTTAACCTTCCCAGTAAAGTGAATGTTATTTCACTCCTCAACAAACTTCTTACAACTTCAATCCTCCCCCTTAATATGGATGTTTATTTCATCCATATAGAGTCTTAACTCTAATATTTGCAGTTACGACTTTGATCCGAGTTCCCTTGTGAAGTGAATGTTATTTCACTCCCCAGTGAACTTCTTACGACTTCAATCTTCCCCAGCGAAATGGATGTTTTTTTCATCCCCATGAAGTCAGCTCCGACATCTTCAGCTGCTATGTTGATTCAAGCTTCCCCAATGTAATGGATATTTATTTTATCCCCCGTGAGGCCTCAGCTATGGCATCTCTAATTACCATTTCCTTTCAGACTACTTCAGTTCATAGTGGATATTTACTTTATACCCCATGAAGTCTCTCCAATCATGAGTTTGGTCTTTTCCTAGTGGATCTTCCTCATCCCCAACAGAGTATCATGACTCATCTTGATAATCCCCTAAGTGAAGTCATGATGTTCATCCTCAAGTGGAGTGCTCTCTTTTCCTAGAGAAGTTTGAAGCCTTGAAGCAAGACTGTGATTCCATGTGTGGCTTTCCATTTACCCCAGTGATTCTTATATCTTGCGAAGATTGGCTGAGTATCTGTGTCGAGATGTTTATTTCATCTCCGGTTTACTTCTCCTTGTTTGTTTTATTAGCATAAGCATAACATAACATACATTTCTTCATATGGATACATGGCATATGTGCATTTTTCATTTTTGTGTTTGTTTGTTTGTTTACTTTGGCCGTGTTTATCCCCAATTGACTGGGTCAGTCTTCTCCCTCCAAGTAGAGTCGTCAGCCCTAGGCAGAAAGAGCACAACATTTTTAAATTCCCCACTGAGTTCGATCCTTGTGGAAGACAGTTTCTTTGGCTTTCTTTTCCATTTCTGGATAAGATAAACTCCAGTTGAGTTCATTCCTCATTGGGTAGAGTCTTGCTTGACCGTTTCTCTTCAGTTACTTCCTAAATTGAACTTTGGTCCCTGACAATCACAATTTTAGATATCTCTAGGCTTTTGAACCTGGATTGATCGTGCATTTATTTTGCACTTTGACTCCTCAAAAAGAATTTGTTTGAAGATCACCATTGAAGACAAAATATTTCCTCAACAGTGTTATAACATTTTCTCAATAATTTATACCTAGACAACAAGTGGCAGCTCTTTATTTGAGCAGCTTGTTTCATTCGCAGGTTTTCTATTTGGATGACAAATGGAAGTTTCCTTAAGACAGTTTGTCTATCCCCAATGAGTTTATCAAAATTATCAACTTATCCTCCATCAAGTGGCATCTCCCAAAAAATCCATCAGAGAAGTTTGGTGAAGACTTTACAAGTGTTTCTCTTTATTTGAGAATTCCTGATACAAGGACTTTATTTGCTTCAATGCAAATTCAAACTACAACAATACCACTCCTCAGTGATGTTCTCCCCAGTGAGTCCACTATTCAATTTGCTTCCATAAAATGGCATCTTTCTAATAAGTTTGATGAGGATTCAAATGATCTTTCTCTTTATTTAAGAAGACATATTTTGCAAATCAACCGACTTGCATCTCTTTTAGATCCCTGACGATGTTTTCTAATCTCCAGTAAATTATGGATCCCCGCTGAAGTCATAAATCTCCAGTAAAATTTCAATCCCCTGTGAAGATACTCTCCCATAAGTATTCACCTTTCCAGGAAGAAACTGAGACCCGTTCGTGGCTTATGACCCGAGACGACGGGAAGTTTATTTTACCCTTTTCAAGTGGAATACTTGATTAAATAAGAAACTGGGACCCGCTCATGGCATACAACCTTGAAGCGATGGGAGGTTTATTTTACCCTTTTCAAGTGGAATACTTGATTAAAGAAGAAACTGAGACCTGTTCATGGCATACAACCTTGAAGTGATGAGAGGTTTATTTTACCCTTTTCAAAGAAGAAACTGAGATTCGTTCATAGCATACAACCTTGAAGCGAGGGAAGGTTTATTTTACCCTTTTCAAAGAAGAAACTGAGACATGTTCATGGCATACAACCTTGAAGCGAGGAGAGGTTTATTTTACCTTTTTCAAAGAAGAAACTGAGACTCGTTCATGGCATACAACCTTGAAGTGATGGGAGGTTTATTTTACCCTTTTCAAAGAAGAAACTGAGACCCGTTCATGGCATAAAACCTTGAAGCGATGGGAGGTTTATTTTACCCTTTTCAAGTGGAATACTTGATTAAAGAAGAAACTGAGACTAGTTTATGACTTGTGACCCGAGGCGTGGGGAAGTTTATTTACCCTTTCTAAATGAATCATTTAGTTAAAGAAGAAGCTTGATCATATTTTGATCATGGAAGCTTATTTTGGTTATTACCTTTGCTTAGGCTATCGTATGTTTGATAGTAGGTAATATACCGTATCTTTTTGGTTAGATACCTTTGCTTAGGCTATCGTGTTTGGTAGTAGGTGATCTCTCTTTTCAAATTAATTACCTTTGATTTGGCTATCATGTACTTGATAATAGGTAATATACGTTCTTTTATTTCAACTGGATACCTTCGCTTAGGCTACCATCTGTTGGTAGTAGGTTATCCATCTTTTCAAGTTTCCTGCCTGTTGTTTAGGCTACCATGTTCTTGGTAGTAGGCGATATGCACCTTTGTTCTATTTTGGAGATACCATGTGTTTAAGTTATCCCCAGTGGTGGTTAAGTGTCTTTTCCCCCGGTAGAGTTGAGTCTCATCCCTAGTGCAGTTGGACCTTTCCCCATGGATTCTTGCTAAGTTGTTCCTCGTCGGGCCTTCCTTTCTTTAACTACATTTCAGTGTTTTATGTACGCAATTATCCCCTGTGACATCATTCCTCACAAGATTTCTGTTTTGCATATCATATCATATCATAAGCATTTTGTGGCGTCTTAGGGCCAAAAATTGTGCATGTTTGTATTTAAGTTTTTCTTATCACGTTGAGACGAAGATTTCAATCTCTATATCTCCGGATATAAGTAACTTAAATAGGGGCATCTGTCATACCCTAATTTTGACCCTAAGATCTTGTTTTGCATCGTCTGCATAACATATCACGCTGTTTATTTTGGTGCTTTCTTTTTCAGGCACTTTGATGTCCGACTTTTTATTTGTTTTAAACCGTTTTATTTCTATTTTATTTTTAAAACAATATTTTAATTTAATTATATTTTATTTTAAAAATAGTCTTTTAATTTAGATATATTTTATTTTTAAAAAATAGTCTTTTAATTTAATTATATGTTAATTTTAAATAATCTTTTAATTTAATTATCTTTTATTTTTAAAATAGTCTTTTAATTTAAATATCTTTTATTTTAAAAAATAGTCTTTTAATTTAATTATATTATATTTTTAAAATAATCTTTTAATTTAATTATCTTTTGTTTTTAAAATAGTCTTTTAATTTAAATATCTTTTATTTTAAAAAATAGTCTTTAATTTAATTATATTTTACTTTTAAAATAATCTTTTATTTTTAAATAGTATTTTAATTTAATTATATTTTATTTTAAAAATAATATTTTAATTTAATTATCTTTTAATTGTTTTATTAAAATAGTATTTTAATTTAATTATCTTTTAATTATTTTAGCTAAATTAGTTTTTAATTTAATTATCTTTATATTTAATTAGGTATTTTAGTTTAAAGTTTATTTTAATTAAATGTTTTTTAACTATTGCATTTCATTTATAAAAAAAACATACAAACATTTTATTTTAACCTTTTTAATATATATGTTCCCTAAGTTTTAGAAGGTTTTTAATTCACTTGAAATCCTAATATTATATATTGATGGCATTGCAAAACAATGGAATAAGGATATGATTTCTTCCCAAAACATATCCCAAACATGTTGAACTGAAAAAGGAAGGAATCCAAAGCAATGTCACAACATGTTGAATTCAAAGAGGAAAGAAAATCAGAATATGTTGTCCTCATTCATCAAAAACATTCACTTTTCCAAGGCCTATATATTGCAGCAGCCATCGTAAAAAAAATTCAGAAACACCAATCATTCATAATATAAGCATCATGTTCTTTTTCCTAGTAATATACAATCACTCGAATACCCCTCATTCTCCATGACTAACTACAATCAAACTACATCAACCATAAAAAAATAGCAGTAACAAACATCACACAATACACACCCTGAAAAATACACATAAACCACCTCATACCATAACTTGCTAGCTCTGATGTTCAATACCCTATATACATTCTCCGCCATGTTTCACACACAACACTATGCGCATATGAACAACTACTGCTTCTGCCATAAAATGGCTCAGTAACGCGTTTTTGTCGGTGATATTCCAGCTACCGTATCCAACGTATCATCCTAACGAAACCACATCTGATTCTCACTGCAACACAAGTTCATGAAAATAAAGGTCATCACTACAAGCTTGTTGCTTTGGTCCAAGTCCAAATTCAAAAAATTTGCTACATCCAAGGCCCATTTCAAGTCCACTTATTACAAAAAATTCCGAAACAAAAAAATCATTACATCAAGCCATACATGAAAATTTTACAGTTCCAAAAAGCTATTTTTCACAAATATGAAACTCCAAGTATCAGCCTTTATAATGTGCCACTGCATCACCTCAAAAGCTTCACAAAAATTCAGTACTTGTTCTGGCCAGCCATTTCCCAAAAATGAGCCTTCAACTGCTAGCCTCTCACACTCTATAACACAGCCACAACATCGAAACTCATCACCTCTCAAGCCATAATACAAAAACTGCAGCACACATAACCTTCAACAATGTTTTGTCTAAGCAGCCAATACAAACCATGAGCCACATGTGTATACAATACACATAACAGAAAAATTACAATTCGTAGCAGCCACACACATGAAAATTACACCATCTAAAACCTGTACCTACTATTTTCAAATTCACAAAGCCACACACATGATAGAACTGGCAGTAAATGTTACGCAAAGCTGGCCCCACCAAATACACACACAATATGCGCAACAAACTTAGCCTCCCCACAACTAAAAACATTGGTAACACAACAATAGAAAAGGGATTCGGAATCTCAACTGGGCCCTCCTCGACGAGGACTTGGGTTGGGCCATGCCTGACGGTGGGCCAATCTTAGGCCCAATCCAGAACAATATTAAATATACCATCATTAAAAAATGGTGGTGTGTTCACAAAATATCTCTTTTTAGGAGTCATCTTCCTTCTGAGACGATTAGTCTTTAAATAGGAGTTAAGCTCATATGCCACTTATTGGAATTAAGACACACACACACACACAAGAGGGGGTGAATTATGCGGTTCAGAAAAATGTGGTTTTAAAAAACTTTGCGGATTAAAATTAGAGTTTTAGAATATTTTAAATATTTAGCAGCGAAAAATAATTTCAACAAAATAAATAACATAAAATAAAGAGTTAAGGGAAAAGAGATAAACACCACAATATATAGAGGTTCAGTTAAACAAGAAAATAACTTACTCCTTGTCTACTATGTAATTATGCATGAAGTACCCACTCTCGAATGGGCGAGTAGGGGTTATCCGAGGAGATTAAGAGATCAGCAGGACATGTTATGTATAAGGTCTCAAGTTGAAAAGGGTCAGTGCTCTAGGTTGGAGAGCGAGGAGAATGGCCTCGGGAATAAAGCCATCAGGAGAAACCTGCAAGGGTGCGAAGACCTCCCCTCTAGCCACTGAGGAAACCAAATATTAAAGGTATAAAGAGGATACCCTTTGGAGAAATCTACATAGCTAATGTTTATTTATTTTCCTATATTAATTATTTGTCTACTTTGTTATTAGTTTCTATATACGAGTATTGCATCTCTGTCAATTATAAAAGACAAGTTATCGCACAGGGTGCACTCTTTTCCCTATGCACTCATTTTATTATTTTGAATAATCCATAATAGTTGGCTCTTCCTTTATTTGCAGGAAACCTGAAAATTCAAGAGAAAATTGCCCATACAAGTTTTCCAAAAGAGTCAAGCTTAAGAGCAAAGAAGTTGTTCAACCTCATACATGTTGATGTCGATGGAACCATCAAGAAAAGATCACTAGGAAAAAATAATTATTCCCTTCTTTTCATTAATGTTTTTTCAATAAAAACATGAGTTTACTTCTTGAAGCATAAATAATAACTATTACTACCTTCATGAAATTTAAAGCTATTCTAGAAAAAGAAAGCAGTCAGAAGATGAAAATAATGTGAAAGAATCGAGTAGGTGAATTAACTTTTAAAGAGTTTCAAGAATTTTGTGAAGAGAGTGGAATCAAACATCCACTAAAAATTCTAAGACCCCCCAACATAACACTATTGAAGTTGCATGTTTCATGTCTTTGCCTCAAGAGTTAAATGTTTTGATTGCTATTCTTTTAAGCTTTTGGTTTTGTTTATATAGTTATTGAGTATCCTCACTGATTGCGCATCTCAAGGTTAATTTTTAAATATGTTTTAAGCATGCATAAATAAAAATGTCTAGTTATAGTTTAAGCAATATGCTTTAAGTCAAACTGTTGAATTTTTGGATCAAGAAAGTTTAATTGAGAACAGTTTAAGTCATAACAATATTAGAATCTCAAAAATCACTTGAAATTGTGCAAAAATGAGATTCTGGTAGTGTGATTAGAATCACACAACTCAAATCAGACTTATAGGGAGTTCAGGAACTTTTTTCATGTTTTCATGTTTCAAATCACAAATTTCATGATTCGAATCACAATACTTTGATTCAAATTACAAGACTTTTTTCATGTTTTTTAAGCAATATGCTTTAAGTCAAACTGTTGAATTTTTGGATCAAGAAAGTTTAATTGAGAACAGTTTAAGTCATAACAATATTAGAATCTCAAAAATCACTTGAAATTGTGCAAAAATGAGATTCTGGTAGTGTGATTAGAATCACACAACTCAAATCAGACTTATAGGGAGTTCAGGAACTTTTTTCATGTTTTCATGTTTCAAATCACAAATTTCATGATTCGAATCACAATACTTTGATTCAAATTACAAGACTGTCTGATTCAAATCACACTGAACTAAAATTTCCCTATTTTTCTTATGGAACTTTGATTTGAATCAACAAAATTCATGACTCGAATCATGTGATTTGAATCATAGACCATGTGACTCAAATCACACAAATGGGTTATCGTATGTTGATTGTTCTTGATTCAAATCACTTAATTTTCTGACTCGAATCATACCTTTTGCATATGACTCGAACCATATACCATTTTTCACTCATTTTAGTGCTAGATCTCCAACACACATAAAAGAATTTTCCTCTCAAAACCTCTTATAATACTGGAAAACATACACTTCCACTATTAATTTGAAAACTCACAACTCACATGTTCTCTCATTCCAAAAGGATTTTTGAATTTCTTGAGTGCTTACAAATAATTTCTTTCATTTTCTACCTCATTCTAATTCCATTTTCATGCGGATCTAAATCTCATCTTTGAAT
Organism: Lathyrus sativus; assembly: GCA_963859935.3. Classification (NCBI taxonomy): domain Eukaryota; kingdom Viridiplantae; phylum Streptophyta; class Magnoliopsida; order Fabales; family Fabaceae; genus Lathyrus; species Lathyrus sativus. The sequence goes on from OZ012740.1 coordinate 529,406,981, forward strand.
ATTTGTGATTTTTAGGGATATTATCTTATTGTGTTTAATGTTTCTTTGAAGTTTTTTTTTGTTGAGATTTTAGAGGTTTGCAAGGTGTGTGGTGTTATGGCTAGTTTTGACAAGTCTAGTGGAAAATAAGGAGGTTATTCTCTCCAAAATTACTTTGGTAATGTTGTGTGGAATCCTATGGACAAAGTTAAAGTTCTTCTCAATCTTTGTATAAACTAACACTCAATATATCAGTACAGTTGAGGAAATATAGCTGCAGAATGGAGACTTTGGAGAAGAATTGTTGAAGCTAGAAGATTCAAGTTGGTTTTGAGTAAAGATTTCACGAGGATTCAGTTTGGATATTGTGTACAAGTCAAAAAATCTAGATAGAAATTTTTTATATTTCCAATATTATTTGGAAACCATTGTGTAATTTGTCATATGTTATAGTGAAAGACCAAAATTTTCAATGGGAAACCATTTGAGAGTATAGTAGGCTTAGCGATAACAATAGTTAAACCACTATAAATCTAGCACCTCTCTCTCTCTCTCTCTCTCTCTCTCTCTCTCTCTCTCTCTCTCTCTCTCTCTCTCTCTCTCTCTCTCTCTCTCTCTCTCTCTCTCTCTATTGTGTAGAGTTGCATGTTTAAGTTGTTTTTATCGCTTTCTTATAATCATATGTGGTTAGATTTTTTCTTGGGAAGTAATTTATGAAAGTACAAAGTATCATTCGATATTATTTATGTGCTTTGAGTATCATTTGTGTTTTGATGTTTTTTCAATTCAATTATTGATTGATATAAGTAGGGTTGCGTATTTGTAATTTGGATGTTATGTCATTCATGTGTTTGTACACTTGTATCATTTCAATTTGGTTGTAATCATTTCGGCTATTATTAATTTATGCAATTGAGAACTCTCTACATTTCATGAATTAAAAGTCCTTTGATCCTTGTTAACATTTTATTTTTGAGCCCATGAAATGGCTCTTTTATTGTTTCCACAGGTGTAGCTTGAATCAAAAGTTAGAACATTTAAATTTGGATATTTTGGTATTTGATTTGAATCACGTGTTATCTCTGATTAGAATCACTCACCTTTGAAAGTTGGAATTTACTGTTAGAAGAAGGCGACTTATCAGAGTGGGGTGAATATATCTCAAGTTGAAAAACTTTACAAAAACTGTTTTGAAATATTCAATGGCTATTGGAAGTTACCCGAATCGAATCGTCTAAACCAAACCACTATCGAGAAGCTCAGATATGCGTATATAGAATCAAGTTATAATAATGAGAACAAATTGATCAATATACTTTTAACGACAATCACTTGAAAGCTATAATAAAAATATAGTCTATTTTCAATGAAAAAATGCACAAAAACATAATTGAGGCAAATTATCGAACACCTTGTGTGCAATCAATTTCGTTTAGAATCTTCTATGGTTTTGTTGATTTAAAAAAATAACTACAATCTAATGGATTGGAATCAACACAACAAAACCATTTTCAAATGATATCAACAAAAGTTTAACCAAACGTATTGGTCGCTCAATCTTCGAATTCAACAATTTGCAAATAAAAAGATATATATATATATATATATATATATATATATATATATATATATATATATATATATATATATATATATATATATATATATATATATGTATGTATGTATGTATGTATGTATGTATGTATGTCTGTATGTATGTATGTGTGTGTGTGTGTGTGTGTGTGTGTGTGTATATATATATATATATATATATATATATATATATATATATATATATATATATATATATATATATATATATATATATATATATATATATATATATATATATATATATATATATATATATATATATATATATATATATATATATATATATATATATATATATATATATATATATATATATATATATATATATATATATATATATATATATATATATATATATATATATATATATATATATATATATATATATATATATATATATATATATATATATATAGAGAGAGAGAGAGAGAGAGAGAGAGAGAGAGAGAGAATACACAAGGATTTGCTCAGACAATTCACCAATCGTCCTCACTAAGGTTACATTTTCCCTCAATTCCAAATGGAATTGAGATATCAATCTTACTTTGTAAAAATATTGTTTACAAGAGAAAATTAGCAATCCAACCCTAAAACCATATGTTTGATATTGATCTTAACTTGTTCTCTTCCCTTGATCTGAGCATGATCAAGTCACCCAACAATATCAATTTGATTCACCGTCTCATGCTAGTCCTTTGTAAGAAACTCTATTCTTTAAAGCTTTCACTCGATTAAATCCAAACTGAAAATTATTCTCACCCAAGACTTACTAGGATGATCCTCCGGTTACCGTTACTCCTTCGACTGAACCCACTGTTCTTTGAAGCTTTCACTCGATTGAATCCAACTTGCATAATATTGTCCAAAACCTCCAAATCACCAATTGATCTTGAAGGAAAAACCCAACTTAGTTTTCTTATTTGAAAACCCCCAAAGACTCTTAACCCAATTTTTAATTCAACAACCTGAAATGGACGTTATCATCTCTGATTCTAGATGACACCCAAACAAAAAATGATTATGTGTAATTTATTTGTGTGTATGCATAGAACATATGTTAAAGATGAAGAGAACTCTTTATATATTTCTGGTTTCGTCACCTTCAAATAATGCATGTATGAGGTATATATATGTGTGCAAGTTGGAGACAAAAGGAATGCAAAATATTTGAAAAAATCATGAATTTTTGGAAAAAATGCATTGAATGTGTCCATACTTTTAAAGCATGTGTTAACTCATAGAAGAAGATTTTCTTCTACGTGTTGACTTGAAACCCCTCCATAATCGGCTTGTCAAACAGAGGCTACAGGCTTTAAAAATCATCAACATGTGTCGACACATAACTCGTATGTGTCGGCTCATATAAGAATTTTTTCTTCTATGTGTTGACCTGAAATGCTTTATATGTTGACTCATGCATTACATAAGCTACAACCTTTAAAAATGATACACATGTGTCGACTCATAACATGTATGCGTCGACACATAGACCTATTTTTCACACAAAAACCTATTTTTAATACATGAAACCCTTTGACAACATCAAAAAGAGACAAAGCAATCCATGAGAAGTATCTTATATTACACATATACTAATATAACACACAAAGGCGTTTACAAAGATAAAATCATCAATAAAACAACACTAGCATAGAATGATGTAAATATTGAAAATGCTTAAACATAAATAAAATCAATTTAAGCATTAATATAAAATAGTTGCCACAAATCATGCCAAATAACATATACAATAAACATGAAAGATGAATGATACAATGTAATAAAAAAAACTCTTGAGTTGCTTCAAAGGCGACACATTTACGTGACATATACTTTTGGTACTCCCGAATGTTGCGCACGCGTGTGCTCTAGCAAGACGATCATTTAGATTTATCACCACTCAAACTAAAAACATAAATGTTATCATAACAATAACACACCACACGAATTTTGTTGACATTCTAATATGTTCAAACATATTTCATGCCAGAATAGATAAACAACAACCTCTTATATATCATGCAAGAACTAATAATAGATAACATGCTTATACATAAAGAATATATTTCAAGTATGGAAGAAGAATAGTATGAAGCCACTATAAGCATATAAATTGAAATACATCAAGCATATCAAGCATTTGGGACTGTTCGCAGGCAGTTTTTGCACGAACAACCTCTGACCTCCTAACGCAGGTTTACTTGTGAGACCGGTCAAATGAGTCCCAGAACACTTGGTTTGGGATGTATGATGCGTGTTATCCATAAGTATATGGAGTACGTCAGAGTAATAAAAGATTATCGTTCCCATAGAGATCAATGTCAATCTATCGATTACTATTGTTACGGTGTTTATCTAAAGCTAATGAAAATAAAGAGTATTTCGTGCAGACAAAATTAAAAATTAAGAAGTGGATTTAAATTCAGAATTAAGGCATACTGGAATGTAATTCTCATCTCTCAAACAATACTCCTATTGTCTAAGTGGTAATACTTATGGGGCAATATTTTCTTCCTTGAAAAAGAGTTAATTAAAAAGGAACCGTCGTGTTAGCGTAATCGGAACCAGGCCTGACCTTTAATCTATATCAGCCGCTCACGCTGCACCGGTCGCATCTTGCGTTAAAGTGACTAAGTCCTTTTTTATATAACCACCTATAAGACTCATTTAAAAAGTATCTTTGATTGGGAACTTTCAGTATCAAAGGGTTTCCGACATATGCTCGGCCAACCGGATCCTAAATCTATAAACGCGTTCATAAATAGTTTTAAAACCACTTTCTAATAATACCAAACTTCCCTAATTAATTAATAAATCGCTTTCACTGTTTTTACCAATTAAAAACTAACCAACTCTCATCTAAAGTGTCAGATGCCTTCCGATCTTACCTGACTAGTCACAATTATTACGTAAACAGAAACACGGTCTCGTTCACATAACAGCCGATCAATTTATGTTCAGAAAAGTTACATTAAAATCCAAAACAACCCTCTAAAGTGTTCCTACAAATACAACCTATGGAATACCTTCGAAACAACGGTCCTCACATCCCATCACAATAAATTTAGCTGGACATGACGGTAATAAGCATAATGAATAATATATTACTTAGGGAAATAAAACGTGCATGATTGGTTCTCGGATGAACAGAAGTGTCACTCTTAGGTTCAGTTCAAAAAACGAATATTAGAAATAAAAAACAAGAATTAAATCATGTTGTAAATAAAAGTGTGATTAGCTTTCAGAAGAACACAAATGTCACGCTTGAGTTCAATCTTAGAAAACGAATCTTAGAAATATAAGGCAATAAATAAATCGTGCAAAAGGATAAAGGCAGCGATTGATTCCCAAAAGTGTCACGCTTAAGTCCACTCTTAGAGAATAAATCTTCGAAATAAAAGCAATAATTAAAGGCGTAATCGGTTTCCAAAGGTAGGAACAGAAGTGTCACGCTTAAGTCCTCTCTTAGAAATAGATCTTTGAAAATAAAGCGGAAAGTAAATGCGTAATTATTTTCCAAAGACAAGAACCAAAGTGTCACTCTTAGGTTCTCTTCTTAGAAACGGATCTTCGAAAATAAAGAGCGATAAATAAATTGGGCGGAAAATAAACAAAGTAAAGCAAGGAGGAAAGTAAATAAGTGCGAATAAAATAAACCTGCTCCAAATCGGAGACTTGAATCTGGTAGAATGCTGGAAAGTAAATCTGGATTGAACGTTCAATGACGACAAGCTTAAAGTTCCTACACTATGATGCTCCAACCCTAGTTACAACAATGGTGAGATAAACCTTCGATGTGACGATTTATCGCTTTAACTCTGAATATATGCCTATGCTGCGAACTAAGACTGTATGCCTAAAACTATAGATCTAGGTCCTATTTATAGTGTAACATTGCCTTGGACGTTACATAACTTCTTCTGGAATCGTGGGGAGGAAAAATCTCCGGTCATGGCGTCATGCTCTAACCGTCCTTGACCAGGCCACCAAATACACAGATGGTGTCTGTTGCACCCCAAAATTTGCCCAACCTTTTCCTTCTTGTTTTTGCATTAGCATAACATCATCATAGCATTATCATAGCATTGCATTAGCATTTATGCAGGGGATCAAGTGTGATATACATCAAGAGAGACCTATCTAGAGGTTTTATTCGAGCTTGAGGAGTCACTAAAGTCACCAGGAAGTGGTTCATGCCCTTGAGAAGTTCAGATGCTTGTGTGGGGTTCATCCCCTGACTTAGAGGCAAACTGAAGATTATCAATGAGTTGGAAAACTATGATTACAGGTCATAAAATTACAAGTCAAGTTCAATACATTGCATAACTCAAATGGACTTTTTTCCAACGTGAAAGTTGCTCCAAATGGGGTCATTTGGTCAACTAAACTTCAAGGTTTTAATGGGCTAGCTCATGGTTGAAGATTGATGAAAGTGATTTTGGTGAAAACATGTGAAAAGGCCTAGTTTGGTATTTTATCAAAATTTAATTAAACAAGTCCATATTTGTACTTATTTTGAGTGGAAACCTCATTTTAAGAACAATGGCACTTTTATATTTTTCATTTGAAGCATTTTTTTCATGACCTATTTCGAGGCTTATTCCCCAGCAAGCCGAGATCAGATTTCTCTCCACCAGGCATGTGTGGAATATCCTCCGACAGGTCGTTCGTGACCCCAACAGTGTGACGTGTGTTCCAGGGAGGTCATGCATGACCTTTACTCCGTCCCTCAACAAGAGTTGCTCATCACCAGCATAGACTTGTTCATTTCCAGTAAAATTTGTAACTCCAGGTTTGTTGGTATGTCCCTCAGCAGAGTTGTGATCGTATCTTTCAAAGTTGTTCAGAGTTATTCTCCCCAGCACAGAGCTGTAGCACTCAGACATCAGTTTTTACATCGAGCACTCAGGCTCCGGTCAGTACGTTGAGTATTCAGACTCCGGTATAGTGAAAAGGTTCTTTCTACTCAGATGGTATCCAGACCATGGCAGGTTGTGACCGACCCGTAGAAACTAGTGGTATGTTTTCTTTGTAGCCCGAGAGGTATCCAGGCCCTGGCTCTCGTTGTTCCCCGGCGGCATCGTCGAACTTTAGTTGTTTGTGTTAAGTTCAAATGGTATTCAGACCCCGACGAGTATATTTGTGATATATTCCTTCATTCGTTGAGTGTTCAGACTCCGGCGTTTTTTCGATTCGTGATATGTTTACTTGAGTCGTTGAGTGTTCAGACTCTGGTAAAATCAAGTGAAGATCCCAACCCCTATTAGTGTTTGTGGCTATTCCGTCGAGTATCCAGGCTCCGGTAATCTCCGGTTTGTATTGATTCTTTCTTCCGTCGAGTATTCAGGCTCCGGTAATCTCCAGTTTGTGTTGATTCTTCCTCTCGTCGAGTATCCGGACTCCGGTAAAGATTTTGTGAGGTGACCTTGATGAATATTTGTAGTATTCTCTTTTCATCCGATTTTCTTCGTCGAGTATTCAGGCTCCGATTTGTTTGCTTCGTCGAGCATCCAGGCTCCGATTTGTTTGCTTCGTCGAGCATCCAGGCTCCGATTTGTTTGCTTCGTCGAGTGTTCAGGCTCTGATTTGTTTGCTTCTTCGAGCATCCAGGCTCCGATTTGTTTGCTTCGTCGAGTGTTCAGGCTCCGATTTGTTTGCTTCGTAGAGTGTTCAGGCTCCGATCTGTTCGCTTCGTTGAGTGTTCAGGCTCTGATTTGTTTGCTTCGTTGAGTATCCAGGCTCCGGTGCGTCTTCGTCCGTCGAGTATCTAGGCTCCGGTTTGTAGCTTCGTTGAGTATCCAGGCTCCGGTGCGTTTTCGTCCGTCGAGTATCTAGGCCCCGGTTTGTGGCTTCGTTGAGTATCCAGGCTCCGGTGCGCTTTCTTCCGTCGAGTATCCAGGCTCCGGTTTGTTGCTTCGTCAAGTATCCAGGCTCCGGTGTGTTTCCGTCGATTATCCAGGCTCCGGTTTATCGCTTCGTTGAGCATTCAGGCTCCGGTGTGTTATTGTTGAGCATCCAGGCTCCGGTTTGTTAGCTTCGTTGAGTATCCAGACTCCGGTGCTTTTTCGTCCGTCAAGTATCCAGGCTCCGGTTGCTGCTTCGTTGAGTGTTCAGACTCCGGTGTGTTTTCGTCGAGCACCCAGGCTCCGGTTTGTAGCTTCGTTGAGTATCCAGGCTCCGGTGTGTTTTCGTCGAGTTTTCAGACTCCGGTTTTGCGTTGAGTATTCAGACTCCGATGTGTTACGTTGAGTGTTCAGGCTCCGACTCCTCCGTTGAATATCCAGATTCCGGTGAAATTTCTAATCTGTAACGTTTTGCTTTGTCCGTTGAGTGTTCGGACTCCGATAAAGGCAGTTGGGTATACAGATCCTAGTAAGTGTTGCGATAGTACTCTCTCCGTTGAATGTCCAGATTCCGGTAAATGTTCGGTTTGTGATGTATTGCTTCGTCCGTCGAGTATCCAGACTCCGGTAAATCCCCAGTGAAATCACCAGTTACGTCGAGCATCCAGGCTCCGGTCAGTGCGTTGAATATCCAGATTCTGACAGATTTTGATGTGGCCCTATCGTGCGTTGAGTATTCAGATTCCGACGATTCGAAAGATTGTTCTTTGGCCCATGTGGTGTTCAGACCATGGCTAGTTACGTATTTCCTGAAGCAGAGTTACTTGATTAAGTTTTTCTTTCCCTTGGTGGGATGTTCAAGATGTTCATTATGTTCAGTTTCTTCGGAGATTCTATCCCAATCAAAGTTTGCAGTTTATTTCTGCGGTTGGTAAATTTCCGGGTTCTTTTGGTATTCAACCGTCTTTTACCTTGATTGATTGAAAGACGTTCGCTTTTCACTCATTCAGGGCCAAGTCGCTTGAATAGGGGCAGTTGTTGCACCCTAAAATTTGCCCAACCTTTTCCTTCTTGTTTTTGCATTAGCATAACATCATCATAGCATTATCATAGCATTGCATTAGCATTTATGCAGGGGATCAAGTGTGATATACATCAAGAGAGACCTATCTAGAGGTTTTATTCGAGCTTGAGGAGTCACTAAAGTCATCAGGAAGTGGTTCATGCCCTTGAGAAGTTCAGATGCTTGTGTGGGGTTCATCCCCTGACTTAGAGGCCAACTGAAGATTATCAATGAGTTGGAAAACTATGATTACAGGTCATAAAATTACAAGTCAAGTTCAATACTTTGCATAACTCAAATGGACTTTTTTCCAACGTGAAAGTTGCTCCAAATGGGGTCATTTGGTCAACTAAACTTCAAGGTTTTAATGGGCTAGCTCATGGTTGAAGTGATGAAAGTGATTTTGGTGAAAACATGTGAAAAGACCTAGTTTGGTATTTTATCAAAATTTAATCAAACAAGTCCATATTTGTACTTATTTTGAGTGGAAACCTCATTTTAAGAACAATGGCACTTTTATATTTTTCATTTGAAGCATTTTTTCATGACCTATTTCGAGATTTCTTACAATTCAAGTAACATAATGGATCTTGGGCTTGGGCTTAGAAACAAGGAACTATTGTGGGTCTTAAACCTTCCTTATGATGCAAGGAATATAAAAACCAAAATCAAGGCATTTGCATTTCCTCTTCCATGATCATTTTTCACACTTCACATATTTGAAAAAAGTGAAAATTCAATTCCTTTTCTCTCTCACTTTTCATTCATTTTCTTATTACCAATCAATCACACAACAATTATACACATTGTTCATCATCTTTTTGGAGAGAATTGGAGCAAGAATAGCATTGTAGCAACATGAAAAAGTGGTGAAAAACTCAAATTCGATTTTCAAGTTCCACTGCAATTCAAGGCAATTCTTTGATTCAAACATCTTCACCAACAATCATAGAAAGATTCCCAATCATTTTCTTGAAGGTTTGGTGGTCGATTGAAGCTCTAGGAAGCAAATTTCAAAGGTAATGGAAATTCAAAATTCCACACTAATTATGAGTCTTTTTGATGACATTTTCATAGCATTGCATTGCCCTTGAGTAGTACATGGATTCTGGTAACAAAAGAGGAGTTTTTACGACATTTTTGTGTTCTTGAGATTTTAAGATCCATTCACGGGTTTGATGATAGAGAGTGTTGCAGTGAAAACCAATACCATATTTGAGTTCCTGGGAGAATTTCACGCAAGATTGGTTTAAAGATCTTTGAATTTGGTTGAGAAACGTGGGAGTTACATGTTGATGACCGTCACCGGAACTGTTCCGGCCGCCTCCTTCCGGTTCTGCACATTCCCGCCCCAGGTTGTTTCAAAACGGAGAAGGCGATGGCCTACCGTCGGATTCGTTTCACACTGAAGACTTGGTATCATGATCTAATGTCCAGGATAATGCCACGCGAGCAATCAAGTCATCCTTTCATTAATTGAGGTGGCATGCTTACTCAGCATGGATCTTCTCTTTCCAGACTACTGTTCGAACCCCCCATAAGGCTCAACCCAGAAAATGTGCTGAAAATAATTGATACGTACACCACATATTTAATTATTTTCTTTTCAATTTCTTTCTTTTTTCTTTTATATGCTTGTTTACTATAAATGCATTAAAAATAGTTAAAGTGCTCCAAAAATTCCCAAATTTTTGTGGTTGATCCTTAGGATATTTAGATATTTTTAGGATTAAAAATTTTCATTTTAGCATTTTTCGTTATTTTGCTTTAATTTCTTTTATTTTTATGGTCATAAAAATAGTATTAATTATACATCAACTTTGTGGAATTTCTTTGAGGTCTCAAAATTTCATATTTGTGCCTAACCTTTTGTAGGACTTTGGTATGCTCCCTGAGGTATTTGATCATATTTTTCTCTAAATTTAATACCATGTTTTGTATAGGTTTTGGATCCTATCCTTGGGCATGTGCCAAATGGACCAATTTTGAGATATCTTGCAATGTTTTCATCTTATTTGACCATTTCTCTTTGGATATTTTTGTTGTATCTCTCACCCCTGGTTTGTGGCTTGATGTAGGGCATTGGAGATTTTTATTTGATTTTTTTTAGCATCTTTTGCTATTTTTCTTATATTTTTGTATTCGGACTTGTAATATGGACATTCGAACGGACTTCGGTTTTATTTTGGCTCCAACGGCCTCGATTTGTTTGTGTGGTGAACGCTAGGGTTCTTATTGACATTATATAAGATGTGTAGATCATTGATTGGCTGGTTTTATCATACATAATTGCCCATTAGGTTCCATATTTCCATGATAGCGCATTATGATTCCAAATTGTGGTATGCGTATGTCATTCGTAGGTTTTATTGCCTCGTATCACTTTATAATCACTTGTGGCCAAGATTGCATGTTTAGAATAGGCCATTTTCCATTCATTATGGGCTTGAGGTTGAGATGACTTCCTCCTTCACTTGCATTGCATGTTTACCTTTCTACACTTTGCATTTCATGTATGTTGTTACTTCATCTGTTTTTTGTTGCTTCCTTTGCCTTTCCCTTAGGATCTCCATTCTTTCTTGTTGAAGATAGAATGTGATAGACATTAGGCTTTGCAACCATGTATGACAACATTAGGGTAGTTTTCCCCTTTGCAAACTTCAACCTTAGGACGAACTTGCCATGATAACGTTAGGATTAAACTAGTCTCCCCGTAGTAACCCGAACTACGTTTGCTTTGATCTTTCATACCAGATGAAAGTACGTAGGCACGAGATGCGATATCTCGGTGAGCAACCTTCCCCCCTTTCACCCGTAGTTAGGCGAATTACGTTAACTCTGATTTCTCGTTCTAGACGGGAATACGTAGGCATAAAGTGCGATACTTTGCCGAGTCACTTTTCTTTTCTTTTTGTCCTCAAGCCTTTAGCTAGATAGTATTAATCATCCCTTTTAGATAAACAATTAAGCATGGATCCCATCGAGTACGATGGACGTGAGGGGTGCTAATACCTTCCCCTTGCGTAACCGACTCCCGAATCCAGGTTTTGATTGCGATGACCATTCCTTTCCCCTTTTTCGTTAGGTTTTCTCTGAGCGTTTCCTTTCCCTCCTTTGGGATTAATAACGCACGGTTGCGACTCTTCTGTTCTGCCGGCGTCGATTTTCGCAGTAGCGACAGCTGACGACTCTGCTGGGGACTAATGGCAGCTGGGGACTTTTTCCATCCCCTACGCTGGGACCGTTTCCCATCCCCTAGGCGAGTCAGTCCTAGCGCTTGTTTGTTTATCTTGTGGGTTTTGTACATACCTGTTGTATCTTAGCTTTACTTTCCCGCATTTTTATTTTCCCGCAGTTTATTTTCAGCATTATATTATATCCTTATTGTGTTGTTGTGGGAGGGGATTGATTCTGATGAGTGATAAGCCAGACCCAGGCTTGAGTGTACCTAGCATTAGCTGTGGAAAGTAGTGGGCGCGTGCATGCTTTGCATGTACTAGTGTCTCACAAAATCCACGCTCAGACGAGATTCTCCCGATTGACTTCTTTTCTAGCCCTTTGGGCTTGAGGGCTTGTTGGTTTGGAGGATTGTCGACTCTGGGGACCGATCATTTGGGATTCAGCTAAGTGAGGCCGCTTCAAGAGATGATGATGCCACACCTTCTGGGTATCGTATCATCGCTCTTGAAAGTCTGTGACGCTGATGACCGCATAGGATGCCATACCTCTTCGGCGAATTAAGTCCATACATGTGAGAGGGATTGGGTTATGCAGGAAACCATAGCTCCAGATCACCCGGTTTTCTCTACAGTGTGAACTTTTGGGTTTGATATCAGAGGTCTTCAGTATCAGTGATCTATGTCATGCAGTGATATATGTTATGCAAAGGCAAAACTCTGGTTATTCTCAAGCTACAGCACAATCAGCTTCTTATTATTATTGCTACAGCACAACACAGCTACCTTGATCCCCTATAGCATCCTTGCATTTTTGCATTTCTCATCTGCATTGATTACATGACATTGCATTAACATTGCAGGTGCATATTCCCTTTGATTCTAGCTATCTCGCTTGTCGTCATTCGTGCTCAGATACTTGTGCTTGTAACTACCTATGTGGTCTTCCATCTGTATATGAGGAGTTTTTACTATTGCTGTCTGAGGGGTTTCCATTGTCATGTGTTTCACCCGAAACTAGAATCAAGGGAAATATTCCATATGCATATATACATTGTTAGCATTTTGCATATTTTTCTTTGTGTTTGCAGGTACCTTCTTAAGCCTCGTTCTTATGTTCTGTTGTCTTTTCAGAGTTGTTTCAGGATTGCTGACCAGAGACTTCACCGGTATCCTACTAGAAACAATCTCAAGAAAGCCATGGATCACGTTTAGACTGAGATACAAGAGATGAGGGAGCACATGACTCATCTCATGGAAGTCATGCAGGGTATGGCTCAAGGACAGGAGCAACTGAGAATAATGGTCCAGCCCCTGGTAGCTAGGGTTGATCTTAATGGAGTACTTCACGGAGGTACTGCTGCTAATACTCCCCGCAATGATACAGAAATTCCTAACGCCACTATTGTGCCTACCGGATGCACCCCAACTACTGCAGGGGCCGGGAATGGTAGTGATGTTGGCGTCCGCCACGCTGGTCTGGGTAATGCTACTGGTAATGCAGGTTTGGGTAATGCTGGTAACGCAGATCTTGGTAATACTGTTAACTTGGGTTGTGGTAATGGTACTCATAATGCTGGGTTTAGACCTGGTGCTGCTAACCATGGTCTTGGTAACGCTGGGTATGGTTACACCGTCAATCGAAACGTCTATGGTCCGGAGGGTGCCTATGCTGAGTATGGCAATGGGGACCAACAATGGAATGAAGATCGTCAGGACGACGTGTTCTCTATGAGGGATGTAGGCGCTGAGTTGCCTGCTGAAGCTGATCGTAGATTCAGAATGCTGGAGGAACAGATGAGGAATATAACAAATCAGAACTCCATGGGGCTCGACATGGCCAATTTAGGGTTGATCCCTGATTTACGAGTACCGTGCAAGTTCAAAGTTCCTACCTTCGATAAATACAAAGGTGTCACTTGCCCAAAGGTGCACATACGTTCATACTACAGAAAAATGTCAGCCTATTCAAATGATGAGAAGATGCTCATGCACTTTTTCCAGGATATCCTGTCAGGGCCGTCGCTCGAATGGTATATGGGTTTGGAACCCTCTCAGGTTCGCAGTTGAAAGGGTTTGGCTGAAGCATTCATGAAGCATTACCAGTACAATAGTGACCTTGCTCCCAACAGGGTCCAACTTCAGAATGTCGTCCAGAATAGCGGGGAATCTTTCAAAGAGTACGCCCAGAGGTGGTGTGAGCTTGCAGCCAGAGTGCAACCCCCAATGGTAGAGAGAGAGTTGATTGACTTGTTTGTATCGACGTTATCTGGGATGTACTATGAAAAGCTCGTCAACTGTATGTCCGGGAGTTTCTCTGACCTTGTCATCACTGGTGAGCGTATAGAAAATGACATCAAGATTGGGAAAATTCAGGCCGTAGAAGTACCTTCGTCAGGTGGAGGAAAGAAAGTGTTCGGAAATAAGAAGCGTGAAGGCGACGCTAATTTTGTATCAAGCTCTCGGGGTAGAGGCAGAGGTAGATATCAAGATCAGTGTCATCATCATCAGGCTGCAAGTGTTATCATTTTGATACCATCACAACAACAACAACCACAACAGCAGCAGAATCAACAGGGCTACAGGAAGTACCAAAATTCGAGGGGAGCAAATAGAGTATTCGATACGCCGCCAATGCCGTACTCCCAGATGCTTCAGACGTTACTACAACTGCAGTTAATCCAGAAGAGAACCTTGGCCCCTTTGACAGGCCAACCACCACCTGGCTATGATGCAAATGCCTGCTGCGAATTCCACTCGGGGGCACCCGGGCACAGCATTGACGATTGTAAGGCTTTTAAGCACAAGCTACAAGATTTGATTGACAGTAAAGCCATAAACTTCTCGCATGAAGCGCCCAACATTGTGAAAAGTCCCATGCCGAATCACGGACTGGCAGGAGTTAGTGCCATTCTGGAAGGGGAAAGCTTGAATCTAGTGACGAGGGTTGAAGAGTTGAAGACTCCGCTGGGTCAGGTGAAGAAAGAATTGCTGAGAGGGGGAGTGTTCCCTGGTTGTTCTGAAACTTGTGCTAATTGTGTGGACCATCCAGAAGAGTGCGAAGATCTGAAGAGACATATTCAGGCTTTGATAGACGAAGGAACATTACAGTTTGACCGTACTATGGAAGATAGACCTGTTGAGGAAGTGACAGAGGAGTGAAATGAAGTCGCAACAATTTCAATCCCTTACAAAACGATCACAATACCAGTGCCTCCTAAAAGGCCGACCGTCATCATAACTAAAGCTGGGCCAGTCCCGTATGAGAGTACTAAGGCGATTCCGTGGAATTAAGGAGCAGAAGTATTTTGTAATGGGGAGAAGGTGGAGTTGAAAAGTTCTTCAGCAGACTCAGTGGATAATCTGGTGGGTACAAGTGGCATGACCCGCAGCGGCAGGATCTTTGCGTCACCATAAGTAGAGGCTGAGAGAGCTGCAAAAGGGAAGAGTAAGGTTACGGAAGAAAGCAATCCTCAGGGGAAGGAAAAGGAGTCTTTGACGAAGGACATGGAGGAATTCATGAGATTAATCCGGAAGAGCGACTACAAGATAGTCGAGCACTTGTAACAGACGCCGTCTAAAATCTCTATACTGTCATTACTACTGTGTTCTGAGGCCCACAGGAACGCCTTACTGAAAATCCTTGACACCTCATATGTACCCCAAGAGATCTCGGTCAATCAACTTGAAAGGGTGATGGCCCACGTGAACGCGGGGCACGGGCTCGGCTTTACGGATCTTGATCTGACACCTAAAGGTCGTAATCATAACAGTGCACTTCATATTTCGGTTGAATGTAGGGGCACAGTCATGTCCCATGTGTTGGTTGACACTGGATCTTCCCTAAATGTTCTACCCAAGAAGGCCCTAATGAAGCTGGATACCCGAGGTATCATTTGTACGCCTAGTGACTTGGTGGTGCGCGCTTTCGATGGGACGCGCCATTCAGTGTTCGGAGAACTGACCTTACCCATCCAAGTGGGACCTGAAGTTTTCGATACTGTGTTCTACATAATGGATATACAGCCTGCCTACAGTTGTCTGTTGGGTCGGCCCTGGATTCATGCAGCGGGGGCCGTGACATCTATACTCCATCAAAAGTTGAAATATATGGTCGGTGACAGCATTGTCACCGTATGCGGTGAAGATGATATACTGGTAAGCCACTTATCGTCATTCAAGTATATAGAAGTGGACGGTGAGATCCACAAGACTCTGTGTCAGGCCTTCGAGGAGGTTCAAGTTAAAGATAAGTCTCCAACTACGAGCAAAGCGCCGAGGTAGCAATATCATCGTTCAAGGAAGCCCAAGCAGTGGTGTCGCTACTCGAAAAATGCATCGTGCAACGACGGGGAGGCGAAAAGAAAGGACAGAAGAGTCGCCACCGAACTTTATTTATCCCATGAGGGGAAAGGAAAATATCGAGAAAACCTTTAAGAAAGAAATGGATAAGATGGTCTCGCAACCAAGAACGGGTTCGGAAGCCGGTTATGCGAGGGGAAGGTATTAGCACCCCTCGCATCCATCGTACTCGATGGGAACCTTTTGTTTGCCGATGTGTGAATTTATTTGCTTAAACATTATGCTATAAGAAGTGTGTTTCAAAGGGGTAAAGGGAAAGGTTTAGAAACGGGAAACAAGGGGTGACGAGGGAAAGAAAGGACTCGATAGGACTTCGCGGTCCTAGGCCTACGTATTCTCAACAGATATGAGAAAGTCAGAGTCGACGTAGTTCGGGAAACTACGGGTGATAGGGGGGATTGTGCTCGCCAAGACATCGCCGTCTTGTGCCTACGTATTCTCATCTGGCATGAGAAATCAGAGCAGACGTAGTTCGTGCTAACAGTGTGCGGGGAAAGTTCTGGTAGACGATGCTATCGTGCGCATTCTAGCAGTTTAGGTGTATTGCTGCTCGCTCGTTGGAGACTTAGGCGTTACCTGTTTGCGGTAGAACGGACGTAACATCCTCTTTTGAAAGATTGATTTTCGCCATGCGAGGCAAGATGTCACGTTTGGTTTGTGAGAATTGTTTTTTAGGGGCGAGATAGGTCCTCGGATAGTAACCCCTACGGGTAGTACCCAATTCTTTATCTCAAAGTTTTTGTTGTAAAAAATGTGTGGCGAACATAGCGTCTTCGTATTGAAAGACGAGTATCAAGACCACACACACTACAGTGAGTATCCTGACACTCGGAGAAGAAGAGGTCTACACCCAATCCTCTCTCTTTAATCCAACATAAAGAGAGCTTCGTTCTCTTATTAAAGGTATTTTAGTTTTGAATGGTAAGTGCTTTGCGACAGAGAACCCTACGGTAAACGTCAGCACTCGGGATAGGATAAGGCCTACGCCTAACCACTCCACGACCATTCAAGTTTTTATTGTGAAAATAAATTGAAAATGCACTCGGTACAGGACCGAGGTTTTAGGTGTGAGAGAAATGTGAGAGAAATTGTGAGAAGGTGTGGAAGGAGATAGGTGGATAAAGTCGCGTCTTCGTATTGAAAGACGAGTATCGAGACCACCCTCACTACTGTGGGCATCCCAACACTCGAAGAAGAAGAGGTCTACACCCAATCCTCTCTTTTTAGTTCAATACAAAGAGAAATTTATTTTAAAGATGGTTTGAAAATGGACTCGGTACGAGATCGAGGTTTTTGAAAATGCACTCGGTGCAGAGCTGAGGTTTTAGGAGGAAAAGGGGTGGCGTCTTCGTATTGAAAGACGAGTGTCGAAACCACCCTCACTACAGTGGGCATCCCAACACTCGAAGAGGAAGAAGACTACACTTAATCCTCTCTTTTTAATCCAATACAAAGAGAATTTTATTTACAAGATGGTTTGATAGCGTTGGTGAATCGAATCGGAACAAGAAATGAGGAGAGAAAGAGGTGGTCTCAGATCCTTTGTTTCACGTCAATAATTTGACGGTTAAACGATGGAAATGTCGTCATCGACCAAAACAACATGAAATGAGATAAGGAGTCCAATGAAAAAAGAGAAATAAAATTTAACTCTTAAAATAAAATAATTATGAATACCAAAAAAAAAAAAAAATATAAAACTTCTAAAAGAAGCATAGTATGTTCTAAAGAAATATAAAAAGAAATTAGTATATAAAATAATTTACAAAAGTTTAAAAGAAAAAAAAAAAAAAAATATATATATATATATATATATATATATATATATATATATATATATATATATATATATATATATATATATATATATATATATATATATATATATATATATATATATATATATATATATATATATATATATATATATATATATATAAGAAATTTTTTAAATATAATGTATATATACAAAAAATTCTAAAAGAATATATAAAATATAAATAACCTATATTTACAATAACAATCTATATAATATTTAGATAATATATAAAAAAAGATATACTAATAGTACTATATAATAATAATAATAATATTTACATAACAAAAAATCTGCTTAAAAAGAAATAAATAATAAATAATATTTATATATTTACAACCAAACTGTTTATACAAAAAAACAATAAATAAAATCACAAAGAAACTAAACAGTTCTCTTCTTCGTATTTCCTCAACCTCACTCTTTTCACGCTCTCAGTCGCTTGTTTCCGCGCCTCTCTTTCTCAACTCTTTCATTTGATTTTTCTTCTTCTCACTTTCCTCTGTTTCTGTTTTGGATTAAGGGTGATGGGGGTTCGTTGGGTTTGATGAAGGTGAGTGTTTGACTGAAAAAGTTAGGGTTTCTGAGATGGGAGTTGGGTTTGAGTTGTATGGATGGTTGACGGTAATCAGCGATGGAGATTCGGACGGGTTGTTGCTATTGTGACAGAAAGGGGTTTTATTTGGAGAAAAGGGTTTCGTGAGTTTGAAGATGGAGGTTGGTTTAGAGTTCTGTTGAAGTTTGCTGTGTCCGTTAATGGAGGTCGAAGATGGTGAAACAGAGGGTTTCACAGGTGGAGGAGACGAGTTTAGATCGTGAAGGTTTATGGTTCGGAAATAGTGGCTAAGTTCGGACGGGTTTGAAGATTTTGGAAATGAGTTTTCAAGTTGAGTTTTGAAGATGGTGAAGTGGAAGCGATTAACGAATGTTGGTGTTGAAGATTGATGTTGGAAAGAGGAAGGATTAAGTCGATGAAGTTGATGAATGTTTGAGGATGAAGTTTGACAATGGTGAAGAACATGGTGATTGATGATGAGGTTGTGTGGGTGGCGGCTAGGGTTAGGTTTGTCCTAGGGTTTGGAGGCTGAAGGGTTGTCTTTTGGGGTTGCCCTTCTGAAGGGATGATGAATAGGGACCTCCCTATATAGTGTTGCCACGTGGCAATTTGGGATAATAAAAAAACTTTTTCATAAAAATTGAATAAAATAAAATAAAATAACTTTTTCATAAAAATAAAAATAAAATAAATAAAAAAAGAAACTAAAAATAAAATAAATAAAAAAAGAAACTTTTTCATAAAAATTAAAAAAAATAAAATAAAAACTTTTTCATAAAAATAAAAATAAAATAAATAAAAAAAGAAACTTTTTTTCATAAAAATTGAAAAAAATAAAATAAAGGCGCTAGGGGTTGGATTCGAACCCCCATCCTTCAAGAAAATACAAGCAAAGTTATCCACTGGAGCAGGTACATAAAAAAAGTATATGTACAAAAAATAAAATAATAAAACGAAAATACAAACAAAAAGGCTGGGGCCAGGATAAATATATGTACGCAAACAGCACAATAAAACGGAAAAACAAAAGAAAACGTTGGGGCTGGGATTCGAACCCCCATCCTTCAGACAAATACACAGAACTCCATCCGCTGGGACGGATTTGCTTTCAGTAACAACTATGCACAAACAAATATGTAATACATGAACATTAAAAAAAATTAAAATTAATTAATAAAAACTATTTTAAACTAATTAATAAATGAACAATAATAAAAAACTAATATATATTCTATGCTAAAACTAATTCTAATATAATAAATAATAAAATGATAATAACTTTAAAAAAAAGAAAAATTCTAACAAAAACTATTAAATAAAATTAATTACAAATAAATCCTAATATTAAAAAAAACCTATTTAATATATAACTCTAAACAACTTATAAACAAAAATATTTAAAAACTATTAAAACAAAATAAAATAATTTCTATATGAAAATAAAAATCTATTCAAAATTATTTAATATTCTAAAAAATATTTAAATCCTAAAATATCTCTAACAATACTAATTTAATTCTAAAATCCTAAAATGTCTCTAAAATTAAATCAAATCTAATTAATTCTAAAACTAAAATGACTCTAAAAACAAATTAATTCTATGCTTATAAAAATAATCTATTTCTATCCTAAATAAGAAAAAAACTATTTCTAATGAAAATTCAAATAAATTAAACTTCTATATAAAAACTATAAAAATAAAATCTATTCTAAAGAAAGAAATAAATAACTATTCTAAATGATTAAATAAAGCAAAAAATAATAAATAAATGCAAAATGCCATGGGAAAACGGGCGAGCACCGAAATGTGCCGATATTATCAACATGGATTGAATTATCAAGAGGAGAGCGACTTTCGCTCGATTTTGACACTGAGCTTTTCGTTTGAATTAATTTGATTCGCCTGAAACGCGAGCAAAGCGGCTAAAATCCTGACAAATTCAATCCGGCTGATAATACGGGCAAAATGCGAAAATGATATGCAGATGAAAAACGAAGCAAAAGCCAGTCAAAGTCGGAAAACCGGTGGGCAAATTTTGGGGTGCAACAAGTGGTTCAGACTGGGGCAGCGCAAGGTTGGGGCCAAGTTCTGGACATCACCAACAAGCAAGACAAGATTGGTTTAGGGTACTGTCCTGCATCGTCATTATAGAGTGCTCCACGATTCAAAGGGCCAATTGTGTTCACTCCAGGAGGATTCGTGTTTGAACGAATCAATGTTGTGTCCGATATTGAAGGCGGAGACAGCGATCGTGACTTGGATTCATGGATAAAGCCCAGTTCCTAGAAGCTGGCAATTTTCATTTTATCATGTCATTTCTTTGCATTTGTAGTTTCTTTCCTGTCTACGTGTAATTTTCGCTTGTAAAAACTTGTCGTTTCTCAATTGATATTGATAATGGAATAAATATGCATGTTTTGAATTAATCCATTCGTGTTCACTTTATTGCTTTCTTTTATTTCAAACGCTTGTTTAAGTGGAATCCGGGGAGGATGACGAAATCGAAGAATGCATGAGCTGCCGATTGTATGCTCTTGGATAGAAAAACCTGTTGACGATATACATGTATTGTTCCAAATCCATAAATACCGGAGATATAAGGAAGATAATCCCTTGTCAACCCCTTTGAGCCTTGTAGTAGGAGTTTCTTTCTGAAAATGAAAAACCCTCAATCTTAACCTGGGGCAGGGTAGGTGTCAATTAATTTGACCAAGCGTCCGAATTGCAAAAGGAATGTCCGTTCAAGGATAAATTACACCTGTATAGGTCGTGCCTAAAGGACCATAATGGTTAAACCTTTCCGATAAGGAGTGAAACAGTCACAATCTCTTTTAACAAGTCAGACAAGCCGGTATCACATGATTTGTTCAAAAAAGAAAAAATCAAAAGAAAAAGCCCGCTAAGTCGAATCTTGGGAACAAGCGACTTAGGCAAAAATCAGGGTATCCCGCTGGACTTCAAAATCAGAAACTCAAAAGAGTTAGTCCAGGCAAAAATTAGGGAACGGAAAAAGCGGAAAAAAAATGAAAAGGATTACAAGAGAAAAATCCTCAAACAAGAACGAAATCGTGTGACTCCAAGCACTACGAAGACGGAAAGGGAATGACTGTCACTTCAGAAAGCATGTGATTTCCTGAACCATCACTCTTATCATTCCACCTTTGAAAGGTGAACGCTAAGGTCGAATTAGCTGAACATAGGATTGGAGAACATCACGAAGAATGGGTGGGTTAAAATGAATTTTGAGCCTTTATCCTTTCTTTCAAAACCGTGAACCTGACCACGTTACAACCAGAAAAAGTCCTAATTGAAACAGGTTTAGTTCGAGAGCATACTTCGGTAAAGATCGCATCGAAACTGACTTCAAAAAGGATTCCTCTTACAACATTGTATTAATTTTGACACTTTGATAATTGATTCGTTCATTATATGTCATAAATTTTTCCAGTGAACAGGATTGGGTTTTGAAGAAAAAATGTCATATGCATTGCATTTAATATATCTTTTATGCAGAACAACTTGTTTTACTTGCGAGTAAGCGCTTGACCGCAGTAAAGTTTCCACAGTGGAAAGTTTAATCAGTATACAATGTAGAACGCCTGAATACTCCGTTGAGTTGTGGCCAGCTATTATCAAATAACCCCCAGTAAGGTCAGCCATCCAAGAATCAGTTGATCTGGGGCAATCAGGTCGAGATTGGATAAATCTCTCGCAATCGGGGGTACCGCTCCGCAAACTAGTCAATCAGAGGCAAAGCCATTACAAGGCTGGGGCATGCCACCCTATGAGGAAAAAAATTTGTTCTTCTCCATACCTCTAGAGCTTATCCAAACTTTTCAACCAAGGATCCTCTCACGGTCCAGATTCTAGGGCAAGCCATCTCGAGGTCGTCTCATGGCAAGCTATTTTCTTCTCAGCATAGACCTTCCCAAAAATCAGACTGGGGCAGAGGCATTACGCTTGGGGCAAATTCTCAAGGAGATTCGGATGAAGCTCATTTTTCCAACAATCAAAGATCGTTCCCTAGCATATGGAAGTTGCATCTTTACCCCCAGCAGTTGGTCAGGCGTACCTCTAATCCCCACAGAGTACGAGTATGGGTTTGTTCCCCAGCAAGTCGAGATCAGATTTCTCTCCACCAGGCATGTGTGGAATATCCTCCGACAGGTCGTTCGTGACCCCAACAGTGTGACGTGTGTTCTAGGGAGGTCATGCATGACCTTTACTCCGTCCCTCAGCAAGAGTTGCTCATCACCAGCAGAGACTTGTTCATTTCCAGTAAAATTTGTAACTCCAGGTTTGTTGGTATGTCCCTCAGCAGAGTTGTGATCGTATCTTTCAAAGTTGTTCAAAGTTCTTCTCCCCAGCACAGAGTTGTAGCACTCAGACATCAGTTTTTACGTCGAGCACTCAGGCTCCGGTCAGTATGTTGAGTATTCAGACTCTGGTATAGTGAAAAGGTTCTTTCTACTCGGATGGTATCCAGACCATGGCAGGTTGTGACCGACCCGTAGAAACTAGTGGTATGTTTTCTTTGTAGTCCGAGAGGTATCCAGGCCCTGGCTATCGTTGTTCCCCGGTGGCATCGTCTAACTTTAGTTGTTTGTGTTAAGTTCAAATGGTATTCAGACCCCGACGAGTATATTTGTGATATATTCCTTCATTCGTTGAGTGTTCAGACTCCGACGTTTTTCCGATTCGTGATATGTTTACTTGAGTCGTTGAGTGTTCAGGCTCCGGTAAAATCAAGTGAAGATCCCAACCCCTATTAGTGTTCGTGGCTATTCCGTCGAGTATCCAGGCTCCGGTAATCTCCAGTTTGTATTGATTCTTTATTCCGTCGAGTATTCAGGCTCCGGTAATCTCCAGTTTGTGTTGATTCTTCCTCTCGTCGAGTACCCGGACTCCGGTAAAGATTTTGTGAGGTGACCTTGATGAATATTTGTAGTATTCTATTTTCATCCGATTTTCTTCGTCGAGTATTCAGGCTCCGATTTGTTTGCTTCGTCGAGCATCCAGGCTCCGATTTGTTTGCTTCGTCGAGCATCTAGGCTCCGATTTGTTTTCTTCATCGAGTGTTCAGGCTCCGATTTGTTTGCTTCATCGAGCATCTAGGCTCCGATTTGTTTGCTTCGTCGAGTGTTCAGGCTCCGATTTGTTTGCTTTGTAGAGTGTTCAGGCTCCGATCTGTTCGCTTCGTTGAGTGTTCAGGCTTCGATTTGTTTGCTTCGTTGAGTATCCAGGCTCCGGTGCGTCTTCGTCCGTCGAGTATCTAGGCTCCGGTTTGTAGCTTCGTTGAGGATCCAGGCTCCGGTGCATCTTCGTCCGTTGAGTATCCAGGCTCCGGTTTATCTCTTCGTTGAGCATTCAGGCTCCGGTGTGTTTTCGTTGAGCATCCAGGCTCCGGTTTGTTAGCTTCGTTGAGTATCCAGGCTCCGGTGCGTTTTCGTCCGTCGAGTATCCAGGCTCTGGTTGCTGCTTCGTTGAGTGTTCAGACTCCGGTGTGTTTTCGTCGAGCACCCAGGCTCCGGTTTGTAGCTTCGTTGAGTATCCAGGCTCCGGTGTGTTTTCGTCGAGTTTTCAGACTCCGGTTTTGCGTTGAGTATTCAGACTCCGATGTGTTACGTTGAGTGTTCAGGCTCCGGCTCCTCCGTTGAATATCCAGATTCCGGTGAAATTTCCAATCTGTAACGTTTTGCTTTGTTCGTTGAGTGTTCGGACTCCGATAAAGGCAGTTGGGTATACAGATCCTAGTAAGTGTTGCGATAGTACTCTCTCTCCGTTGAATGTCCAGATTCCGGTAAATGTTCGGTTTGTGATGTATTGCTTCGTCTGTCGAGTATCCAGGCTCCGGTAAATCCCCAGTGAAATCACCAGTTACGTCGAGCATCCAGGCTCCGGTCAGTGCGTTGAATATCCAGATTCCGACAGATTTTGATGTGGCCCTATCGTGCGTTGAGTATTCAGATTCCGACGATTCGAAAGATTGTTCTTTGGCCCATGTGGTGTTCAGACCATGGCCAGTTACGTATTTCCTGAAGCAGAGTTACTTGATTAAGTTTCTCTTTCCCTTGGTGGGATGTTCAAGATGTTCATTATGTTCAGTTTCTTCGGAGATTCTATCCCAATCAAAGTTTGCAGTTTATTTCTGCGGTTGGCAAATTTCCGGGTTCTTTTGGTATTCAACCGTCTTTTACCTTGATTGATTGAAAGACGTTCGCTTTTCACTCATTCAGGGCCAAGTCGCTTGAATAGGGGCAGCTGTTGCACCCCAAAATTTGCCCAACCTTTTCCTTCTTGTTTTTGCATTAGCATAACATCATCATAGCATTATCATAGCATTGCATTAGCATTTATGTAGGGGATCAAGTGTGATATACATCAAGAGAGACCTATCTAGAGGTTTTATTCGAGCTTGAGGAGTCACTAAAGTCATCAGGAAGTGGTTCATGCCCTTGAGAAGTTCAGATGCTTGTGTGGGGTCCATCCCCTGACTTAGAGGCCAACTGAAGATTATCAATGAGTTGGAAAACTATGATTACAGGTCATAAAATTACAAGTCAAGTTCAATACTTTGCATAACTCAAATGGACTTTTTTCCAACGTGAAAGTTACTCCAAATGGGGTCATTTGGTCAACTAAACTTCAAGGTTTTAATGGGCTAGCTCATAGTTGAAGATTGATGAAAGTGATTTTGGTGAAAACATGTGAAAATGCCTAGTTTGGTATTTTATCAAAATTTAATAAAACAAGTCCATATTTGTACTTATTTTGAGTGGAAACCTCATTTTAAGAACAATGGCACTTTTATATTTTTCATTTGAAGCATTTTTTCATGACCTATTTCGAGATTTCTTACAATTCAAGTAACATAATGGATCTTGGGCTTGGGCTTAGAAACAAGGAACTATTGTGGGCCTTAAACCTTCCTTATGATGCAAGGAATATAAAAACCAAAATCAAGGCATTTGCATTTCCTCTTCCATGATCATTTTTCACACTTCACATATTTGAAAAAAGTGAAAATTCAATTCCTTTTCTCTCTCACTTTTCATTCATTTTCTCATTACCAATCAATCACACAACAATTATACACATTATTCATCATCTTTTTGGAGAGAATTGGAGCAAGAATAGCATTGTAGCAACATGAAAAAGTGGTGAAAAACTCAAATTCGATTTTCAAGTTCCACTGCAATTCAAGGCAATTCTTTGATTCAAACATCTTCACCAACAATCATAGAAAGATTCCCAATCATTTTCTTGAAGTTTTGGTGGTCGATTGAAGCTTTAGGAAGCAAACTTAAGAGGTAATGGAAATTCAAAATTCCACACTAATTATGAGTCTTTTTGATGACATTTTCATAGCATTGCATTGCCCTTGAGTAGTACATGGATTCTGGTAACAAAAGAGGAGTTTTTACGACATTTTTGTGTTCTTGAGATTTTAAGATCCATTCACGGGTTTGATGATAGAGAGGGTTGCAGTGAAAACCAATACCATATTTGAGTTCCTGGGAGAATTTCACGCAAGATTGGTTTAAAGATCTTTGAATTTGGTTGAGAAACGTGGGAGTTACATGTTGATGACCGTCACCGGAACTGTTCCGGCCGCCTCCTTCCGGTTCTGCACATTCCCGCCCCAGGCTGTTTCGAAACGGAGAAGACGATGGCCTACCGTCGGATTCGTTTCACACTGAAGACTTGGTATCATGATCTAATGTCCAAGATAATGCCACGCGAGCAATCAAGTCATCCTTTCATTAATTGAGGTGGCATGCTTACTCAGCATGGATCTTCTCTTTCCAGACTACTGTTCGAACCCCCCATAAGGCTCAACCCAGAAAATGTGCTGAAAATAATTGATACGTACACCACATATTTAATTATTTTCTTTTCAATTTCTTTCTTTTTTCTTTTATATGCTTGTTTACTATAAATGCATTAAAAATAGTTAAATTGCTCCAAAAATTCCCAAATTTTTGTGGTTGATCCTTAGGATATTTAGATATTTTTAGGATTAAAAATTTTCATTTTAGCATTTTTCGTTATTGTGCTTTAATTTCTTTTATTTTTATGGTCATAAAAATAGTATTAATTGTACATCAACTTTGTGGAATTTCTTTGAGGTCTCAAAACTTCATATTTGTGCCTAACCTTTTGTAGGACTTTAGTATGCTCCCTGAGGTATTTGATCATATTTTTCTCTAAATTTAATACCATGTTTTGTATAGGTTTTGGATCCTATCCTTGGGCATGTGCCAAATGGACCAATTTTGAGATATCTTGCAATGTTTTCATCTTATTTGACCATTTCTCTTTGGATGTTTTTGTTGTATCTCTCACCCCTAGTTTGTGGCTTGATGTAGGGCATTGGAGATTTTTATTTGATTTTTTTTAGCACCTTTTGCTATTTTTCTTATATTTTTGTATTCGGACTTGTAATATGGACATTCGAACGGACTTCGGTTTTATTTTGGCTCCAACGGCCTCGATTTGTTTGTGTGGTGAACGCTAGGGTTCTTATTGACATTATATAGGATGTGTAGATCATTGATTGGCTGGTTTTATCATACATAATTGCCCATTAGGTTCCATATTTCCATGATAGTGCATTATGATTCCAAATTGTGGTATGCGTATGTCATTCGTAGGTTTTATTGCCTCGTATCACTTTATAATCACTTGTGGCCAAGATTGCATGTCTAGAATAGGCCATTTTCCATTCATTATGGGCTTGAGGTTGAGATGACTTCCTCCCTCACTTGCATTGCATGTTTACCTTTCTACACTTTGCATTTCGTGTATGCTGTTACTTCATCTGTTTTTTGTTGCTTCCTTTGCCTTTCCCTTAGGATCTCCATTCTTTCTTGTTGAAGATAGAATGTGATAGACATTAGGCTTTGCAACCATGTATGACAACATTAGGGTAGTTTTCCCCTTTACAAACTTCAACCTTAGGACGAACTTGCCATGATAACGTTAGGATTAAACTAGTCTCCCCGTAGTAACCCGAACTACGTTTGCTCTGATCTTTCATACCAGATGAAAGTACGTAGGCACGAGATGCGTTATCTCGGCGAGCAACCTTCCCCCCTTTCACCCGTATTAGGCGAACTACGTTGACTCTGATTTCTCGTTCCAGACGGGAATACGTAGGCATAAAGTGCGATACTTTGCCGAGTCACTTTTCTTTTCTTTTTGTCCTCAAGCCTTTAGCTAGATAGTATTAATCAGCCCTTTTAGATAAACAATTAAGCGTGGATCCCATCGAGTACGATAGACGTGAGGGGTGCTAATACCTTCCCCTTGCGTAACCGACTCCCGAATCCAGGTTTTGGTTGCGATGACCATTCCTTTCCCCTTTTTCGTTAGGTTTTCTCTAAGCGTTTCCTTTCTCCTTTGGGATTAATAACGCACAGTGGCGACTCTTCTGTTCTGCCGGCGCCGATTTTCGCAGTAGCGACAGTGTCCACCATCTAGACATGGCACCCGCCATGTATACAAATGATGGTGGACATGGTCAAGTGGTGGTTAGAACGTGGGAGAAACCCTACACGTCATGGCTACCCCCCATGGCCAACGCCATGTGGAACGCCGTGTGTGTAATTTCCACCCGAAAGTCCGTTTTCTGCTCTTTCTCACTCCACTTCTTTGTGGAAGGCTCTTGTTGGGTATTGTACTTGAAAAAAAGATAAAACACAAGCATAATGCAAGAAAATAACAAATAAATAACAATAAACATGTGTAATCTGAGCCAAATACGCAGTGTGTTTTCGTCTTATCAATGTATGGGAAAATGGTGTCTATTCGAAATAGGCTAGAAATTATTTGTAAGTAAAAATGGAAACTAGATAAATATGTGTACAGAGGAGTGAGAAATAAATTATGCAAATGAGTAAAAACAAGGCAAAAACACTTTTAGAATTAATGACATAACTTGCTTATAAAAAGGGAAATGTGGACGCGGTCGTACATCTTATAGGAGTGAAAACTCTTTTCTCGTAACGCTTTGTTACTCAGAGTGTTTTTCTTACAGTATTACAGAAATGCCTCCCTCTAAAATGAAAACATGCATTGCTTTAAATAGTAAAATAAACAACTGCCATGTTGAATCTGGTGATGCCACATGTTCGCCTACTACTTTTATAACTTCCCATGTCCTTGGATTTCAAATCCATTTCTCGCTCAAATAGTTGTCTCTTTGCATGGAATTTAATTGACCCAGTTGAACGACACCATCTGGGGTCGACCCAACAATCTTCCTCTTGTCGACGTCCACCCTCTTCATCAACAGTTTACTTAGCCTGTCGACCAATCTCTGTGTCGCTGCTCTCTGGTCGAAACTTCCAGTCAACAAGATGCCCCCTCAAAACCCAGTCACAACGGGATACTCTGTTGACCAAGAAACTGAGCGTTTTAGTTCTATGGAATTTCGATCGTGTTTGGGTATGACGCAACAAAAATCATCATTTCTTTTTATCGATTCCGCCACGCGTCATCTATAGTCTGAAGTAATGATGGCGCCTTTCTGCGCCACGATTTCCAAGACACAACTAATCATGTTGGTCACATCCAAACTTCACGGGTCTTTGAACCACTCCACTAACTTTCAGAATCATAACCGTTTCGCCTCTTCCCTTGCATGCAACATTGCCTATAAATATGATATTTTCGTCCCTTTGTTTCTCTTTCTCCATTATTCTCTCATTTCTATTTTCTGAAAAAACTTCTTTGTCTTCAACCTTCCAAAGTTCTCCACTTCTTGTTTCAATGGCTTCTTCCAACGTCTCCAAAACCCACACCATTAGGAATAACCCCATAACCTTCATTCTTTCTGAGGCTGATTCTCTCAAGCCTCTCCCAAATCCTATGTCGACTGATGAAAAGGTGGTGGCTACATGGAGGAGTCAGATGGTCATCCCCTTCGCCATCGCCGAAAAACTGCATGCTTTCCATGGGCCATATCCTGCCAACAAGCCTAGCCACGAGGAGCTACATGTGTTTTCCATTGTTTTCTATCCACCATCCCCCCAGTGTTTTAGAAAGGAGGCACTCTCGACTTAAAGTTCATGGCACCTAAATATCGTGTCTTTCGATCGATGCCTACCCCAGGCAATAATCTCCTGGCTGAACAAAGTCCAAAACAAATGCCAAAAACAATGGAAGAAGGTTGGCATCTTCGACGCCATCCAACTATCTCGAAATGACCACAGGGTCAACCCTTGTCTCTTGCTAGCTGCAACATTTTTTTGGGAAGGTTCAACCAACACCTTCCAATTCCCTTGTGGCATGCTGACATCAAATCTCTTCGACATGGAGGCTATTACAGGTCTCTCCCTTATGTGTTTTATTGTGCCCTTGTGGTATTCAGACCACGACAATTGGTGTTATTGTGCTTTATCCGTCGAGTATCCAGACTCCGGTAAAGTCAGTTGGGTATCCAGACCCTGATAAGTTTGGTGGTGTATTTCTTTACCCGTCGAGTATCCAGACTCCGGAAAAAGATATTTGTGGTATCCAGACCACGACAATCAGCGTTATTGTGTTTTCCGTCGAGTATCCAGACTCTGGTAAAAGACAGTTTTGGTATCCAGGTCATGGTAGCTTATTTGATGTTTTGTGATATCCAGATCCCATCAAATGTTGTTATTTTCTATCGCCTTGTGGTATCCAGACCTTGGCAACTAATGATTTCTTTTAGCTCGTATGGTATCCAGGCCACGACTTATATTATTCCCCAGCAGTGTTGTCGGACTTCAGCTGGTCATGTTTGTTTTGAACTTATGTGGTATCTAGACCCTGATGAGTATTTGTGATGAATTCCTTTGTTCGTTGAGTATCCAGACTCCAGTCAATTTTCGTTGAGTATCCAGACTCCAGTTTTTACGTCGAGCATCCAGGCTCCAGTTTTTTACGTCGAGCATCCAGGCTCCGGTTATTATGTGGAGTATCTAGACTCCGGTAAACTTCGTTGAGTATCCAGACTCCGACTTTTACATTGAGCATCCAGGCTCCGGCTCTTTCTCATTGAATATCTAGATTCCGACAACTTGAAATGTCATCCTTCAATCCTGATGGTATCCAGACCACGATACATTTTTTTTGATGGACGAATTCATCTTATTATGTATTCCCCAACAAGAGTTACTTGGTTAAGTTTCTCCTTTCTCCCTGTCAGAGTTGCTTGGTTAAGTTTCTCTCTTCCCCAACGGAGTATTTTTGTGCCTTATCAGAACTGACGGCGAAGTCAGATGATGTCGAGTTCTGACAGCGAGGTCAGATGCATTTAATGACTTGATGTCGAGGCCTGACGGTGATGTCAGATGTTTATCATTTTTCCGTTTGTCTGACGCGATGTCAGACGTTTATCAGCTTTGTGGTTGTTTGGCGGCGGTGTCAGACGTGTATCAATGTTGTGTTTGTCTGGCGGTGATGTCAGAAAATTTTATCCCTTGCAGATTTCTGGCGGCGATGTCAGATGTTTTTTCGACTTAGCGTCGATGTCTGACGGTGATGTCAGATGATCTTTCCGACTTAGGGTCGATGATTTGGAATTGGTAATCAACCAGCTTGTTGCCGTTGCAACTATTTCTTCAGTTACTTCCGGAGATTTTATTCCAATATATCAGAGTTTACAGTTCTGTTTTTGCGGTTGGCAAATTTCCGGGTTCTTTGGTATTCAACCGTCTTTTACCTTTGAATGTTGGAAAGTCGTTCACTTTTCAACCCTTCAGGTCCAAGCCGCTTGAATAGGGGCAGCTGTTGTACCCCAAAATTTGACCAACCGTTTCTTATATTTGGCTTATGTTTCGCTTCATTTGCATTTGCATTTGCATATCGCATACTGTGCATTTTTTCAGCCGGATTGATTTAATCGGGATTACAGCCCTTTCCTCGCGTTTCAAGCCAGTTCAAATAAGCAGGTTTTACTGTGGGATTTGTGCTCTTCCCGGTGATTCGATCTAAGCTGTTATTTTTTAGGATATTTCAGTGTCCGATTTTTACCGTTTATTCTGTTACTTTCTCGCATTTTTATTCTCTGATTTAATTGCTTTGCATTAGAATTATCTTGTTTTTCTAAGATTTTATTTCATTAGATTTTAAATAGATAGTTTTATGTTTTATTTTCTATTTTAGAATATTATTAGAGTTTTAATAGGTGTTTAAATAGAATTTTGGATTTATTTCTCTATTTTAGATTTTTAGTTTTTAATAGATCTTAACTAATATTTTCTAGAATTTAATTGTTTTTAGAATATTTTAGAATGATTTAGATTTTAATTAGGTTTTATTAATCTAGATTAATTTTGATTAAAACTGGTTAGAACTGAATTCAATTAGGATGTTAGTTATTATGTGATTAGGATATTAAGTAGTTGTTTTAGTTAATTGATTAGCTTTAACGTGACATTAAGTCTTAAATCAGCATTTAATTGGGTCCAGCTTTTAATCATTCAACCTCATTATTAATTGTCAGTTTGTTTTAATTAATCTGTCAGTTTAATTACTAGTCAGCTTTTCAGTCAACTTTTGCAGGCCCATTATGCCATGCCGCGCCACTTGTCAGCCATATAAATAGCACAATAATCTCTCTCTCATCATAATGGCTACACGCGTCCCAACGTAAACACCAATCCACCCTCGCCGGCAAAATCACACGGCCCAAATCCCTCACCGGAAAACTCATCATCTCACCGGAATGTTCATCCACATTCATCAATGTTCATCCGTTTCCAGATTTTCCATGAACATTCAACCGACCTTCACCAATTTTTTTCCATAATCTTCACCAAGATTCATCCAACCTTCACTAATTCCCCAGAAACTCGTAAAACCGCCAATCATTCATCCGTTTTTCCAGAAACTTCATGAATGTTCATACGAATCTTCATCACGTTCATCATGTTTTCCAGAAATTCGTCAATGTTCATGCAAAAGTTCAAACAATCCTCATCTATGTTCATCAACCTTCATACATTTTCCAGAATGTCTTCAAACATTCATCACACCTTCATCCCAGTCTTTCTGGAATTTCATCAAACACGTGAACAACCTTCAAACACTTCAGATTTTCACAAACACGTCCAACATCACATCGAATCCTCATCTTTATCTAACTTCGAATCCACAAATCTTCAACAAACCTTCGAAGTTCATCCACGATCTAGTTTTTCAGCTGCATTTTATTCTGTGAAACATCAAACAACAACATCAGGCTTCTTTGCAAATCCTTAACATGCGACTCCAGGTTTCATCGTCTTCGTTCGTGAACAACAACATCAACGAATCTTCATCTGCCATCTTCCATGCCGCCGTTCATCAAATTGAAGCACACATTCGAAGCTCACTTTTCCACCGTCTTTGATCTCCTCGAAGATCCTCACGTGCAACAGGATGTAATTTCAGTCAATTGGATTTTCTGTTTGTCTCTATTTTATTTGTGTGAACAGGGGAAGAAATTGAATGGAGAATGTAGAAGACGATAAGAGCTGAGACGAAGAGAAGTGGAGATGATTGTGAAGCTGAAGAAAATGATAGTTGGGGTATGTTTTGGCCAAATGGAAAAGAAGCAGAACTGAGACGGTGAGGGGATGAGAGCGACAACGGAAATTGAGAGTTAGGGTTAGGGTTCAGTTTTGGTGAAAGAGAGAAGAAGACAATGAGCCTCTTGGACTCCTGAGCTGGTTAGTGGGCCGTGAGGCCCAATCATTTCTTTCAGATTCACACCCCTTTTTTTCGTTACTGCGCCCCCTCTTGCTGGTTGTTTGATTGTGTGATGTTGTTGATTTTGGGCTCAAGGCCCAACCATTTGCTTTAACTACTGCACCCTTATCCTGTTGTTACACCCCATGTTTCCATTTATTTTTGGATTTTATTTTGTAAAGATATTTTCCATTATGTATTATATTTTTCATTTGTATATATTTTAATACTACTTTACTATTTTTCTTTTAAGAAATTATGGTATTATTTTCCTTTAGGATATTATATTTTACATAGAATTTTATATTCTATTTTTATATTCAATTTCTTTTAGAATTTTTTTATTTTTAGAAGTTTATTGTCAATTTGTAGAAGTTGAATTCAATTTCCATTTGTTATTGGACTTTTCATCCCATTTTCATTTTGTTTTGGTCGATGATGAGACCTCCGTAATTCGTTATTAATCAAATTGTTGATGGATAATGTAGGATATGAGACCACTTTTCCTCTCCTCTTTTCTCTTCTCCTTCTGTTTTTATTTTTGACTTTCTTCTGGTTTGGCCCGTGTGACACGATTCAATTGGAGAATGATTCGTAATATCATTTCTCTATCTTGTCTTTGACACGGATATCAACACACTACCTCTTATAACTTGACTTCCATTTATAAGTTGAGTTACGACGGTTCAGCGTCACATTGGTTCTTATTCGAAACGTCTTCATCAAGGATCAAAAGAGGAAAGCTGGGAATGGAGCTTGCACGCAAAAGTCAAGGGTCAACGGAACCACTCCGTTCGGTAACATTGTTTTTATTTCATCTCTTTTATTCACCGTCGAGCGTTGTGAGTAAGCGTTAGATACGTGGGTAATGATGAGTGAGCGACTTCCTCTCACTCGTCTAGAGTGTTTAGTATACACCCTTAGGGTGATATGCAACGCATTCGCTCCTACATCTAGGACTTGGCGTGTGCGTCCTGATTCGAACCTTTTCTCTTGCATCTTGGCGATTGAGACCTTCCTTTTTCTCTCGCATCTTGGCGATTAAGCTCCCTTCTCTTGCCCCCGCACAATCGAGACCGTTTTTCCGTAGTTGGCTGAACTACGGCTGCTCTGATCTCTCATACCTATTGAGAGTACGTAGGCATAGGATGCGATATCCTAGCAAGCACACTAACAACTAACTTCTCTGTTCTCTCGCTTCCGTGTGATCGAGACTTTCCCGCTGACGACTAATCTTTCCCTTTCTCTTGCCCTAGCGCAATTGAGACCAGACCGTAGTTCTAGTTCCCGTAGGTTCCCATACCCTTTAAACCAATGACATACTACGCTCGTTCTACCGTAAACAGGTAATGCCTAAGTCTCCAATGGTTGAGTAGCATACACCTAACTGCTAGAATGCGTACGCTAGTATCGTCAATCCTTTCTCTCACCCCGTGTGATCGAGAACACCCTCTTTACCCGTAGTTAGCCTGAACTGTGTTTTGCTCTGATTTCTCATGCCAGATGATAATACGTAGGCACAAGACGCGACGTCTTGGCGAGCAACTCCCCCCGTAGTTTCCCGAACTACGTTGACTCTGACTTTCTCACTGCACGAGGGAATACGTAGGCATAGAGCGACGATGCTCTATTGAGTCAGTTTCTTTCCCTTTAGCTTTAGTAGCCGTAGATAGTTTATTTTTCACCCATAGACTAGACAACAAAGCGTGGATCCCGTCGAGTACGACAGACGTGAGGGGTGCTCATACCTTCCCATTGCGTAACCGACTCCCGAATCCAGACTTGGTTGCGACGACCTTGTCTTTTCCCTTTTCGTCAGGTTTTTCCGATTGTTTCCTTTCCCTCTCTTCGGGATAAATAACAAAAGATGGCGACTCTTCTGTTTTCCGCCGGGTGTTTTTTGCAGTTGCGACAGCTGGCGACTCTGCTGGGGACAGGAATATCCCCTATGCGAGTCAATCCTAGTGCTTGTTTGCTTGTCTTTGGGTGTGTGTATTTGTGTGTTGTATTTTGTATATTGTTGTATTTACATTTTTCACACTATATTATTATTTGTTGTTGTTGTGCTGTTGGGTGGTTGTTCCTTTGAGAGATAAGCCAAAACCCAGGCTTGAGTACACACCTAGCATTAGTAGTAGAGACTAGTGGGGGGCTTGCTTGCTTAGCAGGTACAATTTCCCATGAAATTCACGCTTAGACGAAATTCTCTTTGATGACTTCTCCTCTGGCCCTTAGGGCTCGACAGGATGTTGGATTTGAGGGTTGTCGACTCTGGGAACCGATCATTTGTGAGTCAGCTAAGTGAGGCCTCTTCAGGAGATTATGATGCCAAACCAGAAATGGTGAACGTATCATCGTTTCATGAAAGTCTGTGACGCTGACGAATGCATATGATGCTGAACCTTGTCAGTTTAGGTCCATACCTGTGAGTGGGAGGGCTTTTGCAGGAAACTTGACTTCTAGCCAACCCGGTATTTTGGTTTCTCTCTTCAAAGCGAACTTACTCAGTCAGCAGCGCAACAGTATTCAGAGCTTTGTGGGGGCTGTGATCCTGTGTTTGCTACATCTTGCATTGCATTTGCATAAACATCTTTGCATCATTTTGCATGTCATTTCTCCAGCTGGCCAGAGCTGTTATACAACCTTTGTTTTGATTCAGAAGGTGATTCTCCGGTGTTTAGTCTGAACAAGTGTTGATTGTTGGAAGGCGACCAAGTGGTTGAAGCAGAATCAAGCAGTCAGTTGAAAGTTGTTGGTAGCTATGTCAGGGAACGACCTCCAGAATGTTGATACCTTGTTAGGTTTTACTGTGATGTCCAATCCTCTGTATGGTTCTCTGCCCGATGAAGACCTTCCTCAAGTGAACAACCTGACTGAAGCTCAGCCTGTGCAGCCTTTTGTTGAAGACCAGAATCTACATGAACAATTTGTTGTCTGAAGTGAACGCTTTTCTTCTCTTGATACCATAGATTACCAGGATGCTGTTTTCTCTGTGTCGAAGTCCAGAAGAGAGGTTTCAATAACGAAGATTCAGGACCCGAGAGCTCTTGAGTATGCTAAAAGGCTTCATGCGTTGAAGGAAAAACTCAAGGCCTTGGAAGTTAAAGATACTGTTGGTCTCAACGCTTCAGACATGTGCCTGGTTCCCGGCCTAGTGTTACCTCTGAATTTCAAGGCGCCGAGGTTCGAGAAGTACAAAGGAGATAGCTGCCCGAGGCAACATTTCGTGATGGTCTGCAGAAGAATGACTTCGTTTGTGCATGACGACAAGCTGATGATTCACTATTTTCAAGACAGTCTGATTGGGGCATCTCTGAGTTGGTATATGCAGTTAGAGAGTAATCAGATCAGATCGTGGGTGGATTTAGCCAAGGCTTTCCTGAAGCAATACGAGTATAATCTTGACATGGCTCCCAGTCGCATGCAGTTGCAAGAATTGTCTCAAGAGAACATTGAACCTTTTAGAAGGTATGTCCAAAGGTGGAGGGAATTTTCTTCCAGAGTGCAACCACCGCTTCTAGACCAAGTGTTAGCAGACATGTTCGTAAACTCCTTGCAAAGCCCGTACTTTGAAAGAATGCTTGGGGTCGCACCAAACTTCTCTGAACTGTTAAAAGCAGGAGAACACATTGAAAATGGTATAAAGACTAGAAGAATTCAGAATGTCTCAAGCAGTCAGGCTAGTGAAACTGAATCCCTCTGTAGCCTTCAAACTGAAGAAGAAATTATGATCAATGCAGTCATGACAGATGTTGGTTATCCTCAGGGTGGACCGGTGAAATCTTTTGGTTTTTCATCTTCTCAGCGGTCAGTATCTTCTGTGTCTCGTTATTTTGGACAAACAACTGTGCCTAGGGAACCCCATCAGAAGACTTGGGTTGCTCCGTATGCAAATCAACGAGCCTGTGGCTGAGGTTATCCGAATCAGCGCCAAAATCAGAACAGGCCTCGTAACAACTTAGAAAGAAGGACTTCTCCTTTTCATCCAGTTCCTGTGTTATATAGCTAGCTTCTGCCACATCTGATTCAGAATTCTTTGGTGGAACCTAAAGCTCTTAAGCCTGTGTCAGAACCTTACCCTCATGGGTATAATCCCCATGCTCAGTGTGGATATCATGGCGAATCCAAGGGGCATTCAACCGAAGATTGCAAAGCTTTTCAGGCTAAAGTGCAGCAGTTGATTGACAAATGGTGCATTTCCTTTCCAGAAGGAGTTTTGGTCGTTCGTGCCAATCTCTCAGATGTCTAAGCTCGCAGATTCAGAGGGTCATCTCCAGAAGCCAGTGTTCCAGACAGGCAGACATCCTCAACATTGGCCGTCCTCGGACTTTTTATCATTTTCATTCGTAGTTTCATTCTGTTAGTTACTACTTGCTGTTAAACATTGTGTTCTGAATGGTAATATTAATGAAGTGACTATGCATTTTTTTGAATTAATCATGTCGCTTTCGCTCATTTATTGCACAACACAGACACTTGCACATTTTATTCACTCCACTTTATCACTGTGTTTGCCAAAGATTGGAGGGAGGATGACGAAAACTGAATACCCATAACTGATGATCGTATGCTTTTGGATAAAACCCTGGTGATGATGTACAAGATTGTTTCAAATTCCCTAAACACCGAAGATATAAGGAGTTAGTCCCTAGTTAACCACTTCGAGCTGAGAAGTAGGAGTTTCTTTCGGACTTTCAAACCCTCACATCTTAACCCGGGGCAGGGTAGTTGTCAGTTAATTTGATCGAGTGTCCAAGTTTCATGGAGGAGTGTCCCCATTCGAGGACCAATCAATTTATCCCTCTCGAGAGATCGTACCTCGTCAACCGCAATAGTTAAACCTCACCAATTAAGAGTGAGACAGTTACAACCCTTTCGAAGGAATCAAGACAACCAGTGTCACACGACTTGTTTCAAAGAAAGAAAAGGGAAAGCCCGCTAGGTAAAAAAGAAACGAAGAGCTGGAAAACAAATACTTAGGAAAAAATTGGGGCATCCCGCTGGACTTCAAAATCGAAAAGAACTCAAAAGAGTCAGTCCAGGAAAAAATTAGGGAACAAAAGAATAAAAAGAAAGGATCTCAAAAGAAAAATCCTCAAACAAGAACAAAGTCGTGTGGATACAGACACCGAAGATGAAAAGGGGTGAGTGTCACTTTTAAAACCTTGTGAGTTCCTTAACCATCGCTCCTACCATTCAATAAACCTTTTGAAGAGGTGAGCGATTGAGCCGAGTTAACTGAACTTAGGATTGGAGATCATCACGGAGAAAGGGTGGGTATAAATCATACTTTGAGCCTAATATCCTTTGTTTTGTAAACCGTGAACCCGACCATGATACAACCCTTAAAAGACCTAATTGAGGCAGGGTTTATTCTGAAGGTGTATTACGATAAGGTTAAGTAACCTGACTCCTACATGATTTGCTAATCATATCCTTGTTGTATCTTTCGTTAATCAAATCAGCACCATGTTTGGACTTTTGGTTCATCCGTCACTCACTATCACGACACTTGATAAGTGACGTTTCTTTCAAAAATATGCATGAACACCACATTAAAATTACCATTCATGAACAAACAATTTTAATTGCAGGCCAGTAGTTGACATGGAGGAAATTCCAATAGGAAATAATCGAACATGATTGATTTATTCAGCAGTCTGAATCATATTTGTGTATACTTTGAAACTCTGTGAATCTAGGGCATTGACATCCAGTGAGTTTGAAACCAGTCAGTCTGAGGACAAGTCCCAAAGCGTCGTTTGATTATGGGGCAGATTATTCAAGAAGCAATTGATCAGAAGTGAGTTATCTTGAGACTCTACCAATCAGGGGCAGATCACCCAGAGTTTCTTTGATTTGAGGGCAGATCCCTCCAATATTCAATCAGATCAGGTTAAGTCGCTTCAGCGCTCATTCAGGGGCAAGCTACTTAAAGAGTGCAGATCCCTCCAATATACCAACGTAACTGATTCACCGTCAAGAAAACCAGGTGGTCTGAAGGTCAAAGTTTCCTGCAATAACCCAATCCCACTCACAGGTATGGACCTAATCCACGGACAAAGGTACGGCATCCTATGCGGTCATCAGCGTCACAGACTTTCATGAGTGACGATACGATTCCTAGAAGGAGTGGCATCATCAAGTCATGAAGAGGCCTCACTTAGCTGACTTCCAAATGATCGGTCCCCAGAGTCGACAATCCTCACGTCTGGACTCCCCTCAGATCCTCAGGACCGGAAAGGAGCACCTCTGCAAGAATCTCGTCTGAGCGCAGATTTTCGTAGGGAACTGTGCCTGCTCAGCAGACAGGTTCGTCTACTACTTCTCCGCAACTATATCTAGGTGTGTACTCAAGCCCAGGTCCGGCTTCTCACTCATAGTAACATCCCTCTCCCACAGCAGCACAGATAATTATATCAAACTGGAAATAACATGCGGGAAATAAAATGCGGGAAGTAAAAATGCGATAAATAAACCCAACAAGCAAACACACAAACGGTAGGATTGACTCTCATAGGGAACCGGAGAACCAGAGACTCTGGGTTCGGTCCCCAGCAGAGTCGCCAGCTGTCGCTTGCGCGAAAATAAGGTGCCGGCATGACAGAAGAGTCGCCACCTTTCGTTATTTATCCCTCAGAGCGGGAAAGGAAACGATCGGAAAAACCTGACGAAAAAGGGTAAGACCAGGTCGTCGCAACCATTGTCTGGGTTCGGGAGTCGGTTACGCAAGGGGAAGGTATTAGCACCCCTCACGTCCGTCGTACTCGACGGGATCCTCGCTTGTTTGTTTACTTGGACGGGTTGGTTATAATCTATCTACCTATCAAGGCTGGCTGAAAAAGAAAAGAAAGCATGACTCGACAA
Organism: Lathyrus sativus; assembly: GCA_963859935.3. NCBI lineage: Eukaryota > Viridiplantae > Streptophyta > Magnoliopsida > Fabales > Fabaceae > Lathyrus > Lathyrus sativus. Next base: position 529,446,964 of record OZ012740.1, read on the forward strand.
AGTGTCGCACTTTATGCCTACGTATTCTCATCAGAGAATGAGAAATCAGAGTCAACGTAGTTCGACCTACGAAGGATTACGGGGAAGGTTGCTCGCTAGGACGTCGCATCCTATGCCTACGTACTTCCACACGGTATGGAAGATCAGAGCAAACGTAGTTCGGGAAACTACGGGTTATCTCCTGAAAGAAGTGTTTTTTATTGTGTTTGCGATCTCAACCGCACTGGAGACTATGACCTGAGAGTGAATGCATCGCATGTCACCCAAAGGGTACCATACTAAACATCCATCCTCAGATAGCTTAAGGCTCGTAACGTACGAAAGAAATCATTCATGATTACTGTATCTTAAACTGCTTCGAGATGAGAAGAGAACAGGCCCAACTAGGAGGGAGACTATCAAGTCCTACTGTTATCATGCCATGGATTCATCCTATGGTTGAGGTTTGAACAGGGAACTCCTAGAAGTTGTCATGCATAGGTTTCAACCTAAATGTCTATCATCAAATCCTTATCAAAGGAAATGAGAGTCCTAAGGGATCATGTCAATGATACACCAAAACAGACAAAAGCATCAGCTTAACAGTAAAATGCATGCAATGCAAGTGAGGGAGGAAATGTGTGCGGGGCTTCAGCCTCCACAAGCTCGTCTCGACCTCAAGCCAGTCATGAAATAACAGTAATCATACTGAAGATAAACAACATGCTATCAAGCAATATACAGATAAAAGGAATGAAGTGCCATCAGGCAAACAAAACACAAGCTTGAGAAAGAATCATCTATATCTACTCTCTAATCCTAAGACAGAATCCTGATCAACTCTAAGCAAAGCCCTAAAGCAAAACCCTAAACAAGAGAAAACAATCCCAGTCTCCAAGCTTTAGAACAAGCTTACCAAAGAAAGGGAGCTAAGTAAGCAGACTCATAGTGTCTTCCTCAGGAAAGCACTAGGAGGTGTATACTCAGGAATCATATCCTATGTGGCTCGACCACTGTGATCAGTTTACATTCCTCCTCAGGAGAAATTAAACTCACAAGCAGGCTCCAACATCACTGGATATTTAGGAAATCCTATCTGAACTAGTGGAACTAAACGAACAGACTCATAGGACCTTCCTCAGGAAAGTACTAGGAGGCTTCCACTTAGGAATTTGTATCCCATGTGGCTCAACAACAAGTGATCAGTTTACATTCCTCCTCAGGAGAAGTTAAACTCACAAGTTGGCTCCTACATCATTGGATACTTAAGAAGTCCTAGATAAACTAATGGAACTAAGTGAATAGACCCATAGGACCTTCCTCAAGAAAGTACTAGGAGGCTTCCACTTAGGAATTGTATCCCATGTGGCTCAACAACAAGTGATCAGTTTACATTCCTCCTCAGGAGAAATTAAACTCACAAGTTGGCTCCAACATCATTAGATACTTGAGAAAGAGGTGAGAAGAAAGAATGAGAGTCATTCATAGTGCCTTCCTCAGGAAGGTACCATGAACTTCCTTCAAACTTCAGGATCTCAAACCTCACAGACAGGGGATAATCCAAGCTCTGGGTCTCTGAGTCTTGATCTACAATCTTCTCTTCATCATGCTCTTCAACAAGATCTTCAAAACAAACTAAGCCCCACAACAAATTCCCCAAAATAAACCCCAGGGACTAACAGATAACCACAGGACAGACAAAATCATCAGGCAACTTCAGAAAATACCTAAAAATACTAAAACAAGGGGGAAAATTCTATCAATTATTCACAAGGGTCTACAACATCTATCCATAACATCCACATATGCCTCTACCCAAAAATCAAGACAAAACTATCTAAAGAAAATGAATTTCCTCACCTATGCATAACCTAAACCCTAATTAGGCACCCTAATGCTAACCTAACTAAACTAATCAAATTTTAATCTAAAAATCCAGAATTAAATCCTATGGGGAACTATGATTCAATATCTAATTACACAAAAAAGAATGAATTAAAAAGGCTAAAGGAAGGTCCTAAAAGAAATTGTACAAAATTGGACATCAAACTAAACATATTAAAAAGCTATTAAAATGAAAAATATACTAAAAATATGAAAAGAAAATAAAATGGAGATTTTATTTATTTATATTTTTCTAGACAAATCTATTAACATATGAAAAAAACAAGAATTTAAAAATGATCAATTTTCTATTTTTTAGGAATTTTATAAAATGCAGAAATATTAATGGAATTAAAAAGATAAAAGAATTGAAATAAAGGGGAGGGGGGTGAGAAAAGCAAGACGCCTCAGCTTATTTTGGGGATTGGGCTATGATGGTGGGGTGCGCGTAGCATCTGGGGATAAGCCCATTATCAATCAGAAATAACAGAAAACAAAAAAACGCGCGAGGGGGTGAGGATAGCAGAGAAAATCACTCGTTATTTCTTAGTGGGCCTAACGAGGGGTGCTAATAGCGAAGATCTGCTGAGCCCACACACGAGCCACTTATCAAAACGGTGCGCTTAGCCGTTTTGAATTTCCCTCTGCTTTTATCAATTAATCTGGGCCGTTGGATTAGAGTAATAGGTCAAGCATTTCAGAAAGATCCAACGGATGAGGGCCATCGTCCCCAAATGGATTTCTAGGGTTTCAGGGCGCGATTTCATGCATGGTTTTTCTTCTTGCTCGTTCCCCCTCCATACTTGATGAAACTCAAAACTTCCAAAAAGGAAAATGGCCTACTCATTAAGAGGAACAAGGCTATACGAGTAGTTTTCTCTAGTTCTCCCTGAATCATTCAAACAGAAAGCTTCAAAGCTTGGGTACCACCTATTTTCTCTGAAATTAATCTTACTAAAACTCAACTTTAATGGCATGATCATGTTCTTGGCTCCATACTAAACATTCTAACCTAGTCTAGACTAACTAACACTCAAGATCCAGCCAATTCTAGCAAGTTAAAGATTCACGCACCTGCCATAAAGTCTCATACAGAGCTCTCAAACTCACGGGGTAAGATCAACTAGCATAGTACACTAATTCTACACCTAAAGAACTAACAGAAACTACATAATTAAAGAGAAAGGGAGAAGAATCCCAACCTGTCAAGAAGTGATGGTGGAGGTATGTAGAGAAGGTTGCAAGCCTTGTAGTTGCTTCAGGATGATCCTCCAATGGTGGATTTGCTATTGTTTGCAAGAACTTTGATAGATGAAGCCTCTAACAATCAATTCGTGGCTTTGCTTGCTCTTGAAGAATGCTTGAAAACCTCACTTTTCTCTCACTTTATCCACTCAATTCTCCAACTCTTACCAACCCTTAATCACACTTTGATCCACCCTTTAAATAACCATCATTGGAATAGTCTAGAACCATCTAGAATGATCTAGAAAGTCCTTGAAATCTCATGTGATGACATATTGAATTTCTCTCATCTCATGCCCTATGCCTTGCAATTTGGTGTCAAAATACCCTTACATGAGATATTGAAGAGGAATGTACAAAGAAATCAGCTCATATTTGCCTTGTGTGAAGATTCCTCAAGTTGCCTTAAGATTCAAGTAACAATTTTCCAAGGCATGTCCCATTTTAAAGCCTCAAATGAAAATTGTGTTTAAACCAATGTTCTCAAAATGATGTTTCCAATCAAAATGATATATTGGATGACCTATTTTGGATTTATAGATCTTCCAAACCAATTTCCAAATTGACTTGAATTAACTTATAAGCCATTTTTAGTTAAAATTTACCAAACTTTGGAAATCCTTGCTACAAGCTTTTCCAAACTTTCACACCCTCTTTTCTAGGCTTAAAATGCCATTTTGAACAACTTTCATGTTTTGAGTTTTTCCATTTGAGGCTTGGAAATAGGAGATATGGCCTTTGCTTAAAATGACCTATAACTGACAAATGACCAAAATACCCCTGTCTTGTTCTAACCATAAGTTGAGTTCTACAAATCCTATCAAGGACTTCTACCACTCAAACTAAAGCTAAGAAGATTCCCTTCAACATTCATGTTGACCAAGAGATCATAGGAATCATCCTACTAGGGCAAAAGTTGTCTGCAAGTTGGGTGACTTTCAAGGACCCAGATTCACACACCTCTGCTGACCTGTAATTTGTCAAAACCATAACTTGAGCTCTGCAACTCCTATCAAGGACTTCCACCACTAAAATTAAATCTAAGAACAAGCTCTACAACATTCATGTTGTGGGGAAGATGAGATATCAATCACATCTAGAGCTAAAACTGCCTGGAAGATAGGGATCAAATTAGGGTTTTTTCACTGACAATCCTTGGAAACCCTGACTTGAAACTTCTCAAACTCCTCAATCATGATGAGTTGGTCTAGGAATCATCTTTATAACATCTCTGTGCATCATTCCATGATCTCATGGCCCTTGGATTAGGTCTCAACCTTCTCCAAATTTTCAGTTATCCTAGGGTTGACCCAGTCAAAACCCTAATTCTACCATTCATGGTTGAATCTTCTGAATTCTTGCATAATGACCTCTCTGGGCTTCATGATGGCTATCAAGACATCTCATAGGATTTCTCAAAACATTAAGTTCATTCTCAAAGTCTCAGAATCATCTGGGGATCACCCACAACTCTCAATCTATGAAGCACACAACCCTGGTTTCAACCAACTCCTCTGAGGATCTCTTGAACTTTCTGATGAAGGTATCAACTTTCAAACACTCAATGAGTAAATAAATGTTGGTCAAATTTTGGGGTGCAACAACTGCCCCTATTCAAACGGCTTGAACCTGACTGGGTGAGAAGCGAACGACTCTCAGCCAATCAAGGTGCGAGACGGTTGAATATCGGTAAACCCGAAAATTTGCCAACTGCTCAACTTGTCGAACACTGGAATAATAGCTGCACGGCAACTATCTGGAGAAATACTGATCTGACATCGCCGTCAGTCATCCACATTAACTTCTTCTGATATTGCCTTCAGACACCCAACCTCGCCGCTGGAGAACTGAATCTGACATCGCCGTCGTACAAACATCATCTCTGATGGGGATTTAAAGAGTCTGACCTCGCCGTCAAACAAACATTCAACCTCGCCGTCGAACACATTCAACATCGCCGTCGAATAAACATCCAACCTCGCCGTCGGACAATACGTGATCTGACCTCGCCGTCAAATCCAAACGTTCAACCTCGCCGTCGAACAAACATCCAACCTCGCCGTCGGACAAACATGATCTGACCTCGCCGTCAAATCCAAACGTTCAACCTCGCCGTCGAACAAACATCCAACCTCGCCGTCGGACAAACATGATCTGACCTCGCCGTCAAATCCAAACGTTCAACCTCGCCGTCGAACAAACATCCAACCTCGCCATCGGACAAACATGATCTGACCTCGCCGTCAAATCCAAACGTTCAACCTCGTCGTCAAACAAACATCCAACCTCGCCGTCAGACAAAACATGACCTGACCTCGCCGTCAAATCCAAACGTTCAACCTCGCCGTCGAACAAACATCCAACCTCGCCGCCGAACAAAACATGACCTGACCTCGCCGTCAAATCCAAACGTTCAACCTCGCCGTCGAACAAAACATCATCTGACCTGGGGTTCACCCCTGGTTAATGGAACAAAAGGTACACTCGCGTATTTGAAACTACTCCGCCGGGAATGAGAGACTTGACCGAGCACACTCTGATCTGGGGTTCACCCTTAGAACCATAATGAACATCCGAATACTACTGCACACTGAGTTCACCGTAGAACTTCAACATTAACGATATTTGAAACCCTGGCCCCTGGCCACTTCCAGCTTCAGCTAGAAAAATTTTCAAGTACTTCTGAAAATAAGCATCCTTGGCCTTCAAGGATAGATGAAACCCTGGCCCTTGGCCACTTCCAGCTTCAGCTAGAAAAATTTTCAAGTTCTTCTGAAGATAGATGAAACCTTGCCCGTCGGCGATTCCAGCTTCAGCTAGAAAAGATCTTCAAGTACTTCTGAAGATAAACATCCTTGGCCTCCAAGGATGTAAACTTTGCCCGTCGGCAACTCTGCAGGAGGTATCTTCGACTTCAGTCTAAAGAAATGGTCCTTGGCCTTCAAGGATACATGGATCTGCCTTCAGGCAACTCCACCTCTGCTATAGAGCATCCGTGACTTCAGTCAGGGATATATTTCGGCCTTCAGTCCGAAAAATGAATCCTAGGTCATTCATGACCTTGGGGATAACCTTGCCCTCAGGCACCTTCGCTTCGACTTAGGAAATCTGTGACTTCAGTCAGAGAAATGGTATCCAGAGCCAATCATGACTCTACGGGGATTCAAACACTTTGCCTTCAGGCAAAACTCCGCTTCAGCTGGAGAAACATCTTCGACTTCAGTCAGAAGAAACACTATTCACTTGATCGCCATCAGTCATCACCCCAGGACAACTGACTTGGTCTTCAGACCAACACGGATCATCTTGTTATATCTACAAACTTTGGAACCTTGCCTTCAGCCACACGTTGATTCATCAACAAGGACATCTGAGCTCACAGGAACCTTCTGATATCGCCTTCAGGCATTTACGAAGTCAATCTTCAGATTAGACATCACTGTTAGAGCAGACATATCACGCTGCTAAGGACTTCAAGAATCATCTTGAACAAACAGCTCCGTCGGGCACCTTCAAGAATCATCCTGAACCGATAACCATTCTGGAGACTTTATTCTGCGGGGTATTCCAGGAATCTTCCTGGGCAACTCTTGCTGGGGACGCTATTGGGGAGCTCAAGAATCATCCTGAGAAAACCATTCGGGAACCTGCGCTGAGGTCTTAAGAATCATCTTAAGCAAACGGCTCTGCTGAGGAATTCGAGAATCGTTTTGAACTGCAGACTTCGCTGGGGATCTCAAAAATTGTCTTGAGCGAGCGACCGTGGGGATTACACCGGGGTCTTAAGAATCATCTTAAGAAATCGACCTTGTTGGAGAGAATATCAGGAATCGTCCTGAGCAACTGGTCCTTCGGCCGAACACCTGTAAGGCAAGAATAATAATGACCTAGATCATGTTTATGATGCAAATGCTTCAGTGCCATGCTCCACATGGTGGGAATGCCATGCGTTTACGCTAAATGCTATGCACTGTTAAATGCTATGCAGTGACGCAATCCCGTCGACAAAATAAATGCCGAGGGGGAAATTCTCCTGTCAAGGAGAAAAGAACTACTCCGGTAGAGGAATCCTCCTGTTGAGGAGAGCGTGGACACGCCAATATCAATTGGACTCTGTCTGGGGAATTGATCTTCTACGGACTGCTGCATGGAAAACAACTTCAGTTGATTACTGCAGGGGACGAAGCTCTACGAGAACTTGGACCTGCTGAAGGGAAGCGATGTCAATCGCGAGCACAAACTGCGTTGCTGTCTCGGCTAATCTTCTGGGGATAACAACTCTGTGGGGAAACAACTTCAGCTGCTTCACACTCCACTGGGGAAAAATCAATCATGATCTGATCAACTTCCAAGGACTCGGCTCTCTTGGACATCTGCAAACCCGGCTGAGGAAGGAGAAATCATTCTGCTTCGCTAGAGAGGGTGCGACTCCGGGGAAATACAACATCAGCTGTTCACTATCTGTTAGGGAACATCCACTCATGGTCCCAACTGCTTCCAAGGATTCTGCTTTTCTGCGGACTCAGCCGGGGAGAGAAATCATTCTACTTCACTGGAGAGTATGACTCGGGTGCGGAATTTCAATTTCGCTGGGGAAGAAAGAATAATCTGACTTCGGGGGAGAGTACAACTCTGCAGGGGAATACAACATCAGCCGTTCCAACACTCTACTGGGGAAGAGGGAATCATCCAACTTCAGGAGAGAATACGGCTCTTGGTGGGGAATCTCAACTCCGCTGGAGACTTCAGTCTGGTACCATCAGTTACTGCATCTCTCGGCATACGAGCAACTTCCTACAAGACCCGCACTTGTGACCCGGTGCTGGGGGAGACACCTGCTTCGGCGACTTTACTGGGGAAAACACGAGCTTCGGCACCCGAACATTTCTATGAAATCTGCACTTGTGACTCGGTGCTGGGGGAGACACCTGCTTCGGCCCTTGACTCAGCTGATGAGGTGACGTTCCTTCAGGATGCGTCTGCTTGGGGGAAAAGAATCACCTCTGCCTGGGGAGACATATCAATGCTCACTATTCTGTGTTCAGCTTCCGCGGAGGAGAGACTACTGAACTCTGCTGGAGAAGGAGGACTCGCCCTGCTTCGGGGATGCGCACGGCACATCTTCTGGAAGGTGTTACACCTGCAACAACACAAACAAACAGACAAGATACCCTCCTCAAAGGGGCCTATCCGGGTTATTATCTCGTGACAATATTCAGTTAATTAATTGTTTCAACAATCAATGGGCCTAGGCCCGTAAGTTTATGTATGCACATTTTATCAAAAAACATCGGCGTTTTCATTCGCAAACAAAACAGATAAACGCTAAACAGGCAAGCAGAATTGCTGAATAATATGTATTTTATTGATGGTGAGCCCCTGAATGGGCAAAAAATGTTTTACAACAGAGGCAGGCTCCTGGAATGAGGAAGCCGCGCAAAAATAAAACATAAATATACATCAGTATATACAACTGTCGGCAACGAGGCGTAGACGAACACCATGAGTTGATCCCTCTAAGACCCACTCGACTTTGATACTTCTCCGACGTTTCAACTTCGGAAGAGATTGATTCAGATAAACGGCCCCCAGGTCTTCCAAACCACTAAACAATGAAAGTCCACACGCGGAACGCAGTCATTTGCTTATTCAAATCCCTAACTTTTGCGTGAACCGCCCTTTACGGGTTTTCAGTTCACCGGGATACCCTTTTTTGCCGAAGCCGCCCAGTGTAGGTTTTCGACTTCGCGGGTGTACATTTTTTCAATATATCCCTAATTTTTTGCCCGAACCTTTTATTCTGTTTTTGGTTCGCCGGGATGCCCCTTTTTTGCCTGGACTCTTTCTTTTTTGTCCAGCGGGTCTCTTTCAAGCAAAGTATTTTTTAACCGCGTCCGCGTTCATCGGGGATGCAAAATCTTCACCATCCATCGTGGATAACAACAAAGCTCCTCCCGAGAAGACCTTGCTGACGACATACGGCCCTTCGTAATTCGGAGTCCATTTGCCCCGGTGATCGGAGTGTGGCAGAAGAATCTTCTTCAGGACGAGATCACCCGTCTGAAAGCTTCGAGGATGCACCTTCTTATCATAAGCTTTCTTCATTCGGCTTTGGTACAGGCGACCAAATGCAATCGATGCTAACCTCTTCTCGTCCATCAGGCTGAGCTGGTTCAAACGATTCGTAATCCATTCTGCCTCGTCGAGTTTCACATCAACCAAAACTCGCAAAGAAGGAATCTCCACTTCCAACGGTAGGACAGCTTCCATACCGTACACCAAGGAGAAAGGAGTTGCCCCGGTCGACGTACGCACCGTCGTACGATAACCGTGCAAGGCAAACGACAACATCTCGTGCCAATCTTTATACGTCACAACCATCTTCTGAACAATCTTCTTGATGTTCTTGTTGGCCGCCTCAACAGCGTCATTCATCTTTGGTCGGTAAGGAGATGAGTTGTGGTTTTCAATCTTGAAGCTCTGGCACAGCTCCTTCATCATCTTGTTATTCAAATTCGAACCATTATCAGTAATAATCCGCTCGGGAATTCCATAGCGAAAGATGATGTCCCTCTTTATGAATTTAGCTACCACCTGCTTGGTCACATTAGCGTACGAGACTGCCTCCACCCATTTGGTGAAGTAGTCGATAGCTACCAGAATGAAATGATGACCGTTGGACGCAGTGGGCTCGATCTTGCCTATCATGTCGATGCCCCACATGGAGAACGGCCAAGGGGAGGACATGACATTCAATGGGCACGGCGACACATGAACTTTATCAGCATAAATCTGGCATTTGTGACATTTCTTCGCGAATCTGAAGCAATCCGACTCCATCGTCAGCCAGTAATATCCTGCTCTCAGGATCTTTCTCGTCATGGCATGCCCGCCGGCGTGCGTACCAAATGTGCCCTCATGGACCTCTTCCATGAGCATACTCGCTTCTTTCTCATCTACACATCTGAGTAGCACGAGATCGTGGTTCCTCTTATACAACACTCCATCAGGATTGAGATAAAAGTTTCCAGACAGCCTCCTTAAAGTCTTTTTATCCTGGGTTGACGCACCCGCAGGATACTCCTTAGTCATAAGGAAGGTCTGGATGTCGTGGAACCATGGCTTGCCGTCATTGGCATCCTCGATTGCAAACACAAATGCCGGTCTATCAAGACGCGAAAGTACAATTCTTGGAGCCTCATTCCAATAATTGACTTTATACATTGAGGCCAACGTGGCTAAGGCATCAGCCATCTGATTTTCAGCCCTGGGTACATGATGAAGTTCCACTCGATCGAAGAACGGAAGCAGCCTCCTGGCATAATTCATGTACGACACCAAATTCGCTTGACGAGTTTCCCACTCCCCTTTAATCTGATTGATTACAAGCGCTGAGTCACCATATATGTCGAGATTCTTGATTCTCAAATCAATTGCCTCTTCTAGACCCATAATACACGCTTCATACTCTGCTTCATTGTTGGTAACTGGAAACGTCAGTCTCGCAGTAAACAGGATGTGGGATCCGTGAGGAGTCGTGATGATAGCCCCGATACCACTTCCATAGGAATTAACCGCTCCGTCGAATATCAACTTCCACTGAGACTTCCTATCTGGCCCCTCATTAGGCAATGGCTCATCGCAATCTTTCGCTTTGAGAAACATAATATCCTCGTCAGGGAATTTGAACTTCATCGGCTGGTAGTCTTCGATTGGCTGCTCGGCAAGGTAATCAGACAATACGCTTCCCTTAATGGCTTTCTGAGAGACGTACTGAATATCATATTCTGTTAACACCATTTGCCATCTGGCAATCCTGCCCGAAAGAGCCTGCTTCTCGAAGACGTACTTGATCGGATCCATCTTCGAAATTAGCATAGTGGTGTGGTTGAGCATATACTGTCGTAGACGTTTGGCAGCCCAAGCTAATGCACAACACGTCTTCTCCAGCATCGAGTATCGAGATTCACACTCAGTGAACTTTTTACTCAAATAATAAATGGCATGCTCTTTTCTGCCCGTCTCGTCGTGCTGACCGAGAACACACCCCATACTATTCTCCAGAACCGTCAGGTACATGATTAATGGCCGTCCAGCCACTGGGGGTATCAAGATTGGAGGTTCTTGAAGATACTGCTTTATTTTGTCGAATGCCTTCTGGCAATCCTCATTCCAAGTAATCGCCTGATCTTTCTTCAAAAGCTTGAACATCGGTTCACAAGTGGCCGTGAGCTGAGAGATAAACCTTGCAATGTAGTTTATTCGGCCCAAGAAACCACGAACTTCTTTTTCTGTTTTCGGCGCTGGCATTTCTTGGATAGCTTTTATCTTCGCAGGATCAACTTCGATACCTCGTTCACTAACGATAAACCCCAATAACTTTCCGGACCGCACTCCGAAAGTGCACTTGTTAGGATTCAGCCTCAGCCTGAACTTCCTAAGCCTCTCAAACAGCTTCAATAGGTTGACCAGATGCTCTTCCTCCGTTTGGGACTTTGCAATCATGTCATCAACATAGACCTCGATCTCATGATGAATCATATCATGAAACAAAGTTACCATTGCTCGCTGGTAAGTGGCCCCTGCGTTCTTCAGACCGAAGGGCATTACCTTATAGCAGAATGTTCCCCAGGGGGTGATAAACGTCGTTTTCTCCATGTCCTCCGGTGCCATCTTAATCTGATTGTAACCGGAGAAGCCATCCATGAACGAAAACACGGAAAACTGGGCTGTGTTGTCGACCAACACATCGATAAGAGGCAACGGGAAATCATCCTTAGGGCTCGCCCTATTCAAATCCCGATAATCGACGCACATGCGTACCTTACCGTCCTTCTTCGGTACAGGCACTATGTTGGCGACCCACGGAGGGTAAGTGGTAACGACTAGAAATCCTGCGTCCAACTGCTTCTGGACTTCTTCCTTGATTTTTACAGCCATGTCTGGTCTCGTCCTCCTAAGCTTCTGCTTGACTGGAGGGCAATCTTCTCGCAACGGCAAGCGATGAACCACGATATCAGTGTCAAGTCCGGGCATATCCTCATATGACCAAGCAAAGACGTCACTATACTCTCGAAGCATCTCGACCAGTCTATGCTTGACATCCTTCTGCAGCGCAGCCCCTATTCTGACATTTCTGACGAGCTCCTCAGAACCCAGATTTACAATCTCAATATCCTCCTCGTGAGGCAGAATAACCTTTTCTTCTTGTCTCAACAAGCGGGCCAATTCTTCCGGAAGGTCTTCGTCTTCATCAATCTCATCCTCGGCTTGATAGATCGGGCAATCAAAGTCGTAGTGAGCCGTAGAGGGTCCAGAGTCGATGTCATCTGTTATGTGGATCCTGCAATAACAAGGGTTAAGTTTAAAGCAAGAATATGCAGGTTAGCACAAACCTTGTTGCCATTTTGCTGTTTTTCAAAATAAACATAAAACAGGAATAACAGAGAAAACAATATTTGATTACGAAGAAAACGCCTTTTATTTATTAACAAAATGCATACACATAATCCAACAAGGCCCTGACAGTAAAACCACTATGCCCCGGGCAGGACATAGGGTTGTACAAAGATTGTAAAAAGCAAATCATTACTCTTCACTTGTCAGCTTGATAATCTCCTTGATGGTCCAATTGTGGAGGCGCTCGCCCGGCTTGCTCGGTTGAATCCAGGCGTCAAGATCACAATCACTATCCCCGCTGTCCTCCGACGCAGCGTTGATGCTCTCGAAAATCACTCCCCCCTTGGTGAATAGGATCGGCCCTTTCCCACGAGACGAGCTGCCAGAAGAAGATGAAGCTTCAGCTCCAGGAGAATACCCCAATCCAAACTTATCCTGCTTGATTGGTATATCCAAAACATGCCCCCAGCCTGGGGTAGAACCGGCTTCGACAACGGCCCGAGCTTCCTTAAACGAGGAGAGATTCATCTCTTGCTTCTCTGCGACGACGGGAGCTACCTCTTTTACCCTGACGGTTTCAAATGCTTGGCAAATAGTTTCATGGATCTCGCCATCCATTTCAACATATTTAAAGGACGATAGGTGGCTCAGCATGATGTCCTCTTCACCACAGACGGTTACTATGCTGCCCCCGACAGCATATTTGAGCTTCTAATGCAGCGTGGACGTCACGGCACCAGCAGAATGGATCCATGGCCGACCTAAGAGGCAACTATAGGCGGGCATGATATCCATGATATAGAAAACCGTATTGAACGTCTCTGGACCAACTTGAATTGGCAGGGTCAACTCTCCGAAGACGTGGCGCTTGGTTCCATCAAAGGCTTTCACGACCAGATCACTGGGCGTGCAAAGCAATCCACGGGTATCCAACTTCATCAGTGCCTTCTTTGGAAGCACATTAAGCGAGGAACCCGTGTCCACCAGGACATGCGACATGATCGTGCCTCTGCACTCTATCGAGACGTGCAAGGCGCTGTTGTGATCTCTTCCTTTAGGAGTCAGCTCCAGATCTGTAAATCCCAGCCCATTACCAGCATTAACATGGGCTACCACCTCTTCCAGTTGATTTACTGATATCTCCTGCGGCACGTATGCAGCATTCAATACCTTCAGTAACGCGTTGCGGTGCGCTTCAGAACACAACAACAGGTTAAGAATAGAGATCTTTGACGGAGTCTGATGAAGATGATCTACAATCTTGTAGTCGCTCTTCTTGATTAGTCGCATGAACTCTTCAGCATCTTTAACTAGCAAATCTTTTTCTGCCCCTGCAGGGCTCTCTTCGACAGCTTTACCTTTACCCTTATCCACAACGTCAACTCGGACCACTTTCTCTGCTGCAACCTCTGCTGGCGCAAATACTCTACCACTTCGAGTGATACCACTGACCTCGGCAAGATTCTGCACAGTCGATCCGAATGGCTCAAGCTCTATCTTCTGACCATTACAATAAACTTCGGCGCCATAATGCCATGGAACGGCATTAGTGCTTTCGAATGGGATCGGTCCGGCCCTGGTGATAGTGATTATAGGCGGACGGGGCGCAGAAATAGTAATAGGGTGACGAGGAATAGTAATGGTAGCAACTTCATCTGCCTGCTTCAGCACGACTTCCCCTGATGCACTTTCAACGCTCCGGCTGAACTGTAAAATACCCTCAGACATCAGACTTTGGATACCTTCGATCAGCTGCTCACACCCATCAGGAAGTGTAGCACAAGCCATACATAACTCTCCGCATCCAGGGAAGAAGCCCTTCTTCAGCAACTTAGCCTTGACAAAACTCAACGGCGTCTTCAAATCTTTGACATCGGTCAGCAAGTCCGCACTCTCCTCAGTGATAACAGCATTCACTCCGCCCCCCTTATGATGAGGCATGGGGTTTTTGGTAACGTTGGGCACGTTGTCAGAAAAGTTGATAATCTTGGCGTCCACCAAGTCCTGGACTTTGTGCTTAAAAGCTTTACAATTCTCAATCGTATGGCCTGGTGCCCCAGTATGGAACTCACAAGTAGCATTGGCGTCATACCCCGGTGGTGGTGCCCCTGTTAAGGGAGCCAACGTCCTCTTTTGAACCAATTGGAGCTGAAGCAACGTTTGCAGAAGCTGTGCATACGACATGGGAGGAGTTTCAAAATGACGATTTGTCAGAGGAGCCCGATTCTGATATCTTCTATACCCCTGCTGATTCTGCTGCTGAGGCTGCTGCTGCTGCGGCTGCGGTGGAGCAGCTGGGATATTTATGCTAGCAATCTGAGGCTGAGGGCCCTTGCCCTTTCTCCTGGCATTAGTGACAGCACTGGCATCTCCCTCTCGACGCTTGCCAGCGTAAGGTTTCTTACTACCTCCTCCAGCTGAGGATGATTCGCCCTGAATTTTTCCAATCTTTATACCGTTCTCAACATGCTCGCCCAGAGTGATGGGAGCCGAGAATGTTCCAGACATGCCACTGACCAGCTTTTCATAATAGATTCCAGGAAGGGTAGCCACGAACATTTGCACTAGCTCACGCTCAACCATCGGCGGTTGAACCCGAGCAGCCAATTCACGCCACCGCTGGGCGTATTCTTTAAAGCTTTCATTATTCCGCTGTGAGAGATTCTGAAGCTGAACTCGGTTGGGAGCCAAGTCGCTATTGTATTGATAGTGGAGGACGAACGCTTCTGCGAGGTCTTTCCAGGTGCGCACAGTAGCGGGCTCCAAACCCATATACCATTCGAGTGATGGACCAGAAAGACTATCCTGAAAGAAGTGCATCAGCAACTTCTCATCGTCAGAATAGGCGGACATCTTTCTATAATAAGATCGGAGGTGGACCCGGGGGCAAGTAGTACCCTTATACTTCTCAAAGGTAGGCACCTTGAACTTGTGAGGTACTTTAAAGTCAGCAATCAACCCGAGCTTGGACATATCGACGCCCAATGTGTTCTGATTTTCAATGTCTCTCATCTTGTCTTCCAGTGCCTTGAACCTGAGTCGAGCTTCAGCATTCAACTCTGCTTCTACACCTCTCTGAGAGAATATGTCATCCTGATGGTCCTCCAGCCACGGTTGAGGCACCAACAGATTTCATGCACCAGCATTGCCGTTGACCGGCCCTATGTTAACATTGGCTCCCAGACTACCATTGCCGACGCCTGCCGCATTGAGTCCGAGATTAGTCATCAGATTGCCGTTAGCGCTGCCGTTGCCCCCGACAACAGGAACAACATTCTGTGGAGCATCCACTGGAGGAGGAGTAGGCACGGCCCCGCCGTGCAGTATCCCGTTACTGTCAACCCTGGAGATCAGAGGTTGGACCAGAGTGCGAAGCTGGTCTTGACCATTAGCGACCACCTGCATTAGCTCCATAAAACGATCCATCCGTTCACGGAGCTCTTGAACATCTGACTGCACCTGGTCCATAATCCTTGTCTGATTGGCGCGAGTTGAGTAGCGGTGGATGAGTCTTTGATCAATCCTGGAGATCGAAAGCAGCTCGGAACCTGTGTACCTGAAAAACCTGTCAACATTAAAGGTTAGGAAAAGCAACAGAATGTATGTCATGCAAAATGCTTTATGCAGATGTATGCGTGTGTCTGTGTGCTTGAGAGATTTCCCCCGATCTTGGCACCTTAGTACCAGTGCTGACAATAATAAGGAGGGGAATCTGGGTCCAATCATGGAAACAACAATCTCACATATACACAGGAAGCCTATAGCATTGGCGATAGCCAACTCCGGCACATCAGGGATCAAAAACTCGTACGCAATAGTCTTGCTGTAATAACACAATAAGAGGCGAGAGATCCTGGATCGGGGAAACGACACCTGTCACAGACACACGCCAATGGAATGCGAATGATTATGCAAACTAATGCAAAATGCAGGCATGCAACAATATATCTAGGTGGCTGCTGTGGAGATTCGGTATCAACAGTCACTGATGAGAAGGAAACCCCGGTGCAAGACCACTAATCCGATTCGCTGAGAATAACCATCTGATAGGATCGAGATCAAAATTCTGCTCTGTCAAGAGTAAGTGCCTGATAATAAGGACCCGGGATGTATGATCAGAAAACGTCCGCTGATGAAGTTTTCAAACCCCAAATCAAAAATCTGTCCTATCAAGAACAAACATACAGCTGCTGATGAGATCTTCAGACCCCACTCAAAATCTGCCCTATCAAGAACAAACAACAACTGCTGATGAGATCCTCAGACCCCACTCAAAATCTGCTCCATCCAGAACAAACCACTGATGACGATATCCTGATCGAAACCTGCTCTATCAAGAGCAGACACACACCCGATGATACAATCCTCAAAACAACTTGCTCTGTCAAGAATAGACAAATCTGCAACTGAGAACCCTGATACCAACGTAACTGATTCACCGTCAAGAAAACCAGGTGGTCTGAAGGTCAAAGTTTCCTGCAATAACCCAATCCCACTCACAGGTATGGACCTAATCCACGGACAAAGGTACGGCATCCTATGCGGTCATCAGCGTCACAGACTTTCATGAGTGACGATACGATTCCCAGAAGGAGTGGCATCATCAAGTCATGAAGAGGCCTCACTTAGCTGACTTCCAAATGATCGGTCCCCAGAATCGACAATCCTCACGTCTGGACTCCCCTCAGATCCTCAGGACCGGAAAGGAGCACCTCTGCAAGAATCTCGTCTGAGCGCAGATTTTCGTAGGGAACTGTGCCTGCTCAGCAGACAGGTTCGTCTACTACTTCTCCGCAACTATATCTAGGTGTGTACTCAAGCCCAGGTCCGGCTTCTCACTCATAGTAACATCCCTCTCCCACAGCAGCACAGATAATTATATCAAACTGGAAATAACATGCGGGAAATAAAATGCGGGAAGTAAAAATGCGATAAATAAACCCAACAAGCAAACACACAAACGGTAGGATTGACTCTCATAGGGAACCAGAGAACCAGAGACTCTGGGTTCGGTCCCCAGCAGAGTCGCCAGCTGTCGCTTGCGCGAAAATAAGGTGCCGGCATGACAGAAGAGTCGCCACCTTTCGTTATTTATCCCTCAGAGCGGGAAAGGAAACGATCGGAAAAACCTGACGAAAAAGGGTAAGACCAGGTCGTCGCAACCATTGTCTGGGTTCGGGAGTCGGTTACGCAAGGGGAAGGTATTAACACCCCTCACGTCCGTCGTACTCGACGGGATCCTCGCTTGTTTGTTTACTTGGACGGGTTGGTTATAATCTATCTACCTATCAAGGCTGGCTGAAAAAGAAAAGAAAGCATGACTCGGCAAAGTGTCGCACTTTATGCCTACGTATTCTCATCAGAGAATGAGAAATCAGAGTCAACGTAGTTCGGCCTACGAAGGATTACGGGGAAGGTTGCTCGCTAGGACGTCGCATCCTATGCCTACGTACTTCCACACGGTATGGAAGATCAGAGCAAACGTAGTTCGGGAAACTACGGGTTATCTCCTGAAAGAAGTGTTTTTTATTGTGTTTGCGATCTCAACCGCACTGGAGACTATGACCTGAGAGTGAATGCATCGCATGTCACCCAAAGGGTACCATACTAAACATCCATCCTCAGATAGCTTAAGGCTCGTAACGTACGAAAGAAATCATTCATGATTACTGTATCTTAAACTGCTTCGAGATGAGAAGAGAACAAGCCCAACTAGGAGGGAGACTATCAAGTCCTACTGTTATCATGCCATGGATTCATCCTATGGTTGAGGTTTGAACAGGGAACTCCTAGAAGTTGTCATGCATAGGTTTCAACCTAAATGTCTATCATCAAATCCTTATCAAAGGAAATGAGAGTCCTAAGGGATCATGTCAATGATACACCAAAACAGACAAAAGCATCAGCTTAACAGTAAAATGCATGCAATGCAAGTGAGGGAGGAAATGTGTGCGGGGCTTCAGCCTCCACAAGGTCGTCTCGACCTCAAGCCAGTCATGAAATAACAGTAATCATACTGAAGATAAACAACATGCTATCAAGCAATATACAAATAAAAGGAATGAAGTGCCATCAGGCAAACAAAACACAAGCTTGAGAAAGAATCATCTATATCTACTCTCTAGTCCTAAGACAGAATCCTGATCAACTCTAAGCAAAGCCCTAAAGCAAAACCCTAAACAAGAGAAAACAATCCCAGTCTCCAAGCTTTAGAACAAGCTTACCAAAGAAAGGGAGCTAAGTAAGCAGACTCATAATGTCTTCCTCAGGAAAGCACTAGGAGGTGTATACTCAGGAATCATATCCTATGTGGCTCGACCACTGTGATCAGTTTACATTCCTCCTCAGGAGAAATTAAACTCACAAGCAGGCTCCAACATCACTAGATATTTAGGAAATCCTATCTGAACTAGTGGAACTAAATGAACAGACTCATAGGACCTTCCTCAGGAAAGTACTAGGAGGCTTCCACTTAGGAATTTGTATCCCATGTGGCTCAACAACAAGTGATCAGTTTACATTCCTCCTCAGGAGAAATTAAACTCACAAGTTGGCTCCTACATCATTGGATACTTAAGAAGTCCTAGATAAACTAATGGAACTAAGTGAATAGACCCATAGGACCTTCCTCAGGAAAGTACTAGGAGGCTTCCACTTAGGAATTGTATCCCATGTGGCTCAACAACAAGTGATCAGTTTACATTCCTCCTCAGGAGAAATTAAACTCACAAGTTGGCTCCAACATCATTGGATACTTGAGAAAGAGGTGAGAAGAAAGAATGAGAGTCATTCATAGTGCCTTCCTCAGGAAGGTACCATGAACTTCCTTCAAACTTCAGGATCTCAAACCTCACAGACAGGGGATAATCCAAGCTCTGGGTCTCTGAGTCTTGATCTACAATCTTCTCTTCATCATGCTCTTCAACAAGATCTTCAAAACAAACTAAGCCCCACAACAAATTCCCCAAAATAAACCCCAGGGACTAACAGATAACCACAGGACAGACAAAATCATCAGGCAACTTCAGAAAATACCTAAAAATACTAAAACAAGGGGGAAAATTCTATCAATTATTCACAAGGCTCTACAACATCTATCCATAACATCCACATATGCCTCTACCCAAAAATCAAGACAAAACTATCTAAAGAAAATGAATTTCCTCACCTATGCATAACCTAAACCCTAATTAGGCACCCTAATGCTAACCTAACTAAACTAATCAAATTTTAATCTAAAAATCCAGAATTAAATCCTATGGGGAACTATGATTCAATATCTAATTACACAAAAAAGAATGAATTAAAAAGGCTAAAGGAAGGTCCTAAAAGAAATTGTACAAAATTGGACATCAAACTAAACATATTAAAAAGCTATTAAAATGAAAAATATACTAAAAATATGAAAAGAAAATAAAATGGAGATTTTATTTATTTATATTTTTCTAGACAGATCTATTAACATATGAAAAAAACAAGAATTTAAAAATGATCAATTTTCTATTTTTTAGGAATTTTATAAAATGCAGAAATATTAATGGAATTAAAAAGATAAAAGAATTGAAATAAAGGGGAGGGGGGGGGGTGAGAAAAGCAAGACGCCTCAGCTTATTTTGGGGATTGGGATATGATGGTGGGGTGCGCGTAGCATCTGGGGATAAGCCCATTATCAATCAGAAATAACAGAAAACAAAAAAACGCGCGAGGGGGTGAGGATAGCAGAGAAAATCACTCGTTATTTCTTAGTGGGCCTAACGAGGGGTGCTAATAGCGAAGATCTGCTGAGCCCACACACGAGCCACTTATCAAAACGGTGCGCTTAGCCGTTTTGAATTTCCCTCCGCTTTTATCAATTAATCTGGGCCGTTGGATTAGAGTAATAGGTCAAGCATTTCAGAAAGATCCAACAGATGAGGGCCATCGTCCCCAAATGGATTTCTAGGGTTTCAGGGCGCGATTTCATGCATGGTTTTTCTTCTTGCTCGTTCTCCCTCCATACTTGATGAAACTCAAAACTTCCAAAAAGGAAAATGGCCTACTCATTAAGAGGAACAAGGCTATACGAGTAGTTTTCTCTAGTTCTCCCTGAATCATTCAAACAGAAAGCTTCAAAGCTTGGGTACCACCTATTTTCTCTGAAATTAATCTTGCTAAAACTCAACTTTAATGGCATGATCATGTTCTTGGCTCCATACTAAACATTCTAACCTAGTCTAGACTAACTAACACTCAAGATCCAGCCAATTCTAGCAAGTTAAAGATTCACGCACCTGCCATGAAGTCTCATACAGAGCTCTCAAACTCACGGGGTAAGATCAACTAGCATAGTACACTAATTCTACACCTAAAGAACTAACAGAAACTACATAATTAAAGAGAAAGGGAGAAGAATCCCAACCTGTCAAGAAGTGATGGTGGAGGTATGTAGAGAAGGTTGCAAGCCTTGTAGTTGCTTCAGGATGATCCTCCAATGGTGGATTTGCTACTGTTTGCAAGAACTTTGATAGATGAAGCCTCTAACAATCAATTCGTGGCTTTGCTTGCTCTTGAAGAATGCTTGAAAACCTCACTTTTCTCTCACTTTCTCCACTCAATTCTCCAACTCTCACCAACCCTTAATCACACTTTGATCCACCCTTTAAATAACCATCATTGGAACAGTCTAGAACCATCTAGAATGATCTAGAAAGTCCTTGAAATCTCATGTGATGACATATTGAATTTCTCTCATCTCATGCCCTATGCCTTGCAATTTGGTGTCAAAATACCCTTACATGAGATATTGAAGAGGAATGTACAAAGAAATCAGCTCATATTTGCCTTGTGTGAAGATTCCTCAAGTTGCCTTAAGATTCAAGTAACAATTTTCCAAGGCATGTCCCATTTTAAAGCCTCAAATGAAAATTGTGTTTAAACCAATGTTCTCAAAATGATGTTTCCAATCAAAATGATATATTGGATGACCTATTTTGGATTTATAGATCTTCCAAACCAATTTCCAAATTGACTTGAATTAACTTATAAGCCATTTTTAGTTCAAATTTACCAAACTTTGGAAATCCTTGCTACAAGCTTTTCCAAACTTTCACACCCTCTTTTCTAGGCTTAAAATGCCATTTTGAACAACTTTCATGTTTTGAGTTTTTCCATTTGAGGCTTGGAAATAGGAGATATGGCCTTTGCTTAAAATGACCTATAACTGACAAATGACCAAAATACCCCTGTCTTGTTCCAACCATAAGTTGAGTTCTACAAATCCTATCAAGGACTTCTACCACTCAAACTAAAGCTAAGAAGATTCCCTTCAACATTCAGGTTGACCAAGAGATCATAGGAATCATCCTACTAGGGCAAAAGTTGTCTGCAAGTTGGGTGACTTTCAAGGACCCAGATTCACACACCTCTGCTGACCTGTAATTTGTCAAAACCATAACTTGAGCTCTGCAACTCCTATCAAGGACTTCCACCACTAAAATTAAATCTAAGAACAAGCTCTACAACATTCATGTTGTGGGGAAGATGAGATATCAATCACATCTAGAGCTAAAACTGCCTGGAAGATAGGGATCAAATTAGGGTTTTTTCACTGACAATCCTTGGAAACCCTGACTTGAAACTTCTCAAACTCCTCAATCATGATGAGTTGGTCTAGGAATCATCTTTATAACATCTCTGTGCATCATTCCATGATCTCATGGCCCTTGGATTAGGTCTCAACCTTCTCCAAATTTTCAGTTATCCTAGGGTTGACCCAGTCAAAACCCTAATTCTACCATTCATGGTTGAATCTTCTGAATTCTTGCATAATGACCTCTCTGGGCTTCATGATGGCTATCAAGACATCTCATAGGCTTTCTCAAAACATTAAGTTCATTCTCAAAGTCTCAGAATCATCTGGGGAGCACCCACAACTCTCAATCTATGAAGCACACAACCCTGGTTTCAACCAACTCCTCTGAGGATCTCTTGAACTTTCTGATGAAGGTATCAACTTTCAAACACTCAATGAGTAAATAAATGTTGGTCAAATTTTGGGGTGCAACAGCTGCCCCTATTCAAACGGCTTGAACCTGACTGGGTGAGAAGCGAACGACTCTCAGCCAATCAAGGTGCGAGACGGTTGAATATCGGTAAACCCGAAAATTTGCCAACTGCTCAACTTGTCGAACACTGGAATAATAGCTGCACGGCAACTATCTGGAGAAATACTGATCTGACATCGCCGTCAGTCATCCACATTAACTTCTTCTGATATTGCCTTCAGACACCCAACCTCGCCGCTGGAGAACTGAATCTGACATCGCCGTCGTACAAACATCATCTCTGATGGGGATTTAAAGAGTCTGACCTCGCCGTCAAACAAACATTCAACCTCGCCGTCGAACACATTCAACATCGCCGTCGAATAAACATCCAACCTCGCCGTCGGACAATACGTGATCTGACCTCGCCGTCAAATCCAAACGTTCAACCTCGCCGTCGAACAAACATCCAACCTCGCCGTCGGACAAACATGATCTGACCTCGCCGTCAAATCCAAACGTTCAACCTCGCCGTCGAACAAACATCCAACCTCGCCATCGGACAAACATGATCTGACCTCGCCGTCAAATCCAAACGTTCAACCTCGTCGTCGAACAAACATCCAACCTCGCCGTCGGACAAAACATGACCTGACCTCGCCGTCAAATCCAAACGTTCAACCTCGCCGTCGAACAAACATCCAACCTCGCCGCCGGACAAAACATGACCTGACCTCGCCGTCAAATCCAAACGTTCAACCTCGCCGTCGAACAAAACATCATCTGACCTGGGGTTCACCCCTGGTAAATGGAACAAAAGGTACACTCGCGTATTTGAAACTACTCCGCCGGGAATGAGAAACTTGACCGAGCACACTCTGATCTGGGGTTCACCCTTAGAACCATAATGAACATCTGAATACTACTGCACACTGAGTTCACCGTAGAACTTCAACATTAACGATATTTGAAACCCTGGCCCCTGGCCACTTCCAGCTTCAGCTAGAAAAATTTTCAAGTACTTCTGAAAATAAGCATCCTTGGCCTTCAAGGATAGATGAAACCCTGGCCCTTGGCCACTTCCAGCTTCAGCTAGAAAAATTTTCAAGTTCTTCTGAAGATAGATGAAACCTTGCCCTTCGGCGATTCCAGCTTCAGCTAGAAAAGATCTTCAAGTACTTCTGAAGATAAACATCCTTGGCCTCCAAGGATGTAAACTTTGCCCGTCGGCAACTCTGCAGGAGGTATCTTCGACTTCAGTCTAAAGAAATGGTCCTTGGCCTTCAAGGATACATGGATCTGCCTTCAGGCAACTCCACCTCTGCTATAGAGCATCCGTGACTTCAGTCAGGGATATATTTCGGCCTTCAGTCCG
Organism: Lathyrus sativus; assembly: GCA_963859935.3. NCBI lineage: Eukaryota > Viridiplantae > Streptophyta > Magnoliopsida > Fabales > Fabaceae > Lathyrus > Lathyrus sativus. Next base: position 529,470,868 of record OZ012740.1, read on the forward strand.
AAAAATGAATCCTAGGTCATTCATGACCTTGGGGATAACCTTGCCCTCAGGCACCTTCGCTTCGGCTTAGGAAATCTGTGACTTCAGTCAGAGAAATGGTATCCAGAGAAATAGTAGAGTGGGCATGTTCCTCCTAGTCGAGGCATTTTTTCCCCAGAAGAGTCGTATTCTGGTGGGCCATCCAGGGCGTTGTCCTCAGCAAGGTTTGATTTGATCCCCGACAGGGTTGGCTTTCTTCTCTCCAGCATTTATTTTGCTAGAGCGGTTCCTTTGCATTTGCATTGTACATATCATTTACCCAAACATATAGCATTTCCATTTCATGTGGAGCATTATGCCATTTTCAAACATATGCATTTGAAACATAAGCCAGGTTGTTATCTCTTTGTTTCAGGTGTATCTCCGGAGGTTTGATCTCTTTGCCTTGTGGTATCCAGACCATAGTAACAGGATCTCTTTGCCGTTATGGTATCCAGACCATGGTAGCTTATGTGTTTTATTGTGCCCTTGTGGTATCCAGACTACGACAATTGGTGTTATTGTGCTTTATCCGTCGAGTATCCAGACTCCAGTAAAGTCAGTTGGGTATCCAGACCCTGATAAGTTTGGTGGTGTATTTCTTTACCTGTCGAGTATCCAGACTCCGAAAAAAGATATTTATGGTATCCAGACCATGACAATCGGTGTTATTGTGTTTTTCCGTCGAGTATCCAGACTCCGGTAAAAGACAGTTTTGGTATCCAAGCCATGGTAGCTTATTTGATGTTTTGTGATATCCAGATCCCATCAAATGTTGTTATTTTTTGTCGCCTTGTGGTGTCCAGACCTTGGCAACTAATGATTTCTTTTAGCCTGTATGGTATCCAGACACGACTCATATTATTCCCCAGCAGTGTTGTCGGACTTCAACTGGTCATGTTTGTTTTGAACTCATGTGGTATCTAGACCTTGATGAGTATTTATGATGAATTCCTTTGTCCGTAGAGTATCCAGACTCCGGTCAATTTCCGTTGAGTATCCAGACTCCGGTTTTTACGTCGAGCATCCAAGCTCCGGTTTTTTACGTCGAGCATCCAGGCTCCGGTTATTATGTGGAGTATCCAGACTCCGGTAAACTTCGTTGAGTATCCAGACTCCGACTTTTACATTGAGCATCCAGGCTCCGGCTCTTTCTCGTTGAATATCCAGATTCCGACAACTTGAAATGTCATCCTTCAATCCAGATGGTATCCAGACCACGATACATTTTTTGATGGACGGATTCATCTTATTATGTATTTCCCAACAAGAGTTACTTGGTTAAGTTTTTCCTTTCTCCCTTCCAGAGTTGCTTGGTTAAGTTTCTCTCTTTCCCAGCGAAGTATTTTTGTGCCTTATCAGAACTGACGGCAAAGTCAGATGATGTCGAGTTCTGACGGCGAGGTCAGATGCATTTAATGACTTGATGTCGAGGTCTGACGGTGATGTCAGATGTTTATTAGTTTTCCGTTTGTCTGGCGGCGATGTTAGACGTTTATCAACTTTGTGGTTGTTTGGCGGCGATGTCAGACGTGTATCAATGTTGTGTTTGTCTGGCGGCGATGTCAGAAAATTTTATCCCTTGCAGATTTCTGGCGGCGATGTCAGATGCATTTAATGACATGATGTCGAGGCCTGACTACGATGTCAGATGTTTATCAGTTTTTCATTTGTCTGGCGGCGATGTCAGACGTTTATCAACTTTGTGGTTGTTTGGCGGCGATGTTAGACGTGTATCAATATTGTGTTTTTCTGGCGGCGATGTCAGAAAATTTTATCCCTTGCAGATTTCTGGCGGCGATGTCAGATGTTTTTCCGACTTAGCGTCGATGTCTGACTAATAGGTTTTTAAATAGATTTTTGGATTTATTTCTCTATTTTAGATTTTTAGTTTTTAATAGATCTTAACTAATATTTTCTAGAATTTAATTGTTTTTAGAATATTTTAGAATGATTTAGATTTTAATTAGGTTTTATTAATCTAGATTAATTTTGATTAAAACTGGTTAGAACTGAATTTAATTAGGATGTTAGTTATTATGTGATTAGGATATTAAGTAGTTGTTTTAGTTAATTGATTAGCTTTAACGTGACATTAAGTCTTAAATCAGCATTTAATTGGGTCCAGCTTTTAATCATTCAACCTCATTATTAATTGTCAGTTTATTTTAATTAATCTGTCAGTTTAATTACTAATCAGCTTTTCAGTCAACTTTTGCTGGCCCATTATGCCATGTCGCACCACTTGTCAGCCATATAAATAGCACAATAGTCTCTCTCATCATAATGGCTACACGCGTCCCAACGTAAACACCAACCCACCCTCGCTGGCAAAATCACACGACCCAAATCCCTCACCGGAAAACTCATCATCTCACCGGAATGTTCATCCACATTCATCAATGTTCATCCGTTTCCAGATTTGCCATGAACATTCAACCGACCTTCACCAATTTTTTTCCAGAATCTTCATCAAGATTCATCCAACCTTCACTAATTCCCTAGAAACTCGTAAAACCGCTAATCATTCATCCGTTTTTCCAAAAACTTCATGAATGTTCATACGAATCTTCATCACGTTCATCATGTTTTCCATAAATTCGTCAATGTTCATACAAAAGTTCAAACAATCCTCATCTATGTTCATCAACCTTCATACATTTTCCAGAATGTCTTCAAACATTCATCACATCTTCATCCCAGTCCTTCCGGAATTTCATCAAACACATGAACAACCTTCAAACACTCCAGATTTTCACAAACATGTCCAACATCACATTGAATCCTCATCTTCATCGTACTTCGAATCCATAAATCTTTAAACCTTCGAAGTTCATCCACGATCTAGTTTTTCACCTGCATTTTATTCCGTGAAACATCAAACAACAACATCAAGCAACTTCGCAAATCCTCAACATGCGACTCCAGGTTTCATCGTCTTTGTTCGCGAACAACAACATCAACAAATCTTCACCCGTCATCTTCCATCTCGTTGTTCATCAGATTGAAGCACACATTCGAAGCTCACTTTTCCACCGTCTTCGATCTCCTCGAAGATCCTCACATGCAACAGGATGTGATTTCAGTCAATTGGATTTTTTGTTTGTCTCTATTTTGTTTGTGTGAACAGGGGAAGAAATTGAATGGAGAATGTAGAAGACGATAAGAGCTGAGACGAAGAGAAGTGGAGATGATTGTGAAGCTGAAGAAAAGGATAGTTGGGGTATGTTTTGGCCAAATGGAGAAGAAGCAGAACTGAGACGGTGAGGGGAGGAGAGCGGCGACGGAAATTGAGAGCTAGGGTTAGGGTTCAGTTTTGGTGAAAGAGAGAAGAAGACAATGAGCCTCTTGGACTCCTGAGCTAGTTAGTGGGCCGTGAGGCCCAATCATTTCATTGAGATTCGCACCCCCTTTTTTCGTTACTGCGCCCCCTCTTGCTGGTTGTTTGATTGTGTGCTGTTGTGATTCTGGGCTTAAGGCCCAACCATTTGCTTTAACTACTGCACCCCTATCCTGCTGTTACACCCCCTGTTTCCATTTATTTTTGGATTTTATTTTGTAAAGACATTTTCCATTATGTATTATATTTTTCATTTGTATATATTTTAATACTACTTTACTATTTTTCTTTTAAGAAATTATGGTATTATTTTCCTTTAGGATATTAAATTTTACATAGAATTTTATATTCTATTTTTATATTCAATTTCTTTTAGAATTTTTTATTTTTATTTTTAGAAGTTTATTGTCAATTTGTAGAAGTTGAATTCAATTTACATTTGTTATTGGACTTTTCATTCCATTTTCATTTTGTTTTGGTCGATGATGAGACCTCCGTAATTCGTTATTAATCAAATTGTTGATGGATAATGTAGGATATGAGACTACTTTTCCTCTCCTCTTTTCTCTTCTCCTTATGTTTTTATTTTTGACTTTCTTCTGGTTTGGTCCGTGTGACACGATTCAATTGGAGAATGATTCACAATATCATTTCTCTATCTTGTCTTTGACACGGATATCAACACACTACCTCTTATAGCTTGACTTCCATTTATAAGTCAAGTTACGACGGTTCAGCGTCACATTGGTTCTGATTCAAAACGTCTTCATCAAGGATCAAAAGAGGAAAGATGGGAATGGAGCTTGCACGCAAAAGTCAAGGGTCAACGGAACCACTCCGTTCGGTAACATTGTTTTTATTTCATCTCTTTTATTCGACCATCGAGCGTTGTGAGTAAGCGTTAGATACGTGGGTAATGATGAGTGAGCGACTTCCTTTCACTTGTCTAGAGTGTTTAGTATACACCCTTAGGGTGATATGCGACGCATTCGCTCCTACGTCTAGGACTTGGCATGTGCGTCCCGATCCGAACCTTTTCTCTCGCATCTTGGCAATTGAGACCTTCCTTTTTCTCTCGCGTCTTGGCGATTAAGCTCCCTTCTCTTGCCCCCGTACAATCGAGACCATTTTTCCGTAGTTGGCCGAACTACGGTTGCTCTGATCTCTCATACCTGTTGAGAGTATGTAGGCATAGGATGCGATATCCTAGCGAGCACACTAACAACTAACTTCTCTGTTCTCTCGCTTCCGTGCGATCGAGACTTTCCCGCTGACGACTAATCCTTCCCTTTCTCTTTCCCTAGCACAGTTGAGACCATACCGTAGTTCTAGTTCCCGTAGGTTCCCATACCCTTTAAACCAATGACATACTACATCCGTTCTATCGTAAACAGGTAACGCCTAAGTCTCCAATGGTCGAGCAACATACACCTAACTGCTAGAATGCGTATGCTAGTATCGTCAATCCTTTCTCTCACCCCCGTGTGGTCGAGAACACCCTGTTTACCCGTAGTTAGCCTGAACTACGTTTTGCTCTAATTTCTCATGCCAGATGAGAATACGTAGGCACAAGACGCGACGTCTTGGCGAGCAACTCCCCCCGTAGTTTCCCGAACTACGTTGACTCTGACTTTCCCATTGCACGAGGGAATACATAGGCATAGAGCAAGGATGCTCTATCGAGTCAGTTTCTTTCCCTTTAGCTTTAGCATCTGTAGATAGTTTGTTTTTCACCCATAGACTAGACAACAAAGCGTGGATCTCGTTGAGTACGAAGGACGTGAGGGGTGTTCATACCTTCCCCTTGCGTAACCGACTCCCGAATCCAGACTTGGTTGCAACGACCTTGTCTTTTCCCTTTTCATCAGGTTTTTCCGATCTTTCCTTTCCCTCTCTTCGGGATAAATAACGAAAGGTGGCGACTCTTCTGTTTTCCGCCGGGTGTTTTTCGCAGTTGAGACACTTCCCTTTACCACTCCCTTGGCCTGTCAGCCTTAAGAATAAAACTTCTTCATGAAACCGTCAAATCCCTGAACATCTCAAGGCCCATGTGGTTGTTGCAGCATTGGCTCAATGCCACTTTTGAACACCAGATGGGTTATCCCGTGTCTGCTACCATGCAGCACCTCGACGCGGATCGTCCAGTCGAAGGCGTTCGACTTGCTTTGATGACTACACAAGAAACCCCCAACAAAAATCTCTTTACAAAATACCTCACTATGTTTGCCGAAGCAAACGTCTTTGTTCCCGACATGGCCCCTTTCGTGCACCAACGGTTTCGTCCTCCGTGGTTTAGAAACCCTTTCCCTGGTGCTTCTCCCCAGATAACAGCCATGTCGAATTCAGTATGGCAGGCGTTCCTGACTCCTATCATGTTTTCGTTTCGAATCGAAACAGGGAATAATGGATTTGGATTTATGAATTATCAGCCCAATCTGGTGGCCCGACAATTTGGTTTAAGCCAAATGCTGCTGAAGTCTTTAGTGCAACACACCTCTGATATCGTGTAGGCTGGTCGATGGTTAAACTTGGCAGGTCATAAGAGTTGTCTTAAGTTTGCTAGGTCGACTCAGCACCTTACGTTGCCAGTTTTCTCCTTTCAACCGTCTTTCTACACCACTGAAGCTTTCAACATTTGATGGTCTGAATATCAAGATCAATGTTTCGACCGTGTTCTCTTTATGGAGAATATGGTCAATGTTTTCTCCGCTCTAGAGGATGAATCCCCTGGAAAAACAATCTCTATTCCTGTTGAAAACCCTACAAAAGCTGGTGTATCCAAGGATCTTAAAAAGGTACCTTCTTTACTTTCCTTATGTCTTTTAATTGTCACCATCTTATTCTGTCTACTTTTCTTTTCCAAGGTCGAAAAAGGGAGCTACCTGTAACGTCAACCTTTACTAGGATGGCGAAGAAACTAAAAACTCTCAATCCTTAGGTATTACTTGCTCTTTGGTGGCTTGTTTGGTTTTGTTTCTCCTTGTCTACTCACTGTTTTTTGTCTAGGTCATTGAAAAACCACCGGCTACTGAAGGCGGAGTTTCTGATGAAAGTGCCCAATCTCGGGTCTTTCTTTTTGATCCGTCAAACTCTCCGCCTGCCACTCCCTTGGTCAAAAAGAAAAATGCTTCTATAAAGAGGACTCCTTCGAGAACGATCACCTCGATAGTGAGGCCTGTTGTTCCTAGAAACTTGACTGAAGTTTTCCCCGCTGTAGCCACCAAACTCCTTTCAGCATAAGATACTATGGAGGTATTTTATTGTCCCTCTCTAAACATTATTTATTATCCTTTTCTACATGGGTGTCTTATTTATGTTGTACTACGCAGGACAATATGGTCGACACGGCTGTTAATGTAGATGTTGATTAAGCCACAATGACTGCTGGCAATTCTACTGACTCGACGCCTCTGTTTATCTCTCAAAAGGTCAACGAATTCCAGGGGACATTGACAGAGGAGAATCCAGCAGCACAAACCAACTTTGTTGATCACACAGCTGAGGTTGATGGAGATAATGCGGCCATTGGTGACAAAGACAATTCTGTGAGAATCCTAGCCGCTGTCGAAGGTGCTCCAACTCCTTGAGGTTCAACTGAAGGTGGCCCTTTTGTTGAAAAAATACCTACCCCAACAGAAATTTTGGCTATGAAGAAATCCAATCCAGCAGAAGCCTTGCAGGCTCTTCTCACTTTTCCAGTCGACTGTGGACGCCACCCCTGCTGGTTCGACGACCACTCTTAACCCAGAGATGGATGATTCATTCAAACTAAAACTTCAACAATTGAAGACGTATCTGTTTGAGGACGAATTCCTAGACATGGTGGCAGAAGAGCTGGCAGTGAACTACAATGTTTTTAAAATCCTGGACAAACTTTATTTTTTTAATGTGTCTCCCCCTATGGCCAAATACTTTATTGAGTTTGAGGCTTTCTTCACTCAGCTGGCGAAGGACCTGTCGATGTGTAATAGCCCGACACCTAAATTAGGCAGAAGATCAACAAAATGAAACATGTGTGGTATCTCAGTTCTGTTTGTGAGAAAAAAACTTGAAGATTTTAAAGCCACGAAGAAGGAGCATTCTGACAAACATCAAGCCCTCGACCAGCAAATATCTGACTATCGAACCCTAATGGAGAAATTAGAGAGGAAGGTTGCTGAGGTTGAGAAGCATAAGGATTCTTTGGATTCCGATGAATCTCTGCCAGCTCAGGAGGTAATCGACCAGGAAGTATCCCAAGGGATAACTCATGTCGAAACCTCTCTTGCACTCAAAAAGACCATTGACCAAATGCGACAGAGGAAGTTTCTTTTGGAAAATAGAGTGGATCATGATAAGACCCTTTTTGAAGGCTTCAAGGCCAAGTTTCCTGCATAATTGTGTTGTTTTAAATTTTATTGATATTCTGGTTGTAACTCAATTCTGGAGGCATTTTGTAACTGTGTTAGTCTTCCACCACCGCAGGCCAATTATCAATGAACATTATTTTGGATTCAAACTTCTTGTAACATAGGTCTATATTTTTTCAAATATTTCCCATTTATCCTTATGATTCGTTGGTCTTCACCAATCTCTCAAATATCATATGCATTGTTGCTGAACATTTGGGTTATCTGGAACGGTCCCTCCCAATTTCGTGACCACTTCCCTAACCTTCGATCTCGTTTATCTATTGGCAAAACTGTTTTCCATACATAGTCATTAACTGCAAAGGTCTTTTTCTTTACCTTCTTATTGTACGCCCTGGCCACGTGTGCCTTTTAGTGTAATAACCTGTCTAATGCTACCGTCCTTTCTTCGTCTAAGTCCACCATTTCGTCTAGCATCATGCTCCAATATTGCTCTGACGGGATCTCATGCTGAAGTTGTACTCTAATTGACTGTAGACAAATTTCTGCTGGCAAAACAGCATCGTGACCGAAAGTCAAACAAAACGGAGTTGAACTGGTCGATTCCTTAGGAGACGTTCGACAGGCCCACAAAATGTGATCCAACGTCCCATGTCAGTTCTTGGGCGTTTTAGCAACATACTTCTTAATGAGCCCAATTAACACCTTGTTGATCGCTTCGATTTGCCCGTTCTCCTGAGCATAATATGATATTGAAGTGATCAATTTAAACCCTGTCTCTTCTACAAATTCCTGCACCTTCTAGCCAATGAATACGGAGCCTTGGTCCATCGTGATGGTTTCAGGAACCCTGAACCTGTATAGAATGTGGTTTTGGATGAACTCAATTACAGTGTCTTGGTCCACTTTTATCAAGGGTACAACCTCTACCACTTTGTGAAATAATCTATCCCTACAAGGATGAATTTTTGCTATTTCAACGAGGCTGGTCGAATCTCCCCTATAATCTAATGCCCAACCACGAAAAGTCCACGACTTAACAATGGAGTGCAACTCACTAGCTGGTACATGTTGGACATTTGTGTGTCTTTGAAAATCTTGGCACCCCTTTGCAAATTATATGCAATCCTTAAGCATACTTGGCCAATACATTCCTTGTCGAAATAATAGCCACTTCATTTTATGTCCAGCTGGGCGAGCCCTACATGTCACACTATGGGCTTCCGAAATTTCTAAGTATGCGTCTGTGTTCCATAAGCATCTGAGCAGCACCCCCTCCGGCGTCTTTTTCCACAACTCATTCCCCATTAAAACGTAACTTAAGGCTCGATACTTAGTCTTTTCATCAACCGTCTCTACTGGATTCTCCAAATACTCGACGATTAACTTCCTCCAGTCTGATGGTGACAGATCCCTGATAGCAAAAATCTCACAGTTTCCCAAACTAGCGACTACATTCCCTGTTGAGCTGTCTATTTCGCCGGCTTATGAAAAGCCGGATGCCAATGGTAGTACCTTAGACACCACCTACTCCTTAACTTCAATGAAGTCTCCCAGCTTTTCCGCTGACACTTTGTACTCAGAGGCGATTTGTGCTAAATTGTTATCCTCTTGATTTTCTATCCTGGGTACATGCGTAACACTAACAATCTTGAAGCGTTCCAAAAGTCATTTCGCCATCACGAAGTACATCACGAGGTGTTTTTTGACACACTTATACTCTCGCGTGATCTATGTAATCACCATTTCAGAGTCACCTTTCACTTAGATCCTCCTAGCACCTAGATCCTTGAGGATCTTGAGGCCAGTGATTAAGGCTTCATACTCTGCCTCATTATTAGAACATTTTTCGTCGACCCTACACTTAAATCTAGTAGGATAGTCGTGTGGGGGTATGATCAGGATCCCAACGCCGGTTCCATTCTTATGACTTGATCCATCGAAATATAATTTCTAAGGACCCGTGTCGACCATCAAAAGCGGCGATTCGACCACTGCGTGGTCGACGATAAAGTCTGCCACTATTTGTCTCTTCATTGCCCTCAATAGGACATATGTCAAGGCGAATTCAATTAGCACTAATGCCCACTTCCCAATTCAACTATGCAAAATGGGTTTAAACAACATATGCTTAATAATATCAAAATGCGAAGTCTGGAAACATGCTTAACGGTGGACTCCTCGGTCTCTCCGACAAATTTGGTAAACTTTGGCACTTTCCACCCTCTATGAAACTCTATTTGTAGGACAAAGTCTGGTAGTGGAGACGTATATGTTGGATGTTGAAGGCCTGTATTCACCCTATTGTGAACCATGATTTGTTCCACCATGGCTTCTAAGTTGGGTTCACCAGCCATGGCTTTGTGTCGAATCTGCTTGACCATACAGTCAGGGTCCTGGTTTCTATGAACTAAAACAACGGGAAGCCTTTGGGCCATCCTAGGTGTGCGTTCAACCTCGTGGAGCTGTTAGTTAATTGTTTCGTCAAAGACTTCGCCTTGTCGAACTGGCGTCTCCGGTCGAGGTGAAGGCATCTGTCGACTTATGGCCTGAGCACCCAAAAGATCACCTATCCTCGTCATCTGAGTCGCCACTTATTGGTAACTATGAGTCGAATCGTGTATTAATAGCCTTAATATGGTGCCCATTTACTGGGTCAGCATGTGGACCATTTCGTGGTTACTTTCGCCCATTTTTTGCCTCATGACGACGATAGAACTTGACGTAAAAGTTAAGAACGAAAGTGATGGAACATTAAAACCTGGGGGCCTCGTGACTTGGTTCGTCGAAGGCCTTAAACCCTGATATAGGGAGAATGCTGACGAAGAGCTTTCCCCAAACAGTGGGCCATTATGACACAGGCTCGACATAAACTCTGTCGGTATCCCAAAGGCCCCAGGGGGTGGCATTGTGAAACTAGGCATATATTCCCCCCAGCCCCTGCCACCATGGGCCTAGGTTCAGGTCGACGCATCGTAATGACTGGCCCACCTTGAGCCATCGACACCGCAGACACAGTGTTAGTGTTGATGTCAGTTATTTGAGTCACAACCGTATTTCTCTACGAAGACGGTTCTTCATTTGGACGTGGTATCACCATCTTACCATTATGTAAATGCATGCACCCAAACCCTAGGGTCCCACTAGGCGTGCCAATTTGTTCGCACGCAGTTTTCGCACGAACAACCTCTGACCTCTTAACGCAGGTTTACTTGCGGGACCGATCAAACGAGTCTCATAACACTTGGTTTGGGATGTATGGGAAAATGGTGGAATGATGTCTATTTGAAATAGGCTGGGAATTATTTGTAAGTAAAACTGAAAACTAGATAAATATGTGTACAAAGGAGTGAGAAATAACTTATGTAAATGAGTAAAAACAAGGCAAAAACACTTTTAGAATTAATGACATAAATTGCTTATAAAAAGGGAAATGTGGACGCGGTCGTACATCTTGTAGGAGTGAAAACTCTTTTCTCGTAACACTTTGGTACTCAGAGTGTTTTTCTTATAGTATTAAAACAACACCGCCCTCTAAAATGAAAACATGCATTGCTTTAAATAGGGAAATAAATAACTTCCATGTTGAATCTGGTGATGCCACGTGTTCGCTCACTACTTTTATAACTTCCCATGTCCTTAGATTCAAATCCATTTCCCGCTCAAATAGTTGTCTATTTGCATGGAATTTAATTGACCCAGTCAACCAACACCATCTGGGGTCGACCCAAAAATCTTCCTCTTGTCGACGTCGACCCTCTTCATCAACAGTTTACTTAGCCTGTCGACAAATCTCTGTGTCGCTGCTCTCTGGTTGAAACTTCCAATCAACAAATAGACAATATAGAAAAGTAAAAGGCTTACTTTCAAAGAGATAAAATGGAATAATATTATCTCACATCTAAATTTATGTAGGATGCACTTGTATGTTATTGAACTTTTAAGGAAAGTTAGAGCAAAAGTATATAAAGTGCATGCAACATATCATATTTAGGCAAGATTTGAGATATCTATTAGACCAAGATTTGTTATTTACATATGTCCTTTGGGTTTAGATGATAACAAATTATTGAAAGAATAATGGTGTTATCTAATGTATGTTCCAAGTATGCATGTTCTAAAGCTTAAAGAAAAATATACTTAGAATATGATATAAGGACGCATTTGAGAGAAATTGAGTTATTGGCTTCTGGTAGTTCAAAATCTGAAGAATGTAATTCAAGTGAAGTATGATAATATAGGTTTGTGTAGACTCTGAAGCTAAAATCCTCATCATCAAAAGATAAATATATTGTCTTTACACTTATTGAATGTACCAGCTTCTAGTGATCATTCAAAATTGGTGACAAAGATAAGTTATCCGTACTGCAAAAAAAAGATACAATGTCAAATTAGTTTGTCAGCTAGAGTCTATGTTCATAAGGCTTAAGAAAAATTGACACGCTTTAAGGATATCTACTCTCAAAGGATCTATAGTACAAGATCACAAGGAAGACGCAACAATTAAACAAGTTACACAAAGGATAAAGATATTTTAGTGTATCTATCTTCAACGTCTCTTTGTACTATGGAGTAACAAAGACACTTGTATAAGTTATCTATTCCAATGGATATTCTTCTACAGCTACTATATAAGTAGTTGAAGATTCAATATGGATTTTCAACAAGGAGCAAGGAAATAAAGAAGGAAATCAAAGAAGAATAGAAGAATAACAAGATCAACAATAACAACACAATCAACTATGCAAAATTTCTATTATATGTTATAAATTGTACAAAGCCTTAAGATTTATTAAACATTTAATATCTTAGAAATCTTAAGTGTTATGATGTTTGTTATGGTTATTACCCCGTGTCGCTACTCGAAAAAAATGCAACGATGGGGAGGCGAGAAAGAAAGATAGAAGAGTCGCCATTGAATTTTATTTATCCCATGAGGGGAAGGGAAAACATCGAGAAAACCCTAAGAAAGAAATGGATAAGATGGTCTCGTGACCAAGAACAGGTTCGGAAGCCGGTTATGCGAAGGAAAGGTATTAGCACCCCTCACATCCATCGTACTCGATGGGAACCATTTGTTTGTCGATGTGCGAAGATATTTGCTAAAAGGTATTGTCGTATAAGAGTGTTCCTAGGGGAGAGAGAAGGATTAGAAATAGAGAAAGGAGGGATAACGGGGAAGAAAGGACTCGGTAGGACTTGACGGTCCTAGGCCTATGTATTCTCAACAGATATGAGAAAGTCAGAGTCGACGTAGTTCGGGGAACTACGGGTGAAAGATAGAAGTGTGCTCAGCAAGGATTGTGACCCTTGTGCCTATGTATCTTTACTTAAAAGAGGTAAAAAATCAGAGCAGCCGTAGTTCTACCTACTACGGTTGAATTGGAAGTTCTAGTAGATGATGCTAACATACGCATTCTAGCAGTTAGGTGTATTGCTGCACGCTCGTTGGAGACTTAGGCGTTATCTGTTTGCGTTAGAACGGACGTAGCATGTCCTCTTGGGGAAAAAGGATGGAAAAGAAAGAAGAGTGCTCGCCAAGACATCGACGTCTTGTGCCTATGTATTCTCAACAGGCATGAGAAATTAGAGCAACGTAGTTCGTGAAACTGTTAACCGGTGTCTTTGTGGATGATGCTATCGTGGCACATTCTAGCAATTTAGGTGTATTGCTGCTCGCTCGTTGTAGACTTAGGCGTTACCTATTTGCGGTAGAACGGACGTAACATATCCTTTTTGAAAAGATTAATTTTTGCCTATCGAGGCAAGATGTCGCACTTGATTTGTGGAATTTTGTTTTTAGGGGTGAAATAGATCCTCGTATAGTAACCCCTTGCGGGTAGTACCCAATTCTTTATCTCAAAGTTTTATTGTGAAAAGGTGTGGCGAATTTACAAGCGTCTTCGTATTGAAAGACGAGTATCGGGACCACACACCCTACAGTGAGTATACTGATACTCAAAGAGGAAGAAGTCTACACTCAATCCTCTCTCTTTAGTTTAATACAAAGAGAACTTCATTCTCTTATTACAAATGTTTTTGATCTCGAATGGTAAGTGCTTTGCGACAGTGAACCCTAAAGGTAATGTCAAGCACTCGGGAGAGGAGAAGGCCTACGCCTAACCATTCCACGACCACTCAAGTTTATTGTGAAAAGAAGTTTGAAAATGCACTTGGTACGGGAACGAGGTTTTAGGAGAAAAATGTTATGAAAAGAAGAAGTGGTGAATACACGCATGTCTTTGTTTTGAAAGACGAGTATCAAGACCACACACTCTACAGTGAGTATCCTGGCACTCAGAGAGGAAGAAGTATACACTCAATCCCCTCTCTTTAGTTCAATACGAAGAGAAATTTATTCTTTTATTAAATATGTTTTTGGTCTTGAATGGTAAGTACTTTGCGATAGTGAACCTTAATGGTAATGTCAAGCACTCGGGATAGGAGAAGGCCTACGCCTAACCACTCCACGACCATTCAAGTTTTATTATGAAAAGAGTTTCAAAAATGCACTTGGTACGAGACCGAGGTTTTTAGGAGAAAAAGTTGTAAAAGAAGAAGATGGTGAATTGGTTTGACAGTTGGTTGAGAAAATCCACTTGACGTTAGATCAAAGGTTTGACTTGTACTTGCGTGCAAAAGTGTGGTGAAAGTGAGTTTGAAAATAGCTCGATGACGGATCGAGAATTAGTTTGAAAACGGAATATTCTAGTCCCTGGGGGTGCTCCTAAACGATAAGCTGTAGTCAAAGAAAATACAAAACACGTACATCAGAAACGGGAGAGGGATACATGCAAATTACACGGGATTGTACGAAAGTGAAAAGTCTCATTGTCAGGTAGCCCAAGAGAAAGCCGTGTGTGTGCAATGTTTCCTGTGCTACGCCTTTGAGCGAAAGTCGGGCACAACTACATGCTTGGGTTCCTGAAAATAGCCAAAGGTCCGTCACTCAGACAAATAAATAACAGTTCACCAATTTTGAGTTTTATGGTTTCGATAATTTATTAAGTGTCTTAAAAGAATGTGATGAAGAGATGAATATATACATGATATAGCAATATGTACAAGAATATAATGACTAAATATAAAGTAGTTGATATTTTGACAGAACGTAAAGTTAATGGTTAGTTTTGTTAGTGAATTGAATCGGGAAAAAAATGTAACGCTAAACCGTCGTAGCTCGTCTTATGATAAAAGTCGAACTATAGGAGGTCGCATAAATCGATATCCATGCTACGAACAAGATAGAGAAATGATATTGAGGATCATTCTCCGATTTAATCGTGTCGCACAGACCGAAAAGGATGGGATCTCGTCTTAATCACAAACATTATGTCGATTAATCGAAGGTAGCCTATCACGACCCTAAAGTAAAAAAAAAGACCAAAATGGTCATTTTCCATAGATTTGAAATCG
This sequence comes from Lathyrus sativus, assembly GCA_963859935.3. Classification (NCBI taxonomy): domain Eukaryota; kingdom Viridiplantae; phylum Streptophyta; class Magnoliopsida; order Fabales; family Fabaceae; genus Lathyrus; species Lathyrus sativus. The sequence goes on from OZ012740.1 coordinate 529,485,991, forward strand.
AGAAGGTTATCGACTTCGAAAAAACGGCACTTACGAATAGGAGACTTCATAGATCGAGAAAGACTATATAAAATAAAATCGAAAAGAAGAAGAAATGAGGAGAGAAAAGGAATGTGGTCTTGGATCTAATATTATTTATCAATAGTTTGACTAGTAACGATTTACGGAAGTCTCGTCATCGACCAAAAAGAAAATGAAATAAATTGGAAATGATGATCCAAACGTAAATGAAGACACCAATATGGATCGTTAACAAGATGGTTAAACATAAATTATCCAAAGCTATACAAAGTTCTTAATAAAATCATAAACAAAGTTATTAGTAAAAAAAGAAAATAAATTCTAAAAAAGAAAAGAACTTCATAAAACACTATAAGCAGTTAAAAAAAACCTATTTAAAAAAATATTAGAAAATCTAAAAACTAATATATTAACAATCTCTAAAACTATTTAGAAAAATATTATAAAAAAACTCTTAAGCTTATTTTAAAAAATATAATGCCAAATTTTAAAAGTTGAAAAAAAATACTATATATAAAAAAAAGAACATTAGGGTTCAGCTCCTAAACCCGAATTTTTCAGGAATAGACCCGTCAAGTTGGTTATTATCAAGCCCAAGATAAGATAAATTTTTTAAGTAAATCCGCACTGAAACTGAGATTTTACCTAACAAACCCATTTTAGAAAATCCTATTTTTCCAACAACACCAAGCTTTGTGGTGTTCAGATGCTGTTTTTTAAGAAAGAAATCCGTCAATGGGGGAGGGACTCCGAGCTGTTATGTTTTCTTCTTCGAGCTTCTTTTCTTGTGATTTTTTCATGGTTTAGATTCGCATCCGGCATCGTATTGTGGGTTTGAAATGTTTGTTGATTTGGGAATGGAGTTGCTTTTTGTTTGTGGATGTGATGCAGTTGTTTGGTTGATTTGTTGGTGTTGTGAAACAGAGGATAATTTCTAAATACAAACTAATTTAATAACTATTTAGTTAAATTCTAATAAAAAGTTCTAAATTAAACTCTAAATCCTATTTTAATCTAATTAAACTAAATTAATTATAATTTAATAAAAATCTATTCTAATATTAAAATCTAATTAAACTTTTATGCTAATTAAATAATAAATAACTATTCTAATCCTAAATTCTTAATAAAACGTCTATTTCTAAAAATCTAAAGAAAATCTATATTCTAATATTCTAAATAAAAACTTAATATTATATTATATTAACAAAATATAAAAATGAAATTACAAGACAAAAATAAATCACAAAATGCCACGAAATAAAAACGAATAAAAAGGGTCGAATACCGAAACGCAACCAGAATTATCAGCACAGACTGAACCATAAGGAAGAGAACAACCTCTCACCCGATTTCAAAATAAATCTCATCATTTGAACTCGTTTAAATTGTCTAAAATACGAACAAAGCGGCTGTAATCTCGATAATCTCATTTCGGCTGATAACATGGACAGTATGCGAGAAATGATCGACCTAGATGATATGCATATGAATGCGAAGCAAAAGCCAGTTAAGGTTAGAAAAAGAGGTGGGCAAATTTTGGGGTGCAACAGCTGCCCCTATTCAATCGACTTGGACCTAAAGGTATGAAAAGCAACCGCTTTCAGACATTCAAGGTAAAAGGTGATTGAATACAAAAGAACCCAAAAATTTCCAATTTGTTGGGATGTATGCAATTGGATCCTGATCACATGTCGTCGGAACAAAAAACTGCTAACCAAAAGTTAGACATCCTCGACACGAAATCGAAACAAAAACTACTAACTGAAAGCTAGACAGCCTCGACAAGAAGTCGAAACAAAAAAATTGCTAACCGAAATTAGACAGCCTCGACACGAAGTCGGAACAAAAAACTACTAACTAAAAGCTAGACAACCTCGACACGAAGTCGGAACTAAAACTGGGATAAGCAGGAAGTAGAATCAACCAATTTACAACTTGGAAAAGGGAATTCCATCGGGGAAAGAGAAACTTAAATAAGCAAACCCTGTTGGGGAGTAAAAGATAAGATGAAAACATCTATCGATGATTTTTGTTGGGGCCAGGTACCGCAAAGGTTCATGAATTACGTTGTTATCTACTGGAGAAATGTATGGCGACAAAAGGTATCAACCTGGCGTATGCTTCGTATGCGTATGTTTGAATATGGCGTAATGCTCCATACAAAATAGAAGTGCTACGCATTTGAGGATGTAATGCAAACATGATAACCATATGCAGATGCAGGCTCAGGCTGCCGGGGAAAGAAAGATGCCCCAGGTATGATTGGACTTTGGGTGGGAAGTACCAGACAAAAACTGGTATTCGAAGAGTAGACCACCAGACAAGAACTGGTGGCGAAAGGTTAAGTTGTCAGACGAGAATTGATTTTGGTGGTTTTCCAAACGAGAACTGGACTCGTGGTTTGCCAGACAAGAACTGGTCTTTGAGACGAGGTTTAGCAGACAAGAACTGGTTAAACGATTAGCCAAAGAATGGGTGACCAGATGAGAACTGGTTAAGAAGATGGCATGTACCAGACAGAAACTGGTATTTGATGAAGGGTTGACCAGATGAGAGCTGGTTTGAAGGTTTTCCAGACAAGAACTGGACTTTGGAGGTTATTTGGTTACAAAGTTTTGATAGGTAACTGGTTGTGGGAGATCGAACCCAATGATGGAATGCAAGGATATGAAGATTCCCGGACAATGGAAGGGATGCTCTTCTGCAGCAAGGCCTTTTTCGGAGGTTAAGGTTATGATGATGGGGTGATGACACGATTCCCCGACACTTGTTTTGAACTCGACAGTTGCTGACGAATGAACTTGCTCGAGTAACTTACCCTAGTGTAGTTCAAACTTGCCCCAGTGTAGTTCAAACTTGCCCTAGTATGATCTTTGGGAAAGTTTATCTTGAAAAGAAAGTAGCTTGCCATGAGACGACCTCGAGATGGCTTGCCCCAGAATTTGTATCATGAAAGAATTTATCCTTGATTAACCGACTCTCATGGTGGTTGACTTTAATATACTCTTAAAGTAGCTTGCCCCTGAAAGAGAGTTGAAGCGACTTAACTTGTCCTGAATGAATATTGGGGGGATCTGCTCTTAAGTCAAAGGAATTCTGGGTGGCCTGTCCCTGATTAGTGGAGTCTTGAGATGATTCACTTCTGATCAACCGGTTCTTGAATGATTTGCTCCATAATCAACCGATGCTTGGGGATTTGCCTCAGACTGACTGATTCCATACTCACTGGACGACAATGCCCCAGATCCATAGGGCTATAGGGCATACTCGATCCTGACACAGACTTATGAATGAACCAGTCATGCTTGATTGCTCCCTGTTGGGATTTCCTCGATGTCAACTACTGACTTGCAATTAAAATTGTTTGTTCACGAATGGTAATTTTAATGCGAAGCTCATGCAAGTTTTGAAAGAAATGTCATTTATTAAGTGTCGTGATAGTGAGACGAATGGACCGTTAGTCCAAACGTTGTGTTAACTTGATTGGCGTGAAAGATATAACAAGGATATTGACACCAATACTGATGATTAGCAAATATGTGAGGAGTTAGTTTACGTAACCTTGCAATAGTATGCTTTCAGAATAAACCTCGCCTCAATTAGGTCTTTTGAGGGTTGTAATGTGGTCTGGTTCACGGTTATAAGAGAAAGTATATTAGGCTCAAACTTGATTTGTACCCACCCCTTCTTCGCGATGATCTCCATACCTACGTTCAGTTAATTCTGCACGTGCTTATCTTGACGGTGTAAGCTTAATGATTCAAGGTTCGCTTGAAATGACAGCCACCTTATTTTGCTTTTGATGGATGTCAGTGACCCTTCTTGATTTGATATGGCGGTCACTGAATCTTATTCTATTTTTGTTGAGGGTTTGAGGACCTCTTATGATCCCTAACTTTTGCATGGACTGATTTTGCTTGTCAGATCCATCGGGATAGCCCTGATTTTCGCCTAAGTCCCCTTTGAGGTGTTTGACTTAGCAGGATTTTGATTTTTTTTGGAGGATAGTGACTGCCATGTCATGGGTCATTGATGAACAACCATCTTCTGGATTTTAAGTGCAGGATAGGATTAACTGAACAACTACCCTACCCCGGGTTGTGTGTTAAGGGTTTGAATATCCGAAGGAAACTGCTACTTCTAGGCTCGAAGTGGTTGACTAGGGATTAACTCCTTATATCTCTGATGTTTAGGGAATTGAAACAATGCTTGTACATCATTGACGAGATTTTGTCTGAAAGCATACGATTTGCAATTATGGGTATTTCGTTTTCGTCATCCTCCCTCCAATCTTTGCTAGAACAACAGTGATAAAATGGGGTGGATAAAAGGTGTATATGCTGTAATAAATAAAAAATGAGCGAATGCGATATAATTAATTCAGAAAATGAATAATCACTTAATTAATATTACCATTCAAAACAACAATTTTTAAAAAACAAGTAGCAATTGAACAGAAAATAAAATGCAAATGATAAAAGCGCCCAAGGACTGCCAATGTTGAGGATGTCTACCTGTCTGAACCACTGGCTTTTGGAAATGACCCTTGAAATCTTCGAGCTTAGACAACTGAGTGGTTAACATGGACAACCAATCTTCCTTCTGGAAAGGATATGTACCCTTTGTCAATCAAATGTTGCACCTTGGCATGGAAGGCTTTGAAATCTTCGGTTGAGTGCCCCATGGATCCTCCGTGATATCCATACTGAACATGGGAATTGTACCCAGGAGGGTAAGGTTCTAGCATAGGCTTGAGAGTCTTGGGCTCCACCAATGAGTTTTGAATCAGATGTGGTAGAAGCTGACTGTGTAACATAGGGACCGGATGAAGAGGAGAAATCCTCCTTTCCAAGTTGTTGCTAGGCCTATGCTGATTTCGGCGCTGATTCTAACATCCTCAGCCATGGGCTCATTGATTTGCATGAGGAGCAATCCATGGTTTATAGGATGAAGCTTTAGTCATAGCTGGTTTCCCGTGAGGATAACATGGCACTGAAAATGATGCTTGTTGAGCAGATGAGGGACCATAGAGTTTTGTTGGTTCACCATGAGAATACTTAATATTTTCTATGAATGTGTCAGTTTCATCCTTATCTTCCTCATGGAAATCGCTGAAAGACTCAATCTCACTGGCCTGGCTACTTGAGGCGTCCTGGATTTGTATGTTTTTAAGGTAGCTTTCGACGCGTTCTCCTACTATCACAAGATCAGAGAAACTTGATAGCACACAGCCAACCATTCTTTCAAGATAATAGCCATACAAGCTATTTATGAACATGTCAATCAAATCCCTATCTGAGAGTGGTGGTTGCACTCTTGCTACGAATTCTCTCCACCGCTGTGCATATTCCTTAAAAGATTCATTTCCATTCTGAGATAGGCTTTGCAACTGCATGCGGATGGGGGCCACGTCCAGATTGTACTGGTAATGCTTTAGAAAAGTGCCAACTAAGTCTCTCCATGATTAGATATGGCTTCTTTCTAGGTCCATGTACCAATTTAATAATGCCCACTCAAACTGTCTTAAAAACAATGAATCAACAACTTATCTTTATGACGTAGGAGGTCATTTTTCGACAGAACATCACCAAATGATGCCTCGGGCAACTAAAGCCTGTGTACTTCTCGAAGTTGGGTACCTTGAATTTCAGAGGAATCACCAGGTCTGGCACTATACATATATCAGCAACATCGAGGTCGGGCATATCATGCACTTTCATAGCTTGAAGTCTCTCCTCAAGGGCACAAAGCTTTTCTTCCATGAGATTAGTCAGTGGCATCTTCTGGGGTCGAGTAGGAACGTTTACTTGCAGAGGATGGTCATTTGACGGAAGATCATACAATGGATTATTCGTCACAGTAAATCCTGGTGGGGACTCATTTTGGCGTTTGTTCTCTGACATAGCTACTTTAGCTTGCTTCGTCTAACTGGCCTTTCAAGGTATCTAGGCTCCTCTTGCTTCAAATGCTTCACAGCTCTCACGAGTTTAGTAGGAGTGTCAGGAAATCAACTGCGGGTTACAAATAGAGGATGGGTAAGCTTTTGGTATCTTGGTTAGGAAAGAAAATGCAAAATGGTGCAGGGATGCTTATGCAAATGAAATGCTTTATGAATGCAACAGACACGGGATCAGGGTCACAGATCCTGCAAGATAAACACAATGAGATATCTTTCACCTCGGGTGGGTAATCTAGTGGTTTATAAGAGGGTATCCCAAAGGCTTTAGACAAAGTCCTATGCACTAACCCTCAAAAGTTTTCCATCATAACGATGATTCGTAAGACATTAATCCTTTCAAAGGATGAACGCAGAGTTATGTTTTAGTAACCTTCAGAATAAGGTTCTACAAAAAGGTCCTCAGAGTCACGGACTCCCAGGTCGGAAATAAAGATGCCATTACGACTACTCGTAAGACATAATCTTCCCAAAGGGGTCTCATCTGAGCGGTGGAATTCAAACCAACTCAAAGAGTCCTAAGTCTCGCAAATCAGAAAGAAACCACCTCCTAATCTTAGTGTACACTAGAAAGCTCGGGTAGAAAGCTTTTATCCTTACAAACCAACCCCATAACCCACCAGATTAGAAAATCACAACAATAAAGGCAAATAAATCAAACACGCGACAAATAAACTAGGTTTGGCTTGCTAGAAATCCCCAGCAGAGTCGCCAGCTGTCGCTACTCGAAAAAAATGCAACGACGGGGAAGCGAGAAAGAAAGACAGAAGAGTCGCGATAGAATTTTATTTATCCCACGAGGGGAAGGGAAAACATCGAGAAAACCCTAAGAAAGAAATGGATAAGATGGTCTCGCGACCAAGAACGAGTTCGGAAGCCTGTTATGCAAAGGGAAGGTATTAGCACCCCTCGCATCCATCGTACTCGATGGAAACCATTTGTTTGTCAACGTGTGAAGATATTTGCTAAAAGGTATTGCCATATAAGAGTGTTCCTAGGGGAGAGAGAAGGATTAGAAATAGAGAAATGAGGGATAACGGGGAAGAAAGGACTCGGTAGGACTTTGCGGTCCTAGGCCTACGTATTCTCAACAGATATGAGAAAGTCAGAGTCGACGTAGTTCGGGGAACTACGGGTGAAAGATAGAAGTGCGCTCGACAAGGATTGTGGCCCTTGTGCCTATGTATCTTTACTTAAAAGAGGTAAAGAATCAGAGCAGCCGTAGTTTGGCCTACTACGGTTGAATGGGAAGTTCTGGTAGACGATGCTAACATATGCACTCTAGCAGTTAGGTGTATTGTTGCCCGCTCGTTGGATACTTAGGCATTACTTGTTTGTGTTAGAACGGACGTAGCATGTCCTCTTGGGGAAAAAGGATGGAAAAGAAAGAAGAGTGCTCGCCAAGACATCGTCGTCTTGTGCCTACGTATTCTCAACAGGCATGAGAAATCGGAGCAATGTAGTTCGTGAAACTCTCAACCAGGGTCTTTGTGGATGATGCTATCGTGGCGCATTCTAGCAGTTTAGGTGTATTGCTGCTCACTCACGGGAGACTTAGGCGTTACCTGTTTGCGGTAGAACATACGTAACATATCCTTTTTGAAAAGATTAATTTTTGCCTATCGAGGCAAGATGTCGCACTTGATTTGTGGAATTTTGTTTTTAGGGGTGAAATAGATCCTCGGATAGTAACCCCTTGCGGGTAGTACCCAATTCTTTATCTCAAAGTTTTGTTGTGAAAATGTGTGGCGAATACAAGCGTCTTCGTATTGAAAGACGAGTATCGGGACCACACACCCTACAATGAGTATGCTGATACTCGGAGAGGAAGAAGTCTACACTTAATTCTCTCTCTTTAGTTCAATACAAAGAGAACTTCATTCTCTTATTACAAATGTTTTTGATCTCGAATGGTAAGTGCTTTGCGACAGTGAGCCCTAAAGGTAATGTCAAGCACTCAGGATAGGAGAAGGCCTACGCCTAACCACTCCATGACCACTCAAGTTTATTATGAAAAGAAGTTTGAAAATGCACTCGGTACGGGACCGAGGTTTTAGGAGAAAAAATTTGCGAAAAGAAGAAGTGGTGAATAAAAGCATGTATTCGTATTGAAAGACGAGTATCAAGACCACACACTCTACAGTGAGTATCCTGACACTCGGAGAGGAAGACGTCTACACTCAATCCCCTCTCTTTAGTTCAATATGAAGAGAACTTTATTCTTTTATTAAAGATGTTTTTGGTCTTGAATGGTAAGTGCTTTGCGATAGTGAACCCTAACGGTAATGTCAAGCACTCGGGATATGAGAAGGCCTACGCCTAACCACTCCACGACCATTCAAGTTTTATTATGAAAAGAGTTTCGAAAATGCACTTGGTACGAGACCAAGGTTTGTAGGAGAAAAAGTTGTAAAAGAAGAAGATGGTGAATTGGTTTGACAGTTGGTTGAGAAAATCCACTTGACGTTGGATCAAAGGTTTGACTTGTACTTGCGTGCAAAAGCATGGTGAAAGTGAGTTTGAAAATAACTCGATGAAGAATCGAGAATTAGTTTGAAAACAAAATATTCTAGTCCCTGGGAGCTCCTAGACGATAAGTCGCAGTCAAAGAAAATACAAAACACATACATCAGAAATGGGAGAGGGATACATGTAAATTACACGGGATTGTACGAAAGTAAAAAGTCTCATTGTCAGGTAGCCCAAGAGAAAGCCGTGTGTGTGAAATGTGTCATATGCTACTCGTTTGAGCGAAAGTCGGACACAACTATATGCTTGGGTTCCTGAAAATAGCCAAGGGTCCGTCACTCGGACAAACAAACAACAGTCCATCAATTTTGAGTTTTATGGTTTCGATAATTTATTAAGTGTTTTGAAAGAATGTGATGAAGAGAGGAATATATACAGGACATATCAATATGTACAAGAATATAATGACTGAATTTAAAGCAGTTGATATTTGACAAAAAGTAAAGTTAGTGGTTAGTTTTGTTAGTGAATTGAATCGGGAAAAAATGTGACGCTAAACCGTCGTAGCTCGACTTATGATGAAAGTCGAACTATAGGAGGTCACATAAATCGATATCTGTGCTACGGACAAGATAGAGAAATGATATTGAGGATCATTCTCCGATTTAATCGTGTTGCACAGACTGAAAAGGGTGGGATCTCGTCTTAATCGCAAACATTATGTCGATTAATCGAAGGTAGCCTATCACGATCCCAAAGTATAAAAAATGACCCAAATGGTCATTTTCCATAGATTTGAAATCGAGAAAGTTATCGACTTCGAAAAAACGGCGCTTATGAATAGAAGACTTCATAGATCGAGAAAGTCTATATAAAATAAAATCGGAAAGAAGAAGAAATGAGGAGAGAAAAGGAATGTGGTCTCGGATCCAACATTATTTATCAATAGTTTGACTAGTAACGATTTACGGAAGTATTGCCATCGACCAAAAAGAAAACAAAATAAATTGGAAAAGATGATCCAAACGTAAATGAAGACACCAATATGGATCGTTAACAAGATGGTTAAACAGAAATCACCCAAAGCTATACAAAGTTCTTAATAAAATCATAAACAAAGTTATTAGTAAAAAAGAAAATAGATTCTAAAAAAGAAAAGAACTTCATAAAAAACTATAAACAATTTAAAAAAAATCTATTTAGAAAAATATTAAAAAATCTAAAAACTAATTTAAAAAACTAATATATTAAAATCTCTAAAACTATTTAGAAAAATATTATAAAAAAACTCTTAAGCTTATTTAAAAAAATATAATGCCAATTTTTAAAAGCTGAAAAAAAAGACTATATATATATAAAAAAAGAACATCAGGGTTCAGCTCCTAAACCCGAATTTTTTAGGAATAGATCCGTCAAGTTGGCTATTATCAAGCCCAAGATAAGACAAATTTTTTAAGTAAATCCTCACTGAAACTGAGATTTTACCTAACAAACCCGTTTTAGAAAATCCTATTTTTCCAACAACACCAAGCTTTATGGTGTTCAGATGCTGTTTTTTAAGAATGAAATCCGTCAATGGGGGAGGGACTCCGAGCTGTTATGTTTTCTCTTTCGAGCTTATTTTCTTCTGATTTTTTTCATGGTTTAGGTTCGCATCCGACATCGTGTTGCGGGTTTGAAATGTTTGTTGATTTGGGAATGGAGTTGCTTTTCGTTTGTGGATGTGATGCGGTTGTTTGGTTGATTTGTTGGTGTTGTGAAACAGAGGAAAATGAATTTAGGTTGGGGTAGAACGGTGATTGTAAGAAGAAGATTAAGTCGTGAGGGAGAAAGCTCGACGAGGAAGTGAGGAAAAGGTTCGCAGCAAAAGACGGAAAGGGAGAGATGAAGGGATCCGCGATGCTAGGGTTTAAGAAGAGGAGATTGAAGGAAGTGGAAATGGCGGAAGAGTTTTGTGTGGAGATGAGAGGTTGAGTTCTGATAAAAAAAGGAGAGGAAGATTGGAGAAGGGAGGCTCGCGGCTAGGGTTCTCTTTTGAGGTGGCGGCGGCCGTTTTGAGAAGAAGAAGAGGTTTGCGGTTGGTCTAGAGTTTCTCGGATCCAACATAGAAGAAGATGAATAGTACCCTCTCCTTTTATATGCATCAACGTGTCCTTTTTTTCTTTTATTTTTTTTATTTAATTTTTCTGTACTATTATTCTAATTAAATGATTAATGATTCTGATAAAAATTAATGAATTAATAATATCTAATTAAACAATAATCTTAGTTCTAATCTAAATCTTATTCTAAACATTAGATTCTAAACTTTAATTAAAAACTAATTCTAATCTAATCTATTAAATCTAAACTAAAACTCTAATCTAATTTAATTCTAATCTAAATCCTAAATAAATACTAATCTAAACCAATTCTACCTTAATTAATCCTATTCTAAATGCTTAATCTAATCCAACTTTCTAATTCAATATAAAAAATCTATTCTAATTAAAAAAAAAGCTAATTCTATTCTAATATTAAAAAACTAATTTCTAATTCTTAATTCCAATTAATTGATTCAAACTCCTAATCTAAACTAATTCTAATCTAAATAATAAAATTCTAATTTTAAAACTAATTCTATTTTCTAAATACAAACTCAAATTCTAACTAATTTCTAAAAAAAACTATTTAGTTAAATTCTAATAAAAAGTCCTAAATTAAACTCTAAATCCTATTTTAATCTAATTAAACTAAATAATTCTAATTTAATAAAAATCTATTCTAATATTAAAATCTAATTAAACTTCTATGCTAATTAAATAATAAATAACTATTCTAATCCTAAATTCTTAATAAAAAGTCTATTTCTAAAAATCTAAAGAAAATCTAAATTTTAATATTCTAAATAAAAACTTAATATTATATTATATTAACAAAATATAAAAATGAAATTACAAGACAAAAATAAATCACAAAATACCTCGAAATAAAAACGAATAAAAAGGGTCAAACACCGACACACAACCAGAATTATCAGCACGGACTGAACCACCAGGAAGAGAATAACCTTTCACCCGATTTCGAAATAAATCTCATCATTTGAACTCGTTTGAATTGTCTAAAATGCGAACAAAGTGGCTGTAATCCTGATAATCCCATTCTGGCCGATAACATGGACAATATGCGAGAAATAATCGACCTAGATGATATGCAGATAAATGCGAAGCAAAAGCCAATTAAGGTTAGAAAAAGAGGTGGGCAAATTTTGGGGTGCAACACCCCGTACCTCTGATTTTGTATCAAGTACACCTTGTTCTCTATTATGCTAAACAAGTTATTTAGTAGTTGTAGCACCCCACAATTTGCCTTTCCGTTTTAGCAGCATCTGGCTTTTACTTCTTTGCATTTTCACATTTCTGCATTTGCATAATATTCGTTCTTGAGGCAGGGGATCAAGGTTTTCCCGTGGCTCATATTTGATCTCAGTGCATGAACTTGAACGACAAGCATCAGAGGCTCTGGCATTTATTTTGTCTAGCGGTCGGGCGACCGATTTTATTTTTATTTTGCAAGGTATTTTCAGCTCAGAAAGAGTATTAAGGCTATCGCAAGCATTTTCATGGTTATGATATTCAAAAGCAAGTTTCAGAAGTTGAACAGAGCTCAAAGCAGTTGGAAATGGACAAACGGACAGATTTCCCTCCAAAAGGCGCCATAATTCAAAATTTAAAGGTGTTAATCGATTAACACATATGGTTAATCGATTAACCAAGTCAAAATCAAGTCAAATCTGAAGTTTTGAAGGTGTTAACCGATTAACCTATATGGTTAATCGATTAACCAGTGCAGATTTTGCCTCTGCACGTGAATTTTCAATACAAGTCATTTTGGGGTCCAATTTTGGTCATGTGCAAATTTGATTTTCTCTTTGGGAAGGATCTAGAACCTATTTGAAATTTGGTTAATTTCATTTTCCCTCCAAATGCCCATTCCTAATTCTAATCCACAATTTCACAAACCATAATCCAAACCTCTCATTTGGATCCAAGCCTAAGTGATATTTAAGTGATCCACTCCAAACCAAAGAAGCTAATCACTCATAATTCACTCTCATTTTTAGAATCGATCTCAATTCTCTCTCAATTATCTCAATTTTCCAATCTCCAAAACCCTCACCAAAGCTCTTCTCATTGAAATCATTGATTCTTCATTGGAATCCTTGATTTCTAAGAGCTAAACCTTCATCCATTCTCTCCATTAAACCAATTTCTTCATCCAATTTTTGTGCAAAATTGGATCTGAACTTGGAAGTGATTATTTGGCTCAATTTGGTTTAATCTTGAAGGATCTTCATTGCTACTATAAGAATTGGTGTGGATCTTGAAGTATTCCAGACTTCTAGCATTGGATCTGTTCAATTACAGTTGAATCAACACTAATCGAAGCAATTCTCCGCTTCGAAGGTTGGATCCGAATCTGTTTTTAGCTTATTTGCATAATCATGTGGATTTTCATCTTTGATTAACTTTTGGTTAATTTGATCCGTTTGATTCATGATTTGGTTGTGTTAATTTGTTTACATGTTGTTTAAATCATGATTTACTGGTTTAATTTCGTGATTAAGTGATTATGCAATCATCCGGTTGATCGAATAAGTGCTTATTTGCTGAACATGCTGTTCTGTTGCTGTTTTTCTGCTGTTGGTACAGTGTTAATCGGTTAACACATATGGTTAACCGATTAACCATTTCAAATATTCAAAATTTTCAAAGTTTTCACAGTGTTAATCGGTTAATTCCTGGTGTTAACCGATTAACATGTAAAAATTTCTAGATTTTCAGCCATTTTTAAGTGGTTAATCGGTTAACCTCTGGTGTTAACCGATTAACACTGCGCCAATGGTTCTGTTTTGCTGATTTTCTTGCTTGTTGGAGTACCGTTTCATATCGAATCATCGTAGTTCAATATGATGCATTAGAAGTGAAATGTTTTGGGATATATGTCGTTGTTTTGGTTGTTTAATCAAAATTTCGTCGACTTATGTTTGTTTTCCACTTGGATGCCTACTTTCGTAGTTTGTCGTTCAAAGTGATGTTCATCTCTTGTGCTTGCATCTTTATTTCTTGCATTAATAAAGGTCGAGATGTGCTTGTGGTGGTGTTTACCCCACACTTTGTTACTCCCTTTGCTTGTGTGTTGCATTCCATGTTTGCATCCCTATTTTCACTCTCATTGGTGTTTGATCTTTCTTTTTCCTTTGTCTTTTTTTGCCATGCTCCCCATAGGACCTCTAATCTCTTTTGAGGTTATGAGAGACTTTAGGTTGGAAGCCATGCATGCTAACACTAGGGTAGATGTTCCCTTTTCAATCCTAACCTTAAGACCATTTTGCATGACAACTACTAGGTTTAAGTTAGTCTCCCTTTAGTTTGTCCCCTTTCTCTTCTCATCTTCAAATCATGTCAAAACACTTAATAAAGGTTAACGAATGTTGTGCGTTACGAGCCTTAAGTACTTAGGAAATGGTGATTGGGTAGTTGCCTCTCAATTGTCTAGAATGTTAGCGTATGTCCTTTGGACGATATGCGACGCATTCGCTCCTAGGTCATAGTCTTTAGTGCAACATGAGTTACAAATTAAACTCAAAACACTTCTTCTCTAAAAGACACAAAAACAACTTCAAACTTCTTTTTGTCCTTTGGGACCCTTAATAATTGAAAACCTTTTTTCATAAAAAAGAGTGTTGTTAAGCTTTGGTTCTACCGCAAACAGGCATTGTCCCTAACTGCTAGAACGAAGGTTTAACCCTACTCGGGTAAAACAGTTGAACCAACCGGTGTTCGCGTTATCCCGAACTACGTTTGCTCTGATTTCTCGTACCAGACGAGGATAGGTAGGCACAAAACGCGATGTCTTGGCGAGCGACCTCCCCCCTCTTTCGCCCGTAGTTAGCCGAACTACGTTGACTCTGACTTTCATATTGCACGAGGGAATACGTAGGCACAGAGCGGTGATGCTCTGCCGAGTCACTTTTCTTTTCTTTTGTCCTGAGACCTTTAGCGTAGATAGATTAAACACACCCTTATATAGACAATAAGCATGGATCCTGTCGAGTACGACGGACGTGAGGGGTGCTAATACCTTCCCCTTGCGTAACCGACTCTTGAATCCAGGACTTGGTTGCGATGACCTTGTCTTTTCCTTTTTCGTTAGGTTTTTCCGATCGTTTCCTTTCCCTCTCTTTGGGATAAATAACGAAAGGTGGCGACTCTTCTGTTTTCTGCCGGGTGTTTTTCGCAGTTGCGACAACTGGCGACTCTGCTGGGGACCGCGATGGTTCCCTATGCGAGTCAATCCTAGCGCTTGGTTGTTATGTTTTGGGTGTATGTATATACGTGTTGTACTTTATTTATCTTTCAACATTTACTTTCAGCATTGTATATATCATTATTGTTGTGCCGTGGGAAGGGAATGTTCCATTGAGAGATAAGCCAGACCTGGGCTTGAGTACAAATATAATATTAGAAGTGGAAAGTATTGGTGAACCTGTATGTTAGGCATGCACTAGTTCCCACAAAATTCGCGCTCAGAAGAGATTCTCTTTGATGACTTTCTTTCCAGCCCAGTGGGCCGTTGAGAGGATTTCAGATCTGAGGGTTGTCGACTCTGGAGACCGATCATTTGTGATTCAGCTAAGTGAGGCTGTTTCGGGGAATTATGATGTCAAACCAGAAATGGTGAACGCATCATCGTTTCTTGAAAGTCTGTGACACTGATGAACTCATAGGATGCCGAACCTTATCAGCAGATAGGCCCATACCTATGAAAGGGGTTGGGTTGTGCAGGAAACCTTGACTTTTAGACTACCCGGTTTTCTTTGCAGTGTGAATCCGTGTTCCTGATATCAGAGGTTCCTATTATCAGAGCTATGCTATGTTCTTACCAAAGTGGTGGTTCTTCTCGATCAACAGCACAACAATCTTGATCCCTTGTTGCATCTTTGCATGTGCATCATCATATTACATTTCATTAACATGTATTTATGTTCCAGGTGCATATTTCCCTCTGATTCTAGTGTTCTTTCATATGACATGGAGCCTTTAAGGAGGACATTGGCCTACAAATTTTAATCACCCGATATTGGAGCTTTGCGGAGTTTGATTTCTTTAGCCGACAAGAAAGTAATGGAAGACTTCAGACAGTCCTATGGGAAGCTTCTGAGCGTTGTATGCAAGCCTTCTTTGAATGAGTTGAATGGTCTTCAGACTCTGTTACAGTTCTACGATCCTCAATTGAGAGGCTTTACTTTTCAGAATTATATGCTGGCGCCAACATTAGAGGAATTCTCTGCACTGCTAGGAGTGCCTATTCTTGACCAGATACCATTCTATCATATTGACGATGAGCCAAATTTGGCTAAGCTTGCTGCAGCTTTACATTTAGACGCCTCTGAGTTGACAGGGAAAGTAGCTAAGAGAAATGGAATATCTGGGTTTCCGTTGCCTTTTCTGGTGGATAAAGCTCGACATTTTGCCAAGGAGGGTTGTTGAGTGGTGTTCAGTGTTATCTTGGCCTTATGTGTCTATGGTATTATGTTGTTCCCTAATATTCCGGACTTTGTAGATGTGGATGCGTTCCGTATCTTTGCTTTGAGGAATCCTATACCTACGCTGCTAGGTGACGTTTATCATTCCGTACACTATAAGAATGATAACAGAAGAGGGAAGAGTGTATCTTGTTGCGCGCCCTTGTTCTATCTATGGTTTGTAAGCCATCTTCCCAAGACTGGTCCGTTCTCTGATACTGCAGGTACATCGGAATGGTCTGAACATTTGATGAGATTGTCTGCTGAAGATACTGTCTGGTTTGATAGGGATATAATGGGTATCGAGATCATTTATAGTTGTGTAAGCATTCCTAATGTCTCGCTAGTCGGAAGGAAGGGTTGCATAAACTATAACCCGTCCATTGCAATCAGGAAATTTGGGTATGCATTGAGGAGTCCTCCGAAGAGTGAAGAGATATAGGAATGTCTGTATCTCACCAGGTTATTGGAAGGGGATACCTTAGCCAGAGTTGAGCATGCTTGGAGCAATGTCCACAAGAGAGGGAAGGTTTCCTTAGGGAAGAGCAATAGTCGAGCCTATGACCCCTATTTGGCTTGGATTCAGAGCAGAGCCGAGGAGTTGATGATGCCTTACCCATCTGTTAAGCCTGCGTGTCCTCTTGTGATTGAAGAACCCACTACGGTTGACATCCAGAAGTATAATCATGTGTGGGCTGAAAAAGAAGAGTTGAAGAAGGCTAATGAGAAGTTGGAAGAAGAGATTACTCAACTTCGGGGCGAGAAGAATGAAGCAACTTATTCTTTGAAGAGGCAGACTGAGTTGGTGAACAGTTTGGGTATGGATTTGACCAAGCAAACTAGTTCTCGAGAGTGTTTGGGTTTAGATCTCAAAGCTGTTAGTGATGTTCTCGCTTCCAAGAAGAAAGAATTAGACAAAGCTTATCTGGAGATTTCAAAGTTCAACGAGCAGTGGAATGCAACTCTCACCAATAACAAAGCACGTGAAGATGGGTTGAAACAACAGATCAACAAGATGAAGGCTTAACTTAGAGCAAAAGATGAGAGGATTTCAGATGAGGCCTCACTCAGACGACACAATGATTGTAAGCTACACGAAGCGCTTACAACCTTGGAGGATTTCAGAGCTAGGGCTGATTCGAAGAGGCGCATGCTGGAAGAAGTCTTCGGTGAAGGTGCGTGCGAATACCATGTTGAGAATCTGTAGCGCTCTATTAGCCAACGAGAGTTACTCATCCAGGGGTTGCTCACTAGACCGAACCATCTTGAGACACAGGAGTTGTTAGAGGAGTTTCGGGCCTGGCGTCGCACTTAATGTTTTTGTTTCCTTGTAGCTTGTTGTTGCTATTGTATTGACCATCACTAGGCTTGTTGGTTGAGGTCATTCTATTTGTACTCAGTGTTATGCCTGTATGTTGCCTATTCATCTTTATATGAGGTTTTTCTCTATGCTCGTGGGTTCTCCATTGTCGACTCGTTATTCTCGGAACTAGAATCGGGGGGGGGGGGGGGGGGATTTCCCTGTTGCATATATACATGTTTACATTTTGCATTTTGCATTTTCATTTGCATCGCAGGTGTTCTCGGTGGCTTTTGTTCCTAACTCTTGGTTTTCTTTAGTTCAGGATTGAGGAAGTTGAGGAGTTCAGTTTCTACAGGTATCAAACTCGAGGGAATCAGCAAAAGGTAATGGATCAGGTTCAAGTCGAGTTGCAGGAAGTCAGGGCTCGCATGCCTCAATTCATAGAACTGATGCAGACTGTTGCTAGTGGGCAGGAACAGTTAAGAACTTTGGTCCAGCCGTTGATAGCATGGGTTGACGAAGATGGCGCTTTGCATGGAGGAGCTGGTGTTATTCCTCCACCGATCGATGGATCTATCCCACACGGTATCCCTACTGTTGTCGTACCTTTAGGCGGAGGAGCTGCGAATGAGAATGGTAATGTTGCTGGTAATGGAAGTGTGTGCATTGTGCACGAGGCTGCTGGCCCTCATTGGGAAGATAACCAGGATGATGTGTTTTGCATGAGAGATATGGAGGGTGGTTTACCGACTGAAGCTGACCGAAGGTTTAAACTGATCGAGGAGAAGATGAAATCTTTTGAGAATCAAAACTCTTTGGGCCTTGATATGTCTGATCTTGGTCTAGTTCCTGGGGTCAGGATTCCTCCCAAATTCAAGATGCCCGATTTTGACAAATATAAAGGGACGACTTGTCCAAGACTGCATATTCGGGCGTATTTCAGGAAGATGTCTGCCTACTCCAACGATGAAAAGTTGCTGGTGCATTTTCCAAGTCAGTCTGGCAGGGGCGTCTTTGGAGTGGTATATGGGACTTGAGAGAACTCATATCCGCAGCTGGAAATAATTGGCCGAAGCTTTTGTGCATCACTATCAGTATAATAGTGATCTGGCACCAAACAGGGTACAATTGCAGAGCTTGTCGCAGAAGAGTACTGAGAGTTTCAAGGAATACGCCCAGAGGTGGCGGGATTTAGCTGCAAGAGTGCAACCCCCTATGGTTGAAAGGGAGTTGATCGATCTGTTCATGGAGTCACTGCCTGGTGTGTACTTTGAGAAGTTGATAGGCTGCATGTCTGCAGGGTTTTCTGATCTGGTAATTGCTGGTGAGAGAGTCGAAAGTAGAATTAAGTCTGGTAAGATTCCAAATGGTGGTGGACCTTCTTCGGGAGGAGCGAAGAAACCATATTCAACGAACCCTAAGAGAAGGGAAGGGGACACAAACGCTATTTCCCACAAGGGTAAAGGTAGAGCTCAGTCCCATCATCATCAACAAGTTGCTACAGTAAATATCCCGGCCGCAGCTCCGCAACAAGTCAATGCTCCACAACCTTATGCTTCTAGATGCAGAATGCCTGATAGACAGTTCTCGAATCCTCCGATGCTGTATTTTCAGTTGTTACAACATCTGCTGCAATTATAATTGGTTCAGAAGAGGACTCTGGCTCCTCTCACTAGTACACCACCTCCTGGATACGATGCGAATGCTCATTACGATTTTCACTCAGGCGCCCCAGGCCATGACATTGACCATTGCAAAGCTTTCAAGCATAAAGTCCAGGATCTGCTTGATTCTAAAGCTATCAACTTCACCAACGATGGGCCCAACGTGAATCAGAACCTGATGCCGAATCATGGGGCGGCAGGAGCCAATGCCATTATTGAGGGGGAGAAGCTAAATCTGGTAACTGATGTTGGGGATTTGAAGACTTCGCTGGGGTTTGTGAAGGCTAGTCTGTTGAAGAAGGTGGTGTTTCCTGACTGTTCTTTTGACTGCTCAAAGTGTGAAATACATCCAGAGGGTTGTGATCTTTTGAGAAAGGGTATTCAGAGAATGATGGATGGGGGTTGTTTGCAATTTGATAGAGTTGTGAAAGAAGATGCTGAGAATAAAGTGAGTAATGATGGAAGCGAAGTTGCTACGATCTCCATTCCATACCGGATGATCAACATTACAGCGCCTGCTAGGTCAGCTCCGGTTATCATTATTGTACCTGGACCGGTGCCATACGAGAGCACTAGAGCTATCCCATGGAATTATGGGGAAGATGTGTTCTGTAATGGGCAAAAGCAGGAATGGGCAGCGTCTACAGATGGAAGTTCGTCGGTTGAGAATATAGTCGGGGCCGAAGGTATCACTAGAAGTGGTAGGGTCTTTTCACCACCAGAGGTTAATGCTGATAAGATTGACAAAGGTAAACGTAAAGCTGTGATTGAAGAGAAAATCCAACCACAGGTTGGTGCTGGTGATCTTTCGAAGGTTGCGGAGGAATTTATGAGACTCATTCGAAAAAGTGACTACAAGATTGTGGATCACTTAAACCAGACTCCTTTGAAGATTTCTATCCTGTGATTGTTGTTGTGTTCAGAGGCACACCGCAATGCATTATTGAAAATCTTGAATGCAACGTACATACCCCAAGAGATTTCTGTTAATCAGTTGGAGGGGGTAGTCGCTCATGTGAATGCCGATAATGGTCTTGGTTTTACTGATCTGGATCTGACTCCTGCCCGGAGAAACCATAATCGTTCTTTGCACATATCTTTGGAATGTAGAGGTTCTTTGATGTCGCATGTCCTGGTTGATACAGGATCATCCCTCAATGTGCTTCCCAAGAAGGCATTGATGAAGTTGGATATTCAAGGTTTGATATGCACGCCAAGTGATTTGGTCGTGAGGGCTTTCGATGGATCTAAGAGATCAGTGTTTGGGGAGATCACGTTGCCTATTCAGATCGGACCAGAGATCTTTGATGCAACTTTCTACATTATGGATATCCAGCCAACATACAGTTGTTTGCTTGGCTGACCCTTGATACACGCTGCAGGGGCAGTCACCTTAACGTTGCATCAAAAGTTAAAGTATATGGTGGAAGGGAAGATAGTCATGGTATACAGTGAAGAGGATATTATGGTTAGCCATTTGTCATCCTTCAAGTACGTGGAAGTGGATGGGGAGATCCACGAAACACTCTTCCAGGCGTTTCAAACAGTTCAGATTCAGGGGAAGTCTCCTATAGAAGCCAGGGGCCCAGAGGTTTCGATGTCATCGCTCAAGGAAGCTCGTGTTATCGCAGAATCTGATTCATCGCATAAGTGGGGCCAAGTTCTTAATGTTCCCGTCAAGCAGGACAAGTTCGGCCTGGGATACAAACCCTCTAGTTCTTCTCAGAGCACTCCGAAGTACAGGGGACCTGTGCAATTCACCAGCAGGAGTGTGATATTTGACAGGATTAATACCGTCGGAGATGATGAAGATGAAAGTGATTGCGATATGGATGCTTGGATTCGTTCATGTACTCCTGGCCAGACGCTGTACAACTGGACTACCGAAGAAGTCATTCATGTTACTACTGCAGAGTAATGTTCATTGTTTTGATTATGCTTAGTCCTACGTTCTGCCCAAGACGTAGTGACCCAATTTGTGGGGCCTTTTGTTATTCGCACTTTATCATTAAATAAAGGACATTTTTGCATTCAAATATTGTGATCCCTGTTTTTCTTGTTTTTGTTTTGCATTTATATTAAACAGAAAAATGGCAATGTGTTTTGTTTGTTGCATCGTATAATAAACATAACATCATCATGCAGGTCTTTTCTATCAGATGCCATCGATTCAGGTTTGGCTATGACTTCGTATGACTTTGATAATCCCATTTATCAAGCTAAAGAAGAGACTGACGAAGACTGTGAACTGCCCAAAGAGTTAGCCAGACTTTTCAAGCAGGAGGAAAGGGTCATTGTGCCTCATCAGGAGGATATTGAGATTATCAATTTGGGCACCGAGGATGATAAGAAAGAGGTTAAAGTAGGGGCTGCATTGGAAGACAGTGTCAAGAGAATATTGGTTAAAATGCTCCGTGAGGGGTGCTAATACCTTCCCCTTGCGTAACCGACTCCCGAATCCAGGACTTGGTTGCGATGACCTTGTCTTTTCCTTTTTCGTTAGGCTTTTCCGATCGTTTCCTTTCCCTCTCTTTGGGATAAATAACGAAAGGTGACGACTCTTCTGTTTTTCGTCGGGTGTTTTTCGCAGTTGCGACAATAGTTTACATAAAGTTCCTTGCTATGTACTTGAGCATCAAAGTCTCTTGTTGTGAAGTTTGGACCAAGTAAGTATCCTGCTATGTGCTAGAGAATTGAAGTCTTGATTAGTTGTCAATTAAGAAAGAAAGTCTTGAACTAGAGGTCTGAGCAGAAGTCTTGGATTTGTGGAATCTAAGAAAAAAAGTCTTGGAGTGGAGGTCTGAGCAAAAGTATTGAACCTAAGGGGTTTAAGAAAGGAAGTCTTGAACTCGTGGAATCTAAGCAGAGAATTCTTGGACCAAAGGTCTAAGAAGAAATCTTGAACCTGAGGGGTTTGAGCAAGGGAATCTTGAATTCATGGAATATGAGCAGGAAAGTCTTAGGCTGAGGGTCTAAGCAAGAAGTCTTGAACCTGGGGGGGTTTAAGCAGGAAGTCTCGAGCTGAGGGTATGAGCAGAAAAGTCTTATGCTTAAGTGCATAAGTAATTGTAATCATGTTTTGATTATAGTGGAAAATCTCTTGTGCTGCAAGGGGACTGAACTGCTCTCAGCATGATAAATCTGTTATTATTCTGCTGCAACTTATTTATCAGAATCTGAACATTGGTTTAGAATTTGAACTCTGTTCAAAGGCAAAGCAAAAATAGAAAACACAATTCAACCCTCCTTCTTATGTATTTTTCTCAACTTCAGTTGGTATCAGAGCATGGTCTATGCATAACACTTAATAGTGGTGCAGGAAATGATCCAATGAGAAAAATATGTCTGTTGAAGACTTTGTCTCAAGAAGGAATCAAGTACCGTATAAAAATATTACTTTGTCAATCCTCCCATATTTAGTGGTGACTTCACTGAATTTAAATGATGGAAAAAGAAAAGCATATTTGGTCTTAATAAAAGGGTTTTAATGAAGTTCTATGGAATACCCTCGATAAAGGTATTACTATAGAAGTTGATGGTGTAGGGATGATCAATGATAGAGTGTCTCTCACACCAGCTCAGAAGAATTTTTATAGAAATCATCTTGGAGTTAGATGCATTATGGTAGGTACTCTATCTCATTCTGAGTATATCAACATCATTTATATGTCTACTGCTCAGACTATCTTTGAATCCTTGTGTTCTAAATTTGAAGGGAATCAGTTAAAATCTAATCTAGTTACACTTCATCTAATCTTTCCAAGCAAATTTTGAGAAGACTTCCTGCTAAGATTTAGATCAAAAGTCACAACTATTCAAGAAGTAAAAAACTTGAGTATGCTGAGTCTTAAAAGTTTGATTTGCAATCTTAAAAGTAAAGAAACATAATTAGATGAAGAAAATTTGTCAAAGAGATGAACCTTCCTCAAGCATGCTGAAGAAAATTCCTATGGAATGACTGATGATGAGGAATTTGCCTTCCTTATCAAAAGATTCTTCCAGCTGGCTAAATGGAGTGTGATATCTGTTGATGGAAGAGTAACTTCAAAAGCTTATGAAATATTTGTATTTCAATTGATTATCCCAAACTTAAGAACAAGGAGAAAAGCTACCAGAAAGAAATACCTAAAAAGAAAAACGTTAGAGATCTTCAAAGCATATCCTATTGAAGCTGACATAGTTGAGGATTCAGAATTTGATGAAAAATATAATCTGGCACTGCTGGGCATTACATTTTCTGAAGAAGCATCTGAATCCATGAATAAATCAATTATTGAAGAGAAAGAGATAACTTTTAATCTATCTTGCTTCAATATTGATGATAAGTAGTATGCTACTCAAGATAAAACATTTAGTGACTCAATTGCTCCTAAGGAAATTGATTGCTATCATATAATTTGTGTTAAAGAACAATTTTGTGAGAAAACTTTCATTTCTTCTTTTGTTTTCTGGAAATACTAAGACAGTGTTGAAAACTTATTTTATGCTAATCTCTGATAGAAAACACTATCTGTGTCTATGCTAGTCACAAATTTCAAAATCAAGGATTATAAAGTCATATTAATCCAAGATAATAAAACCAAAGACTCTGTTAAGAACAAGATTTTGTTAGTGCCATAACTCATCCTAGACTCAAATTATGGAATGAATCATGTTACTACTATCAAATTAAGGCATAAAGAAAAAGAAAGCTTGTCAAGACTAACATTTCTTGACCCACAAAAATATGGGTACCAATATCCAAAATTGTATTTGCTGCAGATAACATAGAAGAAAAGAGCAAGGCATCTTCCATGATACTTGATCAAAGGTTGTTTACAATATTTGATGGAAGAAATACCTGTATACCAAACTCAAGAGCTAAAGGATGAAAGAATGTGGAGTTTGGAGAAGAAAGTGGAATCATTGTTTTAAATGCCATTGATTCGGAATCCACTCGAGATAGAATTCAGATTCCATGGTCAAATCTGAATACTCATCTAAAGCTCGACCAAGAAAAACAAAAAAGGGTACGTTTAGTTCTTCTCTTTTCAAAATTCTTGACTCAATAGTATGAGTGAATACAAGGTCTCTGTTTGATCTTTAGAAGAAAAAAATTATGTTGACAACAAAAGAATCTTTAGAAATCTTTGAAATGAAACTATGTTGTATTTAATTGTACTGAATATGTCATTAACTAGAAGATGATCATATTTATGGAAAAATTATTCTCACCTTTTGTGATAATACTGTCGCTAGTTAGTGGTCAAGGAAACCAATTCAATATTCATAAATCAAGGATGACTCTAGCTTCAAGAGAAAATGCTTGACTATGAATAGAATATTAAAGACTGATGACTAACAAAAAATGTTACACTCGAAGTCTAATCCTACTAGATTCTGATGATAGATAGCTTCTAAAAAATTTGCAGTCTCTGAGACTCAGAAAAGAAATCTTTACTTCTGATAAAGAAGTTTAAGTAAGAACTATTTTAAAATCCTTGTCTTACTTAAAATTCCATAAATTTGAAAATAATTTAGTGTATTCAAGTAGTCTGCTGGGTAAGGTCCCTTGGATAATGATGTTTTCTTTTTTATATACATCTATTGTCTCTACCCGTTGTCTTTGTGGAACATCATTTTGTGTCACCTTTTCTGTTCTTCTGACAAGATTCTTATTCTTTTAGAGTCTTGTTCAGTTCTTTTCTTTTTATTATTTTCATCTGTGTTGATAAAACCAAACCTGAGATGAATTCTCTAGTTAATTCTCCTTTTAATCAACTAGTTGTCATCAATGAAAAGTTTGTGAATTTTGAGGTGCTATTTAAGCAAGGTTTTAAATTCTGGAAGACTATTTCTGAACAAGGTTGGAATTGATACTTTGATATGCTCTATGGTTTTAATTATCCAAATCTTGTTAAAGAATTTTGGGTTAATACTTCCATCATCGAGCTAAATTCCGAGTATGCTATTCTTTCCAATGTCTCTGGTGTTTCTATAACAACAATAACCTCTAAGACGATTGCTAATGTAATCAACTATAAGGAGATTGGAGAAATCCTAGGTACTCTTGTTTGGGAATATTATCTTCCTACTTGGCGTACTTTTGTAGATCCATCAAACATTTCTCTGGTCTCAAATCTTGATGCAATAATTTGGAATCAGATTCTGAACTCAAACTTGCTACCTAAGGACAAGGATATAGACCTTGTAGACTCTATTGAAAAATATTTGCTACTTCTTCTCAATTCAGACTTGCGGATTGATCTTCCTCAAATTATTTTGACTACCTGTCATACCCCAAATTTGTCCTACCTTTGTTCAGCCTTCATTATGTATATTTACCTACTAATTATACTCAGAAAATCCCAAAAAGGTGTCATTGATGGATTGTCAGGTTCGATCTAATGTTGGTCAAACCGGTCATGTGTAGTTAAGGCCAAGAGCATTGATTCAGTTGAAGTATGGATTAGGTCATCAGACAATGGTTGAGTTACTAATACTTCATAGTTGATAGTAATTTAGATCATGATCATTCTTAAATTAGGGTGTTATGTAATGCTTTGGAGTCCATATTTTAATTCATAAATTTTCCAATTTTAGGACATGATTCTTGATCATGAAGGTCATGGTGAAAGTTTTGGTTTGACTTGGTATAAGAGGCGAGACTTCGAGTTATAATCCATGAATTAAATCAAGTTTGAAATTTATTTATGGTCATTTTTCGAGGGATTGATTTAAGGCACTATTCATTTTGCAAGGAAAAATAAATGGATAGCTTCGAGTGCGAAACTTGGAATTAATACGAAAGTGGGATTTTAATCTTTTTTGGTCATAATTGAAGAATTCATAGACTTTTTATTTTTCCTAAGTTCACATGAGATTAATTCAAGAGGGGATTGTGTTTCAGAGAATCATAATACAAAGTATAGTTGTAAATTCATATCAGTATTCTCAAGCCCATGTTGGAAAGTCACAACAATTTTTTGAAGCTCATAGGCCATGTAAATTCATGAAATTACAAAATGAATGGGAAATGAGTAATATTATCATATATGATCGTTACAAGAAAAATCCCACACAATGCTTCACAGCCATGTGATGAAGGGTGCATTTCTCCATTACCCAAAAGCAACGGCTTGCAAATTTCGCACGACGCCGCAGTAGCAACACCGTTAACAGCATGTACAATGAAACATTACAAATTTCATGAATCGTGCCTGCAAGATCAAAAAGAGTTGTTATGAAGAATAGGTCTCAGCCTACAAAACCAAATTTGTTTTTCTTTTACATGATAGATACTTCAATCTCATAAGACTGCAGTATGAAACGCATTGGTTACGCAATAATAAATGCACAGCCATGTATTGTATGTGTACGATCAGCGCATACTCCGCATAATCAGACAAAAAAAAAACTTGGTGCTCACCCGCAGTTGGTATAACCGTGACTTGCGACATCAAGTCGTTGCGCATATAGCAGCCTGCACCAGTTGGTTCACAGCTTGAGTTATAGTAAGTATCACGCATCTACCTGCATAACACAGCTCACACCCTGCGGAAAACAAACAAAATGATACCGCCCACACACCAGCCTGCTACAGACAATACCTGCACCAAACCCACACCAGACCAAAAATTTGCTACAGCCGCTCATGAACCTGCAGAAACCATACCACTGTTACAACAAGACAAATACACCAAGCATGCTTCTGCTACCACCTACAAAACAAAACAAACAGCCAATAAAAGGACAACAACAGACCTGATGTGCCCTGGTGCAAACCTACAGAAATTGTACCATACTAGCTACTTCTTCATAACACACCAGACAAGCCCTGTTAAAAAACAGCCAGCACCACAGACCTGTCAAGAGGTACAAACCAAAAGGACCATTACAACCTGTCAAGGAGAGGAACACACACAATAAGAAAAGAACTCTCTCACCTTTGATTGAAAAAAAGAGGAGGCTCTTCTTTCTGATTTCTCCTCTCTCGATCCTGATTTTTCAAGACAACTCTTTTCTTCCTATCATATAACAACACACTCCAGCAAGAAACAAAAGGACCTACGATCTTCATCCATCATTATCATACAAACTTCAT
The DNA here is from genome assembly GCA_963859935.3 of Lathyrus sativus. Taxonomy (NCBI): domain Eukaryota; kingdom Viridiplantae; phylum Streptophyta; class Magnoliopsida; order Fabales; family Fabaceae; genus Lathyrus; species Lathyrus sativus. Next base: position 529,513,057 of record OZ012740.1, read on the forward strand.
GCTAATATCACCAAACTACTCCAACCTTAAAACTCCTCCTTGATACATCTTCAAAATCAGATCACAACCTGTTTCCAACATCATTCAATCATCAGTTTCAATTCCCAGTTTATCACCATAAACACATTCAAACTCAACACCCAGAATCAACAGCAAAACACTGACCTCTTAACAAAAAAAACCTTTTCCAACCTTGTTTTTTCACCATATGAAACCTCCATGAACTAGCTTCCATTAACAACAAACCACTACCACATACATAAAAGCTCATCATCAACCGAACCTCACCTTCACTCCAACTCTTCCATTTCAACACCAAGTTCATCATCATCTCCAAACTCAAACACTCAACAATCCCTAAAAATCCCTTTTCCAACTCAACTCTATCAAACTTTCGTTTTTCAACCAAACCTCCTCACCAGAAAACTTTAACAAATTTTTCTTCCTTCAACTCACAACCCTATCCACATTGAATAACCATCTTCAAATCTTCCACCATTCTTAAACTACACCAATAACCACAGTAAATGCTCACAGGAGGAGGTTATCGCATAGCTAACAATGACAAAACGCAGAGTGTGTATAAAAAATAACAGAACATAAGGTCGCTCACCTTTCATCTTCACAACAATCTCTGAAACCTCGACAAGCTCCCAAAACTCCCGCCTCCTTCACAAAAAAGTCATAATCCTTTCCAACAATAACCCTCCACCGTTAACCCTGTTCTTTATCAACTTCCAAACCACCCTTTGTGTCCCTCAAAACAACACCCAATTTCCATACCGCCATTAACACAACCTTCATGAATTCTCACCAATTACTCACATACCTTTACCGATCCAAACTCATACGCCTTCATCTTGCCTTATCTGAAACTAGCTTTTTCACAAACAGTTGGTATGCGCCTTCTAATTAACAACAACTACAACATTGAACCATACAACTCCTCTCTAAAACCTGCAACACCCTTCTGCTCACGCCTTATTTCTACTCCACCCACCTCCAACATAACTCTCAAGCCTCCAAACCACAACAGCAACTCGACCAACACGTTCTTTCCTTCATCTCTCAAACGTGAATCCTCCACTTCCAGCTCAAAACAAGATAGAAACGAGGTCGAGCAGACAGAGAGATCCAAATGATAGAAATCGTGAATGAAAACAGAAGTTGGGAATGCGAGTTAGCGTGAAAGTGAGAGGAGGATAGGCACGTTGATGGACTGACTCCAAAGTGAAGTGGATCCCATTCTTTTTTTCTTGCTATTTTTTTTAATTTTGATTGTGACTATTGAGATTAAGCCTCATTTAGCTGTTGGATTGCACACACCACCGTGATTTAAACCCCCTTTGGTTCTTTTCCTTCTTTTCTTTTTTATTTTATTTATTTAAATTTTGTATTATATATATTTTATTTATTGTAAATATATTTTATTTATAATTTCTATTATATTAACTTTAGAAGTTTTATATACTTAGAGTTTAATTTAAATTGATTCTATTTTTCTTTAGAATTTATATTAGAGTTTTGGTTACTTTATTTTAGAAGTTGAATCTTATTTCTCTTTTGTTATTGGACATTTTTGCCTTTTCGGTCGATGACGAGACCACCAACGTTTAGCCGTCAAATTGTTGACGTGAAACAAAGGATCTGAGACCGCCTCTTTCTCTCCCCTTTTCTTGTTTCTTTCGATTTTATTTTTGACTTATGGATCGATGAAGTCTTGTATCCGTAAGCGTCAGATTTTCGAAGTCGATAACCTTCCCGATTTCAAATATATGGGGGATGACCATCGGGGTCATCTTCCTTACTTTGGGATCGCGATAGGCTACCTTCGGTTAATCGACATTTTGTTTGCGGCTAAGACGAGATCCCACTCTTTTGTGTCCCGATTCAATCGACCAACTAACCACTAACCTTTATTTTCTGTCAAATATACAATTGCTTTAATTTTCTGTCAAATATTAACTATTTTAATTTCAGTCATCTACATCTTTGTACATATTATATATTATGTATATTATTATCTTGTATATATTCAAACTAACTTGTACAATACACTTAATAAATATCAAACCATAAAATCCTAATTGGTGGACTGTTTATTTACCTGTATCCTGTATACATCTATCTCTGTTCTTCATCTCTTTGCAGGTTCTCAAAAACATCTTCAATAAAGGGATCGAGTTATATTCGTATTGAATTAAAGGGAGAGGATTTAGTGTAGACTTCTTCCTCTCCGAGTGTCGAGATGCTCATTGTAGTGTGGGTGGTTTAGACACTCGTCTTTCAATATGAAGACGTCTTTCTTTCCATTTTCAACATTCTCTTCTAAAACCTCGGTCTCGCGCCGAGTGCATTTTCAAAAGCCCTTTCAATAATATATCGATTTATCTTTGTATTGAATTAAAAGAGAGGATTGGGTGTAGACCTCTTCTTCTTCGAGTGTTGGGATGCCCACTGTAGTGAGGGTGGTCTTGATACTCGTCTTTCAATACAAAGATGCGACTTCTTCCACCACCTCTCCTTTCACAACTTCTTTCCGCAACCTTGCTCACCTAAAACCTCGGTCTCGTACCGAGTGCATTTGCAAACTCTTTTCCTAACAAATACTTGAATGGTCGTGGAGTGGTTAGGCGTAGGCCTTCTCCTATCCCAAGTGTTTGACGTTTACCGTAGGGTTCTCTGTCACAAAAGCACTTACCATTCAAAACCAAAAACATCCTTAATTAGAGAACGAAGTTCTCTTTGCACTGAATTAAAGAGAGAGGATTAAGTGTAGTCTTCTTCCTCTCCGAGTGTTGGGATGCTCACTGTAGTGGGGGTGGTCTCGATACTCGTCTTTCAATACGAAGACGCTACGTTCGCCACACCATTTTTATAACAAAAATCTTGAGATAAAGAATTGGATACTACCCGCAAGGGGTTACTATTTGAGGACCTATCTCGCCCCTAAAAAAACAATCTCACCAATCAAATGTGACACCTTGCCTTGTATGGCGAAAACCAACCTTTCAAAAAGGATATGTTACGCCCGTTCTATCGCAAACAGGTAATGCATAAGTCTCCTCACATGCGAGCAACAAAAAACACCTAAACTGCTAGAATGCGCACGATAGCATCATCCACAAAACATCAACAAACCGTAGGCCGAACTACGGCTGCTCTGATTCTTTACTTTTTCAAGTAAAGATATGTAGGCACAAGGGCCACAATCCTTGCCGAGCACATTCCCTCCTATATCTATAGTTCCCCGAACTACGTCGACTCTGATTTTCTTACATCCGTTAAGAATACGTAGGCCTAGGACTGCGAAGTCCTACCGAGTCCGTTCTTTCTCTTTTCTCCCCCGTTCTCTCATTCCTCCTAACCTCTCATTTTCCCTGTCTCAATCCCTTTCCTTTTACCCAGTGGAACACTTTTTATAGCATAATATTTTAGCAAATAAATTCACACGTCGACAAACAAATGGTTCCCATCGAGTACGATGGATGCGAGGGGTGCTAATACCTTCCCCTCGCATAACCGGCTTCCGAACCCGTTCTTGGTCGCGAGACCATCTTATCCATTTCTTTCTTAAGGTTTTCTCGATATTTTCCTTTCCCCTCATGGGATAAATAAAGTTCGGTGGCGACTCTTCTGTCTATCTTTTTCGCCTCCCCGTTGTTGCGCGATGCATTTTTCGAGTAGCGACAGCTGGCGACTCTGCTGGGGATAAGTTTTTAGCGAGCCAAGCCTAATTTGTTTGTCGTGTTTGTGTTTTTATTTTATTTATGTTTTGTTCTCTAACTGTTGGGTTTATTGGGATGGTTTGTGAGGATAAAGCTTTCTACCCGAGCTTTCGAGTATACACTAAGATTAGGAGGTGGTTTCTTTCTGATTTGCGAGACTTAGGACTCGTTGAGTTGGATCGAATCCCACCGCTCAGATGAGACCCCTTTGGGATGATTATGTCTTACGAGTAGTCGTAATGGCGTTCTTATTTCCAACTTGGGAGTCTGCGATTCTGAGGACCTTTTAGAACCTTATTCCGAAGGTTGCTAAGACATAACTCTGTGTTCATCCTTTGAAGGGATTACCGTCTTACGAGTAGTTGTTCTGATGGAAAACTTTTGAGGGTTAGTGCATGGGACATTGTTTAAAAAGCCTTTGGGATACCCTCTTATAAACCAGTAGATAGCCCACCCAAGGGGAAAGATACCTTTTGTTGTTGTCTTGCAGGATTTGTGACTTTGATCCTTGATGTGGATCTGTTCTTGTGTGCACTCATTGCATTGCATTTGCATAAGCATATCTACATCATTTTGCATTTTCTTCCCTAACTAGATACCAAGAGCTTACTTGTCCTCTGTCCATAACCCCTGTTGATTTCCCGACACTCCTGTTGAACTTGTGAGAGCTGTGAAGCATTTGAAGCAAGAGGAACGTAGAAGCTTCGAGAAGCCAAGTCAAAACGAAGCAAGCTGAGATAGCCATGTCAGAGAATGACCTCCAGAATGTTGATCCCCCACAAGGATTTACTGTGACGAATAATCCACTGTATGATCTTCTGCTGAATGGCCATCCTCCGCAAGTAAACGTCCCTACTCGACCCCAGAGGATGCCACTGACTGATCCCATGGAAGAAAAGCTTTGTGCCCTTGAGGAGACAATTCAAGCTATGAAAGTGTCTGATATGCTCAGACTCGATGCTGCTGATATGTGTCTAGTGCTAGACTTGGTGATTCCTCCGAGATTCAAGATACCCAACTTCGAGAAGTACACATGCTTTAGCTTCCCGAGACGTCATTTGGTGATGTACTGTCGAAAAATGACCCCCTACACTCATGACGACAAGCTGATGATTCATTATTTTCAAGAAAGTTTGAGTGGAGCATCATTAAGTTGGTACACAGATTTAGAAAGAAGTCATATCCAATCATGGAGGGACCTAGCTAGCGCTTTTCTAAAGTTTTACCAGTTCAACCTAGACACTCTTCCCGCCCGCATGCAGTTGCAAAATCTATCTCAGAATGAAAATGAATTTTTTAAGGGATATGCACAGCGGTGGAGAGAATTCGCAGCAAGAGTGCAACCACTACTCTCGAAAAGGGAGCTGATTGATATGTTCATCAACAATTTGCATGGTTCTTATCTTGAAAGAATGGACGGCTGTACGACATCATGTTTCTCTGACCTTGTGATTGTAGGAGAGCGCATCGAAAGCTACCTTAAAAGCGGACAAATCCAAGATGCCTCAAGCAGTCAGGCCAGTGAGATTGAGTCTTCTAACGATTTCCATGAGGAAGAGAAAGATGAAACCAATGCATTCATAGCAAACATTGAGTATTCTCTTGGTGTACCAGCAAAACTCTGTGGTCCCTCATCTGCTCAACAGGAACCGTTACCAATGCCATGTTATCCTTATGGGAAGTTAGCCATGCCTAAAGCTTCGTCCCGTAAGCCATGGGTCGCTCCTCATGCAAATCAATGAGCCCATGGACGAAGTTATCAAAATCCGCGCCAAAATCAGAAGAGGCCCAACAACAACTTGGAAATAAGGATTGCTCCTCTTCATCTGGTCCCCATGTCACACAGTCAGCTTCTCCCACAGCTGATTCAAAGCTCATTGGTGGAGCCTAAGACTCTTAAGCCTGTGCCAGAACCTTACCCTCCGGGATACAATCCTAATGCTCAGTGTGGATATCATGGAGGATCCATGGGGCACACGACCGAAGAATGCAAAGCCTTCTAAGCCAAGGTGCAGCAGTTGATCGACAAAGGCTATATATCTTTTCCCGAAGGAATTTTGGTTGTCCATGTTAATCTCTCAGCTGCCTAAGCTAGACGATTTCAAGGGTCATCTCCAAAAGCTAGTGGTTCAGACAGGCAGACGTCCTCAACATTGGCAGTCCTTGGGCACTTTTATCATTTTGCATCCTGTAGTTTATTTCTTGTTAATTTCTACTTGTGTTTGAACATTGTTGTTATGAATGGTAATGTTAATGAAGTGATTATACATTTTCCGAATCAGTCACGTCGTATTCACTCATTATTTCCACTTATCACAAACACGTACACCTTTATTCACTCCACTTTATCATTGTCGTTTTAGCAGAGATTGGAGGGAGGATAACGAAAACAAAATACCCATAATTGCAAACCATATGCTTTCAGGAAGAATCTCGTCAATGATGTACAGGCATTGTTTCAATTCCCCTAAACACCGGAGATATAAGGAGTTAATCCCTAGTCAACCACTTCGAGCCTAGAAGAAGGAGTTTCCTTCGGATATTCAAACCCTTAAACACTCAACCTGGGGCGGGGTAGTGTTCAGTTAATCCAATTCAACAAAGCAAAACCCAAAAGACGGTTGTTCATCAATGACCCATGACGTGGCAGTCATAATCTTCCAACAACATCCAAAAAATAAAATCAAAGCCTACTAAGTCAAACACCTTAAAGGAGACTTAGGCAAAAATCAAGGCTATCCCGATGGATCTGACAAGCCAAATCAGTCCATGCAAAAGTTAGGGATTAAAAAAAAATCAAAAGAGGTCCTCAAACCCTCAACAAAAACAAAATAAGATTCAGTGATCACCCAAAAGGGTCACTGACATCCATCAAAATAAGGTGACTGTCATTTCGAGTAAACCTTGAACCATCAAGCTTATCCATCTTCAGCGATAAGTGGCAATCTCTTGGGAGAAGCTTATCCATCTTCAGCGATAAGTGGCGATCTCTTCAGAGAATCTTATCTTTCTTCATTGATAAGTGGCAATCTCTTCAGAAAAGCTTATCTTTCTTCATTGATAAGTGGCAATCTCTTGGGAGAAGCTTATCCATCTTCAGCGATAAGTGGCAATCTCTTGGGAGAAGCTTATCCATCTTCAGCGATAAGTGGCGATCTCTTCAGAGAAGCTTATCTTTCTTCATTGATAAGTGGCAATCTCTTTAGAGAAGCTTATCTTTCTTCATTGATAAGTGGCAATCTCTTGGGAGAAGCTTATCCATCTTCAGCGATAAGTGGAAATCTCTTGGGAGAAGCTTATCCATCTTCAGCGATAAGTGGCGATCTCTTCAGAGAAGCTTATCTTTCTTCATTGATAAGTGGAAATCTCTTCAGAGAAGCTTATCTTTCTTCATTGATAAGTGGCAATCTCTTGGGAGAAGCTTATCCATCTTCAGCGATAAGTGGCAATCTCTTGGGAGAAGCTTATCCATCTTCAGCGATAAGTGGCGATCTCTTCAGAGAAGCTTATCTTTCTTCATTGATAAGTGGCAATCTCTTCAGAGAAGCTTATCTTTCTTCATTGATAAGTGGCAATCTCTTGGGAGAAGCTTATCCATCTTCAGCGATAAGTGGCAATCTCTTGGGAGAAGCTTATCCATCTTCAGCGATAAGTGGCGATCTCTTCAGAGAAGCTTATCTTTCTTCATTGATAAGTGGCAATCTCTTCAGAGAAGCTTATCTTTCTTCATTGATAAGTGGCAATCTCTTGGGAAAAGCTTATCCATCTTCAGCGATAAGTGGCAATCTCTTGGGAGAAGCTTATCCGTCTTCAACGATAAGTGGCAATCTCTTCAGATAAGCTTATCTTTCTTCATTGATAAGTGGCAATCTCTTGGGAGAAGCTTATCCATCTTCAGCGATAAGTGGCGATCTCTTCAGAGAAGCTTATCTTTCTTCATTGATAAGTGGCAATCTCTTGGGAGAAGCTTATCCATCTTCAGCGATAAGTGGCGATCTCTTCAGAGAAGCTTATCTTTCTTCATTGATAAGTGGCAATCTCTTGGGAGAAGCTTATCCATCTTCAGCGATAAGTGGCGATCTCTCTAGCAGAAGCTTATCCTTCATCCATGATAAGTGGCAATCTCTTGGGAGAAGCTTATCCGTCTTCAACGATAAGTGGCAATCTCTTCAGAGAAGCTTATCCCCCTATCATCCTTTTTGGTGTTAGGGTTGATTTTGTTACGCTCCATCATCCTTTTGGTGATGGGTCTGGCATCCTTTTGGTGTCATGACTAGCGTGTTTTCCATTATCCTTTTGGTAATGGACTCCTTACATCCTTGTGGTGTTAGGGTTGATTTTGTTTCGCTCCATCATCCTTTTTGGTGATGGGTCTGACATCCTTTTTGGTGTCATGACTAGCGTCTGTTCTCCATTATCCTTTTTGGTAATTGATCCCTTTCATCCTTTTTGGTGTCATGACTAGCGCCTGTTCTCTATTTTATTTATTTTCGGACAAATTCGGGGTCTTCTATATCTAATCATCTTCTACCCCGAAAGAATGAATGCCATGGCATTTCATCTTACTCGGTTTAAGCTAATTAGATAGGGGCATCTGTCATACCCCAAATTTGTCCTACCTTTGTTCAGCCTTCATTATGTATATTTACCTACTAATTATACTCAGAAAATCCCAAAAAGGTGTCATTGATGGATTGTCAGGTTCGATCTAATGTTGGTCAAACCGGTCATGTGTAGTTAAGGCCAAGAGCATTGATTCAGTTGAAGTATGGATTAGGTCATCAGACAATGGTTGAGTTACTAATACTTCATAGTTGATAGTAATTTAGATCATGATCATTCTTAAATTAGGGTGTTATGTAATGCTTTGGAGTCCATATTTTAATTCATAAATTTTCCAATTTTAGGACATGATTCTTGATCATGAAGGTCATGGTGAAAGTTTTGGTTTGACTTGGTATAAGAGGCGAGACTTCGAGTTATAATCCATGAATTAAATCAAGTTTGAAATTTATTTATGGTCATTTTTCGAGGGATTGATTTAAGGCACTATTCATTTTGCAAGGAAAAATAAATGGATAGCTTCGAGTGCGAAACTTGGAATTAATACGAAAGTGGGATTTTAATCTTTTTTGGTCATAATTGAAGAATTCATAGACTTTTTATTTTTCCTAAGTTCACATTAGATTAATTCAAGAGGGGATTGTGTTTCAGAGAATCATAATACAAAGTATAGTTGTAAATTCATATCAGTATTCTCAAGCCCATGTTGGAAAGTCACAACAATTTTTTGAAGCTCATAGGCCATGTAAATTCATGAAATTACAAAATGAATGGGAAATGAGTAATATTATCATATATGATCGTTACAAGAAAAATCCCACACAATGCTTCACAGCCATGTGATGAAGGGTGCATTTCTCCATTACCCAAAAGCAACGGCTTGCAAATTTCGCACGACGCCGCAGTAGCAACACCGTTAACAACATGTACAATGAAACATTACAAATTTCATGAATCGTGCCTGCAAGATCAAAAAGAGTTGTTATGAAGAATAGGTCTCAGCCTACAAAACCAAATTTGTTTTTCTTTTACATGATAGATACTTCAATCTCATAAGACTGCAGTATGAAACGCATTGGTTACGCAATAATAAATGCACAGCCATGTATTGTATGTGTACGATCAGCGCATACTCCGCATAATCAGACAAAAAAAAAACTTGGTGCTCACCCGCAGTTGGTATAACCGTGACTTGCGACATCAAGTCGTTGCGCATATAGCAGCCTGCACCAGTTGGTTCACAACTTGAGTTATAGTAAGTATCACGCATCTACCTGCATAACACAGCTCACACCCTGCGGAAAACAAACAAAATGATACCGCCCACACACCAGCCTGCTACAGACAATACCTGCACCAAACCCACACCAGACCAAAAATTTGCTACAGCCGCTCATGAACCTGCAGAAACCATACCACTGTTACAACAAGACAAATACACCAAGCATGCTTCTGCTACCACCTACAAAACAAAACAAACAGCCAATAAAAGGACAACAACAGACCTGATGTGCCCTGGTGCAAACCTACAGAAATTGTACCATACTAGCTACTTCTTCATAACACACCAGACAAGCCCTGTTAAAAAACAGCCAGCACCACAGACCTGTCAAGAGGTACAAACCAAAAGGACCATTACAACCTGTCAAGGAGAGGAACACACACAATAAGAAAAGAACTCTCTCACCTTTGATTGAAAAAAAGAGGAGGCTCTTCTTTCTGATTTCTCCTCTCTCGATCCTGATTTTTCAAGACAACTCTTTTCTTCCTATCATATAACAACACACTCCAGCAAGAAACAAAAGGACCTACGATCTTCATCCATCATTATCATACAAACTTCATGCTAATATCACCAAACTACTCCAACCTTAAAACTCCTCCTTGATACATCTTCAAAATCAGATCACAACCTGTTTCCAACATCATTCAATCATCAGTTTCAATTCCCAGTTTATCACCATAAACACATTCAAACTCAACACCCAGAATCAACAGCAAAACACTGACCTCTTAACAAAAAAAACCTTTTCCAACCTTGTTTTTTCACCATATGAAACCTCCATGAACTAGCTTCCATTAACAACAAACCACTACCACATACATAAAAGCTCATCATCAACCGAACCTCACCTTCACTCCAACTCTTCCATTTCAACACCAAGTTCATCATCATCTCCAAACTCAAACACTCAACAATCCCTAAAAATCCCTTTTCCAACTCAACTCTATCAAACTTTCGTTTTTCAACCAAACCTCCTCACCAGAAAACTTTAACAAATTTTTCTTCCTTCAACTCACAACCCTATCCACATTGAATAACCATCTTCAAATCTTCCACCATTCTTAAACTACACCAATAACCACAGTAAATGCTCACAGGAGGAGGTTATCGCATAGCTAACAATGACAAAACGCAGAGTGTGTATAAAAAATAACAGAACATAAGGTCGCTCACCTTTCATCTTCACAACAATCTCTGAAACCTCGACAAGCTCCCAAAACTCCCGCCTCCTTCACAAAAAAGTCATAATCCTTTCCAACAATAACCCTCCACCGTTAACCCTGTTCTTTATCAACTTCCAAACCACCCTTTGTGTCCCTCAAAACAACACCCAATTTCCATACCGCCATTAACACAACCTTCATGAATTCTCACCAATTACTCACATACCTTTACCGATCCAAACTCATACGCCTTCATCTTGCCTTATCTGAAACTAGCTTTTTCACAAACAGTTGGTATGCGCCTTCTAATTAACAACAACTACAACATTGAACCATACAACTCCTCTCTAAAACCTGCAACACCCTTCTGCTCACGCCTTATTTCTACTCCACCCACCTCCAACATAACTCTCAAGCCTCCAAACCACAACAGCAACTCGACCAACACGTTCTTTCCTTCATCTCTCAAACGTGAATCCTCCACTTCCAGCTCAAAACAAGATAGAAACGAGGTCGAGCAGACAGAGAGATCCAAATGATAGAAATCGTGAATGAAAACAGAAGTTGGGAATGCGAGTTAGCGTGAAAGTGAGAGGAGGATAGGCACGTTGATGGACTGACTCCAAAGTGAAGTGGATCCCATTCTTTTTTTCTTGCTATTTTTTTTAATTTTGATTGTGACTATTGAGATTAAGCCTCATTTAGCTGTTGGATTGCACACACCACCGTGATTTAAACCCCCTTTGGTTCTTTTCCTTCTTTTCTTTTTTATTTTATTTATTTAAATTTTGTATTATATATATTTTATTTATTGTAAATATATTTTATTTATAATTTCTATTATATTAACTTTAGAAGTTTTATATACTTAGAGTTTAATTTAAATTGATTCTATTTTTCTTTAGAATTTATATTAGAGTTTTGGTTACTTTATTTTAGAAGTTGAATCTTATTTCTCTTTTGTTATTGGACATTTTTGCCTTTTCGGTCGATGACGAGACCACCAACGTTTAGCCGTCAAATTGTTGACGTGAAACAAAGGATCTGAGACCGCCTCTTTCTCTCCCCTTTTCTTGTTTCTTTCGATTTTATTTTTGACTTATGGATCGATGAAGTCTTGTATCCGTAAGCGTCAGATTTTCGAAGTCGTTAACCTTCCCGATTTCAAATCTATGGGGGATGACCATCGGGGTCATCTTCCTTACTTTGGGATCGCGATAGGCTACCTTCGGTTAATCGACATTTTGTTTGCGGCTAAGACGAGATCCCACTCTTTTGTGTCCCGATTCAATCGACCAATTAACCACTAACCTTTATTTTCTGTCAAATATACAATTGCTTTAATTTTCTGTCAAATATTAACTGTTTTAATTTCAGTCATCTACATTTTTGTACATATTATATATTCTATATATTATTATCTTGTATATATTCAAACTAACTTGTACAATACACTTAATAAATATCAAACCATAAAATCCTAATTGGTGGACTGTTTATTTACCTGTATCCTGTATACATCTATCTATGTTCTTCATCTCTTTGCAGGTTCTCAAAAACATCTTCAATAAAGGGATCGAGTTATATTCATATTAAATTAAAGGGAGAGGATTTAGTGTAGACTTCTACCTCTCCGAGTGTCGAGATGCTCACTGTAGTGTGGGTGGTTTAGACACTCGTCTTTCAATATGAAGACGCCTTTCTTTCCATTTTCAACATTCTCTTCTAAAACCTCGGTCTCGCGCCGAGTGCATTTTCAAAAGCCCTTTCAATAATATATCGATTTCTCTTTGTATTGAATTAAAAGAGAGGATTGAGTGTAGACCTCTTCTTCTTCGAGTGTTGGGATGTCCACTGTAGTGAGGGTGGTCTTGATACTCGTCTTTCAATACAAAGATGCGACTTCTTCCACCACCTCTCCTTTCACAACTTCTTTCCGCAACCTTGCTCACCTAAAACCTCGGTCTCGTACCGAGTGCATTTGCAAACTCTTTTCCTAACAAATACTTAAATGGTCGTGGAGTGGTTAGGCGTAGGCCTTCTCCTATCCTGAGTGCTTGACGTTTACCGTAGGGTTCTCTGTCACAAAAGCACTTACCATTCAAAACCAAAAACATCCTTAATCAGAGAACGAAGTTCTCTTCGCACTGAATTAAAGAGAGAGGATTAAGTGTAGTCTTCTTCCTCTCCGAGTGTTGGGATGCTCACTGTAGTGGGGGTGGTCTCGATACTCGTCTTTCAATACGAAGACGCTACGTTCGCCACACCATTTTTATAACAAAAATCTTGAGATAAAGAATTGGATACTACCCGCAAGGGGTTACTATCTGAGGACCTATCTCGCCCCTAAAAAACAATCTCACCAATCAAATGTGACACCTTGCCTTGCATGGCGAAAAACAACCTTTCAAAAAGGATATGTTACGTCCGTTCTACCGCAAACAGGTAACGCATAAGTCTCCTCACATGCGAGCAACAAAAAACACCTAAACTGCTAGAATGCGCACGATAGCATCATCCACAAAACATCAACAAACCGTAGGCCGAACTACGACTGCTCTGATTCTTTACTTTTTCAAGTAAAGATACGTAGGCACAAGGGCCACAATCCTTGCCGAGCACATTCCCTCCTATATCTGTAGTTCCCCGAACTACGTCGACTCTGATTTTCTTACATCCGTTAAGAATACGTAGGCCTAGGACTGCGAAGTCCTACCGAGTCCGTTCTTTCTCTTTTCTCCCCCGTTCTCTCATTCCTCCTAACCTCTCATTTTCCCTGTCTCAATCCCTTTCCTTTTACCCAGTGGAACACTTTTTATAGCATAATATTTTAGCAAATAAATTCACACGTCGACAAACAAATGGTTCCCATCGAGTACGATGGATGCGAGGGGTGCTAATACCTTCCCCTCGCATAACCGGCTTCCGAACCCGTTCTTGGTCGCGAGACCATCTTATCCATTTCTTTCTTAAGGTTTTCTCGATATTTTCCTTTCCCTTCATGGGATAAATAAAGTTCGGTGGCGACTCTTCTGTCTATCTTTTTTGCCTCCCCTTCGTTGCGCGATGCATTTTTCGAGTAGCGACACTACCTGAAGAAGAATTTTTCATCCTTTCACAAGGAAAATACATTCTTCATTCCTTATGGACGAGTTCATTTTGAACTACTAATCCAACAGGGAGTTGTCATAAGTTCAGAGGATGATTCTTCTAAAATATGGAGAGAAAATATAGAAGCTATCTATGAGAGATTATGGTATTTATTTTTTGCAAATATATGCCTTGTAATTGTTAAACATCTTGTATTAAGAAATCTTTTTATTAAAAATTGTTCTTGTTCATGTTCTTGTGTGTCTTAACTGCTATATGTGCATTTTTTATGTTATTTGAAGAACAAAAAATCAGGACAAAAACTTAAAACACTTGCAACATACTCATTGAAAGATTGATAGCTAATACTGTCGCTACTGCGAAAATCGGCGCCGGCTGAACAGAAGAGTCGCCACCGTGCGTTATTTATCCCACGGGAGGGAAAGGAAACGCTCAGAGTAAACCTCGCACAACACGGGAAAGGTATGGTCATCGCAACCAAAACCTGGGTTCGGGAGTCGGTTACGCAAGGGGAAGGTATTAGCACCCCTCACGTCCGTCGTACTCGACGGGATCCACGCTTGTTTTCGGGTATGGATTGTTATTCTATCTAAACTATAGGTCAAGGGTTGAAAAGAAAAAAGAGAATGAAAATAAAAATGACTCGGCAAAGTATCGCACTTTATGCCTACGTATTCCCGTCTGGAACGAGAAATCAGAGTCAACGTAGTTCGCCTACCTACGGGAAAGGAGGGGAAGGTTGCTCGCTAGGATATCGCATCCTATGCCTACGTACTTTCATACAGCATGAAAGATCAGAGCAAACGTAGTTCGGGTCACGTACGACACAAGTCTGTCTTGATTGATTTTATTCCTTCTGAAAAAGGTTTTTCTGATTAACAGTCCAAGCGGACAAAAATGACGCTTTGATGAGTTCACATTCTTTTACGGAAGAAGTGTCTTTTATTGTATTTGAAATCTTTATGTGTTTTTCTGTTTGTTTTGAGAAAGAAAGAAACAGAACTCTACCCTACGGTTGCGAAGGGAAACAAACTAACCTAATGTTATCATGCATGGGTTAAGACCTAGTGTCTATCATGCTCCTCTCTTGCACAGAGAGAAACAGAGATCCTACGGGATAGGCAGAAACATAAACAATAACAGATATATACAGTAAAGCAGTAAAATGCATGGATGCAACAATACAAGCGAGGCAAGGGAGTCCCACTCAACCTCGAACCTAGAAAACAATAGGCGAAAGTGAACAGGCTTCACTTTCAACCCAGCAGGGTAAACAGCAAACAATACAGTCCAGAAAACCAATCAATACATCAGCAAATGAAATACAACAGCAAAAGAAACAGCATCAGCAGCTCTGAATCAACAACTGGCTTCAAGCAACCTCCAATCAGCTACAGGCTTCAACAAGCATCAGTCTCCATCTTCATGGCCTCCAGACAAGGGCTTTGATCATCAGTCTTCCATCTGCACTGGCTTTTCTTCAAAGTCAAACCTCCAGGATGAGGGATCAGTTACAAGAGTGAATTGGGTGTTAAGCAATCAGCTGACTACCAAAGGTGGTGAACAGACTGCCTCTGACACAAGAGACATTTTCTCTCAAGAGTTCTATCTCATAGACACCATCACCAAGCCTTCCAAAGGAAGGGGGTGAGTGTCTTAGAGAGACTCTGAATCACAGAGAAGAATGGATGCAGACAAGGCAATCCATGTTTGAGAAACAATCATTCTAATCTAGAGCTCTGCCTAGCTCCTAAACCCTAGTCTCCTCAGCAACTGATAGCAAGAAACTCCTCCTCAACTCTGACAGTTGATCTTCAATCTTTGAATCTCCAATAGCTTTATCTCCACAAATCTTCAGCTTCCCCAGGGCCCCAGACAAACCCAATACCCAAACAAACAATCAATAAACCCCAGAGGGCACACCACACCAAACAACAGATATACAGACAGTAATAATATCAGTAGGGGAATCCTAACTGTTCTCTAAGGGATCTAATAGCTACCCATAGCCCCTATAGTCCCATAACTAATCTATTCAAACCCTAAGTCCTAAGGGAGAAAATTGAACTTCCTAAGTTGTCACCTAAAAACCCTAGTTTTGATCATGATATTCAAGCATTTATTAATCACCTAAAACTAACCTCTAAAAATGGGAACTAAAATATTCCTACAAGCTTAACATCTCATCTAAACAATATGAAAAGAATGATCAAAAAATATCAAAGCATGTGAGAGAACAAAAATCATAAAAATAATGCATGAAATGTAACTATTTAATATGACATTTATTTAGAAAAATATGGAAAAAATATGAAATAAAACCAAAAATGAAATTTTATTTTCCTATAATATTCTAGACATTTTAAAGAAAATATGGTAAAAAGAATGGGTTAAAAAACATTTTTTATGAATTTATTATGATTTTATGAAAATTGATGAAATATTAAAATGAAATAAGAAAAATAAAATGAATGAAATGAGGGAGGGGGTATGAAAAGAAATTCGCTCAGTTCATTATTGGATGGGCCCTCAGACTGGGGGGTGTTGGTAGCGCTTCTGGCTTAAGCCCAATACACATTCAGAATTAAAAAACAAATAAACGCTGGGGGAGGTAGGAATAGCATCAGAAACACGTTACAATATTGGTTTGGGCCTAACTCTGGGGTGGGAATAGCATCACAAGCTGAGGCCCGCCCGTTTCAATTAATGAAACGGTGCGTTTGGCACCCAGTCAATTCCCTCCAAATTGAAATCAAACGCTGGCCACACGATCTCGCCCACAGTCAAAGGTCCAACTACAAATGGAAGGCCATGATTATGTCTTCCCCAAAGGACCTGCAACCTAGGGTTTCCAACACCATGAACATCCATGCACGCACAGCTTTCTCCCTCTCTGTTCTCACTCCACACGCAATGAATCCTCATGATGTAAACATGAAACCTGTTCCAAATCTCTCCCTCTACAAGCTTAGGGCATCAATTCACTTTGAAATTCACCACATCAACAAATTCGATTGAATCAACATCCTGCCTCCATTGAAATGCACTGGTATAAACCTTCACCATTCTTCCTCAGACTCAGCCTAAATTAAACTACACCTAATGGAGATTAACACATGCTATCAAGTTGCAATTATCACACACTCATCCAAGAGATTCGAACACAAACAGTTCCTTACACCTGTCACTAACCATCACCAAAACTCTCCAAATTCATCTAACCTAATCTCCTAACCACCTAGATCAATTCTACACTAACAAAATCATGCCTAACTAACTAGATCGAGCTGTTTGAAGGAAAACTTACCTTGTGCAAAATCTTGCAAACAGCTATGGAGATTGATGATTTGAGACCTCCAAGGCTTGAATCTTGATCCAATTACTCAGGTATAGATTCTGTATGCAGTGTTGTGATGATTCTTTGCTTGAATTTTGCTGTCCAACAGAATTTGCAGTTTTGAGGTTCTTGAAGATAATGCACGAAAATGGATGATAACCACCAAGTCTTTGCTTCAATTATGATCTATGATGATGATTGAATAAGATTGAATTGAAGTGGATGAAAATTGGTGAGGAATTTGTGAGATTTGGAATGAAACTTCAATGAAAAGTAAGAGAGAAATTTGTGAAATTCTTGGTGCCAATGAAGCCAACCCTTGATCAATGCACATTTCATGAATATATAGACCCCAAATGAACATTCTAGATCCATCTTGCACATTCCCTTGTTTTCAAATTTTGATCCATTTTGATTATGTTTCTTAAATGATAAGCAACCATGGATAACTTCATTTTTTCCTTCTAAACTCAAAAAAGTGTGTGAACCATTGTTCTTAGAATTGTTTTTCCATTCAAAATCATATATTGGAAGTCTCCATTTGGACTTGTAAATCTCCCAAACCATTTTCCAACTTGAAATTATTCACTTTATAAGCCTTTTTAGTTCATATTTTGACCAATTGTGTAACTCCATGCTATGAGCTTCTCCAATAACTTGTGACCTTCTTTCTAGACTTAAAATCCCATTTGGAGCAAGTTTGATGTTGTAAGTTTTTCCATTTGAGGCCTCCTTGTATGAGTTTTGGGTATAGGTTAAAATGACCTGTAATTCACAAATGCCCAAAATACCCTTTGCTTGTCAAGACCATAAGTTGAGTTCTCCACATCATATGAAGGCATGCCATACCATTCTAGAAAGCTAAGACAATGAGGAACAAATCTTATGTTGACCAAGAATTCATTTGAAATCTCCTTGAGGGGCAAAACTAGCTTGGAAGTCAAGTCACTTTCACAGACAAAAATTCAGACACCCCAGATGACCTGTAACTTGCAAGGACCATAACTTGAGTTCTATAAATCTCCTTGAGGTCTTCCACCACTCAAATTAAAGGTCTTGAGATCCTCTACAAGTTTCATGTTGGCCAAGAAGCCATTTGAAGTTAGCATTTTGACTTATCTTGCTTGGAAATTTGACCTAAACTAGGGGATTTTACAGAGAAACCCTAATTTAGTAACTCCTCTTCTCCTTGATTTCTCTTGAATTCTTCTTGTCATATCTCCATATCCTTCTTCATATGTCAAATGTTGATCCCCACATCTCTCCAATAGACTTGAATGCCCTCTTAAGTCAGTCAATTGACCTAGGGTTGACCTAGGGTTGACCCAGATGAAACCCTAGTTGACTGTCTTCAACTGTAGCTCTTGTGCCTTCATCAATGACTTGTTTTCTTCTCCAAATGACTTTATAAGTCTCTCAAGATGTCTAGATGCTCCCCATGCTTTCATTTCACAGCTCATAACCCTCTTGTTGATCCTCAGATACCCTCAGCTAAGAGATGGACTCAAGGCTTGATCTGCTGAACTCTTTGCTTTCAAATTCTTTCTTGATGACTTGAATAGGATTGAATTGGAATAATAACCTCTTGCTAGGCCTCTAGAGATGAAAATAATGATTGGTCCCCTGTTGAATGACTTGCTATGCTTATGCTATGCAGATGATTAGACTATGCACATGACTCTATATGCAAATGCTAATGATATTGAAACATGAATCCAAGGAATAAGGTTGAGCAAATTTTAGGGTGCAACAGCTGCCCCTATTCAAGCGACTTGGACCCGATTGGATGAAGAGCCCGGAGCCTTCAGACATTCGCGGTACGAGACGGTTGAATACTAGTGAAACCAGAAATTTGCCAACCGCAGAAATAAACTGCGCTCCTGCTTGAGGAATGACATTCATCAGCTGAATCTGACTGTTAGAGTAACCCACTGATCTCGCGCGACCGTGCTGGGGATTGTCTTCATCGTTCTGAAGAGGATTCTGTCATAACAGATTGCTTGCTTGTCCACGCTAGGACTCTGTCTGTCGTCGATACGAAGAAATCTCAACTAGAATTGGTCCACGTTAGGACTCCACTTACTGTCAACCCAGAAAAATCTCAGCAACTCCGCTGGGGATAATTCACCTGCATTTCAATAAGCTGAATCGTCCACGTTAGGAATAACACTCTTCCACGTTAGGAGTAACACCTGTCCACGTTAGGAGTCACATCGTCCACGTTAGGAGTAACGCTTTTATCTTTCCACGTTAGGAAGCAAACTTCTTTCCACATAAGGAGAACTGCATCAATCTGTCCTCGTAAGGACTCCAATGCCACTTGACATGTCCGCGTCAGGACTCCGATCTTTCCACGTAAGGAATTCCACTTTTCTTGAATCTGTCCGCGTAAGGACTAACTTCCTTCTTCCACGTTAGGAATAACTTCTTCTTTCCACGTTAGGAATCAATCTATCTCTTTCCACGTCAGGAATAATCCATTTCTCTCCACGTCAGGAATCAATCTTGATATATCCGCGTCAGGACTTAATCTTGATATATCCGCGTCAGGACTTAATCTTTCCACGTAAGGAATAAGCTCGTCTTTCCACGTAAGGAAACCATTTTTCTTCCACGTAAGGAATGCTCTTGATATGTCCCCGTAAGGACTCTGATCTTTCCACGTAAGGAATCAATTCTTTCTCAATTTGTCCGCGTCAGGACTCATTTTTCCACGTAAGGAATGCCATCTTAACCTGTCCACGTAAGGACTCTCTTTTTTCCACGTCAGGAATACCGTCATTTCCACATAAGGAAACCTCTTCTGATACGTCCGCGTAAGGACTACATCGTCCACGTTAGGAATAACGATCTCTTTGATCTGTCCGCGTTAGGACACTGATCTCGTCTTGATTCGTCCACGTTAGGACTCAGGCGTCTTCGACTCACTGAGGAAATAACTTGTCCACGTAAGGACTCACACGTCTTCGACTTGCTGGGGAAATAACCTCGTTAGGGCTTGCACTTTGCCAACAACACGAAGAAGGATAAATTTGTCCACGTCAGGATTCTTGTATCTTGTCATCACAAAGAACTACAAACTTGTCCATGTCAGGACACACATTTCACCATTACGAATAAAGATATCTGCTGCAAACACATGATCCACGTCAGGACACCAACCCGAAGAGTAACCAATCTTTTGTCAACGTCATAACCTCCCTTTCTCCAAATTTCAAAAGACCGAATCTATCCGCGTCAGGATTAACACACCTTACCAATCTGGTAACAAACCTGTCCACGTTAGGACGCCCACTTCTGAAGAGACCCCGTCATTCTAGGAGTAAATGGTCCACGTCAGGACTTAGTTCTTCAATGATCCTCACCCATAAACTTCTTAGCACTGACGTGACAGCGACTTTGAGGCGGACTCTACTGGGGATGTCTGAAAACCAACTATCGGACACCTGCTTCGAAATTCTGATTCATGCGACTCGTTGATGACAAACGAACTCTGCTTGGGAATAAGGAGATTCTTATCCTGGCCACTCTGGCTGGGGAAAATAAGATACATTTGCATGAATGATTCTGCTAGAGGCAAAGAGAGTTTTATCACGATAACTCTGTGGGGGGAATACCGCCGAAACTGACATTGTCATTGAATATCTCCTGCCGAGACCTTGACTGTTTGGTAATTTATTTGAGCAAGAGCTCTCTCCACCTGGACTACTAGAGTACAGAAACTGCTTCAGCAAAATAAATGCTGGAAGGATAACGTCGACTCGCCGGGGATAGCCTGATGCTACAAAATTATTCCAGCAAAATAAATGCTGGTAGGATGAAGTCGACCCTGCTGGGAATTTGGGGAACTCAAACCACACGTCTTATTGAAGTAACCCCCTGCTGGGGAATAGCAGATGCACCTGGTATGATTGATCTTTCTGCTGGAACGTGAACCGATATCACCAGTATTCCTGCCAAAATAAATGACAGGACCCACCATCGACTCTGCGTTGGAGAGCCTTGACCTTCGAATTCCACTGGAAGGAAAGGACATTTACTGAAAAGAGAATTCCGCTGAGGATGACTGGATTCTCTTGGGGAAAATTAACTGACTCCACTGGGGGAGAGTGCATGACCCTGCGGGGGGAAATGAACCTGTCTGAATACAGCCTGACGATCTCGGAATCGCCAAACTCTGCTGAAGACGAGTAACTTCTCTGGAGCACGTCCTTTGGATAAGCTATGGCTAGCTGGGGAATTCTATCCTTCTTCAGGAAAAACATGCATGACCTGCGTGGGGATCAAGCTTTTCACTATTGCAATCTTTTGATCATCTTCCTCGTACGGTTATGAAACCTGCGACAACACAAACAAGACACGACAAGCCTATGCAATCAAATCAATTCAGGTTTGTGACGTTACACTCAGTCAATTCAAAGCTTTAACAATTGTTGGCAAGGGCCAGTGACGTTATACTCATGCTAGTTTCAATAAACTTAGGCGTTTTATCATGCGCAAAACAGTAAAGAACAGGCATCAAGTACTGAATAACACATTTTCATTGATTGGGCCCCTGAATGGGCGGAGTTTTTTTTTGTACACGGGATGTAACTCCTGAAAAGAGGAAGCTACGCAAAGCAAATATACAAGTATGCAAGTATTCACAAGAAGCATAAATATTGACAAATTAGATTTTGTACACATGTCGGCAACTGGATGGAGATGAACACCACGAACTGATCCTCCCATGACTCGTCCGACTCTAATGCTTTCCCGGTATCCGACTTCTGAAGAGGTTGTATCCGATAACTGACTTCTCGAACATATTCTCCCGCACTAATGCTCATTGAATTCGAATTCGGACCGCAGTCATTTGCTTTTCTCATCCCTAACTTTTGCGTGAACCGCCCTTTACGGGTTTTCAGTTCACCGGGATACCCCTTTTTGCCGAAGCCGCCCAGTGTAGGTTTTCAACTTCGCGGGTGTACATTTTTTTCAATTTTATCCCTAACTTTTGCCCGAACCTTTCATTCTGTTTTTGGTTCGCCAGGATGCCCCATTTTTGCCTGGACTCTCTTTTTCTGTCCAGCGGGTCTATTTTAAGCAAAGTATTTTTTAACTGCGTCCGAATTCACAGGTGACGCAAAGTCTTCCCCGTCCATGGTGGACAACAATAAAGCTCCTCCTGAAAAGACCTTACTGACAACGTATGGCCCTTCGTAGTTGGGGGTCCACTTGCCCCTGTGATCTGCTTGCGGCGGGAGAATCCTTTTCAGCACAAGGTCGCCCGTCTGAAAGCTTCGCGGAATTATCTTCTTGTCGTACGCTTTCTTCATTCGTCTTTGATACAAACGACCGTATGCCAGAGAAGCTAGCCTCTTCTCATCCATCAAACTCAGTTGGTTCAATCTATTCGTTACCCATTCTGCCTCGTCCAGCTGAACGTCTCGCAATACCCTCAGAGAAGGGATCTCAACTTCCAATGGTAATACCGCTTCCATTCCGTATACCAACGAGAACGGAGTTGCCCCGGTTGATGTGCGTACCGTCGTACGATAACCGTGCAAAGCGAAAGGTAGCATTTCGTGCCAATCCTTATACGTCACCACCATTTTCTGGACAATCTTCTTGATATTCTTATTGGCCGCTTCGACAGCGCCATTCATCTTGGGTCGGTAAGGGGAGGAGTTGTGATGTTCGATCTTGAAATTCTGACAGAGCTCCTTCATCATTTTGTTGTTCAGATTAGAACCATTATCCGTGATCATCCGCTCGGGAATTCCGTATCGGCAAATGATATCTCTTTTGATGAATCTAGCCACCACTTGCTTCGTTACATTTGCGTAAGACGCTGCTTCCACCCACTTGGTGAAATAATCGATTGCTACGAGGATGAACCGATGCCCGTTAGAAGCCGTCGGCTCAATCTTTCCGATCATATCGATTCCCCACATCGAGAATGGCCATGGAGATGACATCACATTCAGAGGACTCGGAGGCACATGTATTTTGTCAGCATATATTTGGCACTTGTGGCACTTTCTTGCAAATTTGAAACAATCAGTTTCCATCGTCAGCCAAAAGTAACCTGCCCGCAGCAGTTTTCTCGTCATAGCATGCCCACCAGCATGCGTACCGAATGCACCTTCGTGAATTTCCTCCATGAGAAGCTTTGCCTCTTTCTCGTCTACACAACGCAACAACACCAAGTCGTGGTTTCTCCTGTATAAGACGCCGTCCGGGTTCAAATAGAAATTACCCGCTAATCTCCTGAGAGTCTTCTGATCTTGACTGGATGCCCCAGCCGGATACTCTTTATTCTTCAGGAAATTAAGGATATCGAAATACCACGGTTTGCCATCGGACGCTTCATCAATAGCAAATACATAAGCTGGCCTGTCCAACCGAGAGATAGTGATTTGGGGAGCTTCGTTCCAGAAATTGACCTTGTACATGGAAGACAAGGTGGCCAGGGCGTCAGCCATTTGATTTTCTGCCCGCGGCACATGATGCAATTCAACTTTGTCAAAGAAAGGCAACAATCTCCTTGCATAATTCATGTAATGTATCAAATTGGGCTGCCGTGTCTCCCATTCCCCTTTGATCTGATTCACCACCAGAGCTGAGTCTCCGTATACGTCTAAATGTTTGATTCGCAAATCAATGGCTTCTTCAAGCCCCATTATACAAGCTTCGTATTCGGCCTCATTGTTGGTAACGGCAAAGGTCAATCGGGCAGTAAACGGGATGTGCGACCCGTGTGGCGTAGTGATAATTGCCCCTATTCCGCTACCGTAAGCATTCACAGCTCCGTCAAATATCATCTGCCATTTGGACCCCGGCTCTGGTCCTTCGTCTGGTAACGGCTCTTCGCAATCCTTCATCTTGAGATACATGATATCCTCGTCAGGAAAGTCAAATCTCATTGATTGATACTCTTCAATAGGCTGCTCCGCCAGATACTCAGACAACACACTCCCCTTTATTGCCTTTTGCGAGACATATTGAATATCGTATTCAGTCAAGATCATCTGCCACCTGGCAATCCTACCTGACAACGCCTGCTTTTCGAATATATATTTGATCGGATCCATCTTCGAGATAAGCATGGTTGTATGATTCAGCATGTACTGCCTCAAACGCTTGGCGGCCCAGGCTAGCGCGCAACAAGTTTTCTCCAGCATTGAGTATCGAGATTCACAGTCTGTAAATTTCTTACTCAGATAATAAATTGCATGCTCTTTTCTCCCTGTCTCGTCGTGTTGACCGAGAACACAACCCATACTGTTCTCAAGAACCGTCAAATACATTATCAAGGGTCTCCCTGCCACTGGGGGTATCAAAATAGGAGGCTCCTGCAGATACTTCTTTATTTTGTCGAACGCCTTTTGACAATTTTCGTTCCACGTTACAGCTTGATCCTTTTTTAGCAACTTGAATAATGGTTCACACGTGGCAGTTAGGTGAGATATGAACCGAGCAATGTAGTTCAATCTCCCTAAAAACCCGCGCACCTCTTTCTCTGTTTTAGGCGTCGGCATTTCTTGAATCGCTTTTATTTTAGCAGGATCGACCTCTATTCCTCTTTCGCTTACTATGAACCCCAGGAGCTTACCCGATCTCACCCCGAAGGTGCATTTGTTAGGGTTCAGCCTCAGCCTGAACTTCCTAAGTCTTTTAAACAACTTCAACAGATTCACCAGATGCTCTCCCTCCGTCTGGGATTTGGCAATCATATCATCAACATAAACTTCAATCTCTTTATGCATCATGTCATGAAAGAGAGTTGTCATCGCACGCTGATATGTTGCCCCAGCATTTTTCAAACCAAAGGGCATCACTTTATAGCAAAATGTTCCCCAAGGCGTTATGAAAGTAGTCTTCTCCATATCCTCTGGCGCCATTTTAATCTGATTATAGCCTGAAAAGCCATCCATGAAGGAGAATACAGAGTATTGAGCGGTATTATCAACTAACACGTCAATATGAGGAAGTGGAAAATCGTCTTTTGGGCTTGCTTTATTCAAATCTCTGTAATCCACACACATTCGAACCTTGCCATCTTTCTTTGGCACTGGTACGATGTTGGCAACCCATGAGGGATACTTCGTCACAGCCAGGAAACCAGCGTCCCACTGTTTCTGAACCTCCTCTTTGATCTTCATTGCCATATCTGGGCGAGTCCTGCGAAGTTTTTGTTTGACAGGCGGACAGTCTTCTTTCAGTGGCAGACGATGCACAACCATATCTGTATCGAGCCCTGGCATATCTTGATACGACCAAGCGAATACATCATTATACTCTCGGAGCATTTCAACCAGTTTTCGCTTGATATCACTCTGCAGTGCGGCTCCGATACGAATATTTTTCTCAACCCCTTCCGACCCCAAATTGATAATCTCGATAACCTCGTCGTGAGGCAGAATGGCTCTTTCCTCTTGCTTCACCAACCAAGACAATTCTTCAGGAACGTCGCTATCTTCGACAACCTCTTCTTCGGTCTGGAATACCGGGTGCTCGAAGTCGGGACGAGTCATAGGTGGTTCAAAGATGTCATCTGAAAATGTTATCCTGCAAAAGAAAGGGTTAAGTGCTTCAAAATGCGTATAAAGCGGATAACCACATTGCCATTTTATTGAAAAATACAAAACAAGAAAGACAGGGATTACGGTATTTACACATGAAAACAACGCCATTTATTTAATGATTAACAAAGCAATGTTTATAACAACACAGCCCTAAGCAAATCCTGATGCCCCGGGCAAGACATCAGATTATTCAACAATTAATAAAGCAAAGCATTACTGTTTAAAGGTCACAGGAACAAGCTCCTGAATGGACCAGTTGCACAGTCCTTGTCCTGGCGTGCTTGGCTGAATCCAGGCATCCATATCACAGTCGCTGTCCCCTTCGTCGGATTCTGAAGCAGCATTGACAGATTCATGGCATACTCCACTGGCAGAGATGGTGATTGACTTTCTGAAATGAGGGGCCCCCACAGAAGGAGTTGATGACGACGGTCGGTACCCCAGTCCGAACCGGTCCATTTTCACCGGAATGTCCAATACTTTGCCCCAGCCTTTGGCTTCTCCGGCTTCCACTAGAGCTCGAGCTTCTTTGTACGATGAGACAGCTATCTCTGGCACTTTGCTTGGCCCGGGACTCTTGTCCTTTATGCGCAAACCTTCGAACGCCTGGCATGGCGTCTCGTGGATCTCCCCGTCGACTTCCACATATTTAAAAGAAGATAGATGGCTGACCAGGATGTCTTCTTCTCCACACACGGTGACTACGCTGTCTCCGACCATATACTTTAACTTCTGATGCAGGGTTGACGTGACTGCCCCTGCCCCGTGAATCCAAGGTCTTCCCAGCAAGCAGCTGTACGCAGGCTGTATATCCATGATATAAAATTCCGTTGCAAACACTTCCGGCCCCACTTGCAGAGGCAATGTGATCGATCCGAAGACTGTTCTCCGCGTGCCGTCAAACGCTCTGACTACCAAATCACTTGGTGTGCACAAAATTCCTCGAACATCCAGCTTCATCATAGCCCTCTTAGGCAGCACATTCAAAGACGACCCGGTGTCAACCAATACGTGCGACATTGTCGACCCTCTGCACTCAACAGATACATGCAATGCCATATTATGATCCCTTCCTTTCGGAGTCAAGTCGAAATCAGTAAAGCCCAGACTGTGGCCCGCATTTACATGTGCCAATACTCCTTCTAGCTGGTTCACGGAGACATCCTGTGGTACAAAAGAAGTGTCCAGGACTTTCAGCAAAGCATTTCGGTGAGCCTCTGAACACAACAGCAATGACAGAATAGATATTTTGGATGGCGTTTGCTGCAGATGCTCCACGATTTTATAATCGCTTTTCCGAATTAAGCGCATGAATTCTTCGACATCCTTAGATGCTGCTTCTTTTTCATTTACTTGAACCGGAACATTCTCCACCGCTTTCCCTTTTCCCTTCGCTATCCTTTCGGCTTCTACTTCAGGAGATATAAAGATCCTGCCGCTTCTTGTCATGCCTCCTGAGCCAACAACATTATCCACAACCTCCGCTGACGGCTTGTTAACATCGATTTTAATCCCGTCACAATACACCTCTAGCCCATATGACCATGGGACCGCTTTAGTGCTCTCATACGGGATTGGCCCGGCTTTAGTTATAGTAATCGGTGGTCGCTGAACTGGTGCTGAAATAGTGATCGTCTTCCTAGGAATTGTCACTGTGGCAACATCACTCCGATTATCCACTACTGCCCCTGCCGGCTCATCAGTTGCTGTTCTATCAAACTGCAATACACCTTCATCAATCAAGGCCTGAATGCCTTTCTTCAAATCCTCACACCCCCCAGACAGGGCCCAACAATCTAAACAGTACTCATTACAACCCGGGTAAACACCTCCTTGCAACAGTCGGCTTTTGATTTCGCTCAGCGGCGTCTTTAAATCCTCAACATTCACAATCAGATTCAGACCTTCCTCAGTCAGCACGGCATTCGTCCCATGATTAGGCATGGGTTTCTGGACTATATTCGCACCGGTCGTTCCGAAGTTGATAGACTTGTTGTCCAAGAGATCCTGCACAACGTGCTTAAAAGCGTGACAACCTTCTATATCATGGCCCGGGGCCCCAGAATGAAACTCACAGCGTCTATTCGCATCATAGCCGAACGGGGGAGTTCCCGTTATCGGTGCCAAGGTTCTTTTCTCCACCAGATTCAGTCCCAACAAGGTCTGCAATAAATCAGCATAGTTAGAGGGAGGTTTCTCAAACACCCTTCTCGGCTTATTACCCTGAAATCTTCGTTGAGCTTGCTGTGCCCCCTGCTGAGGCTGCTGCTGCTGTGGCATTGGTTGCTGCTGAACCTGTTGTTGTTGCTGAATTGGCTGCTGTTGATAAGGAATAGTCACACTCGACACTTGCTGCTGTTGACGATATTGATTTCTTCCCCTGCCTCGGCCTCGGCCTCGGCCTCCAAATACAGCACTAGCTTCGCCCTGACGGCGCCCACCATAAGCTTTCCTATTACTGCCAGATGCAGCTGACTCGTCAACTTGGAACTTTCCTTGCTTAATGTTCCGCTCAATCTTTTCACCCATTAAAATCAGGTCTGAAAAACTAGCCAGAGACGTATGGAACAACATATCATGAAACAGCCCGGTGAATGTACCAACAAACATATCGTTCATTTCTTTATCTTCCACAGGAGGACGGACCCTGGCAGCCATATCGCGCCACCTTTGCGCGTATTCTTTAAAACTCTCCCCCTTCTTCTGCGAAAGCCCGGCCAACTGGACCCGATTGGGTGCCAGGTCACTGTTATATTTGTAATGGGCTACGAACGCCTCTGCTAATTGCTTCCAAGTCTTGATATCAGTGGGCTCCAACCCCATGTACCACTCTAAGGAAGGCCCCGATAGACTATCCTGAAAGAAATGCATGAGCATTCTTTCGTCAGTGGAGTATGCAGACATCTTTCTGTAATAAGCTCGTACATGCACTTTCGGGCATGTATCTCCTTTGTACTTATCGAACGCAGGCGCTTTGAACTTGATTGGCACCCTCAGCCCAGGTACCAAGCCCATTGTTGCCATGTCCAGACCCACAGCACTCTGGTTTAAGACTCCTTTCATTTGCTCTTCCAGCATTCTAATCTTTTGAGAATCATCCATCGGCCCGTCAAAACCCCCTCCAGAGAAGGCGTCCTCCTGTTGATCCTCTTGCCACATACCGTTTCCAGCCCCGTATCCATCATACGCATTATTACGTCCAGCTCTGACCTGATTCATTCCCGGAACTCGGCCTCTGTTGCCGTACCCTTGAACACCTCCAACAGGACCTCCAGCCATAAAACCAGCACCGTTTCCGTTTCCAAAACCTCCGTAGCCCTGATTGACCATACCATAACCATCTTGCCCAAAGCCTTGAGCATTAAAGCCATACTTGCCGGTATTGTCGAATCCCTGATCGTTAAATCCGAACCCAGCGTTGACAAAGCCATTGCCTCCGAGATTATCTCCCACATTGACATCACCCAGCCCAGCGTTGTGGACAGCAGTTTCATTTCCAGCTCCGACGTTACCATTTACAGCAGTGGTAGCGTGGTTGACGTTAGCAGCATTCACATTGACGACAGGCGGAGCCACTGGCGTTGGAGTGCCATCTCCATGAGCAGTATCAACCCGGACAGACTGATGATCTTCGTTACCATGACTTGCGTTGCGAGCCAACAGAGGCTGGACCATGGCCTGCAAGTTCTCCTGCCCTTTTGCTATAACCTCCATGGTCTGCATGAAGAGGGCGAGCTTCTCGCGTACATCCTGCATCTCGTTCTGAATCTGGTCCATGACTTTCCGACAGTTAGATCGTGTAGAATAGCGGTGCGGATGTTGATCTGGAATCCTGTTAAGTACCTGAATCAAAACAGGAGATAAGACACCATTCAAAGATTACCTGTTATGCAAGATGAATATGAATGCAATGCAATGTGTCTGTGTATTAGGGAAGTTCATTCCCCCAATTCTAGTGCGAAGGTGCCGGTGCAGTGACGGTGCTGACAATAAGAATACCGGAGCTGAATCATAGAAAGCCTCATATATATCAGAGAGAGTCAATAAGCCCAGGGTACAATATCACTGAGAGTACAAAGAAGGCATGACCCCAACCAACAATCCTGGTGATGGTCAGCACTATGCAAATAAAGCATACAAATAATGGGATGATCAAATCCTCCCAAAAGTCTGGTACTCCTCTATCAACTTCTTGGTCTCCGGATGGCTTGGTCGATCAAGCAGCCCTTCAACAAGCTGGTTTCTCTTCTTAAGGACACGGCGTACGTCTTCAACAGTTTCTTCCCATGCTGCTTCTCCGAAGCAATCTTCTAACTTTCGCTTCTGGGACACTGCTTCATCTCTGGATTTGATTGCCTTGTTCAGTGCGTGCTGGACACTATACCGGTTCATCACTTCTTCCTCACACTTCTTGATGCTAGACTTCAACCTCTCTTCGAGGTCGGAAATTTGCTGCTTCAGCTTATCTTCCCTCTGCTTGTTGTTGGTGAGAGTAGCATTCCAAGTCTTATTGCAAGAGGATATCTCTCGGTGTGCTGCGTCAAGCGCTTTCTTTTTGGCTTCCAGCATGTCATGGGAGCTTCTGAACTCTTGCCCCAGACGTTCGCGCTTCTTCTTTTCCTCGGTCAACTCAGCTCCTAACCTGTTCACCAGCTCAATCTGTTGTTGGAAAGCATATACGGCCTTGTTTTTCTCACTGCGTGCTTGGGCTAACTCTTGCTCTAACCCTTCGTTAATCTTTATCAAGGCTTCTTTCTCTCTCACAACCTGTTCATATGCTTCTCTAGAAACAGTAGTCGGCTCTTCTACCGGAATAGGATCAAGAACTGGTGCCTCTGGAAACGGCATCTTCAACTGACTAGCCTTCTCCTGAATCCAAGCTCTATAAGGTGCATAGGCCTGACAGTCATTTTTTCCTAACAACGGCTTCCCTTTGCGGTTAATACGCGTCCAAGCATGTTGCAACTTGGCTAATAACTCCCCCTTCACGTCACCGGTGAAGTACAGAGATTCCTGTACTTCCTCCTCTTGAGGTGGATTCTTCAGCGCATATCCGAACTGGCGAATGAATAAAGAAGGGTTGTAATTGATACACCCTTTTCTTCCTATCAATGGCACATTAGGGTAACCAGAACAACTGAAGATGAGCTCCGATCCCAGCAGGTCTCTGTCAAACCACTCCATATCTTCCGACGATAACCTCATCAAACGCTCCGGCCAACCAACTGGAACTGTAGTCTCTGCAGCAGATCCTTTCTTAGGAAGGTGACCCTCAAACCACATACTCAATAAGGGCACACACAGATGAACATTCTTCCCTCTTCCCTTCTCATTCTTGTAATGCAGTGAATGGTAGAGATCTCCGAGTAAGGTAGGTACGGGATTACCAGCGGCAAACAAGTAGAAAGCATCGAAGTCCACAAAATCCGGTATATTGGGGAATAGTACTATGCCATAGATGCACAAAGCCAACACAGCATTGAAAGCAACCCAGCACCCATTCTTAGCGTACTCTTGGGCTTTACCCACTAAGAACTGAAATGAGAAGCCTGGAACTCCCCGGGAAACAGTAGTCACAAGTTCAGAAGCATCAACATGCAAGGCTTTTGCCAATTCCTCCGGCTTAGGTTTGGCATCATAATGAATGAATGGAACCTGGTTCTGCACAGGCAGCTCAACATACTCAGCGTATTCCTCCAGAGTTGGTCCCATAATAAAGTCAGAGAACGTGAAACACCTCAAAGCAGGGTCGTAGAATTGCATCAAAGCATACAGCCCATCCAACTCTACCTCTGTAGGTTTGCACACCAATCTCAGTAATCTACCATAACTCATCCGGAAACTCCTACGAACACCCTCATCAGCAAGAGAGATCAACCCAAGTAGAGGAACAATATCAGGCGTAGGCAGTTTGTAGGCAACCGTTCTCCTTAAGCTAGTCATGATCAAACACTCAGAAGTCTGGGCACTAGAACTAGGGAAATGCAAATGCACCTGCAGCACAGACACACGTTAGTGAAATGCAAATGATAATGGATATGCAAGGATGCAATGCAAGTAACATTCAACAGGGACCAAAGCTGCAGCTGAATAGCCTAAACCCAATCAAGAAAGGTCTCAGACAGACCATCCAGAAATCATCAACCCTGGTCTCAGATAGACCTAAAATAAAACTCCAACACTGGTCTCCGACAGACCTCAAACCATAACTCACTGGTCTCTGATAGACCTCAAATCACATCCATAATTGGTCTCTGACAGACCTCATAACACATCTCCACTTGGTCTCTGACAGACCTCAGAATACATCTCCAAATGGTCTCTGACAGACCTCAGAATACATCTTCACATGGTCTCTGACAGACCTCAGAATAAATCTCCACATGGTCTCTGACAGACCTCAGAATACATCTCCATAAATAACCTGATCACGAAATAGCCGGTAGTCTGGAGGTCTAGTTACCTGCATAACCCATGAATCCCCTCACAGGTGGGTGGCCCTATAACTGGCACAAGGTACGGCATCCTATGCGGTCGTCGGCGTCACAGACTTTCAGGGTTGATGATACGATTCCCAGAAGGAGTGGCATCATCAATTCCTGAAGAGGCCTCACTCAGCCAATTTCCAAATGATCGGTCCCCAGAGTCGACAATCCAACTAACCAGCAACCCACGCCAACCAAAGGAAGGGGCAGGAGGCCAACCAGAGGAACCTCGTCTGAGTGTAGATTTCATGGGACACCAAAGCAAGCAAAGCAAGCGGGCGCCCACTAATTTCTACTCTAATTCTAGGTGCACTCAAGCCCAGGTCCGGCTTATCTCTCAATATCAGAACACCCGTCACACCCCAGATACAGCAATAATAAACAGTATATATAAAGCTGAAAATACAAGGTTAGAAATATACAATAACTCCATACAAAATCCTCGACGGGAAAACAAGCGCTAGGATTGACTCTCTCAAGGGACGTTGGATCCCAAATGCATAAGAACCATCGCAGTCCTTAGCAGCCAGGGGACGTTGGATCCCCAGCAGAGTCGCCAGCTGTCGCTACTGCGAAAATCGGCGCCGGCTGAACAGAAGAGTCGCCACCGTGCGTTATTTATCCCACGGGAGGGAAAGGAAACGCTCAGAGTAAACCTCGCACAACACGGGAAAGGTATGGTCATCGCAACCAAAACCTGGGTTCGGGAGTCGGTTACGCAAGGGGAAGGTATTAGCACCCCTCACGTCCGTCGTACTCGACGGGATCCACGCTTGTTTTCGGGTATGGATTGTTATTCTATCTAAACTATAGGTCAAGGGTTGAAAAGAAAAAAGAGAATGAAAATAAAAATGACTCGGCAAAGTATCGCACTTTATGCCTACGTATTCCCGTCTGGAACGAGAAATCAGAGTCAACGTAGTTCGCCTACCTACGGGAAAGGAGGGGAAGGTTGCTCGCTAGGATATCGCATCCTATGCCTACGTACTTTCATACAGCATGAAAGATCAGAGCAAACGTAGTTCGGGTCACGTACGACACAAGTCTGTCTTGATTGATTTTATTCCTTCTGAAAAAGGTTTTTCTGATTAACAGTCCAAGCGGACAAAAATGACGCTTTGATGAGTTCACATTCTTTTACGGAAGAAGTGTCTTTTATTGTATTTGAAATCTTTATGTGTTTTTCTGTTTGTTTTGAGAAAGAAAGAAACAGAACTCTACCCTACGGTTGCGAAGGGAAACAAACTAACCTAATGTTATCATGCATGGGTTAAGACCTAGTGTCTATCATGCTCCTCTCTTGCACAGAGAGAAACAGAGATCCTACGGGATAGGCAGAAACATAAACAATAACAGATATATACAGTAAAGCAGTAAAATGCATGGATGCAACAATACAAGCGAGGCAAGGGAGTCCCACTCAACCTCGAACCTAGAAAACAATAGGCGAAAGTGAACAGGCTTCACTTTCAACCCAGCAGGGTAAACAGCAAACAATACAGTCCAGAAAACCAATCAATACATCAGCAAATGAAATACAACAGCAAAAGAAACAGCATCAGCAGCTCTGAATCAACAACTGGCTTCAAGCAACCTCCAATCAGCTACAGGCTTCAACAAGCATCAGTCTCCATCTTCATGGCCTCCAGACAAGGGCTTTGATCATCAGTCTTCCATCTGCACTGGCTTTTCTTCAAAGTCAAACCTCCAGGATGAGGGATCAGTTACAAGAGTGAATTGGGTGTTAAGCAATCAGCTGACTACCAAAGGTGGTGAACAGACTGCCTCTGACACAAGAGACATTTTCTCTCAAGAGTTCTATCTCATAGACACCATCACCAAGCCTTCCAAAGGAAGGGGGTGAGTGTCTTAGAGAGACTCTGAATCACAGAGAAGAATGGATGCAGACAAGGCAATCCATGTTTGAGAAACAATCATTCTAATCTAGAGCTCTGCCTAGCTCCTAAACCCTAGTCTCCTCAGCAACTGATAGCAAGAAACTCCTCCTCAACTCTGACAGTTGATCTTCAATCTTTGAATCTCCAATAGCTTTATCTCCACAAATCTTCAGCTTCCCCAGGGCCCCAGACAAACCCAATACCCAAACAAACAATCAATAAACCCCAGAGGGCACACCACACCAAACAACAGATATACAGACAGTAATAATATCAGTAGGGGAATCCTAACTGTTCTCTAAGGGATCTAATAGCTACCCATAGCCCCTATAGTCCCATAACTAATCTATTCAAACCCTAAGTCCTAAGGGAGAAAATTGAACTTCCTAAGTTGTCACCTAAAAACCCTAGTTTTGATCATGATATTCAAGCATTTATTAATCACCTAAAACTAACCTCTAAAAATGGGAACTAAAATATTCCTACAAGCTTAACATCTCATCTAAACAATATGAAAAGAATGATCAAAAAATATCAAAGCATGTGAGAGAACAAAAATCATAAAAATAATGCATGAAATGTAACTATTTAATATGACATTTATTTAGAAAAATATGGAAAAAATATGAAATAAAACCAAAAATGAAATTTTATTTTCCTATAATATTCTAGACATTTTAAAGAAAATATGGTAAAAAGAATGGGTTAAAAAACATTTTTTATGAATTTATTATGATTTTATGAAAATTGATGAAATATTAAAATGAAATAAGAAAAATAAAATGAATGAAATGAGGGAGGGGGTATGAAAAGAAATTCGCTCAGTTCATTATTGGATGGGCCCTCAGACTGGGGGGTGTTGGTAGCGCTTCTGGCTTAAGCCCAATACACATTCAGAATTAAAAAACAAATAAACGCTGGGGGAGGTAGGAATAGCATCAGAAACACGTTACAATATTGGTTTGGGCCTAACTCTGGGGTGGGAATAGCATCACAAGCTGAGGCCCGCCCGTTTCAATTAATGAAACGGTGCGTTTGGCACCCAGTCAATTCCCTCCAAATTGAAATCAAACGCTGGCCACACGATCTCGCCCACAGTCAAAGGTCCAACTACAAATGGAAGGCCATGATTATGTCTTCCCCAAAGGACCTGCAACCTAGGGTTTCCAACACCATGAACATCCATGCACGCACAGCTTTCTCCCTCTCTGTTCTCACTCCACACGCAATGAATCCTCATGATGTAAACATGAAACCTGTTCCAAATCTCTCCCTCTACAAGCTTAGGGCATCAATTCACTTTGAAATTCACCACATCAACAAATTCGATTGAATCAACATCCTGCCTCCATTGAAATGCACTGGTATAAACCTTCACCATTCTTCCTCAGACTCAGCCTAAATTAAACTACACCTAATGGAGATTAACACATGCTATCAAGTTGCAATTATCACACACTCATCCAAGAGATTCGAACACAAACAGTTCCTTACACCTGTCACTAACCATCACCAAAACTCTCCAAATTCATCTAACCTAATCTCCTAACCACCTAGATCAATTCTACACTAACAAAATCATGCCTAACTAACTAGATCGAGCTGTTTGAAGGAAAACTTACCTTGTGCAAAATCTTGCAAACAGCTATGGAGATTGATGATTTGAGACCTCCAAGGCTTGAATCTTGATCCAATTACTCAGGTATAGATTCTGTATGCAGTGTTGTGATGATTCTTTGCTTGAATTTTGCTGTCCAACAGAATTTGCAGTTTTGAGGTTCTTGAAGATAATGCACGAAAATGGATGATAACCACCAAGTCTTTGCTTCAATTATGATCTATGATGATGATTGAATAAGATTGAATTGAAGTGGATGAAAATTGGTGAGGAATTTGTGAGATTTGGAATGAAACTTCAATGAAAAGTAAGAGAGAAATTTGTGAAATTCTTGGTGCCAATGAAGCCAACCCTTGATCAATGCACATTTCATGAATATATAGACCCCAAATGAACATTCTAGATCCATCTTGCACATTCCCTTGTTTTCAAATTTTGATCCATTTTGATTATGTTTCTTAAATGATAAGCAACCATGGATAACTTCATTTTTTCCTTCTAAACTCAAAAAAGTGTGTGAACCATTGTTCTTAGAATTGTTTTTCCATTCAAAATCATATATTGGAAGTCTCCATTTGGACTTGTAAATCTCCCAAACCATTTTCCAACTTGAAATTATTCACTTTATAAGCCTTTTTAGTTCATATTTTGACCAATTGTGTAACTCCATGCTATGAGCTTCTCCAATAACTTGTGACCTTCTTTCTAGACTTAAAATCCCATTTGGAGCAAGTTTGATGTTGTAAGTTTTTCCATTTGAGGCCTCCTTGTATGAGTTTTGGGTATAGGTTAAAATGACCTGTAATTCACAAATGCCCAAAATACCCTTTGCTTGTCAAGACCATAAGTTGAGTTCTCCACATCATATGAAGGCATGCCATACCATTCTAGAAAGCTAAGACAATGAGGAACAAATCTTATGTTGACCAAGAATTCATTTGAAATCTCCTTGAGGGGCAAAACTAGCTTGGAAGTCAAGTCACTTTCACAGACAAAAATTCAGACACCCCAGATGACCTGTAACTTGCAAGGACCATAACTTGAGTTCTATAAATCTCCTTGAGGTCTTCCACCACTCAAATTAAAGGTCTTGAGATCCTCTACAAGTTTCATGTTGGCCAAGAAGCCATTTGAAGTTAGCATTTTGACTTATCTTGCTTGGAAATTTGACCTAAACTAGGGGATTTTACAGAGAAACCCTAATTTAGTAACTCCTCTTCTCCTTGATTTCTCTTGAATTCTTCTTGTCATATCTCCATATCCTTCTTCATATGTCAAATGTTGATCCCCACATCTCTCCAATAGACTTGAATGCCCTCTTAAGTCAGTCAATTGACCTAGGGTTGACCTAGGGTTGACCCAGATGAAACCCTAGTTGACTGTCTTCAACTGTAGCTCTTGTGCCTTCATCAATGACTTGTTTTCTTCTCCAAATGACTTTATAAGTCTCTCAAGATGTCTAGATGCTCCCCATGCTTTCATTTCACAGCTCATAACCCTCTTGTTGATCCTCAGATACCCTCAGCTAAGAGATGGACTCAAGGCTTGATCTGCTGAACTCTTTGCTTTCAAATTCTTTCTTGATGACTTGAATAGGATTGAATTGGAATAATAACCTCTTGCTAGGCCTCTAGAGATGAAAATAATGATTGGTCCCCTGTTGAATGACTTGCTATGCTTATGCTATGCAGATGATTAGACTATGCACATGACTCTATATGCAAATGCTAATGATATTGAAACATGAATCCAAGGAATAAGGTTGAGCAAATTTTAGGGTGCAACAAATACATATTATCAAAAACTTCTTAGACATCAGTATCTATTCTAAGGAGTCCCCTAGGCTCATTTGACATATCTAGATTGTTTAAGTAATCCTCTCAATCATCCTTTGCAAACTCAACAACTTCCTTGCTCAGAAGATTTCTGCATTTTGACCTAGAAGTTCTTTTTCTTATTTGTTTCTAAACAAAGGTTGTTGTAGAAGTATGTGCTTATGATGAAATATTTTTGCTTGAAGATGCTTTAATTGCTACATTCTTCTCGTTTGCTTGAGTTGCTGCTTTCAATATTGCCGTCTTTCTAAAATCTCTCTTTGGAACCCAAATTTGCTTCTGCTTATACATCTTTGTGTTCTAAAGATTAAGTGATTCAGAAAGTTAGTTTACTAAATGTTTTATAGAGACTATTCATTAGTTATCTTGAGTGTTTAGAGTTTCAATATTGATTAATCAAATTAATCTTTTAACGCCTGACTCTTGGGAAATGATGTCTAGTATGTAGCTCCAATAAAGAATCTCTTAAGACAACTGTAAATGTCATCTTAACAGCTATCTGTTGGTTTTATTATTTCATCTGCTTTTTTACTTCATTTATGTATTTGTGAGTGTAAGTTATTGATTAACTTAACTAGAAATGCAAGAGTCACCACCACACTTTTATTTTATCCAAAAGGAAAGAAAAAAGAGCGAATAAAACCTAAGAGTTCTAAAATAAGAACAAGAGAAATAGAGATCTAGATAAGGGGGTTGGTTATGAAATAGGAATGTGTTAGCACCCAAAATATATAAAGTACTCTATAGGAGCCCTTTGAAATATCTACGCTTTTTGGTTTGAAAAAGGTTTGCTTGGAATGAGATTGGGAAGATGAGAAGAGAATTTTTTTTAAAGATTTTTGTGTTTGAAGAGACTTATCGCCTCATGCCTACGTACCCACAAAGTGTAATATAGGATCAAGACCTCGTAGTTTGTGGTACAAATAACAAAAAATGGTTTGTTTTGATTGATTTTTAAATGTAAAGACAAGTTGTCATTTTAAGGAGAAAACTACGACTTGTCGTCCACAAGTATAAGACAATATTTGCATCGCCTAAAGATGGAGGATTTTTTCTTGAATTAAAATCAACAAGTCTATCACTCAACATCTAAGTGGAAAATGTTAACATCTTAAATACTATAGGGAATAGGAGAATTATATTTCAACTATGGAAATGACTCATGTCTAAACTTTATGGAAAATTTTAAAATGAAAAGTGCACAAAGGCACAAAAAGTTTGAATGAGGTGAAGTGTTTTTTATATCTTTTTAAAATCGGTCAAAATATGATTAACATTGATTGATATTTATTAAAGAAAACAAGGTTTGAAAATCACTTGACAAAAGTCAAGGTTTTATTGTGAAAGCGGTTTTAAGTTTGAAGACAAGAAGGTTTTTGAAAAAGGGAGAAGATTTTGAAAATTTAAGAAGGGGGAAGAGATGAAGTGACTACCCTAGGAAGCAAAATAAAATATAGAGATAAGAAGGATCTAACCAAGTTATAGCACACTCCATAACAATACAAATAAGAATTCCATCCATCTTGAAGTATAAGCAAATGAGCAAGTCAAATAAAGGCAAAGATCCATAATACTCCAAGCATAGGGAAAAAGTCCTAATTCTAAGTTCAATGGTCCAAGAATAGTCCAAGAGCATAGCCACAAAGTTAAGAGCACCAAATTTTTTTAAAGGTTTAATCCTTTATTAGTGTTTTGAACAAGATATGGTCCAAGTGGACAAAGGAAAAATGGCGGAAACATAAATAATAATATGATATGAAATGATAAAAATGGAGCATAAAGATAAAAGAGAGATAGGGAGCAAGAAGGAAACATAAATAAAATTAGTACAATAATATTGTTAGTGAGTTAGTGATTAGTTGTTAGAACAAATGATCAATGATAATTAACTCATGCACTTAGGCCAAAGTTAATGAAAATTCATTAGAGGATTGATAAAATCAGAGCCTCCTAACAATAAGTTTCATAAGTGATGGACCTAAGACAGATAATCAACCATACTTCGACTTTCAAACATAAGTTTGAGCCATAAATGATCACTTTCTGATTACGGGATAGTTTAGCGCTATGTTAAGCAATTATAATCAGGTTTATGTAGAAACCACGACTATCTAAGGCCGGTCAATAAATTTTTTAGTGCTAATGCATGCTAGAGAAGTGATATGTATATCACTCTCCCAAAGCAATACCACACGAAAAGAAAAATGGTAACGATCTCATCTTTATCAAGAACTTGAAATAAGTTCAAACGATATCAAAGATTTTCATCGATCAAAATAAAAAAAGAGAAGAGGAGAGGGAATACCAAATTGAATTACAAGTTCAAGATCATTCCATCTTTAAGTTCATCCACTCATCTTGGTGAATTAAAATACTAAACATATCATTCACTCAAAGCACCTAAAATGATTTGAACAATTCACTTTAAAGATAGATTTGAATTAGTGAATGTTTATCCAACTTCATCTACACCCTAAGTCCAATGAATTTAAAGAGCAAAAAGGACATTTAAAAGTGTATTCCAAGGCAAAAACTAAAAAGAAATGGAAGAAGAAGAAGAAAGAACCAAAACAGTCCTAAAACAAAGCTAAAAAGGAAAAAATACTACTGTGTAATCGATTACCACCAGGAGTTAATCGATTACCACCAAGAGGTAATTGATCACCACTGCTAAAACAACAGAAAATCAAATTGAAAATGAGCAAAAACTTGATCAATCATTTCTTTAAACACCTCATGATCAATGGTGCAATTGAGCACGAAAATTCAAGTAAAATAAAAACAATCAACACCAATAGAACATAATTTGCAAGATCCAAAGATCAAGCAACAAGAATAAAAAATAGATCACATTGTGAAGAATGTATCAAGAGCAACAATGATGGATCAAGAAATTATCACTCCAAATTTGGAAATTCTTCAAATCAACTCCACAAACGACACTCCAAAGCCTTGATCTACTGAAATTGCCGATGCAAAAGTGAATGGATGAAGGTTTAGCTCAAAGATTAGTAGGTTCTAATGATGAACTTACTAACTTTCAAAGGAAGAAAGAGCTTTGGTGAATTTGGTAATTGGAGAAAATTGAGAGTCAAGAAAGAATTTGACAAGGTGAATTTGGCTATCAAAAGCTTGTGAAATGAGAGAATGAAGCCTCTATTTATAGGATTTAGGCTTGGAAAATTTGGTGGATTGAAAACAAAATTAGGCTTGGAATTTGAATTTGGAGGGAAATTAATGATCAAGTGGTGATTAGTGAAAGTGTATGGTGGGAATTAATTATGATGAGGTAGGGGAATTAAAATGAAGTGATCTAGAATATTATCATGATGAAACATTTGAATTTGGTGCCAAAAATGCTGCAGAATTTGAATTTGGCCAATTTTCACAAAATACGCACAGGGTAATCAATTACCCTAATACTGATAATCGATTACCACAGTAAAAAATGTGAAAAATTGCCTTTTTGATGTGCTGTCTTGGCTTTGGCTCGATTATTTTGCTTGTAAAAGAAGGAATAGAAATAAACACATGAACCTTGGAGTCTCTTGAATAAAAGTCAATTAAATCTTCATAAACTCTTGATCGGATGATTTTGAATTGTTTGCATATCAACTTTGACTTTTTTCAGTTGAGATTCATTCGAGCTGAGGGACTGGTACTTGATATCTTTGATCCAAATTCTTCTTGAATAAGTTATTAAAGGAAAAACAATTTTTTTTTGGATTTTAATCAATGGTTAGTAAACATAAACATAAAAAAAATCAAACAAACAAGAAAACAAGGGTGCCCGGTGATTTCTCAATAATAAACACACAGAAGAAGGCAAGAGAATCAAAGCTTGTGATCTTGTTTGTGAAATTAGATGCAAATGATAAATGGAATATTAGGGGTAAAAATTAGGGTATTATAGATATGTACGAAAGGGGTTAATCAAACCTAATCTTGAGACGCTTTTCTAAAACAAACATCTTTCTATAATTTACTATTTGCTACTAAAACAAGTGAAAACATATGTTATAAAAATGAAACCTCTTCAAAAATTCTCTTAAGACTTCATAAACTATAGAACGACAAGTGATATCAAAACAATCCCCGTGGAGACGATAAAATGAAACCCACCACATATGTGATTTTCAACAAAATGGTGTCGTTGTTGGGGATTATTGTTTGATATTGCAAGCATTACAATAGTTTGCCAGTTTTAAGACTTTGTATTGTTATCTCTTGCCTCTGTTTATTTTTCTTGTGATATTTGATTTGTTTGGTTAAGTGTTCAGATTTTGTTTATGCGAGGGAATGTACCTGCAGACCAACTACCTTTCGATCTTGAAATTGAAAGAATTATGCGTAAATTTAATAGAAAAACTAGATAGAGACGACAACTAGCTAAAGAAAGATGAGAGAGCGAATAAGCCTCTTCATCTACACCCATTGTTATGCCAAACATGGCAGCTCCACTACCACCACCTCCTGCTTCAACTCCTTGTACTAACAGTTCAAGACACAATGCTTAGTTTGCTCACAATGCAAACAATGGAAGGCATGCAGAGATGAAGACGAAAATTCTTCAAATTTTATATTCAAATCCTTTACAGGGCTAAACCATGAAGAACCTTTCACTCATCTTACTAAATTCTATGAAATTGCGGGAGCAACTGGAGCACCGGAGGTGGAAGAAGAACCATTGTTCAAGAGATTATTCCCACATTCATTGATAGGGAAAGTTAAGGAATGGTATCTTGATCAATTAACTCTTATGATGACGAATTGGAATTTATTGGAGGAGAAGTTTCTTGAAAGATTCTTCCCTCACAATAGATTTATAGAGGCCAAGACGGTGATTCCGTATTTACTCAAGGTGGAAATGAATCTCTCAATGTAGCTTGGGATAGATTTAAATCAATGGTATGGAAATGCAAAGGCCACGGGTTTGATGATTGACACAAGTTCATATATTATGAAATGAACTTCAACCGGTTCACAAAATTCTATTAGATGCTACTGTTGATGGATCTTTAATGTCAAAGAGTGCGAAAGATGTAGTTGCTATAATTGATAGGAAGACACTCAATGACCATCAAGGTCAACATAACCGTGGTGCAATTCAAAGGAAGTCGAGAGTACTTGAATTGGGTACTAATGACGCGATTCTTGCACAAAAAAAATTTCTTTCACAACAAGTGGAGTTGTTGATACAAAAAAATGTCAAAACTTCTACAAAAAATCAAGGATACACATGAAGTTCCTAACAAGCCTCAACAAAATTGCAAGTTATGCATTGTGTAAAAGAGATCATCCTATCGGGTATTTTCCTCTAGTTGTAGAGGAAGAAAATTATATGGAAAACCAAAATCAAGGCTATCTGCCGAGGCAACCTCTATATCAACAATGCAACCAAGGTTACCAACCAAGAGGTAACCAAGGTTATCAACAAGGATGGAGGCAAGAAGTCAGAACTTCAAATCATCAAGGCCAATACCAAAATTACACTCAACCTCCACAAGCTCAAAGTGGAACTTCAAAAATAGAAGACACACTCACTTAATTCATGCAAATGTCAATATCAAATCAAAAGAATATCAATGCGGCTATAAAGAATCTTGAGACGGAAGTTGGGTAATTGTCGAAACAACTAGCCGACCAACACAAAGGAAGTTTTTCGGCTAATATTCAAGTGAATCCAAAAGAGGATTTCAGAGATATTATTACTAGAAGTGGTAGGGAAATTGATATGGGCATTAGTGAGGAAGTTGGGCAAGATGAGGTTGTAGTTGTAAAAGAAAAAGAAATTGATGAGAGTGAAGTAGAAAAAAATATAGAGGGTGACTTGGTTGGAAATGAGAAGAGAAAGAAGTAGAAAAGAAAATGAGAGAAGATAAAAATAAAAAGATTAGTAAGGGGAAGAAATAAGTGAGTAATATCCCAATTCAAAATTTGCCTTATTCTCATGCTCCGACTAAAATGGACAATGCGAGGCACTATGCTCGGTTTTTGGATATTTTCAGTCAATTGCAAATTAATATTCCATTTTCCGAGGCATTAGAGAAAATGCCTATGTATGCAAAATTCATGAAGGATATTCTCACAAAAAAGAAACGGTACACGGATCAAGAAACAATAAGTGGCCTGGGAAGAGTTACCTTACCGGTTACCATTGGAAATGTCTATATTGTTAATGAGTTGATTGATTTGGGCTCTAGTATAAATTTGATACCGTTGTCCATTTTGAAAAGTATAGGACACATGGAGTTGAGGGTAACGAGAATGACTTTATAATTAGCCGATAAATCTACTACCCATCCTCATGGTGCAACAGAGGATGTATTGGTGAAAGTTGATAATTTCTTGTTCCCCATTGATTTTATGGTCATAGACATTAAGGAAGAAGATGATGCTCTTTTAATTCTTGGTCGACCTTTCATGAAAACTGCGAGAATGAACATAGATATGGATGATGGTCTCATGAAAGTGCGAGTACAAGATGAAGATGTTTGCTTTAATCTATTCGAAGCCATGAAGCATTCTAAAGACAATAGTGATTGTTTTAGAATTGATGCAAAAGATGAGGTGATTGAAGAGGTCAAAAGTCAAGTTCGTGTTTCTACCCACTTAGAAAAAAATTCTTACTAATGCTCTCCAAAGTTTCAATGAGAATGAAGAAACAGAAAT
This sequence comes from Lathyrus sativus, assembly GCA_963859935.3. Classification (NCBI taxonomy): domain Eukaryota; kingdom Viridiplantae; phylum Streptophyta; class Magnoliopsida; order Fabales; family Fabaceae; genus Lathyrus; species Lathyrus sativus. The sequence goes on from OZ012740.1 coordinate 529,557,322, forward strand.
TGAGAAGTGCTAGCGAGAACTTGAGGAATTTGGTGAAATTCCTCCATTGGAAGAACGGGTGGAAATTTTGAAAAAAATAAATAATGAAGAAATTAAGCTTGAATTAAATTTGTTGTCCTCTCATTTAAAATATGTGTTTCTTGATGAGGAAGAGCATAAACCGGTTATCATAAGCAATAAACTAACCAAGAAGGAGGAATACAAGTTGATTTGTGTGTTGAAAAGAAATCAAAGTTTTATAAGTTGGACTCTTTCTGATTTTAAAGGAATAAGTCCATCCTATTGTATGCTTAGGATATTAATAGATGATGGCTACAAGCCAGTAGCTCAACCTCAACGCCGCCTAAATACTACCATGAAAGAAGTAGTTAGGAAAGAGGTGGTGAAGATGTTGGATGCGGGAATGATATATCCTATTTCCGATAGTCCTTGAGTTAGTCCGGTGCAAGTGGTACCAAAGAAAGGTAGAATGACAGTTATCCAAAATGAGAAGAATGAATTAATACCGACAAGAACTGTGACCGGGTAGAGGATGTGAATCGATTACCGTAGGCTAAACTAAGCTACAAGGAAATATCAGTTTCCTCTTCCTTTCATGGACCAAATTCTAGAGAGACTTTTCGATCAAGAATTTTATTGTTTTCTAGATGGTTATTTGGGTTACAACCAAATTATTATTAACCAGGAGGACCATGAGAAGACCGCTTTCACATGACCATTCAAGATCTTTTCTTATAGGAGGATGCCTTTTAGGTTATGTAATGCGCCAACTACTTTTCAGTGGTGTATGCAAGCAATCTTTTCAGACTTGATTGAAAAGTCCATTGAAGTTTTCATGGATGATTTCTCAGTTTTTGGACCGTCATTTGATCTTTGCTTGAAGATTTTGGATGTTGTGTTGGAAAGGTGTGTGGAAACAAATTTAGTTCTAAATTGGGAGAAATGCAACTTTATTTTTACAGAGGGAATTGTGTTTGGCCATAAAGTTTCCTCAAAAGGCCTAGAAGTTGATAAAGCATAAATGGACGTTATCAAAAAATTGCCATGCCTTTGAATGTGAAAGGAATAAGAAGCTTTCTTGGTCATGTGGGATTCTATCGAAGGTTCATAAAAGACTTTTGCAAAAATTGCAAAGCCTTTGAGCAACTTGCTCAACAAAGATAAGTCTTTTGAATTTGATGATTCTTGCATGATTGCGTTTAACTCTTTAAAATAAAGTTAGACTACCGCACCCATAATCGTCGCGCCTAATTGGAAACTAGATTTTGAATTAATGTGTGATGCGAGTGATTATGCTGTGGGTGCGGTATTGGGTCAAAGAAGAATGAAAATTTTCATGCTATACACTATGTGAGTAAAGTTTTAAATGAAGCTCAAATAAATTATGCCACAAGTGAAAAGGAGCTTCTTGTAATAGTGTATGCATTAGAAAAATTCCAATCTTACCTCATTGGTTCTAAAGTGGTTGTTTACACAGACCATTCGGCGATTAAGTATTTGCTAAACAAACCAGATTCAAAGTAAAGGATTATTAGATGGGTCCTTTTGTTGCAAGAATTTGATCTTGAAATTCACGACAAAAAGGGTTTCAAGAATGTGGTAGAGGATCACTTGTCCCGTCTTGTTAATATGGAGGTAACCAAACATGAAATTGAGGTTAAGAAAGAGTTCCCGGATGAAACATTGCTAATGATTCAAGTTAGGCATTGGTTGGCCGACATTGCAAATCACAAAGCCGCCAGAGTGATACTGAAAGGTCTAACTCGGAATCAAAGAAATAAATTTTTGTATGACGCCAAGTCTTTTGTGTAGGATGAGCCTTATTTATTTAAACTTGGTGTTGATAATCTTTTGAGAAGGTGTGTTACGATTGAAGAGTAAAAAACATTCTTTGGTATTGTCACAACTCACCTTATGGTGGCCACTTTAACGGGTTAAGAATGGCAATAAAATTTCTTCAATCGGGCTTTTATTGGCCTTATTTGTTTAAATATGCACACTTGCATACTCAAAGTTGTGATAATTGCAAAAGAAGTAAAGGAATTACCAAACGGAATGAGATGTCGTTATAAAAAATGTTAGAGGTGGAAGTATTCGATTGTTAGGGAATTGACTTTGTTGGCCCGTTTCCACCATCACTTTCTTGTGAATATATCTTATTTTCTGTAGACTATATGTCCAAATGGGTGAAAGAGATAACTCGTGCGAAAGCTGATGGTAAAACCGTGATCAAATTTCTGAAGAAAAACAATTTTCACGTCTCGGTACTCCAAGGGTGTTGATAAGTGATGGAGGATCCCAATTTTGTAACTCCCAATTAGAAAAAGCTTTGGAGCATTATGGTGTGAAACACAAAGTTACAACACCATACTATCCACAAGCTAATGGCAAGGCGGAGGTATTGAATTGTGAGATCAAGAGGATTCTTGAGAAAACTGTGTCTTCTTCTAAAAAGGATTGGTCTGTCAAACTTGATGAAGTATTGTAGGCTTATCGAACCACATTCAAAGCTCTGACCAGTCTCACACTATTTAAAATGATCTATGGAAAAACTTGTCACTTGCCGGTAGAGTTGGAGCATAAGGATTTTTGGGCCTTAAAATTCTTGAATTTTTATCCGACATTAAGTGGTGAAAAGAGAAAAGTGCAACTTCATGAGATGGAAGAATTGTGACTTAAAGCATATGACTCCAACAAACTCTATAAGGAAAAGGTGAAGAAGTACCATGATGGGAAGATTGTCAACAAAAAGTTTAAGGAGGGGAAAATGGTGTTATTGTTTAATTCAAGACTAAAATTGTTTTCGGGAAAGTTGAAATCAAAGTGGTTTGGTCCGTTCCGGATTAAGGAAGTCAAACATTATGGAGCAATTGTTCTTGAAAATTCCTTGACAAATGAAAGCCGGACAATTAATGGTCAAATGCTGAAAGTGTATCTTGGTGGCGATGTTGATCGGAATGTGGCAACTGTTTCATTTTCCAATCTATGAAGTCACTTTGAACCGTCAAGCTCAAATGACTTTAAACAAAGTGCTAGTTGGGAGGCATCCCAACATTGTAAGTATTTACTGTCTTTTTAGTAGTTTGAATTTAATCGAGTGTTTTAAGTTGGGAGGAACATGTTGAGGCCAAGTATGAATGGCCATGTTTTTCTTCACGCGCTTAGCGCGCCTCTGAGGGCGCTTAACGCGGTCCTTTAAATTGACCATTTCAAGTTTGAGCCTTTTTGTTTTAAAAATGTGGGCCTTTATGGAAGAACGTGACATATGACTTTTGGGGTGTTTTTACACTCTAACTTTTTAGTTTCCTACTCAATCCCTTTTAATTTCCACTCACCCTTTCATTTCCTCTCACACACTCTTAAAAATTTCTCACAAGCTCTCTCCTTCACAATTTCTCTGAAGTTACATATTTTCTCTCTTTTTCATCTCATTGCTCTACTTCTAGGTTTGTTCATATTCACATTTAATGCATTAGAACTACAAATGTGGCTAGGGTTTGGTGTGATTGACTAGAACTGGAATTGTTTAAGGTTTGGTTTTATTGTTGAGAACTTATTATTATAAAATCTAAATTTGAAATGATAGGATTGTGGAGCTTTTATAGGTTTTCAGTTTAAGCAGTGTAATTAGAATTGCATGCTGTTGAAATTTCTTGTTCAGTATTATGTTATGTGTGTGTGTTATTGAAATGATGTTTATTGGTTGTGTTAGATGAATTTAGGTTGGTTGTTGAGGGATTTTTTTCTTCCAAAAATCGCAACCGCGCTAAGCGCGCTATAAGCTCACTTAACGCGCCCCCTTTCACTCTGAGTTCTCTTTTTGTTCATTTCTGTCCTTATTGTGTTTAATTAGTATTGTATTATTATTGTTGAAGTATTGTTGATAGTTATTAATTGTGAGGGAGCAGGTTTGTTGCAGAGGAAATTTTTGCCTACATGCGTAGCCGCGCTTAGCGCACTTTGATGACGCTAAACGCGCTCCCCTGGAACCAGAATTTTTGTTTTGATTAATCCCATACCTGGTTGCTTGTTGTGTGAAGATGTATGGCTGCATTTGAATTGTTATGAATTTATGGACTTGGTGTTTGATGGTTTCTGGTGCTATTTTGGATCATTCTTTTGTAGGTGGCTCCAAAATGTGCATGTTTCACTGTTGGCCAATCTTCACAGCAGAGACAAGAGCCGACTGCGTATAACGCAAATAGATTCCTTGGAGCTGAGCAGGAGACGCGTTACCTTGAGCTGAATCGAATAAGTATTTGGCTAGAAAGTATTTTCAGAATCAACCTACAAGGGAACTTTAGGGGCAGCCTCAACATTATCGAGAATCATGGCTGGCAGACATTACTTACTCTACCCACACTATTGAATTTTAAGATCATTCGTGAATTTTACGCAAATGCTATTCCAGTTGAAGGTTCAGGTGTACTCTTTCATGACTTATGTGCGAGGTAAGCATGTTTCTTTTTCACGGGATGCCATTAATACTTATTTGGGTATCCTGTTGGTGTTGGCAGAGGGAGAGCAGTGCACGTATTATAAGAGGGTAGCAAGAAGGAACTAGAATTTTTCGAATGAGAATGATGCATTTGTGTATATGAGTAGGGGTTTTGAACTTAACGCCACAGGTATGCCCAAGCATTTGAAAAGGGGATACATGAACACCCTTGCCCAAATTTTGATGACCCTAGTCCTACATAACATAAGGCATATGATTCATACTTATTCTATTCCTATGGATATTGCATGCATGTTATATTACATTATGGATGAGAGGCAGGTTGATGTAGCAAGGATCATCTCTGATGAGATCCAAACTACTACTTCTAGTTGTCACCGTTTGGGTACCAAGGTTCCTTCCATTTTAGTTTTTCCAGGTTTGATTATGGGCCTTTGCACTCAAGCGGGTGTCCCAATACCTGATATGGTGCATAAGACCATTAAAGGTGTCGTGAATGATGTTTGGATTCAGAGCCACTGTATTCCTAGGATAGATGCACAACCACCACCATCACCACCACCACCACATCATCCAGAATAACCAGCAGCTCCTCCAATTCGACAGGACTATGATGAACGTGTTGCATGCATGTACACATGGGACATGCACATGGCTCATCATAGAGCTTTTACTTTTTTACCTTCACCTGTGCGTGCTTTACATTTGTAGATTCGAGAGCCACATGTGAATCATCCCTTTCCTACAACTGAAGAATTTCATGCTTTTGTTGATATGCCCGAGGACAGGCCATTTCACTTTGTGAGGGAGCAGGTTCCGTAACAGCAACCGCATGAGCAGACACAGGTACCCCAGGAGGGTACAACTCAAGATAATGATGTAGATGCTCAGGATGATGTTGTAGATGATGATGATGATATCGGAGAGACCGAGTGGGATGTGGGCTCTTTTAGTTGTGAGGAGGAGTGATATGTTGTTGATGTGTTTGATTTTATTTGGTTGTTATTATTATTATTATTATTATTATTATTATTATTATTATTATTATTATTATTATTATTATTATTATTATAATTATTATTATGTTTACGTTAAGTTGTTTATACTTATTTTGTTCAATGTTGACTTGTGTCATTGGGATTTATTTTGGGCCATCCTTTTTAGGATGAGGTTTTGTGAACTTATTTTGACACACCATGTTTAGGTGTTATATTTTATATTATGATATTTATGTTTTTATTATGTTGTGTAGTTTGTAATTATTAGTAGTAGAAAAATTTTGTGTGTGTTGTTTGTTCCTAAGTTTTAAAAACTTGAAGGAACCTTGTGAACATGTCAAAATTAATGAATTGACATACAATTGAGTGGTAATAATATGCTTGAAAAGAGGTACAATTGCAAGGCACATATTTATCGGTTTTTAAACTTAGCATGAATATGAAACTTGTGATTTATGCAAAACATGATACCATGAATTCTTTTGAAATACTTGTTCAATTGTGAATCACTTAGAACATAACTTTTGTGAGGAAACTTCCATTGTATACTGTTGCACCCCAAAATTTGACCAACATTTATTTACCCATCAAGAGTTATATGAGGCTATGAAGCTAGCCAAGAAGGCTATTCAAAGGTTCAAAGGTTGATACCTTTATCAGAGAACCCAAGAGATCCTCAGAGGAATTGGTTGAAACCAAGGTTGTGTGCCTCATAACTTGAGAGTTGTGGGAGCTCCTCAGATGATTCTGAGACTATGAGAATGAACTTGGAGCTTTGAGAAAGCTTATGAGATGTCTTGAAAGCCATCATGAAGCCTAGAGAGGTCATTGTACAAGAATTCAGAAGATTCAACCATGAGTGGTAGAATTAGGGTATGACTGGGTCAGCCCTAGGTCAACTGATGATTTGGAGAGGGTTGAGACCTAATCCAAGAGCCATGTGATCATGGAATGATGTATTGAGATACTATAAGGATGATTCCTAGACCAACTCATCATGATTGAGGAGTTTGAGAAGTTTCAAGCTAGGGTTTCTAAGGATTGACAGTGTAAAATCCCCTAGTTTGATCCCTATCTTCCAGGCAGTTTAGCTCAAGATGTGATTGTCATCTTGATAACAAGAAAATGCATCGATTATATCGCTAGATTTCATTGACGTTTTATCGCATATTCACCGTTTTAACACTCGATTTCTCGAGTTTTTCTTACTATTTTGCAGGTACATCATTATATGGAGCTAAATCATGAATTAAGAGAAAAAGGAACAAAAGAGACCACAAGGAGATGAAGAAATGTAGAAGCCTGCAAAAAGACTGCATAATTTGTTGCAGCCACGATCGTTACAAGGGTGTCACGACCGTGACACCCCAATTTGGGCCATCACGACCGTAAGAGAGTGGTCACGACCGTGACACTTAAAAACCTCAAATTACGAACGTGAAGACCTTGTCACGCCCGTGACAAGGTTAAAACTTGGTTTTGACTCAGACTACGTCAAGGCACTACGTGAAGACCACTTCTCCTCTTATTTCTCCTCAAGGCATTACGTGAAGACCACTTCTCCCATTTTGTTGCCACGTTCCAGCATTCCTTCAACAACTTCAGCAAGGCCCATGCAACAAAGGACCAAGAATCCAGCCCATTAAGGACTCTATAAATAGTACAAGTTCTGTGGAAGAAGGGACGGACTTCATTATTCAAAATTCCTGCGGAAGCTCTGCCAAACTGCCTTACGACCCAGCATTTCCATTCTTGCATTACTTTTAGTTTTCTGTTTCGTTTTTATTTGTATCCAAACCAACCGTATAACAATTTCCAACATCAGGAAATTGTTGTACCTTTATTTGTTTCTAGACCTTCAGCCCTCGTTTATTTTTAATTTCCGCCCACTCCAAGCTTTCCGATCTGTGGAAGAAGGAGTCTGCTCGAATATTTGTTAACCAGGTTTTTCATTATATTGCAATTTAATTTAGTTAAAATGTTTATTTATATTTCTGCCATGAGTACGTTATTATTAAATTCTCTGTCTTTGTCTGGTTTAATATCGATGAGTAGCTAAACACCTCAGGGCGGTATGTAGTTATAACAAACTTAACCGGTAAAATATAACCATAGGCTGAAAATAATTAATCACTTAACATTCTGGCCGATACTTTTTAATTGAAATAGACCTTTTCGTTACGAGAGTAAGAAAAGAGTATTAGGTTGGGTCAAGACCATGAGAGTGTGAGATTTTAACCAGATAGCTAAAGTTAGGCATTTAAATTAAACACAGCGAGAGCGCTTTAAGATAAATTAGAATTACTTAGTTTCCAAAAATTACCTCTAAACACTTATGGGCTAGCGAGAGCAGGCATAGGGCTTTAGGGATAAGATCTGATACAAGACCACGAGAGTGTGAGTTGAGGGTATTTAAACTGGTAATCTCTACCGAATAGATTAAGTGAACACCTTTATAAGCCCAGGTTAGATTGACCCACCTAAGTTAGTGTAATTACATACCGACCGCTTTAATATTACCTTATTTAAACTCAAATTTAATTCCGCCTTTAACAGTCTTAAAAACCAACAAAATCGTGACAACCATTCGCCTTAGCTAAACTAGAAGTTCATCTAGCACTAAGTAACCATAGAATCCCTGTGGATCGATAATCTTAAATATTACTTCGATAGGCTGTGCACTTGCAGTAAGATACCGCTAGACGCATAAATAGACACGTCTTTAGCCCATCAAGTTTTTGGCGCCGTTGCCGGGGATTCCTTAATTTAGTTACTAGTGCATTTAGGTAGCATTGTCTAGACTAAGGTATCAACTATTTAATTTAATCTAATCTCCGAGTGTATGCAAAGTACTCGCTCTAAAAGCGAAGACTTGCAACCTCTAATCCCTGAATCGGAACGCTTCTTACACGTAAGAAGGCGTATATTCGATTTCGAAAATAATTCCAATAGTCCAGATCTTCAATTAGATCCGCCTAAACCAGTCATAAAATCAGAGGACGCAGAGATGGCTGAAGAACAAACTCATCCACTCAAGTATTACGCTAATCCTTCGCAAGGTGAACCGCATTCAAGCATTGCAGCGCCGGCTATCAATCGAAACGATTTCGAACTAAAACCTTCGTTGATATCAACCGTGCAACAAAATCAATTCGTCGGAAATCCTACCGAGGATCCGAATCTTCATCTTTCGATCTTTGTGCAATATGCAGATACCGTAAAAGCCAATGGAGTTACCCAAGAAGCTATTAGACTACGTTTATTTCCTTTTTCGCTTCGAGACAGAGCAAGAGCTTGGCTTCAATCTCTACCTTCGAACTCAATAACTACGTGGGCAGAACTTAAGAAAGTTTTCTTGAATAGGTATTTTCCACCTAGCAAGACAGCTATGCTGAGAGCTCAGATCAACGGATTTAAGCAAAGAGAAAGTGAATCATTATTCGAAGCTTGGGAACGCTATAAGGATCTACTTAGACTTTGTCCACATCATGGATTAATAGACTGGATGGTCATCCATACCTTCTATAATGGACTCTTGTACAATACAAGAATGACAATTGAAGCTGCCACGGGTGGTGCATTGATGGACAAAGAATATCGTGATGCCTATGCACTTATCGAAAGTATGGCTCAAAATCATTACCTTTGGGGAAGCGAGAGAGTCGCAACTGAGAAACCAACAAAGGGAGGTATGTACAAAGTAAGTAGTATGGACCAAGTCAATGCGAAATTTGACCAACTAAGCCAAAAGATCGATAACCTGGCCATAACACCTACAGCCACCGTGGCTGCAGTAACACCTAACTGTGAGTTATGTGGAGTCCCAGGACACGAAGTTTCTGATTGTCAACTATTGGCAGGAACTCCCACTGATCAAGTGAATTATGCTCAAGGAAACCCTTACTCAAACACATACAACCCAGGTTGGAAGAATCATCCGAACCTCTCCTATAAGAACAACAATGCTTACTACGCACCAGGACAAGCACCAGCTACATCACCAGGATATCAAAAGAATGCTCCTAATATCCCTAGAAAATCGAACCTTGAATTGATGATGGAGAACTTTATAGCTAACCAATCTCAGACAAACAAGGACTTCTTAAACCAAAACATTCACACTAGTGAGCAGATTAAACAATTAGTGAGCAAAGTAGATGCATTAGCTACACATAACAAAATGCTTGAAACTTAGATTTCACAAGTAGCTCAACAACAAGCACCTACTGCTGCACCAGCTGGAGTATTCCCTGGACAACCTCAACCTAATCCGAAAGGACATGCTAACGCTGTAATATTAAGAAGTGGCAAGGAACTTGACGGACCTACCGATCCAAGACTTGAAAATCCAGCCATGTACCAAAAACCGGATAAACCGACTGAAGTGGTGAATGATCCAGAAGAAAAGGAAGATGACAATCAAGAGGTAGTGGAGAAAGAACAACCTTATGTGCCTCCACCACCCTATAAATCACCAATTCCGTACCCTCAAAGATTAATAAATTCCAAGACGACGGGTCAATTTAAGAAATTTGTCGAACTTCTGAAACAGTTGAATATTACTATTCCGTTTACAGAAGCAATTACCCAAATACCCTCGTATGCTAAGTTTTTAAAAGAAATCTTATCCAATAAGAAAAAGATAGAGGATAACGGAACAGTTACACTTACTGCCGAGTGTAGCGCCATAATTCAGAATAACATGCCTCCTAAGCTAAAGGATCCAGGAAGTTTCTCTATACCCTGTGTAATAGGAAAATTCGTCATTGACAAAGCTCTATGCGATTTAGGAGCCAGTATCAGTGTTATGCCCTTAACGATTTGCAAAAGGCTAGACATGGGAGACCTAAGACCAACTAAAATGTCTGTTCAACTAGCCGATCGCTCTGTTAAATATCCTGTAGGCATACTAGAAAACGTCCCAGTACGTATAGGACAATTCTACATCCCTACTGATTTTATAATCATGGACATCTCTGAAGACTCCACTACACCTATCATACTAGGAAGACCATTCTTAGCTACCGCCGGAGCTATAATAGACGTAAAAAGAGGAAAGCTAACCTTTGAAGTAGGTGAAGAGAAAGTTGAATTTGTTTTAACACAATTCTTACAATCACCAGCTATAGAGGATACATGCTATCTATTGGACGTAATCGACGAATGTGTAAGAGAAATGGAACTGAAGGAGACCACTTATTCTGAAATAATGAAAATTCAAATCCCTCCGATTTTCGAAGATGATAATTGGCGAAAACCGTATCAGGATGATAGTCTAAGCGAAAGTTTAGCATTTACACCGGATCCCATGCCAAGTAAAGATAAACCTACATCAGGATTAAAAACTTTACCTAATAACCTAAGGTACAAATTCTTAGACGTTGAATGTAAAAGACCAGTTATAGTAAATTCCAGTTTAGGAACTATAGAAACAAAGAAACTTTTAGATGTCTTGAAGAAATATCCAACTGCATTAGGGTATAACATATCTGATCTCAAAGGAATATGTCCTTCAGTTTGCATGCATCGTATTCTGCTAGAAAAAGATTGCAGAACCTCCAGAGAGTCTCAAAGAAGGATTAACCCAACCCTTAGCACTGTAGTAAAAGAAGAAGTTAAGAAATTATTAGATGCCGGGATAATATATTCAATCTCTGATAGTGAATGGGTTAGTCCAATACATGTAGTGCCAAAGAAAGGAGGTATCACTGTTGTGAAAAACGCTCAAGGCGAATCGATATCACAAAGAGTAGTGACAGGATATAGAGTGTGCATAGATTATCGTAAACTAAACAAAGCCACTCGGAAAGATCATTTCCCACTACCTTTCATAGATCAAATGTTAGAACGATTGGCCAAGCATTCTTACTTCTGTTATCTTGACGGTTACTCAGGATTTTTCCAAATCCCGATCCATCCTGATGATCAAGCGAAAACTACATTCACATGTCCTTACGGAACGTTCGCTTATAGGCGAATGCCCTTTGGATTATGCAACGCTCCTGCAACCTTTCAAAGATGTATGATGTCAATCTTCGCGGATTTTATAGACAACATCATGGAAGTGTTCATGGACGAATTCTCTGTATGCGGGCAAAGTTTTGAAGGATGCTTATCGAACTTAGAAATGGTGTTAGAAAGATGCGTAAAAGTGAATCTCGTGCTTAACTGGGAGAAATGTCATTTTATGGTCAACGAAGGAATAGTGTTAGGTCATGTAATATCCGACAAGGGAATTGAAGTTGATAAAGCTAAGATTGAAGTAATAAAAGATCTTCAACCCCCTAAAACCGTGCGAGAAATACGAAGTTTTTTAGGACACGCTGGTTTTTACCGACGATTCATCAAAGATTTCTCGAAAATCACTAAACCTCTTACTGGTTTATTAATGAAAGACGCTGAGTTCATATTCAACGAGGATTGTCTTAAAGCATTCGAAACTCTAAAAACATCCCTCATCACCGCACCAATCATGCAACCCCCTGACTGGAGATTACCTTTTGAAATCATGTGCGATGCGAGTGACTATGCTGTAGGCGCAGTTCTGGGCCAGAGAAAGGAAAAGAAACTTCATGCGATTTACTATGCCAGTAGAACCTTAGATTCTGCCCAGATGAACTACGCTACTACAGAAAAAGAATTGTTAGCAGTTGTCTTTGCGCTTGACAAATTCCGTTCTTACCTAGTTGGAGCGAAAATAATCATTTACACAGACCATGCTGCTATCCGATATCTGTTAACTAAGAAAGATGCTAAACCAAGACTCTTAAGATGGATTTTACTCTTACAAGAGTTTGATCTAGAAATAAAAGATAAGAAAGGTACTGAGAACGTCGTAGCAGACCATTTATCTAGAATAGAAGGTATTAAACCCAAACAAGTGCCGATTAACGATGATTTTCCGTATGAACAGCTGATAGCACAAATAGGAAGCGACCTAGCTCAGCTAGATATAAATGAACCAGAATCCGTGGAAACAATCCAGACAACTGTAGGATTGCCATGGTACGCTGACATTGTCAACTACCTAGCCGCAGGAGCTCTCCCACCCGATCTAACCTATCAGCAGAAAAAGAAATTCTTTCATAATCTGAAACATTACTATTGGGATGAACCATTATTGTTCAAAAGAGGACCAGATGGAATCTTTCGCCGATGTATTCCCGAAGAAGAAATAGAAGATGTCATTGCTCAATACCATTCATCTCCTTATGATGGACATACAGGCACTTCCAAGACTTGTGCAAAAATCTTGCAAGCCGGCTTATTCTGGCCTAATCTATGGAAGGATGTCCACATCGTTGTTATAAATTGCGATCGGTGTCAATGCACTGGCAATATTTCAAGAAGAGATGAAATGCCCCAAAAGGGAATTTTAGAAGTAGAAATCTTCGACGTCTGGGGAATAGATTTCATGGGACCATTCCCATCATCTTTCGGTAATAATTACATACTCGTAGCTGTTGATTATGTTTCGAAATGGATTGAAGCCATAGCTTCTCCTACAAACGATACACGAGTAGTAATAAAGCTTTTCAAAAATATAATCTTTCCCAGATTTGGTGTGCCTCGACTCGTCATAAGTGACGGTGGCTCGCACTTCATTTCAAAAATCTTTGACAAGTTACTATCTAAATATGGAGTACGACACCGTGTGGCTACGCCATATCACCCACAAACAAGTGGACAAGTCGAAGTCTCAAACAGAGAAATTCAACAAATCTTAGAAAAGACTGTCGCCATATCTCGGAAAGATTGGTCATCTAAACTTAATGAAGCTCTATGGGCTTATAGGACCGCTTACAAGACACCCATCGGTACTACACCTTTCAAACTAGTTTATGGAAAATCTTGTCACCTCCCAGTAGAACTAGAACACAAAGCTTATTGGGCGATCAGAACTCTCAATATAAACTATAATGCTGCAGGAGAAAAGCGAATCCTAGACATTAACGAATTAGAAGAATTAAGGTTAGATGCATATGAAAATGCTAAGATATATAAAGAAAGAACTAAGAGATGGCATGACAAACGCCTATCTAGGAAAGAATTTAGTGTGGGAGAAGTTGTACTCCTCTTTAATTCAAGACTTAGGCTCTTTCCTGGAAAATTAAAATCTAGATGGTCAGGACCCTTTGAAATAACTAAAGTATTCCCGAGTGGAGCAATAGAAATTAAGGGTAGGAATAGTGAACCATTCATAGTAAACGGACAACGTCTAAAACATTATCATAAAGTTGAAAATAGAGATTATGCGAATAATCTAAAGCTTTTAGAATTGTCCGCTAACGCCCCTGATTAATCTAAACCTAAGCATTACGTCAGGCTTTGGACGATAAAAACAGCGCTTAGTGGGAGGCAACCTATTTACCTATTTAATTATTTAAACTATATTTTTTTAGCATATTGTTATTTATCGTTTTACTATTTGTTTAATTGTTTTGTCATTTTATAAGTTTTATTTTACATTACATTATGCATTTCATTTTCTTATTTTTATCTTAAATCACTTTTTACAGATTTTCTAAAGTCTTTTCCACTGATTTGTTTCCCCATATTTGCACTGACCATGGCTAACCAACCAATTAACCATATGGAAACCAAATTTAGAGGTAGGAACCAAAGAATGAAGTTTGAAGAGTTATCACAGAGGCAAATGGATTTGACCCTGTACCCGGATGATAAGACTATGGAAACCCTAGGTATACATGATAGTGTCATGTACTTGTTAAACCGACTCGGATGGGAGAATGCATCGATCCAACATAAGTTTGCGACTTACCGCAAGCTCACCCTTGAGTTCCTTAGCTCCTTACTTTACCTACCTGAGCGCGGTTTTGGATTTAGGAAAGGATTTATTAGTTTTCGCCTATTTGGAATAGAATATGACTTTAACCATAAAGAACTAGCTGACTTGTTAGGATTCCCTAGTGGACCATTTGCTTTTACTACCACACAGGTAGAATTGATGGATGTGGAGCTAGATTTCTTTTGGGGAACTTTAACCGGAAACTACCACCCTGAACCAAATGACATGAATAATGATGAGATCCATAATCCTGCTCTCCGTTACTTCCATAAATTCCTTTCCCACACCTTCTTTGGAAAAGAAGAAAACATTACCGGAGTTTCTAAAGATGAAATATTCATTATGTCATGTTTCACTAATGGACAGCCTGTTAATGGTGTACCTTTCATGATGCAAACCTTCACCCGTATCCAAGAAGAACCTGAATCACCTATATTAGTAGGAGGTCTTGTAACCATGATTGCTGATGCCATAGGACTTAGGTACCAACTGGACAGGTGCAACCGTCTAGGAACAATCCGCCCTATGAACCTTAATTTCTGCTTCAATAGACATATCATAAGGAATTTAGGACATCCACCTTTTGAGTACCTAATCCGGAACGAAGTAGTAACCCTGTTCACATTGCCTAATCATGCTAGAGTAAGTGTTCATAATAAGGATAACTGGCTTTATGAGTTAAACCCACCTGATTATCCATCTACTCCTGAAACACCTCGGCCTTACAGGATAAACGATGATATACTGACCAATGTCGAAACTGACCCCGAGACACCTCCTGGTTACCATAACATCGACCCCACTGGAGCAGTACATGAAACACCTGAAGTGAATCAAGGAGATTATGCTAACAACTTGCAAAACATCATGAACACTCTCAATGCCTACCAAACTGATATTAATATATTTAAAGAAGACATTAAGAGCATGCGATTGGACATCATAGGATTGACGGACATAACTTGCGAACAATTCTATCACTTGAACTCCGCCATCGAAGACTTGAAGAAACGCTTTTGAAAATGCTATAAGTGATTTAGTTTATTTTTCTCATTGTTTTTGTTTCTAGTTAGATTTATGTAACTTCATTTTCAATTACTTTATGCAATGCACCTTTAATTCCAAAATTTCTCCACTTTTAGAAATTTATATATTTTTATTCTATATACTGTTATGCTTGCATTATTTCTTATTATATACAATCTCTCATATAGTGCTGTGCTGCAATTATATAATATATGGTGTTTATTTAATATAAGTGTTAGTGAAGAAAATATATTATTATTAAATTATGAATCAAGCGAGAGAATGTTCTTTTTCTGGAATTTATTCAGCAAAGCATACCCTCACGGTCGTCACACCCATCTCACGATCGTGACGTGCTTAAACAGCGTGTCACGACCGTCACCCCCTTGTCACGACCGTGACACCCCCTATTACAGGCATCGTGAGAAACAGAACTATTTCTCATCGTGTCTCTTCTTCTTCCTCCTCCATAACTTCCCTAAAACTACCCATTCTCTCCATAACCTCCGTAACCTCCCCATTACCAACATTAACCCCCCATTATCATACCCTATCACATTCTCACTCTCCCGTATTTAACCCGAATCAAGATTTCCTTCATTCTACCATTTTCCCACAAAACCTCAAAACCCTTCTTTCTTCACTCTAACCTCTTGCATGCTATGGATTCCATCACTTTTAGAGAAGGTGATGCTGGTGTAACTCAGAGAGAACGTTTCATCCGATTCCAAAACCGCGGTGTGCAACCTACACGTTACATCGACACCGTCTGTTTGCGGGAACTCGGAATGCTTGCCGGTGTTCAAAGCCTGCTTCAAAAGGTCGGTCTGTGGGATCTTTGCAGTCAACCTCAGCCCACATTCGAACTTCTGACACTGGAGTTCTTGAGCTCATTCAGTTACATCACGCCTCCCGGTTCTCAGAGTCAGCTCACCGGTGTCGCCACATTCAGATTGCACGGCCGAGAGTTCAACCTTCCACAGACCAGGATAGCCGAGTTGTTAGGCTTCGATCACGGAACTGAAGCTCACCGTCGCGTGCCCGATAATTTTAGTGAACCAGCTTTCACTCTATGGCACGACTTAACCAACACCCGTGCATCCACCTTCCAAAGCCTCAACGCGACGCACATCCACAACCCGGCAATCCGCTATTTTCACCGGGTCATATGCAACACCATCTTCGCTCGAGAGAGCAACCATAAGCTCAACTCCAAGGAGCTTCTATTCTTACATTGCGCTCTCAATGACGAGCCGATCAACGCTGCCCCTTTCATGCTTCATCATATCCAAGCCATTGCACACAGAGGCTCCTCCCCGTTCTTCATAGGCGGCATTGTCACCACCCTCGCCATTCAGTTAGGGCTTGGTGACTTGGTCGTTGATCAGCCTTACCTCGCCGCAGAATTCCTCACCAAGAGTTATTGCAGGTCCGCTCACCTGATTGCGCAGCGAGAGGATGGCAGGTATAGCCCTGTTGTCAATGGCACCATTTTCCACCATATCATAATGCCGTCCCGCGACCGCATCGATCCATCCAACCGAGCCAACTGGCTCTTTGTTTTACCTGCTGCTGCCGATCACGTCCCTATCCATGATGATCAGGCAGACCCTCCAGAGGATGAGATGCAGGACGCTATGGATGCAGCTGAGCCTGTCCAGGATATACCAAAGACATCTAACCGACAGCCCCCTGCTCCTACAGTCACACTTGAGGAAGTCCTCCTTGCGATTCATCAGCAGAACCAGATGAACGCCGCACTAGAGAGAAGGCAGAAGGCTCAGTATGATGCTTTACTCAGCACTATTGCAGCCAACCAGGAAGCTACTAATGAGAGGTTTGGAGAAATTTTCAGCGAGCTCGAAGCCCTCCGCATTAGCATCACTGCTGCCTCCGGCACCGGTTCTGATCCTGAAGCGACTCCCTCCAGACGCCGCTCCCGCACCAGAGGCCGAGCCCGCGGTCCTCAGCAGCCATAGTTTTAATTTGTTTATGTCTGTTTTTCGTTTTTGTCATTGTACTGTTCTTTTACCGCATTTATATCACAACATTAAGGACAATGTCTGATATAGCGTGGGAGAGGTACCTTTCATTTCCGCACTTTTCCATTTCGTTGTACTTTCAATTCTGTTGTATTTCTTTTCGCAAGTTAATGAAATGAGCAAATCTTTGCGCTATTTTCTTTAATTTCGAACTTTCCCCGATTATTTAGCTATACCAGAAAAAAATCTTTATTTATTCGCATTACCCGACTTACCTACGGAATCGTAATTAGGAAGCCGAGAACGATTAAACAAGATCAATACAATCTTGACATCTTTGACTCCCTACTTAAGAAATTCCATCCCGATTACCATTACGAGTACACTTTCAGTTTCAGTTCAAAAGTAACCCCTAGTAGTTTATACTAGCAGTCAGCACCGTCTGAACACAAACCACGTGGGGAGCCTATGAATATAAGCGTTTGATGCCTAATCAGTAATGATCCTTCATATCTCGATGCAAAATGAAAAGAAATTGCACCAAAGTACACGGTCGCATATAAGAAACGAGAAATATGAGAAGGAGTCCGTTGCAAGTTGGTTCAGAGGTACTGGTTCTGAACTCGGTAGGGCGTGCTACGACTCGATCCCCCACAACCTCCAAATCGGATAAAATATGTAGGGTTACCACACTCGTGTACCAGACCCCGTGCCCAAAAAGGATCAAAATCGCTAACCGGCTACTCCGCTACGTGCGTGCTAAGGCAAAGGGCTTAATGTGACTGCGCTGGAATGAAACCGGGCGAAACAAGATCGAAGAACTCCAGGTGAAATCGTAATGTAATTGCTGATTGTTTCGTTTAACGGGAAGTTGACGACATAGCTTGTTGCTTGTGTCATTAGTGTATCGGTAGTGTTCTATCAAAGTACCAGATTATCCGACAAAACGATCCACCGTACGGTTTGTTATGAGTATGCGTGAATAAATTCTTGTCCGCCGATTTTCAACCGACTATTTTCTTGAGGACAAGCAAAGGTTTAAGTTTGGGGAAGTTTGATAACAAGAAAACGCATCGATTATATCGCTAGATTTCATTGACGTTTTATCGCATATTCACCGTTTTAACACTCGATTTCTCGAGTTTTTCTTACTATTTTGCAGGTACATCATTATATGGAGCTAAATCATGAATTAAGAGAAAAAGGAACAAAAGAGACCACAAGGAGATGAAGAAATGTAGAAGCCTGCAAAAAGACTGCATAATTTGTTGCAGCCACGATCGTTACAAGGGTGTCACGACCGTGACACCCCAATTTGGGCCATCACGACCGTAAGAGAGTGGTCACGACCGTGACACTTAAAAACCTCAAATTAAGAACGTGAAGACCTTGTCACGCCCGTGACAAGGTTAAAACTTGGTTTTGACTCAGACTACGTCAAGGCACTACGTGAAGACCACTTCTCCTCTTATTTCTCCTCAAGGCATTACGTGAAGACCACTTCTCCCATTTTGTTGCCACGTTCCAGCATTCCTTCAACAACTTCAGCAAGGCCCATGCAACAAAGGACCAAGAATCCAGCCCATTAAGGACTCAATAAATAGTACAAGTTCTGTGGAAGAAGGGACGGACTTCATTATTCAAAATTCCTGCGGAAGCTCTGCCAAACTGCCTTACGACCCAGCATTTCCATTCTTGCATTACTTTTAGTTTTCTGTTTCGTTTTTATTTGTATCCAAACCAACCGTATAACAATTTCCAACATCAGGAAATTGTTGTACCTTTATTTGTTTCTAGACCTTCAGCCCTCGTTTATTTTTAATTTCCGCCCACTCCAAGCTTTCCGGTCTGTGGAAGAAGGAGTCTGCTCGAATATTTGTTAACCAGGTTTTTCATTATATTGCAATTTAATTTAGTTAAAATGTTTATTTATATTTCTGCCATGAGTACGTTATTATTAAATTCTCTGTCTTTGTCTGGTTTAATATCGATGAGTAGCTAAACACCTCAGGGCGGTATGTAGTTATAACAAACTTAACCGGTAAAATATAACCATAGGCTGAAAATAATTAATCACTTAACATTCTGGCCGATACTTTTTAATTGAAATAGACCTTTTCGTTACGAGAGTAAGAAAAGAGTATTAGGTTGGGTCAAGACCACGAGAGTGTGAGATTTTAACCAGATAGCTAAAGTTAGGCATTTAAATTAAACACAGCGAGAGCGCTTTAAGATAAATTAGAATTACTTAGTTTCCAAAAATTACCTCTAAACACTTATGGGCTAGCGAGAGCAGGCATAGGGCTTTAGGGATAAGATCTGATACAAGACCACGAGAGTGTGAGTTGAGGGTATTTAAACTGGTAATCTCTACCGAATAGATTAAGTGAACACCTTTATAAGCCCAGGTTAGATTGACCCACCTAAGTTAGTGTAATTACATACCGACCGCTTTAATATTACCTTATTTAAACTCAAATTTAATTCCGCCTTTAACAGTCTTAAAAACCAACAAAATCTTGACAACCATTCGCCTTAGCTAAACTAGAAGTTCATCTAGCACTAAGTAACCATAGAATCCCTGTGGATCGATAATCTTAAATATTACTTCGATAGGCTGTGCACTTGCAGTAAGATACCGCTAGACGCATAAATAGACACGTCTTTAGCCCATCACATCTCATCTTCCCCACAACATGAATGTTGTAGAGCTTGTTCTTAGATTTAATTTGAGTGGTAGAAGTCCATGATAGGATTTGCAGAGCTCAAGTTATGATTTTGACAAATTACAGGTCATCTGAGGTATGTGAATCTGGGTCCTTGAAAGTCACCCAACTTGCAGACAACTTTTGCCCTAGTAGGATGATTCCTATGGTCTCTTGGTCAACATGAATGTTGAAGAGCATCTTCTTAGCTTTCTAGAGAGTACTAGAAGTCCTTGATAGGATTTGTAGAACTCAACTTATGGCTTTGACAAGCCAAGGGCATTTTGGTCATTTGGAAGTTATAGGTCATTTCAAGCATAAGGCCATATCTCCTACTTCCAAGCTTCAAATGAAAAAATATTCAACATCAAAATTGCTTAAAATGATGTTTTAAGGCTAGTAGGGAGGTCATGGGATGTTGAAAAGGCTCATATCAAAAAGTGATAAAAATGGCCTAAAAATGAGGCATAAGTTAATTCAAGTGAATTTGAAAAATGGAAATCACAAGTTATAAGTCCAAACCATGTCATGTAATAGGTCATTTTGACTCCAAATGACATTCTAAGAACAATGGTTTAGACACAATTTTGATTTAAGGCTTGCATCATAGGGTTGCTTTGTAATTGGATTACTTGCACATGAAGGTACCAAACCAAAACAAGGAAAAACTCAATAAGCAAGGAAGATATGCATTGTATCTCATCTTAGATCTTATGTAAGGATAAATTCAAGTTGGTTACCAAGGTTACAAGGGTTTTTGCATGAGATGCCATATAAGGAGAAATGAAAATTCAAAATATCATTGCATGAAAAGATGAAATTCTCATTAGATGATTCTAGGAGGTTCTAGACTGTTCTAAACCTCTCTATATAATGTTTCTAACTTGCTCATGTGCAAGGTTGGTGTTAATTGTTGTAGAGAAGAGATATTGAAATCCAAATTCCCTCATTGCAAATCACATTCATTCTCTCCATTTTTCTTCATTGCTATCTCATTTTTCTTCACAAACCTTCTCCATAAACATTTCTGAGTGTGTTCATATTGAGGGGAAGCTCCATTGATGAAGATCTGAAGGTGTTCACATTGAATTTGCAAAGAAGCAAATCACATTGGATCTTGGAATACAAGCTTGCTCCTTCATATCTTTTGCAGACAGAGGAATTTTCATCATTCAAGGAGCATTCTTGGAGAGTTGCAAGGCTTGAATTGAGGATCTACCATCACTACCATTTCAAGAAGCAAGGTATGCAAAATCATTCCTACACCTCAATCTAGGCATGGCTAGGGTAAATTATTAGTGTAAAGCTGTTAGAGACAATTAGGGGATCAATTTTGATGAGTTTAAGAGCATTTGGTGAAGTTTCAACTATGGAGGTCAATTCTTGGATGAGCTAGATCGTGTGATTTAAGGAGTGTTAATGCAAGATTATTAGTTAGTTTTGATTAGGATAGCATAAGGATCATTTTGATACCAAGAAAGTTGAGTTTGGTTAAGGTCGAAAGTTGATGATATTTTGAGATCCATGGAGATTCACATTCGGTTTGGATGATAGAGGTCATTTCAACGTATTCTAAGATCATAGTCGTGTTCATGGTGAAATTCTGAGCAAGATTGGTTTTTACATCGTGGAATTTGATGAAGGCATGAGGTCACACGAGTGGTAGAAAAATCTGTGCATGGAATGTGTTTAATGGAGTTTCAGAAACCCTAGCCAATCCAAGGTTGAAGACGACGTTTCAGCCGTTGATCGCGCGCTTGACCATTGACTGGAGAATAGATCCTACGACGTGGATTTAATTTGAATTGAGAGGGAAACCAGCAAGCAGCGAAACGCTGCGTTCCACTTAAAGATAATCCTGGGCTTAAGTGAATTTTTATATTCCCACCCCCCATGAAGCCCAATTGAGTTTTATAACTGTTTTGGATTACTTAATGCACCGCGTTTTTTTCTTTTTATTTCCAGTTTTTAATTGTTTTCTGATTTGGCATTGGGCCCTGGCGCATTTTCTATTCAGACCCCCAGTCTGGGCCCAACTATAAAAATGAACTGCATCTTATTTCTGTTCACACCCCATGCCATTCATTTCCATTTATATTCTCTCCATTTTTTCTCAAACTTAGAAAATTCATAATAAATTGGAAATTGAATATTTTTTAATGGGAGTTTATTCTCCCTTTTCATATTTTTGTCTAGAAAAATATAATATAAAAACATTTTGCATATCATGCATTTTAATATTTTTGGTATATTTTTCATTTTTATTGCTTTTTAATGCTTTTATATTGATACCTTAATTTGTAGAATTTAGTTTAGGTAGCTCCCTTAGTATTTTTAGGTCAATATTTTTAGGGTAATTAGATATATGTTTTAGGTTCCCCCTGGATTAATTCCATATTTTTGTGGTAATATTTAGGATAGTTTTGATTAGATAATTCTAGGTTGTGTAGAATTAGGTTAAAACTTCAACATAGGTCCATAATAACTTTAGATTTTGGGTTTTTAGGACAATTTAGACTATGGGACATATATGGGTATTAAGGGTAGATATGTAGGATCCCTTAGAAATTATATTAGGATTTTATATAATAGTATGCTATTTTTAGTTGATTTTTGTATTGGTTGATTGTTTGTGTTGCCTTTAGGGCATGTTTGCTTTAGTTGCTTTGCTTTGTGGGCTTGGAAAGCTTGGTATCTCATTGAGGAGCATTGTGGAGCATAGTAGAAGATTTGAAGATGCATTGAGGAGCTTGAGAGCTTGTTCTTTTTTTCTTTTTTGTTTTGTTTTAGGGTTAGGAATTAGGAAGAGTTTAGATGTAGATAACTTCTTTCTCAAACATGGATGGTATCATTCACCTCCATTCCTCCCTATGATTCAAAGTCCTTCCGTAGTATACACCTCTCTCCTTTGGAGGGATAAGTGATTATACCTAGGAAGTAGAACTTTTGAGGGAACCATTCCTTTGGTGTTGAACCCTTGTAGGTCACCTTTGGTGGTCAAATAAGCAGTTCAATATCCCCCAGCTTATCCAGTAAGTGATTTTCTCTGGTTTGATTGTCTTGAGAGAGGTTGAGCCTGAGCAGGAAGATGAAGACTTCATTGAAGAGTATTGAAGAGGATGAATCCTTGAGTATTTCCATTCCAGCTGAAGCTAGAAGAGCAGCAAGAGCAAGTTGATACTTGAAGATCCTTGAAGATTAGGTGAAGCCTGAAGGTAGAGCTGATCAAGAAGCTGAAGCTTAAAAGGGAGAAGATGAGTTCAAACTCATGTTGTAGGGTTGAAACCTGGAAAGCAAACTGATGTTTGTCAAGAGTGATTAAAGTCTGAAGACTGAGTTGCTGTTGGAGAAGCTGAAGCTTGAAGTTGAGAGAGGAGTTGGTCTGCTTTCTTCTTTTTCTTTTCTGTATTGATGTGTTTTGTTTGACTTGTTTGATGCATTAGAATAAGTCCATCTAGAATAAGTAGAATCTAGGAGCATGATTGCACTAGAGGTTGAGTTGCTCCCTCTGCTTGTATTGTTACTGTGTGGCTTTGCTTGCGGGTATTCGGTAGAGCCCAGCTCCCTTGCCCATGTGGTTTGTTGGCCTGATGGCATTTCATTTCA